>CP106724.1:188204930-189404930 GCA_025506655.1 Gossypium rotundifolium | reverse complement strand
AAGCCTTTTATATTTGCAAGGGATAAGGTAAGTTGATCTATTACCATTCGAATTGAATATGATGTAATATAGTTGATGATTTGGTAAAAGTTTTATAAGTGCTATTGAGCTTGCCATTGATGAGTATGAACTATATATAATAGAATTCGAGCTTAAATTGGTTATTTTGGAGAATCGGCTATAGATGAAAATGTTAAAGGTGAAAACGGTTGAATGTGTTTGTATATGTGTACGAATGATATGTGATGGATATGTTTGTTGTAATCATTCGATTTGGAATATGCGAATACATATTATATTTATGTGATTCGATGAGTTACATGATTGTAGTAATAAAGTGATGATACTTGGGTAAATTGTATTGATAGCATTCGGCCATGATGAAATTTCAAGCTAAAATGTTTATAAGCAATGCCATAAACCCAATGATTAAAATGCTTAAATGTTTGAATGTTATATCAAAATTTCTTAAGACTTACTAAGCTAGTAAGCTTACTCTGTGTGTGTTCAATGTTATGTTTTATAGATTTTGGACAAGCTACGGGCTTAGAGGATCGTCAGAGAAGTCAACCACACTATCATCTCCTTTGGTACTTATAAGTTTAGTTTTTGAATCAAAGGCATGTATAGGTTAGACTAAGTTTTGAAACCTATGATATTTGGTCTTGTATATAAATATAGCCTTGCGAAAATGGCTATTACTTTTGGTTAAGTTTCATTTCTATGTTTTGATATAATGGCTTGCTCATAATGCTAATGGATGTTTTAAATTCGATATGGTTTATGTCATATATGGAAGGTGCTCATTTGATATATATATATATATATATATATGCAATGGGTTGGTTTTAGCAAACTTGGTCTTTTCTTATTATATGTGAAACATGGTTGCTGTGTTTATGATGGGTGCATGATCTCAACTAAGGTGAATTTAGGTGTTACTTGTTTAATATGCTTTACTAGTGATAGTTGGCTATATAGATCCGATTGTTAATGGTAAGAAATGACTATGTTTCATGGTTGGTTAGGTAAAAATCCAAATGAAAAGTGAAACGGTATGTTCGGTCAAGATGTAATAGTAATATGTTTGTATATGCAATTGTTTATTAAATGGTATAAATGGTTTGGTTGGTTTAATATGTATATGTATTATAGTAATATGAATGAAAATCAGCTTATGTTATATAAGTTTTGAATTATGTCCGATATATGTTATAAAATGACATTGGTTGGGATATGGTTTAAATATATATATGTCATGAATGCTTAAGTCATGTGATTCGGACATTTGTATGTATTAGGTGCCAATAATAAAACTTGTTGTACATTATTATTTTAATAGGTTGTAATGTTATATGAAATAGAAAAGATCGCATTACTTGTGCTTGAATTTAAATGAAGGTCTATCTGGAATTGAGTTTAGTTCGGTAATGCCTCATAGCCCTAATCCGGCGACGGATACGGGTTAGGGGTGTTACAGTTAAATATGCTCAAAACACACCAAAACATCCATCTTAAGTGCCTAAAAAATGTACCCTCATTGGTACCACATTTTATAATTCCAAACACATTAATATAAGATATCACCCATTCAAACATTTATACAGAATTGTCATAATTGAGCTAATATTCTAGCTAATTAGGCTACCAAGTTTAAAGATAAATGGATGCAAAACATCAAGTTTGAATAACATATTAAGACATAGCTTCAATCTCAACCATATGAACATATAAATACCATTACACTTGGGACTCAAAATATCATCACATTAATAAAACAATCATCAACCAAAAGGCCACCTAGGTACATGCCATAACAAAATAGAACATCAACACACTTGAGTCCGGGATCAATGCTGGATGCTCAGTTATCAACAAGCTAAAAAGTACCTGTAACACCCCAAACCTGGCCCAAAACACCACGGCTGAATTCGGAATGCTACTAGGAAAAATGTTTGCAAAGAAGTTGATTTAAAGGTGAAAACACGTTTTGAGTTTGAATATTTTTATTTGTTTATGAAAGATAACTGGTTTTGCAACATGATTGTTGCTTTGGAAAGTAGGTTGCCGAAGGTAATGAAAACTTTGAAGGTCGTGTATAGTTTAAAACATGGTACATTTGGAAATTCATAAGAAATCGAGTTGTTAATAGTATCCGGGTTTAAAACTTTAATTTAAGTCTTTAAGTTGTAAATTGTTTCCAAAACCATTTCCAGTTATTAACCGATAGTCAATCTAACTCAATTTAGTAAAAATCCCCAAATAGTTAAAATGGCCTTATTACAATAGAGAGAAATTAACCCAAAAGTAATTAAGAATCCAAGTGCATAAAGAATTAAAACAACTTCTGCATGGCCACCTCGAATCTACTCCAGCTCGGTCCATGTATCACGTATCACCTGCATTATTTAAGAAAATAGGGTGAGTCGAACAGACTCAGTTGCAATTATTCCACATGTTTCCCAAATGGGCTTGGCTCAAAACCACACAATCCACATACCACGCATGATGATGTAAAATGTTACCCATCCCAACCTAATATCCATCCGCTACACACCCCCATATCACTGCCACCACACACTAGGGGATTACTAAATTGGCCCTCCATCCGCTACACACCTCTTTGGCAGTCATGCTGCTCAAAGACAATATAACGTGGCCTAGCCACCGATCACCATGTGACCAAATATAACGTGGCCTAGCCACCGATCACTATGTGACCAAATCTCGATATCCACGATGGACCCATCGTCATCATCAAACCACGATGAAGCACGAAGCTAACATTATTCCACGATGTGGCACATAGCCGACATCAAGCCATGATATGGCACATAGCCAATCATCACCACGTACATAAATGTACACCCTATCCTTCATTTAATATATATATCCCGATCCCATGCATATGCAATAGGTTATAATGATATGATAGAATAATGCATGAACATATTAGGTAGGCATACGGCATGCTCACAAGTATACACATAATTAACCACAACTACACCTTAGATAGGGTACTAACCTGGTTACCGAAATACCCAATTAAGGGTAACAATTCCACCACAACCACTGTACCGGTTATCACACACATAACACATATAATTAATTGACTAACAGGGAAACAGCAAATTAACCACACACCTGATAACCCGAAGCACTAGACTCTCGATTTCCCTAACATCCTCACTCAAAGAGACTACAGCGATCTGCTTGTCTCTTTTCGATGTTGGCCCACACCCCGGTGGCCAATCCCGAACCGCAGAAACCGAACGTTTCTTGAACTTAGGGGTAGGGACAACCCCTTTCTCTCCTTGTGTGGTACTTGCATCCATTGAATGGCACTTAATCAAGAGACCCGGTTAAACATTAAATCAAATCTAAACGAGACAAAACCTACTCTTAATAGAATACCCTTACCGAAATAGATTCGAATTCTAAAGGCTCCTCCTCAACCTATGTCGAAACTCCCCTACATCAGTCTTAGTTAGAATCGGCTAAACTGCATAAAGTCAAAGATGTGGCCTTTCGTCGAACCAAAAGTACACCCCCTTACCTTGCTCGATCAAATCCCAAAAGCTCTTAGATACCCCCAACGTTGGCTTTCAAAAATGGACACAAGGTCAATACCTTGGATAGATTCGGCCACACCTATACAAAGTTAGGCATCTAACTTTCGGCAACCAAAAGAAAGAGAAGCAAAACGACAAGAAGAGAACCCTTACCAACTATTAGATCCGATTGGAACAGAGTCTGACAGATTCAGCCTAGAGATCAATTTTGAAGAACAAAACGGAATGGAAGAAGAGAAGAAAAGAAGATAACCGCAAAGAGAAAATGAGATATGAATGAGAGATTCGGCCAAGATTCAAAGAAGTAGAAAGGTTATTCGGCTTCTAGCAAATGAAAAGAAAAGAGAGGGTTGAAGGTTTATGGGGTTTCGGCTATGGTGGAAGTAAAGAGAAAGATTCGGCTTTAAGGACTGAGGGAGTGGACAATTCCAAGAGAAAAAGAAAAAGATGAATGCCCCAAATGGAAAATCTTACTTTCGATTTTGGACTCTAAGAAACAGGGAGAAAAGAAACACACAATTACTAGCTTTTGGTACCCCACTTTTCGGCAAAGAGCTAAAAGAAAAGAAAAGATAACCGAAAGTAAAATGACCCCTAAATATCTAAAGCACATTCGACACCTATCCCCCTCCATATGACCGAAAATATCACCCCCTTAGCATCCAATATTCGGCCAACTCCTCCTCTCTCTCCCAAATCCCTTATTTTCCTCCTATTTTTCCTCCCCTCCACTCATTCAAATGAGTTTGAAAGAATCAAACTCCTATCTCCCTTCTTAGCCACAAATTTAAGCTGTTGACCCAATCCACACCTCATCCATTCAGAGTTTGCTTGCCGTCCAACTCTCCCTCCTCCTTGACGTAAATAGCCACCTCCAAAATGCTTCCTCCGCAACTCGAACCTTGCCCCACTAGCTCCCTAAGGCGTCACTCCCTTATGCACTAAGTGGCGCCTCCCTTGCCACTCTACCACCTGATCTCTTGTGTCTTAAACTCAACATAAGAACCCTTAAGGCCTATCTCCCTTAGCTCTCCCCCAAAGGTTCTAAACCAAAAATTTACCTAAGGTCCAAACTTAGCCCCAAGATTTCGAGACCCCCAAACACATACAAACATTGTATAGAGCACACTACCACATACATATAACTTAGAAAGAAATCCAAGACCCCTAAACCCTGGATGTTACAGTTCTACCCCCCTTAAAAATAATTTCGACCTTGAAATTACCTGATCAAAATAAGTGAGGGTATTGCTGTTGCATCACTTCTTCCGGTTCCTATGAAGCTTTTTCTGACCCATGGTTACACCACAACACTTTGACTAGATTAACTAATTTCTTTCGAAGTACCTTCACATCTCGCTCCAGAATCTGAATCGATTCTTCTTCGTAGGACAAATCTGATCTTAACTTCCTCAACTGGCACTACGTGAGATGGATTCGATAGATAACGACGTAGCATTGACACGTGGAACACATCACATCTGCTTCAATTCTGACGGCAACTCCAACTGGTAAGCCATTGGCCCCACTCGCTTTAAAAACCTAAAAGGCCCTATAAAACTGGGACTCAGCATACCCTTGCGTCCAAATCTCATCACCTTCTTCCTTGGTGGAACTTTCAGGAACACACTATCACCCACGACAAATTTTATCTCTTTCGCTTAAGATCCGCATACGACTTTTGTCTATCAGATGCCTTTTCAACCGTTCTCGGATTACCTTAACCTTTTCCTCTGATTCTGCCACTATCTCTGGACCCAAAACATGATGTTCACCTAACTCTGTCCAACACGTAGAAGTGCGACACTTTTGTCCATACAACGCTTCATACGGTGCCATCCGACTACTTTCTTGATAACTGTTGTTGTATGCAAACTCTGCCAAAGGTAAGAATTCCTCCCAGCTACCCCTGAAGTCGATAACGCAACCTGGTGCCCTTTCAGACTGGCCGTCTGTCTATGGATGAAATGCCGTGCTAAAGTCCAACCTGGTGCCCAATGTTTGATGCAACGCCCTTCAAAACCTCAACGTAAATCTAGGATCCCTATCCGATATGATCGACATCGGCACTCCATGCAGTCTCACAATTTCTGCTATATACAGTCCGCTAATCTTTGTAAAGAGTAATCAACCCGAGTATGAAAGACTTTGTCAACCGATCCATAATCACCCACTTTGTAGGCGTAAGAGGAAGCCCACTCACGAAATCCATTGTGATCCTCTCCCACTTCCATTGCGAATCTTCATTTGGTTGCAAAGAACCTCGAAGGTACTTGGTGTTCGACTTTGACCACGACACGTCAAGCACTTCCCATAAATTCTGTAACTTCTCGCTTTAATCCAGCCACCAAAAGCTGTTCCCGTAGGTCCTTATACAACTTACTTCCTCTAGGATGCATAACGTAAGGGCTACTATGCGAATCTCAAAGAATCTTCTGCCTCAATTCCATATCCTTTGGCATACACACCCTACCACGAAAACAGAACTCTGTCACTGTTCACACCGTAGTCCTCTAACTCCCCACTCTGAACTTGCTGAAAATGAGTACCCAAAACCTCATCCACCAACTATTTCTCTCTTACCTAACTTAACCACGTCGGCTTCACCTGTAGCTCTGCTAACAAACTCATGTCGTCGTAGAGACAAAGATGTGCGAACATAGCCCTCAGATCCGATACTACATTTCGACTTAATGCATCCGCCACCACATTTGCTTTACCCGGGTGGTATTCAATCGAACAATCGTAATCCTTTAACAGCTCCACCCACCTTCGTTGTCTCAAGTTCAGCTCCTTCTGAGTCAACAGATACTTCAGGCTCTTGTGGTCCGTGTAGATCACCGACTTCTCTCCATACAAATAATGCCTCCACACTTTCAAAGTGAAAACTACCGCTGCCAACTCTAGATTGTGCATCAGATAGTTAACATCATGCAGTCTCAGCTGCCGAGACGCATAAGTAACCACCTTCCCTTCCTGCATCAGTACACAACCTAACCCTGTGTGAGAAGCATCACAATACACCATAAAATATTTTTTCGCCACAAGTTGAATCAAAATCGAGGCTTCTGTCAAAACTCTCTTTAGCTTCTTGAAACTCTCCTGCTCCTTATTCGACCATACAAAAGGTACCTCCTTTCTCAATAGCTTAGTCAAAGGTGCTGCTATCGAAGAAAACCCTCGACAAACCTCCTATAGTACCCTGCTAGCCCCAAGAAACTACGAATTTCTGCTATCGACTTAGGTGGTTTCCACTCCAGTACTGCCTCAACCTTCCGGGGATCCACCCTTATTCCCTCCGTAGATACCACATGACCCAGAAAAGCGACTTCACTCAACTAGAATTCGCACTTGCTAAACTTGGCGTATAACTTCTTTTCCCTTAAAATTCGCAGCACTACTCGAAGATGTGCATCACGCTCTTCCTCTGACTTGGAATACACTAGGATGTCGTCTATGAACACCACGACGAATTGATCCAAGTAAGGTTGGAAAACTCGATTCATCATATCCATAAACACAAACTGGTGCGTTAGTCAACCCGAATGGCATTACCAGGAATTCATAGTCCCGTATCGAGTTTGAAACACCGTCTTATGGATATCAGCCTCCTTCACCTTAAGTTGGTGATACCCTGACCTCAAGTCTATCTTCGAAAAGACCGCAGCTCCTTTGAGCTGGTCAAATAAGTCATCTATCCTCGGCGGTGGTACTTGTTCTTGATCATCAGTTTATTCAACTGGCGGTAATCTATGCACATACGCATAGACCCGTCTTTTTTCTTTATGAACAACACCAGTGCTCTCCACGGAGATACACTAGGTCGAATAAACCCGCGATCTAGCAACTCTTGGATTTAGGCTTTCAGCTCAACCAAATCTTTTGGTGCCATCCCATAAGAAGCAATGGACACTAGCGCCATTCCTGGCAATAGGTCAATTCCAAACTCCACCTCCGATCCGGAGGTAACCCTGGAAGTTCTTCTACAAAAACATCTGCAAACTCCTTTACTATCCTGACCTCCCCCACAGCTGCTTCTTTAGCATCCAAAGCACTAACCAACATCAGAAAAGCCAAGCACCCCTTCTTCACCATCTTCACCGCCTTAAGAGCAGACATTACGTTAGACAGGTAGTCTCTCCTCTCACCTATCACTGCAACCTCACAATTCTCAGGAGTCCTCAATGACATGCGCTTAGCAGCACAGTCCAGATTCGCATGATACCTTACTAACCAATCCATCCCTAAGATCAGGTCAAACTCCCCGAATGACAGCTCCATCAAGTCAGCTGGGAATACCACCCCCTGAACCTCTAAAGGCAAGTCTCTAAAGAGTTTATCTACTACCACAGATTGCTCTAAAGGATTAAGTACAGTCATCTTCCTAGGGACAGTCTCAGAGTTCACATTCAAGGTTCCAGACACCATGCTAGCAATGTACGAATACATTGACCCAACATCAATTAAAGCAGTAAAGGGTAACCCATAAATAAGGAACGTACCCGTGATAACATCTGGTCCGTCCCCCTCCTCACGACGTCTGGCTGCATACACTAGCCCTGGTTGCCTTGATCTGAGCTCCCAGCACCTCTACCCAATGCTCCAAGACCTCGGCCATAACCATTTCCTCTACGGTTCGGACCACGACCTCTCGACATTTGTGGACCACCCCTTCCTGGCTGCATATACCTCTGACTTACTGTCCGAGCCCTATCCACATTCTGAGGACAATTCTTCACTAAGTGAGCCTTGGACCCACACCTAAAACACTCCCTACTCCTTCTCCAGTACTCGACTACATGAGTCCTCCCACATTGAGCACATGGACGGACCTGATTCCCAGCAGCTGGCATAAAAGCACGAGTAGAATTATCCACCCTGGACTTTTTCTGGAAACCCCCCGAAGATCCTGATGATCCAAAACCCCTCTTTTTTAACCTCTGTCTCTATCCCTATTCTTCCTTTTAGTTCACTTAACTTCCTCTACGATCCAAGTTTTCTCCACCAAAGTAGCAAAGTCCCTCTCACGTTGAGGCACTATCAACACCCGCAGTTCATCTCATAGCCCATCCTCAAACCTCACGTAGCGCTCGTAATCAGTAGCAACAATCCCTCTGGCATACCGACTTAACCTCAGGAGTTCTGCCTCATACTCCACTACCGACTTACCCCATTGCACCAGATTCAAGAACGCCTTCCTTTGTGTGTCCACGTAACTAGCTCTGACATACTTCCCCTCAAACTTTACCTTGAAGTAACTCTAATCTACTCGGTCCGCTGGGGTACCCTCTCTGACGGTAAGCCACCACTGATAGGCCTTATCCCGTAGTAAAGACACAGTGCCCTTCAACTTTTCCTCAGCAGTGTAGTCCAAATCATCCATGATCCTCTCAACTGCCTCCAACCAATACTCCACAACAATCGGAGCCACCCCCAAGACACCTCTAAATATCTCAGCTCCATTCACTCGAAGTCTCTCAGAAATAGACTTTCGGGCCCCGGTACCCATATTCGCTCCCGCAACCCTTTCCAAAACTCACAGCATAGCCTGAGATACTACGTCATCTCCACCCGTCCGATCTTGGAACTCAGCTTCTACCACGGGCGGTGTTGTTTCATTCCCCGATCTATGACCAAACCTAACTGGTTCCGATACAGCCATTCTGCCCCTATCACATCCATGCGTATTACGACCTCGTCCCCTAGAACTTATGTCTATCACTGTGTTTTAATCTATTTTAAGAAATTTTATGCATTAACTTCTCGTTCCACTGATTACCCACAAGTAATTTTATGTAAAGACATTTAATAGTAGTTCTTCGGTCATTCAAAGTTTTTGTCTCAAGTCCTCCACCCTAACTTAGAGAATCACATTCATTCATCAACACTATCCACTACACACGTCCACCACTTTGAGCATTTTCGTCCGTTCCCAACCCAGGGGTATTTTTATAATTTGTCCTATAGGGGTATTTTGGTAATTTTACAAATTAAGGATATTTTAGTAATTTTGGTAAACAGGGGTATTTTGGTAAGAATCGAGGGTAGTATGGTAGTTAATCAAAATTTTTTTGAAATCAGAGGTAATTTGATTTTTTGCAAAACCGGGTATTCGGCCCCTTTCGAGTTTTAGTTATAGGTTTGACCCATTAACAAGTTCTCATGGTTAAGGTGAACAATCACTACGCACCAGGTAGGATTCCAAAAAAGAGGAGGTGAGTCGCTAGGACTGCTTAAATACCAAGCTCATTTGGAATCCATGCCTAGACATGCGCATGCTTGTTACCACACCTGAACTCCGCGACTTATTCCCGGGTTTGGTGAAATAAGTTAAGTCTTATGAAGTTTAGTATTGGGGTAAGCTAATCCTAGGGTTCAATAGTTCCTAACTTACTAATCTATGATCCCATATCACTCTTCACTTCTACATACAAATCACGCAACGGTTTGAAGTACTTACCTGGTGGACATCGGGCCGGAGACTCAGGTGCCATGCCAAAAAAAAACCTAAATAGCTTGTAAAAATACATGTTTTAGTAAAACCCATCTTTGAAAGAAGTTTTGGGCCCAAAAGCCCTCAAAGTTGAGTTTTGAACCGGACTCTGATACCAAACTGTAACACCCCAATCCCAGCCCAAAACACCACGGCCGAATTTGGAATGCTACTAGGAAAAATGTTTGCAAAGAAGTTGATTTAAAGGTGAAAACACGTTTTGAGTTTGAAATATTTTTATTTGTTTATGAAAGATAACGGGTTTTGCAACATGATTGTCGCTTTGGAAAGTAGGTTGCCGAAGGTAATGAACACTTTGAAGGTCGTGTGTAGTTTAAAACATGGTACGTTTGGAAATTCATAAGAAATCGAGTTGTTAATAGTATCCGGGTTTAAAACTTTAATTTAAGTCTTTAAGTTGCAAATTGTTTTCAAAATCATTTCTAGTTATTAACCAATAGTCAATCTAACTCAATATAGTAAAAATCCCCAAATAGTTAAAATGGCCTTATTACAATAGAGAGAAATTAACCCAAAAGTAATTAAGAATCCAAGTGCATAAAGAATTAAAACAACTTCTGCATGGCCACCTCGAATCTACTCCAGCCCGGTCCATGTATCACATATCACCTGCATTGTTTAAGAAAATAGGGTGAGTCAAATAGACTCAGTGTGCAATTATTCCACATGTTTCCCAAATTGGATTGGCCCAAAACCACATAATCCACATACCACACATGATGATGTAAAATATTACCCATCCCAACCTAATATCCATCCACTACACACCCCCGTATCCTACCACCACACACCAGGGGATTACTAAATCGACCCTCCATCTGCCACACACCTCTTTGGCAGTCATGCTGCTCAAAGACAATATAACGTGGCCTAGCCACCGATCACCATGTGACCAAATATAGCGTGGCCTAGCCACCGATCACTATGTGACCAAATCTCGATATCCACGATATGACCCATGGTCATCATCAAACCACGATGAAGCACGAAGCTAACATCATTCCACGATGTGGCACATAGCCGACATCAAGCCATGATATGGCACATAGCCAATCATCATCACGTACATAAATGTACACACTGTCCTTCATTTAATATATATATCCCGATCCCATGCATATGCAACAGGTTATAATGATATGATAGAATAATGTATGAACATATTGGGTAGGCATACGGCATGCTCACAAGTATACACAGTAATCAACCACAACTACAACTTAGATAGGGTACTAACCTGGTTATCGAAATACCCAATTAAGGGTAACAATTCCACCACAACCACTGTACCGGTTATCACACACATAACACATATAATTAATTGACTAATAGGGAAACAGTGAATTAACCACACACCTGATAACCCAAAGAACTAGACTCCTGAATTCCCTAACGTCCTCACTCAAAGAGACTACAGCGATATGCTTGTCTCTTTCCGATGTTAGCCCACACCCCGGTGGCCAATCCCGAACCGCAGAAACCAAATGTTTCTTAAACTTAGGGGTAGTGACAACCCCTTTCTCTCATTGTCTGGTACTTGCATCCATTGAATGGCACTTAATTAAGAGACCCAGTTAAACATTAAATCAAATCTAAATGAGACAAAACCTACTCTTAATCGAATACTCTTACCGAAATAGATCCGAATTCCGAAGGCTCCTCCTCAACCTCTGTCGAAACTCCCCCTACATCAATCTTAGTTAGAATCATCTAAACTGCATAAAGTCAAAGATGTGGCCTTTGGCCGAACCAAAAGTACACCCCCTTACCTTGCTTGATCAAATCCCGAAAGCTCTTAGATACCCCCAAAGTCGACTTCCAAAAATGGACACAAGTTCAATACCTTGGATAGATTCGGCCACACCTATACAAAGTTAGGCATCTAACTTTCGACAACGAAAAGAAAGAAAAGCAAAACGACAAGAAGACAACCCTTACCAACTATTAGATCCGATTGGAGCAGAGTTTGACAGATTTAGCCTAGAGATCAATTTTGAAGAACAAAATGGAATGGAAGAAGAGAAGAAAAGAATATAACCGCAAAGAGAAAAGGAGATATAAATGAGAGATTGACCAAGATTCAAAGAAGTAGAAAGGTTATTTGGCTTCTAGCAAATGAAAAGAAAAGAGAGGGTTGAAGGTTTATGGGGTTTCGGCTATGGTGGAAGTAAAGAGAAAGATTCGGCTTTAAGGACTGAGGGAGTGAACAATTCCAAGAGAAAAAGAAAAAGATGAATGCCCCAAATGGAAAATCTTACTTTCGATTTTAGACTCTAAGAAACAGGGAGAAAAGAAACACATAATTACTAGCTTTTGGTACACCACTTTTTGGCAAAGAGCTAAAAGAAAATAAAAGATAACCGAAAGTAAAATGACCCCTAAATAGCTAAAGCACATCGACACCTATCCCCCCTCCATATAACCAAAAATATCACCCCCCTTAGCATCCAATATTCGGCGAACTCCTCCTCTCTCTCCCAAATCCCTTCTTTTCCTCCTATTTTTCCTCCCCTCCACTCATTCAAATGAGTTTGAAAGAATCAAACTCCTACCTCCCTTCTTAGCCACAAATTTAAGCTGTTGACCCAATCCACACCTCATCCATTCAAAGTTTGCTTGTCGTCCAACTCTCCCTCCTCCCTTGACATAAAAAGCCACCTCCAAAATGCTTCATCCGCAACTTGAACCTTGCCCCACTAGCTCCCTGAGGCTTCACTCCCTTATGCACTAAATGGCGCCTCCCTAGCCACTCTATCACCTGATCTCTTGTGTCTTAAACTCAACATAAGAACCCTTAAGGCCTATCTCCCCTAGCTCTCCCCTAAAGGCTCTATACCAAAAATTTACCTAAGGTCCAAACTTAGCCTGAAGATTTCCCAAAACCCCCAAACATATACAAATAGTGTATAGAGCACACTACCACATACATATAACTTAGAAAGAAATGAAAGACCACTAAACCCTGGATGTTACAGTACCTAACTCGCATGGAAAACCTTGAGTATAACTTAGTGGTATTTCCATAATCCGGACATTAAAACAGGATATAAATACTTAAAATGTAAAAATGCAAATAAGTAATGTTATATAATATATCATATTAATAATACTAATTCACTTATTCCTTGTTCACATCCAACTAATCTTGCAAGTTCTAATACATAACAATAGCATTTCATAAGGCATTTGATAAATCAATTTGTACAATAGCATAATTCATCTCCATTTCCAATTCATTAAATCATTGCTCATTATTCATCAATATCCTTAATAAAATATACTATTTCATATTCCATTTCACATCTCATTTCTATTTCTCATCCTTTGCCATTTTAGTATCAAACACATAAATTATAGTCATTTATTTTCCCTATTAACACGACTCAGACTTGGATGGATACACGGGTCCAATCAACACACTATTTTGGCACCTAGTGCTTCATCGGATAAATTTGAAGCAAATAATTGCATTTAACGATATAATAAGTTGACACCCAGTGTCTCATCAGTTGAACAGAAGCAATTTGGTACCTAGTACCTCATCAACTCAAAGTCAAAGTAATCTATGTACTCTTCCTATCCTATGACATGCCATCTATATTCGACTTAGCCTGAAACAATTAATAGGTTTCATTTTACTTTTCAATACAACCAATGTCTCAATTTCATATATGTAGATTATCACATATAAATATATATTCAATTTAATAGCAACCATATTTTCTCAATATATAAATTCAATTCAACAGTCATAAAAATACCACATTTCTTGATATTTATAATTGGGTCATTTTAACCGTCATTTGATTCAATTTAGTCCAAATTGACAAGAGTTCTCTCCTCAAATACTTACCATACAAAAACAATTCAATATGCAATAATTCTTGATTTAGTTTGGATTATAGAAACACAAACCATATATGTAACGCCCCAAATTTTGGGCCTAGAAGAAATAGGTTTTGAATAAGAGAACAGTTAGGAGACTGCACAGAAATATTTGGTTGTGCAAGAAAGTGACACAAATACTGGTCGGCTTCAATGGTTAAGTGATTTAGAAGTGTTTGGAAGTGTCTGAGAAGTCAGGGGTTCAAGCCTTGGCTTATGCAAAATTTTTATTTTAAGTGAATAAAATCCTTGGATCTAGATAGTAGGTTCTTAAATTATTGTGGTTAAAATATGATACAAAGGAGTTTTTGGTCTAGTGGTAAGGGGCGTGTGGAGTGTACATGGGGTCTAAGGTTCGAGTGGTGGCACATCAAAAAGGAAGTATTTATTTTGCTGCCTAATTCGTGTGGGTGGTAGAGTTGGATTGAAATACTGCTGAATGGAGTTTGAACCGGTCATAGAAAGAATTGAGGAGGGATATTTGGAGAGATTTGAGGAGAGAATATTGGGATTTGGGGAGGTTGTTGTTGTGGAGAGATAATAGGAGATAATTAAGGGATAGGAAGTTGATGGAGAGTGTGTAGCTGAATTGGAGAAGGGATTTTTGGGATTTAGGGTTGTTGCCAATTTGGTGAGAGTTAGAATTTGGGTTTCATTCCTTTTCTTTCAACCTTGGCCGAATACAGCTTCTCTCCTCCCTCACCATTTTTTTCGATTTTCTCTCCTAGTCGATTCTCCCTTCTTCTTTTTTTAAGCTCTGTCGAATACTCTCCCTTTATTATTTTTCCCTGTCCTTTTCCTTGTTACGTTGTTACTTTGGCTGAGCACCCATTGCACCTTTCTATTTTTGTTCTGGGCTTTAGCAAGGGTTCGTTGATCAATTGGGAGCACACGGTTTTTCTCTTCCTCTCCCTCAAGTGCTCTTCATTGGTCGAATACTGATAGATTAACCCCGATTCTTGGTTCTTTGTACATTACATCTCTAATCTGCAATCTATTTTATCGTTGTTGGTAAGTGGTTATGGTATGATAAGGAGTCATCTGTTACTTTTTGAGAAACAATATTGAGTGGTAAGTAGGGTGCAATTGAGATGGTTTGTCAAGTATGAGTCTACTATAGAGATGGTGACTTTTGTGTAGGTGGTGGTCAAGGTTGATTGGCACATTACCTTGGAACCAATGGTGCGATGATCATTGATTTTCGGGATAAGAGTGTTCTGAATGAGGAGGAACATCAAATCGCATCAGGTGTGTAACAGTACTCTGTAAACGGTAATCAACAAAAAAGTCAAAAAAGTGTGTACTCACACTGTTTTAACCATAGGTCAACAAAAACTGAAAATTCGAAAAATATGACATTTGATGCCACACGGGAGTGCGATCGCACATGTGGCAATCTAAGCCAGCGAAATAGGGGCATTTTTCTGTAGAGGCCACCATGAGCGATCTTATGGGCTTAGGTCATTTTGGGGCATGTTAGGTCAAAATGATGACCGAAATACCTCTATAGGGTAAAATGACCGAAATACCCCTATAGGGTAAAATAACCAAAATACCCCCATAGGATAAAATGACCGAAATACCCCCATAGGGTAAAATAACTGTTATACCCCTAGGAGATGAAATGACTGTTATGGCCTTATGTTATGTATGACTGATTTGCTCTATGATATGTATGATTATGATTGAGCATGACATTTTGCATACACAAATGATATTATGTCATGACATATAGCATGAGGATGGGTTGTTTTATTTGGAGGAAGTGTCTTTGTCTTGATAAGGTCGCCTTGGTCGCCTGCAGGCATTGTGGACCTCTTGATGGCTATATGTCATTTATTTCTTGGCGACTTTCTTTATATCATTTAGTCTTTAACCGGTGCTAATCTTGGTGTGTCTGCCTGGGTGGGTTGATTTTATCCCCATATGGTATATTTGGCGGGACGGAGTGGTGTGTTGAGGCTAGATTGGGTAGGATTTCTGACTACATATATGCACTCATTAATGATACTGCACTATTACTACAATGATTAATGATATTACATACAGTTCACTGCATGAGTGATATTTGTTACTGTTATGGGCCAAGGCCCCACTGATAATAATACTGAAATTGGGCAAAGGCCCTACTGATTATTGGCATCGTGATGGGTTCAAGCCCAATCATTCACTGTTACAGGAAAGGGCTTAGGCCCACACTTTGAATTAAGTACATTATTGTACCGTGCTCAGCCCAAAGCGCATTTATCTACTATTTAATTGACTGTTTGCTTGTTAGGGGATTACACACTAAGTTTTTGTAAACTCACCCCTCTGTTTAACTATACAGGTAATCCCCAGTCGTAGGTGGGTCGATGCTGCGAGGGTCTCAATGATGGCCACACAACCGCATCAGCTTTCATTTTTAGCTTATGATTTATAAGTAATTGAATTTGGGTATTTTTATGTAATAAGGCCTCTTTAAAGTTATAAACTTTAAATTGGGGTTTTTATTTATTTAGTTTGATATAAACTGCTAGTTATAGAAAAAGACGGGTTTTCAAAAGGTAACTGTTTTCAAAGACACCACGTTTTCGCAACATTTCCTAAAAAAAACTTCCGCAATAAATGAGATTTTGAAAATTAATAACGTTTTAAAAGTGATTAGCTTTTAATGATGCACGCTTTGGAAATGAACAACCCATTTTGGAGTCACCATTTAATAACAAAATGATTAATTGATTTTGAGGATTTCAACGACAACAAGTTTACGCTAAATACTTCAATGTGACACCCCCATATTTGGCCATAACGTTTAGGCCGGGTTTGAGATGTTACAGTATATTCTGAGCTACTCGACGTTAACCTTGTCTTTCCCTTTCTTACTTGAGGATTCCGAAATGACGTCTACTATGGAATAAAATAATTAAAATATATTAATAATACATAATTTAGTTCTCATTAAATTTCAAATTTTTATACTACGTTTGCTTAATCCTCAATTTAGTCCCTAAATTGAGACTAATTTAACCTCAAAATTTTATACTAATCCCACTCTAAGCTAAACTTAGCTCCCAAATTTCAATTCCACCCCTTAATTTCTAATTTTTCACAATTTTGTCCCTATTGCTCAAAATCAATATTTAACTCTGCTATTTAGTCCTTTTTCACTTCTAACTTAAAAATCTATCAAATTAACCCCTAAAGTTTTAAGTAAACAACAATGGTAACATCTAAAATCTCAAAAAATTTCTAAAAATTATAACATGGGTCAGCTAATCTATAGTACTGGGATTCCAAAAACATAAAAATTACAAGAAAAGTGACTAAATTGACTAACCAATTTAAACTTGAACCCTCAAAATTTTCAATGGTTGTTCATGCTCTTTTCCCTTCTTTATGCTTCGAAAATTTAAATGCAAAAAGAGAATAAAAGTTTTCTCGTTCTTTCATTTTGTTTTCATTATTATTATTATTATTATTATTATTATTATTATTATTATTATTATTATTATTATTATTATTATTATAACATATAATTAATAGTTTAGTTAATAAATTTTAAGACAACCAACCCACCACCGTCCATCAACATTTAATTAGTGGTGTAATTACTACTTTAGTCTTTTTAATTAATTTCAATCTATAATTCAAATTTTTGCACTTACGCAATTTTGTTCCTGTACCTTAATAACTCCTAATTCATGAAAATTACTTATCCAAAATTTAATTTGCCTCTATTATAGCTCCATAACCCGATTTATGAAAATGGAGTCCCGAAAAGATACTTTCCGTCACCTCTTACTATCGGCTCATTACAGTGTGCACAAAGCACGACAGAGTTATATGAACCCTGCATTGGACAATGCGCAACAATTCTATACTCCTAGATGCAACAACCAATGTAACATCCCTAACCCGTATCCGTCGTCAGAATAGGGTTATGCAACATTTCAGGACTATCAAAATTTTTTAAAACATTCAATTCATATAATCAATCACAGCAAAATCAATCAATAGCATACATATTGTCCCTTATATGAGCCCTCGAGGCCCTAAAAACACATTAGAAACAAATTGGGACTAAAAAAGAAACATATAGAAATTTTAGGGAAAAGATGAAAATTTACAAACTGTAGAGGTCACATGGCCGTGTCGGTCAGGCCGTGTGACTCACACGGCCAAGAGACACGCCGTGTCTTAGGCCATATAGGCATTCGAAATAGGGACACACAACTGTGTTCCAGCAAGTGTCCGTGCCCGTATAACTTACTGACTTGGCCGTGTACTAGGCCGTGTAAAACCTGACTTGCAACCCTTTGAAAACTACAAAGGACACACGGCTGTGCTACCTGACGTGTTTCACACATGGCTAAGACGCATGCCTATGTCTCTGCCTGTGTGGACAAAAATAGGCTATTTTACAAGCCATTTTTCTCACCCTTTTCAACATGTACCTATAATCCCTTTTGCACATATACATATACCCTCAAAAGGCACCAAAATCATGCATAATCAAGAAAAACACATATGGTGTAATAACATCCAACCAATATGCCCAAAAGCACCTCAAATGACAACATTAAAACATGTATAACAATGTATTCAATTTGGCTAAAATAATAGATTAACTTCTAACTAAGTTTGCATCATTACACAACATGTAAATCACTAACCAAAACATACCATTTGGTACCAACTATACCACATAATCATTACTATCAAAATACATATATGCTTACTATGGCAAAACACCAATTCACAACAAGTTATATGTCATATCTAATATGCACATTCAACTACTTTTCTATCTACCATCATTCAACCATAACAAGTCATATTTCAACCATTACAAAGATACTTATATACACCTTATAATATATCCCATTTTACTAACACAAGGCCAAAATACAAAATAACCAAATGGTCATTTCCACAACCAAAACACATAGGCTAACATTAGCCAAAATACCTATACATGCCATTATAACCTTAACCAAGACATCAAAATCTACCGATATAATCATTGGATAGTGTGATAAATCTCCGACGAGCTTCCAACCCAATCGAGCTTCCGATAGTCTAAAAAGTAAAGAAAAATAACTACGTAAGCAAGGAATGCTTAGTAAGCTCGTATAAACTTTAATCAGATCAATCCATTTCCAATATGAAATTTATACATATTAAGAATAATCATATACCGATACCATACGATTCATGAACCAAATTCAACAACTCACCAAATGAGTAAATCACAGCATTACTTATACATATTATCCCTAGCATAGTAGGATTTTTAACAACTTTAAACTCTTCCAAATTTCTTTATTTTCATTTGCATTTCATTACTTTCCACACCCGTTACATATGCATAACATACAAGACATAGCATATCATTTAACCACATCCACAAGCTAGTGCATTTAAACATAGCCTTTTCGGATTAATCACATAATAATCCATTTCATAAGAAATTGCATAATTTTAAACCTTACCACTTTTTCATGAGTACAAGCATATTTTGATTTGAGCACTTACCATTCCAATGCAACTATAAGTAAACAGAATACCATTCAACCAACATATTGGCACTTTCCTAAGCATTAAATAACAACACATGGTAGCATACTTGAACACATTTCATATAAATTCAACTTGATAACCTTATTTTCTCAACATGTCACACTTGAGTTTATTACTCATCTCCACTTACATAATTTCCATGTATCAACATATCAAAGATATTCATCTATGTACATGTCATGATACATATCATTCTCTTATCATTTCTTCATATATATATATATATATATATATATCATTCATTTCAATATATCAATATATCATGTACCATCATTTTCATGTATTACATATTTATATACATGTATTAGTTCATATCGAACTCATATCTTCTCGTAATAGAACATTTCCTATTGAACCACTAGAATAATATCGGATACGTGGGATTCTCACACACTATGTGCCAACATGTGGTCAAAACCACTACTATCTCATATCTCATATCAGTGCTCTCTCTCAAGTCATAAATGGTTCTACTCACACAAGCTATTAGTCAAGACGTAACTACACGGTGCTGCTCACACAAGCTATAAACTAACTGCAACACATGCCTGAAACTCAGCCACCGATAGGACGTACGAGACTAGCACCCAAAACACAGTAACCCCTAAGTACATGTCATTTGTATCCTAAATATTCCTAAGGTTCAAACGGGACTCGATAGTTATCGTGCGTCGTTGAACTTTCCTCATTTCGTTATAACCTAAATTGTATACCAACATATATATATATATCGATTCATTTTCAATAAAATTTAATATAATAACATTCAATTTAATCAAAATTGTACATAGTATAGTTCATACGAACTTAACTGGCTAAATTGAAAAAATACTAAAGTTTTGGGGCATTTTGGTAATTTTTATTTCCTCGATTTTCTACCCGATCTTGATCTAAATTAATAATTTCATTAAATATTTTAATTTAGACAATAAAACAATTCATTTCATACAATTTGATCTTTTTTACATTTTACAAAATTTCCCTTAAAGTTTTACTTTTATTCAATTTAGTCCTTTAAGCCCAAAACATGCAAATTAACCATTTGTACCTAGAATTGAGCTTAGCCAAATGTTCATAGTACCCCAAAAATCTCATTTATGAAACAATTTCACATTAAATCCTTGTACTTTTATTAATTTAACAAATTAGTCCCTAATCAAAAAATTCATCAAAATCACTTAACAAAATACTTTTAAATATAAATCAACATTCCAATTTCATTATTTAACATAAAAAATCACAAGATTCATCAATGGAAACATTCAAAATCTTTAACAATTTTAAAATCGAAGGTACGGGCTAGCTAGACCTTGTTGCAGCGATCTCAAAAACATAAAAATTACAAGAAATTGATAGCTTAGGGGCTTACATGCAAGGAATGAAACATGGCTGAACCAAGATTTATTTTTCTCCAAGTAAATTCAGCTATGGTGTTTTGGAGAAGATGAACAAAACAAAAAATTTGTTTTTTTTATTAATATATCATTTAATTACCTAATTTTCTTTATTAAACTTTATAATATTTAAAAATTACAACATTGTGAAACCACTATCATCCACTAACACATTAATGGTCTAATTACCATATAAATATCTCCACTTTAAAGTTATATAGTTATTTAATACCTTTAGCTTATAGAACACAACTTTTTCACTTTACGCGATTTAGTCCTTTTTGCTTAATTTACTATCGAAACGATAAAATTTTCCAACAAAAATTTAATACCACCTTAATGACACTCTTTAAAAATTTATAAAAATATTTATAGCTCGAGGTCGATACATCATTTTCTAAAACCACTTGAACTTAATAAATCATTTATACAACAAAATTACTATATGAAAAACCTTTCTTAAAATCACAATTAACTCATAAATATTTACGAACTTACTTGTCAAATTTGATAGCCCCAAAACCACTGTTTCTAAACCACTGAAAAACGGGCTGTTACAAGCAACCCATAACAACAAACTATGAGCTCAAATACTTTATGACATGCCAATTTTACTAATTTGAATGTGATCATATATGTATGGTGGTGTGTTTGTAACACCTCGATTTTTCTTCAATTTTGCTTTTGTAAATTTGTGACACAACTGTGTATCTGCTTCATTGGTTAAGTGTTCTGGGTGTGTGTGAGAGGTCCCAAGTTCAAGCCCTAGTGTTGGGTAAATTTTGGTATTGTTGTAATTAAAGCCTTGAACTTGATCAGTAGGCTTTTAAGTTGTTATTGGTGAAATGATTTCAAAAGGATTTCAGAATGGGCCTGCTGGTCTGGTGGTTAAGTGGAGTGTTGGTGTATTGGAGGTCCTGAGATCGAGTCTTGGTGTTGGCATTATTTTTTCTTGATTATGGGATAGAGTTTCGGTAGAATTAAAATGATGATAGTCGGTGGATGTGGTCGAATTTGTAGAGGATTAGGTAGTTGGTTGTGATGTAGTGGGATACTTGGGAGTTGGGAGAATAGTGGGAAGTAAACAGGAATTCTAATCTGATTTTTTTTTTAAATTCAGTTTTCTCTCCTCTTCATTTTTCTAACGTTCCTGTCCCCTTTTTCTTTCCTTTTTCCCTTTTATTCTTTGATTGTTGCTCTCCCAACCCCGTTTGTGCGTTTATTGCCTTCTAAAGTTCGTTGCACCATTTCCGTCGTTAGTTGGTAAGTAGTTGAGTACGTTATAGTTTTGATTTTCTTTAAGTTTACTGGATGGGGATTTACAACTTCTATTTTAGATAGCAAAGAATAAGATTGAGCGAGGCTCCTCTCGTGTTGATTCATAGTTGGTATCATGCGTGGTTTCAAGGTGAATGTTAAGCGACCATGTTAGACACTTGTTGGTGTTGTGTTTGGATTAACTGTGACCTAAGACTGATTTTAAGGATTAATGTCTTGATTATAGGTTTGGGATTGCTCAGGGATCGTTTTAGCATAAATCAAAACTAGGTGTATACCCAAAAATGTAGAAAATGAGGTTTCAGTGAAAGTTAAAAACCTCACTGTTGACGCTACACGGGCATGCAGTCACCCGTGTAGTAGGCCGTCTACAAGGATGTGAGCCACCACATGGCCGTGTGATTGACCAGCCAGGCCGTGTGCGACACATGGGCTCGACCAAATGGGTTGTGTGGGCCACACTGGCATGTGGACCCATACAGGTGAACCACACGGGCATGTGAGATTCTGAGCTAGGCCGTGTGATCCACATGACCAATGCCAATTTGGGTCGTGTGGGCCATGCGTGTAGTCCCACATGGGCAGGCCACATGGACATGTGAGCCCATTTTTCTGAAATATTTTGTAAGGTTGCACGGGTCGCCCAAGTCGACTGTGGACCTACTAAAGGGTCGGTAAGCAGTACTTAGACTCGTAGTTATGTGATTTGATTATGTGAAATCCGTACTAAGCATGCTACACCTAGCTTATATACTGATTTGAATGTATGCACTGTTATCTGCATATTAGCATGACATTTTGTGTATGTTGCCTTGTATCGAGGTGGGTTGATGAATTACTAGAGGAAGTGTCTGAAAGGCTCTTAAGCCTGATATCTGGTAGCTCAACTGAATTTCTGATAATGTGCCGCATCCAGTACAACATGGTGTGTAGGGATGTGTGGGTTGATTTTATCCCCACATGGTGTGTAGGGTTGACGGATTTGGTGTGTAGAGGCTGGTGGGTAAGACTCTACTATTCTGTTATGTTATGTATATTATGTTCGAAATAGGCTAAGGCCCTAGAATATATTTGATTCTATATCTGGTGGGTTAAAATATGTTCGAAATGGGCTCAGACTCGAACTGTAAATGCATATTTTTTTCTGATATTATGCTATGTGTGTGTTTTCTGTGGGGGTTACACACTAAGTTTGTGAAAACTCACCCTTTTCTATTTAATCTGTTCAGGTAATCCCCAGTCATAGGTGATAAACCGTAAAAGTAACATATTTTAACCCCACATTTAGTATGCTTTTGGATGATTTATCCCTGATTTATGTAAAAAGGTGTTCTTAATCCTTTCTTTTCATGTCTTATACTCAGGAAAGCACCTAAGGATAAAAAGAACGTAAAACAAGCTTAAAACGGACCAAATTGGGCCAACCCAAGAAATTGACACGGCCTGGACTTCAAGCCACATGGTCATGCCTTGCCATTTATTTAGAACACGTCCTCACCCCGATTTACACGGTCGTGCCTTGTCAAAAAAAGTCTAACACGATCTAGCCACGACTTACACGGCGTGTGCCATGGGCGTGCCCCTACTATAAGAATAAGCAATTTCACTCAGATTTGGATGCTTGAAGCCAAAGAAACATACTCCTAAGTCTACTTAAACACCTTAATAGTAATTCTACTTGAATGAGGTACTTAGGAGCCAAGTAAAGCATCTAAAGAGCCTATATAAACAATCCAAGGCAGTCGTTCTAGGAGAGGAAGTTTTAGGTAGAGTTTTCTACCAGAGCTTTTATTCAGGGAATTACTTGAAGATAGCCAGTTAATCCATCTCAAGAAGCCGAAGTTCTACTCAAGACAGAGGATCTCCTTTTCAATTCCTTCAGGGGGTTTGAGGGATTTCTTATGTTTTGTTTTATCTTTTCTCTTGAGATGTTTTCTTATTTTGTTATGAACTAAACCCTTCAGATACTAAGGGATGGAACCTATGACGGATTTTGTTATTTAATTTCTAAATTATATGATAAGTACATAATTTGTTCTTAATTATGTTGCTTAATTTAATCTAATGTGCTTAGGTGGAGGAGGAATAGACCCTGCCTAAGAGTAGATCTAGCATAATTAAGTGGAGTTGATCGCATGCCTATAGATAGGGTGACGAGATTTTGCCGGATTAGGGTGAAACCTAATATGGGAGTCCATTGATCGATTTATTGCTTCCTTAGGGGGTTATTATAAGAGAACAAGAGTTCCACTAATTAACCTAAGGTTAGAAGTTATTCGCCTCGAGAGAGGGTTTAATATAGGTTAGGGAGTCTCACGGATCAAGCTAAGTAAAGAAGTCATATGAATTAAAACTTAGATAACAAGAGAAGTCATAGGTGGATTCTTCCTAAAGGTATCGTCTAAAATCAACTGAGTTTTTCCACAGTCTTTTCCCAAAGTTTCATTCTTTTGTCTTTGCATCTAGTTTAGTTTTTCATTAGTTTTAGATTAATAAACCAATCACTCCATATTTTAGGCTAAATAATAGAAAGAAAGTGAGTAGTAGTACTTTTAGGTTCCTTTGGGTTCGATAAAAAAATCTTACCTAAACTATACTATTGTTCGATAGGTGCACTTGCCTCAATCATTGTCATAGTTAGTCCACAGGTTCGATCATTCTTCATAAATATTAAAACTCGACTGTTTGACACCATCAATAGGCGGATCGGTGTAGCAAAGGACTCAGAGGTGGCCACACGTCTGCGTACATTTTCTTTCTCGATTATGTTTTTAAGTATTATTATTTTGAGTATTTTTACTGTAAATGGCCTTTATGGTTTTACTTTAATTTGGGGATTTTTATTTTAATTTATAACTGCTAACAGTGGGATAAGACGCGAGATTTTAAAAAGAGACAAATGTTTTAGCAAAATACCATGAATACGCAACTTATGCAAAAGCTTCCGCAATAAATGATGTTTTGAAAGATTAATAATGTTTTAAAGGTGGATAAATTTTTATAATGGCTCACGTTTTGAAAATGAATAACATGTGTTGGAGTTGTCATAAAACAACACGAGTGGTTAAATAGAAAAAGGGGTTTTCATCAACATCTCACTTTACAAAAAACACTGCAATATGACATCGCCAGATTCGGACAAAACGTGTAGGCCGAGTTTGGGGTGCTACATTTAGAGGTATCAGAGCCAGGTTACAAAATTCGGCTGTGGATTTTAGGTTTTAAAAATAATTGGTTTTTAAGAAATGATTTTAAGTAATTTAAAATATTTTTGGAATGAGTATGTGGTACATTGAGTCTCCGGCGTCGATCTTGTAAGTGTTCTGAACTCTATTTAGATTTGTTCAAAATACTACTAGTATGCTTGAAATAGCCAATAGGTAGTATACTGTACTGAAAACACTCTATGGAGTGTAAATTGAAAACCATAACGAAACTAAAAATTGTAGTGACACTACGATTCACGATAACGAACTCTAAATTTCTGATACTGTTCTGCATAAAATATCTGTCAATAAATATCAGAACTATAACTAATGTATAAAACTATTAATACAGAAAAACTCTAAATTTATTATGAGCGCACGAGGTACTCGCGGACGAGGTACAAGAGGCCGTGGTAGAGGCCGTAGAGGGGCTCGAGCTGGGTCCTCATCATCTGGAAATCTACCTAGTCCGGACACGAGCGAGACACCGATCTCACCTGCTATAAAGACTGGGTCTCGTGATCGTGCGGTTGGGGACGACGCACTGTCCCAAGCCATGTTATAGATTCTAGAGAGGGTCGCTGGGCCCAACACCGAATCCGGGGCCGAGGGTCGATTACGGAATGACTTCGGTCTAATAGGGCTTAATTATTCAGGGGTGTCAATGGATTCGCCCCTAACGTGGCCAGATATTGGATGGAGACCACGGAAAGAATTATGGATAACCTAGATTTTACCGTGGAGCAAAAGCTTGAGGAGGTTATTTCTCTGCTTCACGATGAATCTTACCAGTGGTGGTTGATTGTTAAGGAGGGCACTCAGCTCGATCGATTGACTTGGAGTTACTTTAAGACGGCTTACCAGAGTAAGTATGTGGGAGCCAGCTATATTGATGCCAGGAGATTGGAGTTATTGAATCTCGCCCAAGGGGACCATTCAGTGGCCAAGTATGAGGCTGAGTTCCTGAGATTGAGCCGGTATGCCCAGGACATGGTGGCGACCGAGTATGAGCATTGTGTCTATTTTGAAGATAGACTCAAGGATAGTTTGTCGAGTCCTGATGGCTCCACAGAGGGAGCCTGAGTTTGCTACACTAGTGGAGAAGGTGAAAATAGCCGAGGAGGTTAAGCGCGTTGAGCTCCAAAATCGTGAAAAAGGAAAGAATAAGAGGGAATCGGAGCCCTCGAATTCTGTGATAAGGCTTAAGTAGAAGGCCAGGTTTGATGGGCCAGTGAGAATCGGGCCTCCTGTTGCACCTACTGGGGTGGCACTTTTTGGGCACTGTGGTAGACGTAATCCAGGCGAATGTTGGAGGACTGCTGGGGCTTGTTTAAGATGTCTCTCTACTGAGTATCATGTCAGAGATTGTCTACTGAGAATCGATCAGATGCAAGCTATAGTCAAGATCTTGCCTGACCTCGAGAGTAGCTCAAGAACCACATAGGGGTGAGGCGTGCTGGGGTGGTAACGGCATGGGCCGAGGATAGAGAGCATCGAGTAGAGGTGCTGGACCAACTGAGGTGAGGCAGCCCTCATTGGTTTATGCTACCCATCGCCATGAAGATCGGGATGCTCTGGACGTCATCACGGGTAAGTTTTTAATTTTGATGTACCATATTTGGCATTGATAGGCATAGGCTTTACACATTCTTACGTAGCTAATTCTGTTTCTAAAACTTTGGGGATCCCGGTTGAGAATACTTCGAGTGAGGTAACTATTGTGAGTCCGTTGGGGCAGTCTATCCGAGTTAGTAAATTATTTATAGATGTTTCGCTAGGGGTTCAAGAGACAATATTTCTGGCAGATCTGATAGAGCTTCCATTCGGGGAGTTCGATTTGATACTTGGAATAGACTGGCTGGTCAAGCACTAAGTAAGTCTGGACTGTGCAAAAAAAAGGGTTGTTTTAAGAATTGAGGAGGGCAACGAGGTAGTGGTGATTGGGGAACGACGAGACTATCTGACAAATGTGATTTTTGCGTTGGTGGAAGAGAAGTTGGTATGAAAGGGATGTAAGGCATTCTTGGCCTACATTAGTGTTTCTGTAACACCCCTTACCCATATTCAACGTCGGACAGGGTACAAGGCATTACTAGGCTCACACGCAAGTAACAATGCAATACTGAGACATGACTTTCCACTTAAAATTTAAACTTTTCGTAACACCTCTTAAACAAGCCTACGAGGCCTAAATCACACATTAGGAATTGTAATAGCCTAATTTTCAGTAATATCAAAATAGTGGTTCGAGACCACCAAATCTGACAAATGAACTTGAAGATTGTATTATTTAATATGTACGAGCCAATTGTAGCTTTTAAATGATTTTTGAAATAGTAAATTGTGTTTTATAAAGATTTATTTGGTCAAGAACTCGAGAAAAAAAGGTAACGAGATCTCGGTGTTATAAACCAAGTCATAGATATTTTTATGAATATTTAGGGAATGTCAATAAGGTAGTATTAAAATTTCGTTAGAAAATTTTGACATTTGGGTGGTTAATTAAATAAAAAGGATTAAATTGAAAAAGGTGTAAAAGTTGCTAGAAGGATTAAATAGCTTAATTGTCAAATGAGGAAGGACATAAAGTGAAAATAAGCCCAAAGGAGATATTTTGGGTGGCAATAGGTGAGGAAAATTAGGAAATGGGTGAAATAAGGGAAAAATTGGAAAATTACCAAAATTAGCTAAATAAAAATGGGACCAAATTGGAATATCTAGAATTCTCTTCATTTCTCTTAATTTTCATCAGCTGAAAAACAACCATGGAAGAGGGTTCAAGCTGGTTTTCATACTCTGGCTTCATGTAAGTTTAATTCTTGCTTTCTCCTTGAAATTTCTATGTTTTTGAACTTTTACAATTGGGTCCAACTTACTATGTCATTAGTTTTTGATTCTATGGCTAATTTTTAAAGTTTCTATGGATGAGTGCTGGAATAATATGATGAATAAATATAAAATCGAAGCTTTAATTTTGATATATGATGATTTTATCAAGTAAAATTGATGGAAATTGGTTTTAGGACCTAATTGTAAAAGAGCTAAAATTAAGGCCTACTGTTAAAATTCTGATTTTCAAAGGTTATGAAGTAGTTTAAAATGATAGATAAAAGTATTAAATGAGAAAATTATCTCAATTGAGGGGTTAATTGAGCAAGGACTGAACTGTATAAATTGTAGAATTTGGGACAAAATAGAAATCAACATGTTACACTAAAGCAGTTTTGGATAGCAGCAGTTGTCTAACTTTAAAAAATCACCAAAAATGGTATAAATTTAATTAGAAGTTAAATAAGATATATAATTAAATCTTGTTGAGTCTATTTTTATATAAAAGAAACAAAGCAAGCAAAGGAAGTCTACATATTGAGATATTTAAAATTTTATAAGACTGGTTTAGAATAACTTCATGATCCCCTATTCTTATTTTATAAATTCACTAAAATTGTAAAAAATAATTATGAGTTATAATTTATATGTTTCTATTACTTAGTGAGACTATTTTCATTATAAATAATCGAAACACTATATGAAAATCGTACTATGAGATAATTGATTTTAAGTAAAGAGAGGTCAGAGCCTCCAGACTATGTAATAGGGGAGAACTTAACTAATAAACTGTACTAATTGGCCACACCAAAAACTCTGGAAAACTTATAGTAAGAAGATATGTGAGTCTAGTTTCAAAAAAATTAATGGATCTTAATTTTGAGTTTTGTAGCTTAAGATAAAAATAATTTAGTGACTATGACAAAGATGGACAACTTAAATATTTATATAAGTAAATAGTGAAAATTATAGATAATGTTACTTACAAGTGTGTTGTTTATACTAAGGATGTGGATGGAGAGGAGGAGGAGGAAAATAATATATGAACGACTTGTGTATAAATTGATCACATGCTCGATTATAATTGATAAATGTTGAATTAGAAATGATATAATGTTTTATTTGGAATGTTTATTATGAAATTATGATTATCGTTATAATACAAAAATTGAACTTGTAAGTTTATACGGCTAAATTTTAGTGATCATTTGTTAATTTTATGAACTTCATAATGTGTTATTTCATATGTAATGATGATAAAATCGTGAATAATGTAAAAGCATGAAAATTGAATAAACGATCAAATTGAGCACTTTCGTTCAGTGACAAGACGAATTGACGGAAAAGACCATGGTTAAACCATGGCAACAAGTGATAAGTGATAGCTTCAGCTACACTTATCTAATCAAGGAAAAGTGAAAGTGATAAGTGATAGCTTCGACTACATTTACATGATCAAGGATAAGTGAAAGTGAAAAGTGGTAGCTCTGATTACCTGATCAGTGAAAAATGGTAGCTTCGGCTACCGGATCAGTGAAAAGTGGTAGCTCTGACTACCTGATCAGTGAAAAGTGGTAGCTCTGGCTACCTGATCAGTGAAAAGTGGTAGCTTTGGCAACCTGATTAGTGAATAGTGCTAGCTTCGGCTACAAGTGACAAGTGATTTCTATGTAAGACCATATCTGGGATATGGCATCGGTGTGATATGTGTTTAAGATGTAAGACCATAGCTGGGCTATGGCATTCTAGTAAAAGGTGATGAATTGACGGATAAGTCCATGGTTTCACCATGGCATAATGATAATGAAGATGTAAGATCATGGTGGAGCTATGGCATTCTAGTGAAAAGACTACAGCTATGTTATGGCATCAGTGGTTATCAGTAAAATTCAGTGCATACCGATGCAGACCAATTCCGTAAGACGTTCACTAATTTGACAAAAAGGAAATACGAGTTGGTGAGACATGAACATAGAACTTGGTTGATATATGAGTTCATTTGTGATTTTATATTTGTATACCCTTGAGTGTATTATCCATATGAATTAGTATTCTGAATAAGTTAATGAGAGAAGTTCTAATATGAAATAATCTGAAATTTGAAATGAAATATTATGAAACCATACTTGAAATACATTGGTATATCTTGTATATGTTATTTGAGTTCATAATGTGGAAAGTAAATGCATGTGGAAATTTGAGATGATTATATCGGTACATGGAATCTATTGGTGGATACGTACATCCAAATTTAAATGATAGATTTTAGTGAACAATGAAATTGGACTTAATAAGTGATTTGTCAATTTAAATTGTGATTGGCAGAAAAAGTTAGTGAGTTGTGTGTCTATGAATTGTTACATGTATTTGTCTGAAATACGAGGAAATGGTGGTACTTGATACATGGAAATATGAGATTGTGATATAAAAAAACATGAAATATGTTTGATAAATGTGTTTATTCAGAATTATAGAACTGTTCACCTCAACTGTACTATTTGTGTAAAGATAATAATTTCAAATTGTCTATAAGTGTTCTGTACTCTTTGGTAATGCCTCGTAACCCTGTTTTGACGATGGATATGGGTTGGGGTTGTTACAGGAATAGTTTGGGATCAAATCAAACTCTTTTAAAGATATCTAGAAAGACTTAGAAAATTTTCATTAAACAGTCCACACACCCATGTGGAGGAAGGGACATGCCAGTGTGGCATATCACATGTCGGTGTTCCACACCCGTGTGGATTTATTTTTCAATTCGAACCTACAGGGATTTTCACACGACCGGACACACGCCCATGTCCATGGCCTGTGTCTCTCACACGGCCACGACACGCCCATGTCTTAACCATTGTGCAAAAACCTTGGCATTCTATTTTTGACATCATCACCCCATAAATGTGACACGGCCAAGGCACATGCCCGTGTCCTTCGACTGTGTGGCAAATTACATTCCTAAATCAGGTGCAAACTTCACATGGCCCGAGAACATGCCATTGTCTTAGGCCGTGTCTCCCACACAGTTGAGACACACGGCTGTGTCTCTGCCCGTGTGGTTACTACTGAGCATACTGACTTGCCATCCTAGCATGCAATGGGACACACGGTCTAACCACATGCCCATGAGGCTGACCGTGTGTCACACATGGCCTAGACACACGCCAGTGTGTCTACCCGTGTGGACAAGAACAAGGCTATTTAACAAGCTCTTTCTATCACCCCAACTCATGCAAACATAAATCACATCAAACCATCAAGCCATTCATGCATAATAAAACCAAGTAAATCAACCATGCAACTTGCACATTTATGAATAACCTCATCATTTCTTACATTAATAAGAAAGAGCCATCAACTATGGCCTTGTACAAAAGAATTCATCTTTGAGTGAGCCAACACATTTGGCCAAAACAATATGACATTCAACTAAGTCTAGTCCCTATACATGCCATACTTAAAATGCTAAATCTAACTATACCTAGATGTGCTGATACTGTAGGTGATCTTCTGATTATCTTTGTATCTTGAGCTGACTCTTCGACACTGTAAAACAAGGGAAAAGAGAAGGGAGTAAGCTTTAAGCTCAGTAAGTCTATATGTAAACAATAAGTATCATATCACATGTTAATCAATCAAAAACATTACATACTATGTAAAAACAATCCATATCCTCATAATCATGCTTACTCATTTCAACCCTTACCACATCCCAACCACATATCATAAACATTACTCACATTTACTTGCACATATACCATGCACTTATCACCACAAGGCTATATGAAATTTCACTTAGTTAAGTTTCTCGATGAACCCTTCAGAATGATACAAGATACCCGGTGGTTTCGTAGATAGCCCACCATTAATCAATAACAGGGTGGTATCGCACACAGCCTACCAACAATGATAATTATGGTGGTATCACACACAGCCCACCAAAATGACACTATATAGGATGGTATCGCACACAACCCATCATTAATAAATAACAAGGTGGTATCACACACAACCCACCAACCATTACATATTTACGGATATTTATCCGTACCCATATTTCTATTCTGAAGGTTTATTCGAGGATTACCCATTTTCTACCATTTTCAATAAATCTCACCAATAAGCATTTACATCCACACAATGCATTAATATGTAAAACATATGTAATAAGAATGTATCGTTTACACATAAACTTATCTCGATGCAAAATATGTTAATTTGAGGTTTAGTCTGAAACCTTGCCTTTTCCCCATCAAGGTTGATTCCGTGTTCTTCTTGATCAATAATAATAAAATTTTCTCATCTAATCACTACATAAATCAAAAACACTTCAAAATTTCTACTTTCAAAAATTATCATTTTGCCCTTATACTTTGGCAAAATTATGATTTTTCCCCTAGGCTTGTAAATTGTTTTTCATCAAATTTCCTCATTTAACAAGCCTAGCTGAACATTTATTACTCTTATAAAAACTCACAATATGATAAACCGTAAAAGTAACATATTTTAACCCCATATTTAGCATGCTTTTGGATGATTTAGCCCTTGGTTTATGTAAAAAAAGTGCTCTTAAACCTTTCTTTTCATGTTTTATACTCGAGGAAAGCACCCGAGGATGAAAAGAATGAGAAACAAGCTTAAAACGGGCCAATTTGGACCAAAGTGGAAATTGACACGGCCTGGACCTCAAGCCACACGGTTGTATCTCGTCAATTTACTTCACACGGTCTAACCACGATTTACACGACCGTGCCTCAATCAACAGAATCAAAACATGGGCTGGACCACGATTTACACGGCCGTGCCTAAATCAACAGAATCGGAACACGGCCTGAAGTCGATTTACACGGGCGTGTGCCATGGCCGTGTCCCTGTCGCGGCCAAGAAGAATTTCACTCGGATTTGGATACTTGAAGGCAAAGAAACACATTCCAAAGCCTATTCAAACACCCGAGTAGGAATTATACTTGAATTACCAAGTAAGGCATCTCAAAGCCTATATAAAGACCCTAGAGACCAACTTGAAGGGGATGTTAGAGGGTTTGGCAGAAACCTTCTGCCAGAGCCGGCGGTTAGCTAGACCAAGGAGCTGAGCTAGAAAGGCCAGATTTGTGGGAATCACTCAAAGATAGCCAGTTGATCCATCACAAGAAGCCAGAATTCTACTCAAGACGGCGGATCTCTCCTTCACTTCCTTTAGGGGGTTTTAGGGATTTCTTATGTTTTGTTTTATCTTTTCTCTTGAGATGTTTTATTTTATCATTATGAACTAAACCATTTAGATACCAGAAGAGGATGAAACCTAGATGAATCTTGTTATTGTCTTCTGAATTATATGATAAATACTTGATTTGTTCTTAATTATGTGTGCTTAATTCTTGTGTTAATGTTTCCAGGATATTAATTCAAGTCAAATGTTCTTAGGTGGAGGAGAAAAAGTCCCTGTTTAAGAATAGATCTAGCATAATTAAAAGGAGTTGTTCGTGCGCCTAGAGATAGGGTGACAAGATTTTACCGGATTAGGGTGAACCTAATATGGGAATCCATAGTTCGATTTACTGCTATTCTAGGGGGTTATTAAGTGAGAAAGAGATTTTCGTTAATTAACCTAGGGTTAGACGTTATTCACCTTGAGAGAAGGTTTAATATAGGTTAGGGAGTCTTATGAATCAAGTCAAGTGAATAAATCGTATGGTTCAGTGTTAGATAATAAGTGAAGTATAGGTGGATTCTTCCTGAAGGAATCATCGTGATCAACTGAGTTTCTCTTCAAGTTATTTCCCAATTCATTCTTTTTATCTTTTTGTCTTAGTTTAATAATTAATTAGTTAATTTAGATTTAATCAACCAAATCATTTAATACTTAGGCTAAATAATAGAAAGAAAGTGAGTATTAGTACTTTTAGTTTCTTTGGGTTAGACAATCCGGTCTTGCCTAAACTATACTACTATTTGATAGGTGCACTTGCCTTAAGTCGTTGTCAGAGTTAGTTTCCAGGTTCAATCATTCTCTTTATAAATTTTAAAACTCAAAAATTTCAGAAGATCAAGTTTTTGGCGCCGTTGCCGGGGAACTAAAATATTAAGAAAGATCTATTTTTATTACTTTAGCCATTTTTTTATTTCTATTTATTTTTTATTTTTTATTTTTGAAATATAATTTTTATTTTTTTTAGTTTGCTAATTTTTCTTTTATTCAGTTTTGGCAGATAATTTAAGTCTATAGAAAAGATGGCACTGAATAATTATCAGTGGCAAGTAATGAGGACAATTCCTACTAAAGCAGCCAGTGTCTTCAACCTCGATGTGGTCACCAGGTTATCTAATCAGTTAGAGATGATGAATAAAAATATTGATGGTTTGTATAGTCTCTCACAAGTACACCCAGAAATACAATATGATTCGAATTTAGGAGGCGTGGCGAATCCTGAGTACCCACCCTACGAATTTGGCATGGAAAACGAGCAAGCTCATTATACGGGTAACTATTCTAGACCACAAAATAATTTTTATAATGACACTTATAATGCAGGTTGGAGGTACCATCCCAATTTCTCATGGGATGATCAAAATAGCCAAAGACCGAAACTCCCTCCAGATTTTCAACAACCACCTCACCAACAGGAAGAGGAGTCGAACATTGAAGAGATGTTGACTAAATTCATGGCAGCCATAGATACCGTCTCCAAGACACCAATACCACCCTTAAGAATTGACAAACATTGATTGAAGGGATCAAGAACCAAGTTGGTGAACTTACTAAGTCAGTTGGGGAAATTTCTAAGTCAGTTGGACAACTTGCTAAGCTGATCTCAGAACTACCACAGGGAAGCTTGCCAAGCAATATTGAAACTAACCCGAGAGAGCAAAATCAAGCCATTTACGATAGTGAAAGGTTATACATACCAAACCCAAGGGAAGAACTTGTGGTAAGTGAAGGTAAGGTTGAGGTGTGCCATGATATACCAAAACCGGCAACTACAGAGTACCAACCTCGTATACTATATTCCGAAGCAATGAAGAAGGACAACACAGAGGAATAGTTTGGTAAGTTTCTTAAACTTTTAAAGAAATTACATATTAACTTACTGTTTCTCGAAGCTCTTTCGCAGATACCCGATTATAGAAAATTTTTAAAAGAGCTGTTGACAAACAAACAGAAGCTAGACGAGGCATCGCATGTGGAGCTAAACGCAATGTTCTCAGCAATTCTACAAAATAAACTTCCATGAAAATTAAAAGATCTAGGGAGTTTTACAATTCCATGTTTAATTGGTAGTTTATCTATTGATAATGCTTTAACCGGATTTAGGGCAAGCATTAATGTTATGCCTTATAAAATTTTTAAACATCTAGGTCTAGGGAAACCCAGACAAACTAGGATGAGCATTCAATTAACTAATAAAACTATCAAAATTCCTAGGGGTATAATAGAAAATGTTCTAATCAAAATTGATAAATTCGTATAACCAGTAGACTTTGTCGTTTTAGACATGGATGAGGACAATTCGATTCCTTTAATTTTAGGAAGACCCTTTCTAGCAACTGCTAGGACTAAAATTGATGTTGGTACAAGAGAACTCATGCTTCGTATAGGTGATGAATCAATCAGTCTACAATCTCTTGACTCGGCCAGAACATCGACTGATGAATGTGAGAAAGTAAATTCAATTGATAACAAATTTGTTCAACCTTCACCACAGGAAACACCACGAAGCCACAAACCTGAGCCGAATCATAGACCTCGTGCCAATAAAGAAGAATTATATTAGGAACAAAGCCTTAAGGTTGACAAACTAGAAGAGTGGAAGACACACTTTAAAGAGAAGCTATGAATACACGAAGTGAAACCAAAGGAACCCCCAGACGAGCTGATAGGAACAACAAATCACTTCAAAATAGGGGATCAGGTAGTGTTAAACAAGGAAGACACTCGAACGCCAATTCAGACCTCAAGACAAACGAAGAAATCACTTTTGAGGTACTTAATATCTTCCTATACGGAACATTCGAGGTATGCAATCCTAAATTCAACACCTTTAAGGTAAACACTACTCGACTTAAACTATATATCCATAACCGAGTTGATCGTATGAGAAAGGATTTTCACCTCCTTAAACCACCATAACCATACAAATAACAGGTAATTCTAGCTCAAGACTTTAAACGAGTGCTTCTCGGGAGGCAACCCGAGCACTAACCCTATTTTTATTTTATTTTATTTTTTCCTTTTTAGCATTCAAATAAACCAAAAAGTGCAGATTTCCAAACCACACGCACGGCGGTGTGGGCACCAAAAGTAGGTAAAAGGGCATGGCCGTAGACGTGTAGTAACAAGACAAAATTTTCCCCAAAACATGGGCCGCATCTCTATTTAAACCTCCTTCTTACTTTTTTTTTCCAATTATCTTTCTACTTTCATTTTCCATTATTTAATTTTACTTTTATTTTTATTTTTATTTTTATCATTATTTTTATTATTTTCTTCTTATTTTTCATGCCATTTAGATTTAGCTTAGGATGCAATAAAACCAGACCGGCTACTTCGAGGATTCAATCTCAAATGGTTCGAGACGCTTCCCCACATTTACCTCCAACCCTATTCGGATTCTTTTCATTAACTTCATCCAAAATTTAGGAAGTTTCACTTCTCTCTATCTTTTGATTTTCTACTATGTTGATATTTATCTATCTTTGTACATTGAGGGCAATGTACATCTTAAGTGTGGGGGTAAAAGTGCCTAACTTTTTGCAATATTCTCAAATCCCTGAATTATATCTAGTTCTTAAGTAATTTCCTCATATTACTAATTAGGATGAAATTTATGATGATTTATGATTTTTATTGATATGTCTTAGATTAAGTTATAGATAATTGTGCATTGATGATTTAAACTTTAAGATACTATAGAATCAAGCATGATAAGTCTATTTTTCAGAATTAAAAATTTTCTAGGTTGTTGAACTAAATTTGAATAGTACTTTGAAGTTTGAAATTTATAGGGATTGATGTCAAGAACACCCATAATTTTTGTGAGATTTTGAGCCTTATAGAGCATATATTCTTTTTCGTGCTCACTTTATTGATTATGAGTGTGTCAACACTGAATTGTTATTCTAGAACTTGCCTCGATTATACATGTCAAGACCATATTTTTGATTTGATATACTGAGATGATAAAGGCAACTAGGTTTTAACCCATTCACTCCACTAAAAACCTACCTTCACAATTAACCCCTAGTGAACCTCTTTGATCCTAACAACCATTTTTATTGATTCACCCATTAATATTAACCCAAAACCCCGCTCGTATTTGTTATCACCATTCCTTTGACTACCCTTCTATCAAGAATTGATTTGATCAGTTGCCTAATTACTTTATTTCAGTTGATAAAGTTCTTTCTTATATTATGTATTGATTGATTTGTTCTTAAAAAAAAAAACAAAGTATATTCATTATTAGCTCTATGTTCTAAGAGCTTACATTTTAAATTCAACATCTTGAAGAAGAAGCTCGTATTATTAGTATTTTAAATTTTCGTGTGATATAATTATTCAGGTTATTAGTTCATTTTTTTCTAAAGTTAGGTAACTTGTCAATTCAATCTCGATTTTAACCTTCTAATTCAGCCTTTATCCACACCTTTAACCCAAGCCCCGTTACAACCATGTTAAAGACCTTTTGATTTGTGTATCATGTCATATTACAGTGGTGGAGATTTGATTTTCAAGCAAGCTTGTGGGATTAACTTTTCAGGTCCGACTTATGAGTGCTTATTCTTGAACCTTAAACACTTCGAGTGCTTTGAGTGAATCTTTAGTGAGGATGTCAATCCTTGTCGGTTTTAAATTAAAGGTAATCATTTAGATAAGGGGAGATACCTATGCTTTCGTGCTACAAATGTATGACTTAGAATTGTTTGAATCTTTAGGAGTCTTTGAGTTAAATTATCCATGTATGAATTATCTATGAATTATGATGAGGCATTATTGATAGGAGTTATGAATTATGGAAAGTTCATTTTAATTGTAAGTTGAGAATTTTGCTTGAGGACAAGCAAAAGCTTAAGTGTGAGGGTATTTGATAAACCGTAAAAGTAACATATTTTAACCCCATATTTAGCATGCTTTTGGATGATTTAGCCCTTGATTTGTGTAAAAAGGTGCTCTTAAACCTTTTTTCATGTTTTATACTCAGGAAAGCACCGAAGACGAAAAGAATGAGAAACGAGCTTAAAATGGTCCAGTTTGGACCAAAGTGAAAATTAACACGGCCTGGACTTCAAGCCACACGGCCGTGTCTCGTTAATTTACTTCACACGGTCTGACCACGATTTACGGCCGTGCCTCAATCAATGTAATTGAAACAAGGCTGGACTATGATTTACAGTGCGTGCCTAAATCAATGAATCAAACACTACACGAAGTTTATTTACAGGCGTGTGCCATGGCCGTGTCCTCGCCGCATGCCAAGAGGAATTTCACTCAGATTTGGATACTTGAAGGCAAAGAAACACATTCCAAAGCCTATTCAAACACCCAAGTAGCAATTATACTTGAATTAGGATACTTAGAGGCCAAGTAAGGCATCTCAAAGCCTATATAAAAACCCTAGAGGCCAACCTGAAGAGGACGTTAGGGGGTTCGGTAGAAACCTTATGCTAGAGCCAGCGGTTAGCTAGGACAAGGAGCCGAGTCAGAAAGCCAAATTCGTGGGAATCACTCAAAGATAGCCAGTTGATCCATATCAAGAAGCTGAAATTCCACTCAAGATGGCGGATCTCTCCTTCACTTCCTTTAGGGGGTTTTAGGAATTTCTTATGTTTTGTTTTATCTTTTCTCTTGAGATGTTTTATTTTATCATTATGAACTAAACCCTTTAGATATCGGAAGGGGATGAAACCTAGATGAATCTTGTTAATGTCTTCTGAATTATATGATAAATACTTAATTTGTTCTTAATTATGTATGCTTAATTCTCGTGTTAATGTTTCCGGGATATTAATTCAAGTCAGATGTTCTTAGGTGGAGGAGCAAAAGTCCCTATTTAAGAATAGATCTAGCATAATTAAGCGGAGCTGTTCACGCGCCTAGAGATAGGGTGACAAGATTTTACCGGATTAGGGTGAAACCTAATATGGGAATCCATAGTTCGATTTACTGCTATTCTAGGGGGTTATTAAGTGAGAAAGATATTTCCATTAATTAACCTAGGTTTAGACGTTATTCACCTTGAGAGAGGGTTTAATATACGTTAGGGACTCTTACGAATCAAGTCAAGTGAATAAATCGTATGGTTCAGTGTTAGATAATAAGTGAAGTCTAGGTACATTCTTCCGAGGGTATTATCGTGATCAACTGAGTTTCTCTTCAAGTTATTTCCCAATTCATTCTTTTTGTCTTTTTGTCTTAGTTTAGTATTTAATTAGTTAATTTAGATTTAATCAACCACATCATTTAATACTTAGGCTAAATAATAGAAAGAAAGTGAGTACTAGTACTTTTAGTTCCTTTTGGTTCGACAATCCGGTCTTTCCTAAACTATACTACTATTCGATAGGTGCACTTGCCTTAAGTCGTTGTCAGAGTTAGTTTCCAGGTTCGATCATTCTCTTTATAAATTTTAAAACTCGACAATTTCAGACGATCACAATATCAATCATTTCATGCATTTGCTACTCAATTTACAAGCTTTACAAATATGTCCTTTTAGGTGTTTTCATGGAAACACCTTTCACAAAAGTTATTTATTTAACAACCAAGTTTCATTTTCTCCCCTAAAAACTCAGCAAAAAACATAAGCACTCTCATGGCAAACCCCTAAACTTTCAACCATTTTGCAGAATAGTCTCCTCTTTAGATAGCTTAAGTTTTAGAGGTTCCAAAAGTACAAATATTATCAAGAAAAACCACTAAAATCACCTACTTGCAAGAGGATAGCTTGGCTGAAATTTTGAGCTTCAAAAACCCCTATTCTTGCTTGAATTTTCTATGTAAGAAGAAATGGGAATAGGAATAGATGATAACTTTTTTTTATTTTATCTTATTTTATTCAATTAAGTCACCAACTCACCTAACCATTGGCCCATTTAATTTCCTTGTCCCTGTGGTCGGCCATCACTTCCCCAGTGGCCTAATTGCACATTAAGGACCTCTAATTTAATATTCTATATCTATTAGACACCTCTAGCTTGTAAAATATAACTTTACACTTTATGCAATTTAGTCTTTTTTCGCAATTAAGCATACAATCACCAAAATTAATGCACCATAATTTTCATACCCTCATATAATTATGCCATAACACATAAAATAATATTAAAACTAATTTATCTGACCTTGAATTAATGGTTTCGAAACCACCATTTTGACTAGCCTCAAAATCGGGTTATTATAATTTCTAATTCTAGGGACTCTTCGGTTAAGGACATCAGAACCGTAAGGGATTTTTTGGATATTTTTCCTAAGGAACTACTGGGTCTGCCTCTAAGCCAAGAAGTGGGATTTGGGATTGAGCTTATTTCGGGTACAGTTCCAGTGTCTATTGGGCCCTACCGAATGGCACTGAAGGAGCTTACAAAGCTTATGGCCCAAATTCAAGAACTATTAGATCGTGGATTCATTTGTCCTAGTGTGTCTTCATTGGGAGAACCAGAGTTGTTTGTTAAGAAGAAAGATGGGACAATGAGAATTTGTATCGACTACCGGTAACTAAACAACTAACAATCAAGAACAAGTACCCACTACCGAGAATAGATGATCTATTTGACCAGTTCAGAGGGGCTTCTGTGTTCACCAAGATTGATCTACAATCAGGATATTATCAACTGAAGGTTAAGGAGGCTGATGTACATAAGACGACATTTAGGACTCGATATGGACATTACGAGTTCCTAGTTATGCCTTTTGGATTGACCAATGCACTAGCGGCATTCATGGATTTGATGAATCGTGTGTTCCAGCCTTATCTGGACCAGTTTGTGGTGGTGTTTATCGATGATATCTTAGTGTACTCCAAGACTGAGGATGAGCATGATGAGCATCTCCGAGTGTATTACAAACTCTTCGTGGGAAATAGTTGTATGTGAAGTTCAGTAAATGTGAATTCTGGCTCCGAGAAATAACCTTTCTAGGGCATGTGGTTTCTGCGGAGGGGATTCATGTTGATCCTCGTAAGATTGAGGCGGTGTTGGATTGGAAACAGCCGAAGAATGTGTATGAAATCCATAACTTTTTGGGGCTGGCGGGTTATTATCGATGCTTCATAGAAGGGTTCTCTTTGATCGCAGCACCGTTAACCAAGCTTCTGCGCAAGGGAGTTCGCTTTGTCTAGACTGATAAGTAGTAAGAGAGCTTGAGAAACTCAAATCGGTTCTGACTCAAGCTCCTGTTCTGATATAGTTGGAGCCTGGTAGAGAATTCATGGTATACAATGATGCGTCACATGTGGGTCTGGGTTACGTTTGATGCAAGATGGTAAAGTGGTAGCTTATGTATCTCATCAGCTCAAGATGCATGAGGCTAACTATCCTACGCATGATTTGGAGTTGGTAGCGGTAGTCTTCACTCTAAAAATCTAGAGGCATTATTTGTACGGTGAGAATTGTACTATCTACACTGATCATAAAAGCCTCAAGTATCTCCTCACTCAGAAGGAGTTAAACCTTAGGTAGCTTAGATGGGTTGAACTGCTTAAGGATTATGACTGCACCATTGAGTACCATCCTGATAAGGCCAATGTGGTGGCAGATGGTTTGAGCCGTAAGGCGATGACTGATCTGAGAGCGATGTTAGCTCGACTTAGTTTATTCGACGATAGGAGTCTGTTAGCAAAACTTCAGGTTAGGCCTACATGGATTGATCAGATCAGAAGTAAACAGATGGGGACAAGTCGCTTGATTCGCGGTTCCGTCAGTTTGATAATGGGGATACTACTGATTTTGGGATTAATAGTGACGGGGTACTTTATTTTCGCGGTCGAATCTGTGTACCGAATGATAAAGATTTAAGACAGACAGTTTTGAGGGAAGCGCATAGTAGCCCTTACGCTATGCATCTTGGCAGGAATAAAATATACCGAGATTTATGAGAGTTATACTGGTGGCCAAGGTTGAAGCATGAGGTTACTGACTTCGTTGCTTGTTGTCTGACTTGTTAGCAGGTTAAGGCTGAGCATCAATTGCCTTCGGGGTTGCTGCAGCTGGTAAAGATACCAATGTGGAAATGGGAACGAGTAATGATGGACTTCATTAGTGGGTTGCCTTTAACACCCACTAAAAAGGATTTTGTCTGGGTCATCGTGGATTGATTGACCAAGTCTGCACATTTCATTTCGGTCAGAACGAACTTTTCTCCCTAGAAATTGGCTAAGCTATACATATCTAAAATAGTGAGACTGCATGGGGTCCCTATCTCGATCATCTCAGATAGGGATCCTCGCTTCATGTCTCGATTCTGGAAAAAAATTACATGAGGCTCTCGGTTTAAGGTTGGACTTCAGTACTACTTTCCATCCTCAACCAGATGGTCAGTCGGAGAGGATGATTCAAGTACTAGAGGATATGTTGAGCAGTTGTGTTATAGATTTCTAAGGCAGTTGGGAGGAGTACTTGCTGTTGGCAGAGTTCACCTACAATAGTAGCCACCAGTCTAGCATCCAGATTGAGCCATACGAGGCCTTGCACGATCGTAAGTGTCGTACTCCCTTGTGTTGGACTGTGTTGGGTGAGCGACGTGTTCTAGGTCAGAAAATAATTTTTGAAACTAAAGGTAAGGTCCGATTGATTCGGGGTCGACGAGAAAGCAGTATCTGATAGGGAAAAGTCCCATGCTGATCTGAAGAGAAAGGATTTTGAGTACTTTGTGGGGGACTTAATTTTTCTCAAGTTCTCGCCATGAAAGAAGATCTTGAGGTTCATCGCAAGGGTAAGCTGAGCCCTCAGTTTATTGGGTCGTACCATATTCTAAAACAAGTAGGGCTAGTCGCATATCAGTTGAAACTTCCCCCAGAGTTGGATCGCATTCATGATGTGTTCTACGTCTCAATGTTGAGACGCTATCGCTCTGATCCCACGCATATTGTTCGGTGGAGGACATTAAGGTTAGACTAGATCTGACATTTGAGGAGGAGCCGATCTAGATCCTAGATCGCGACATTAAAGTACTGCGAAAGAAGTCTATCTCTTTAGTGAAGGTGTTGTGGCAGAATCATAGAACAGAAGAGGCCACTTGGGAGCCAAAGGATTCGATGCGGCAGCAGTATCCTCACCTTTTCTGATCAGGTAAAATTTTGAGGATGAAATTTTCTTTTAGGGGGTAGAGTTGTAACGTCCCATTTTTTCTTTAATTTTGGCTTTCATAAATTTGTGACACAACTGTGTATTTGCTTCATTGGTTTAGTGTTCTGGGTGTGTGTGAGAGGTCTCAAGTTCAAGCCCTAGCCTTAGCTAAATTTTGGTATTGTTCTAATTAAAGCCTTGACCTTGATCAGTAAGCTTTTAAGTTGTTATTGGTAAAATGATTTCAGAATGGGCCTGCTAGTCTAGTGGTTAAGTGGAGTGTTGGTGTGCTGGAGGTCCTGAGATCGAGTCCTAGCGTTGGCATTATTTTTTCTCGATTATGGGATAGTGTTTTGGTAGAATTAAAATGCTAATAGTGGGTGGATGTGGCTAGATTTATAGGGGATTAGGTAGTTGTGATGTAATGGGATACTTGGGAGTTGGGAGAATAGTAGGAAGTTAACAGGAATTCTAATCTGATTCTTTTGTTTTTTGAAAATTTAGTTTTCTCTCCCAACTCCATTCGTGTGTTTCTTGCCTTCTAAAGTTTGTTGCACCATTTCCGTCATTAGTTGGTAAATACTTGATTACGTTATACTTTCGATTTTCTTTAAGTTTACCGGATGGTATTTACAATTTTGTTTCAGATAGCAGAGAATAGGATTGAGCAAGGCTCCTCTCGTGTTGATTCGTAGTTGGTATCGTACGTGGTTTCGAGCTAAATGTTAAGTGACCATGTTAGACACTTGTTGGTGTTGTGTTTCGGATTAAATGTGACATAAGATTGATTTTGGGGATTAATGTCCGATTATAGGTTCGAGATTGCTCAGGGATCATTTTAGCATCAATCGGAACCAGGTGTGTACCTAGAAATATAGAAAATAAGGTTTCGACGAAAGCCAAAAACCTCACTTTCAACGCTACACGGGCTTGCGATCGCCCGTATGATAGGCCATGTGTAAGGCTGTGAGCCACGACACGGCCGTGTGATTGACGAGCCAGGCTGTGCGTGAGTGACACGGCCATGTGACGGCCTGGCAAGGCCGTGTACGTCACACGATCTCGACCGAATGGGCCGTATAGGCCACAAGGGCATGTGGACCCATATAGGTGAACCACACGACGTGTGGGATTTTAGGCCAGGCTGTGTGATCCACACAACCAATGCCAATTTGGGTCGTGTAGGCCCACATGGGCAGGCTATATGGGCATGTGAGCCCATTTTTCTGAAATATTCTGTAAGGTTGCACGGGTCGCCCAAGTCGACTGTGGACCTACTGAATGGTTAGTAAGCAGTACTTAGACCCGTAGTTATGTGATTTGATTATGTGAAATCCATACTAAGCATGCTACACTTAGCTTGTATACTATTTGAATGTATGCATAGTTATCTGCCATTAGCATGACATTTTGTGTATGTTGCATTGTATCAGGGTGGGTTGATGAATTACTGGAGGAAGTGTCTGAAAGGCTCTTAAGCCTGACATCTGGCAGCTCAGCTGTGAATTTCTAATTATGTGCCACATCCGGTACAGCATGGTGTGTAGGGATGGGTGGGTTGATTTTATCCCCACATGGTGTGTAGGGTTGGACGGAGTTGGTGTGTAGAGGCTGGTGGGTAGGACTCTGCTATTCTATTATTTTCTTCATATTATGTCTGAAATGGGCTAAGGCCCTAGAATATATCTGATTCTGTATCTGAGTGGGCTAAGTTCCACACCGTTTCTATAATGGGCTCAGACCCGAACTGTAAATGCATGACTGTTTTCTGATATTATGCTATGTGCGTGTTTTTTATGGGGGTTACACACTGAGTTTGCGAAAACTCACCCTTTTCTGTTTAGTCTGTTCAGGTAATCCCCAGTCATAAGCGGATCGGTGTAGCGAGGGACTCAGAGGTGGCCACACATTCACGTACATTTTCGTACTTGATTATGTTTTTAAGTATTATTATTTGGAGTATTTTTACTGTAAATGGCCTTTATGGGTTTTTACTTTAATTTGGGGATTTTTATTTTGATTTATAACTGCTAGCAATAGGATAAGACGCGAGATTTCAAAAAGAGACAAATGTTTTAGCAAAATACCATGAATACGCAACTTATGCAAAAGGTTCCGCAATAAATGATGTTTTGAAAGATTAATAATGTTTTAAAGGTGAATAACTTTTTGATAATGACTCACGTTTTGAAAATGAATAACATGTCTTGGAATCGTCATAAAACAACAGAAGTGGTTAAATAGGAAAGAGGGTTTTCATCGACATCTCACTTTACGAAAAACACTGTAATGTGACATTGCCAGATTCACCACAGCGTCTAGGCCGGGTTTGGGGTGTTACAGTGTAAATTTGTTACACTAGGGACATGATGATATGCATGCCTAATTTTCCATGTTTATACTATGCTTTATGTGTTACTTGTATGCTAAGTAAGTAAATTGAAGCATGAAATTGATAATGTGGTAACCATGATTGAGTTCATGTGTTTTAAGGTATTAAATGTGCTTTAATGGTGTTTAAAACTTGTTTACAGTGTTCCATAATGAGTTGAATTGAATTGGTATTGTTTGGGATCAAACTAGATGAATTTTGGGGTCATTTTTGTTTCCTAACAAACTTGTACAGAATCAAGTGGTCAGATGTATCGGTACAAGTAAGTTAGTAGCAAAAAATGAACAGTAGCACCCAGTAATATCGGCACAAGTACCCACTTTTATCGATACAAATAGGTCAAACAGGGTCTTTCCCCTATTTTGACCCTTAGAGACCCAAACTTGGTCCCGAGCATCCCCGAACACTTAGTACTCAATTAAAAATGTTTCTAAAGTGCTTTTAAATTACTTGAACTAATGTTTGGTATAATATGGTAAAAGTATGATGTTGTGTTGATATTGAATGAGAAGCTAGTTGTAGTTGATTCGACAATGAATATGGTATCTCATTTTGACCCAACAATCAAGTTATGTTGGGGTGCTACACAAATGATATTCAAAAAATTCACATAAATAGAAAATAGTAAAAGAAAAAAAACTAAAACTTTTGTACTTTTGTGTGCAAATTACTTATTTCTGCAATCTCATCAGTGCCATGGAAAAATAATAAGCACTAAACAAAAGTATATCATGAATTAATAAGTCCATTATTCATCACTTCTCCCTTAAACCATTCTAATATTTAATAATGTCACTAAGTCTTAAATGGCTTGTCATGAGGCTTAGGTTAGGTATGATCGTTCAAACAACAAGATAACATCTAGTTTAACCTAAACTCAAGTCACTTAAGGATTAATATAGAGCACATGGTATTAATTTTCAATCTTCCCTAACGTCCATTCAAATTCTTTTTCAAATACACTACTTTTTCACTTAACCCTTATCTCTCCATCACTTAGAATAAATCATATACACAAAAGAAGAAAAAAAAGACAAAAGTATGAAAATCAAAAGCACTATTACTTTTCTTTTAAAATTTTCATTTTTTCACTCTAAATGCTTTTTCATTTCACTTTTCTTCTCTTTACTTTTTCCCAAAATTTCACCATGAAGTACATGAATAACAACAACAAAAATATGTTTTATCCTCTCTCTCCATCCAATTCTTCCACCATAATGTGTCCACCTAACCTAGTTGTATTGATGCTCAAATTAATAATAAAAATCCATTAAGCACCAAGCATCTAAAACAACCAAGGGTAAGGTTGGTGCTTTAAGCTTGATCGCTGAGGAATATTTAAACAAATAATAAGGGCAAGCAAGGAAAAGGATATAGGCTCAAACATAAAGGTTCAATGGAAATTAAATGTTAGGTGAGCTCAAAAGGCTCAAATGATCCAATAAAAAAAAGACATAGATCATCCCTTGTCATTTGGAACTTCTTTTTATGTTCAAAAATAGTAAAATAATGAATTCAAAACATCATAAAAAAAGATATTCACTAATGTTCATTATTCATTTACAACCCATTACAAATTTAGGTTGTATCATGAGACGTGAGAAAATAGAAAATTTTATTTTGGAGGTAACAATGGGAATATAAAGTGAAGTATCCAAAGGGTGGATATAATCTAAAGTATAGAATATCAAAGCCTACTCTATGGACAACACATAGTATGCTTCTCAAATCATATTTAATCACATAAATTCACATGCTATCAGCTTTGCAATCACAACCAATGTTCTCAAACCAAAGAATTAGCTAAGTACATGCAAGACCTAGACAATAAATTTTTTTAAAAATTGACCAAAATTTCTAAAAAAGAAAAAAATACATGATGTTAGAATTGTGTGACCCAAATTGTTGTGAAAATAAAATATAAGTGGCAAGATAGGGGGATTTACCAAGTGGCATCCGTATAGAAGTTTACTTCATCTATTTGATGTTGATTAGAATAAGGTGTTTTAACCTTACTGTATTACTTCTATTTGACTTTGATTAGAATATGGTTTTACAAACCTATAAATAGACGTATTCGTTTCTCCTCTTGTATTATTCGAATTAAACATAGTGAATTATCTTCTCCTCTAGCCAAGGTTTTTTTCCCGAAAGGGTTTCCATGTACAATTTGTGTGTTCTTCTTCTTCTCTTTTCAATTTTTAGCCATTATTGACAATCTAATTTTTACAAACTGATATCAGAGCTTTCATGTTGTTTATCTCGACCACAGTAATGGCGTCTTTAAAGTGTGAAATTTCACTGTTGGATCACAACACTAGATTCGCATTGTGGCAAATAAAGATACAGGTAGTTCTTCCATAGATGAACTTGGAGGATGCCCTGCTAGGGGTAGATAAGATGCCTTTCGACATTTACAAAGGAAGAGAAAAGGCGTAAAGATCGAAAGGCATTAACACAATTACATCTGCATTTGTTTAACGAAATTTTGCAGGATGTGATGAAAGAGAATACCGTCACTATATTATGGAAGAGGTTAGAGCAGCTATGTATGTCGAAATCACTAACTAGTCAAGCTGCATATGAAGCAGCGTCTTTATACTCATCATTTGGAGGAAGGTGATTCTGTGCATGAACACTTAACATTGTTTAAAGAAATTCTCTAGGATCTTGAGGCCATGGAGGTTCAGTATGATAAAAAAGATCTAGGGTTGATTTTGCTTTGTTCATTACCCCGTCTTATTCAACCTTTAGAGACACGATTTTGTAGAGCCATGGGTCTATCACTTTTTGTTCGTGGGAGACAAGATCGGAATACTGATGATGATCGTGGAAGGACATAGGAATGGAATCCTCATAGTAAATTTAAGGAAAGATTGAAGTCTTCAAATAGAGGTAAAACGTGTAACTTCTATAAGAAGAAGGGGCACATTAAATCTGAGTGCTTTAAACTACAGAATAAGATCAAAAGAGGCTGCAAATCAAAAGCACAAACAACTGGAAAAATCCAGTGAAGCTGATGTTGTAGAAGACTACAATGATGGTGAACTTCTAGTTGCTTCTATCAATAATTGTAAAGTGAACAAGGAGTGGATGTTTAATTCGGGCTACACCTTCCACATGAGTCCTAATCGAAATTGGTTTACAACTTATGAAATAGTGTCTGAAGGTTTTGTTTTGACGGGAAATAATGCTTCGTGTAAAGTCGCAGGTGTTTGATAGAGTTGTCAAGACACTTAGTGATGTGTGACATGTTCCAGAATTGAAGAGAAATTTGATTTCGTTGAGTACTCTTGATTAAAAAGGGTACAAATACACAACTGAAAGTGGGGTTTTGAAGATTTCCAAAGGTTCCCTTGTTGTGATGAAAGGGTAGAGAAAGACTACCAAGTTATATATTTTACAAGGTTTTATGTTACTGGTGATACAGCTGTCACTTCCTCATCCTTGTAGATGATGATGTTACTAGACTTTGGCATCTGCATCTAGGACATATGAGTGAGAATGGCATGGCATAATTGAGCAAAAGAGGACTTCTTAATGGGCAAGGAATTTTCAAACTGATGTTCTGTGAGCACTGCATTTTTTTGGGAAGCAAAAGAGAGTTCGATTCACTAGAGGAATCCATAACATGAAGGGAACATTAGAGTATATTCATTTTGATATGTGGGGGCCATCCAAAGTGCCTTTGAGAGATGGAGCTAATTACATGCTAACAATTATTAATGATTTTTCCAAAAAAGTTTGGGCATTTTTCTTAAAGCAAAAAAGCAATGTGTTTTTCACATTTAACTCTTGGAAAAATATGATTGAAAAACGGATAGAAAAACAAATAAAACACCTCTACACAGACAATGGCGAAAGTTTTGTTCTGATAAGTCTAATGAACTATGCAAGTCAGAAGGGATCATGAGACACTTGACAGTTCGTCATACTCCTCAGCAAAACAGCATTGCAAAATGAATGAACAAAACGATCATAGAGAAGGTTCAATGTATGTTGTCAAATACCAACTTACCGAAGTCATTTTGGGTCAAAGCGGCTTCTATTGCATGTTCTTTTATTAGCCGATCTCCGTCTGTTGCCATTGAGAAAAAAACTCCACAAGAGGTGTGGTCTGGTAATTCTGCTAATTATTTAGATTTAAATATTTTTGGGTGTCCTACGTATACTCATGTTGATAATGGAAAATTGGAACCAAGATTAGTTAAATGTGTTGTTCTTGGTTATAAATCCAGTGTAAAAAGGTATAAGTTATGGTGTCTTGAAAATAGAAAAGTTGAAATATATGTTGTTTTTGATGAAACTGCTATGCTACCTAACTTATCTCTTAAAGACTCTTCCAATAAAGAACAACAAGAGCAAATGGAGCATCAAATTGATCCAGAATCTACAACAGAGTCAACTCCTCAAGCTAGTATAGAAAGTTAAAATAGAGTTATTTCTTCACCACAATACTCTATCACCAAAAATAGAATTAGAAGAGAGATTAAACTTCCAAAGAGGTATGCCAAGGCTGATCTAGTTGCTTATGCTTTAAATTTGGTTGAAGATATAGATTCAAACCAGGAGCCATCTACTTATTTCGAGGTAGTTAGCTATGAAGACTTAAAAAAATTGGATGATTGCTATGTAAAAAGAGATGAAATCACTCCACAAAAATAGAACATGGAATCTTGTAAAGCTTTCTAAGGGAAAAAAGGTTGTTCGTTGTAAATGGGTGTTTAAAAGAAAGAAATGACTTTAAGAGTTGAAGAACCGAGATATAAAGCAAGGCTTGTTGCAAAGGGTTACAGTCAAATTCAAATGTAGACTTCACAGATGTGTTCTCCCAGTTGTGAAGCGTAGTTCAATTTGAGCTTTACTTGGTATCGTAGCCATGCATGATTTGGAGCTTGAGCATTTAGATGTAAAAACTTCATTTTTGCATAAAGAACATGAGGAGGATATTTACATGCAACAACCAGAGGGATTTATAGCCTCAGAAAAAGAGGACTATGTTTGCTTATTGAAAAAGTCTCTTTACGATTTAAAACAGTCACCAAGACGGCGGTTCAAGAGATTTGATTCCTTTATGACTTCTCATTATGTCTAAAGAAGTAGCTTTGACAGTTGTGTTTATTTTAAGAAAAACAGTGATGGTTGTTTGTGTATCTACTCCTCTATGTTGATGACATGTTGATAGCAGCAAAAGACAAAGGAGAGATAAGAAAGGTTAAAAGCCTGGCTTAGTGAAGAATTTGAGATGAAAGATTTGAGATCAGTAAAGAAGATACTTGGTATGGAGATTCTCAAATAAAGAAAAGCAAGTAAATTGTACCTAAGTCAAAAGGGTACATTGAGAAAGTTCTTTGCAGGTTCAATATACAGAATGCTAAGCTTGTTAGTACTCCTTTAGCGGCCCATTTCACACTTTTATCGGCTTTGTCTCCACAATTAGATGATGAGATTGAGTACATGTCACATGTTCTATATCCTAGTGTAGTAGGATCCCTCATAAATGCTATGGTTTGTTCACGTCTAGATTTATCATATGCAGTCAGTGTAGTTATCAAATACAAGGTGAATCCTGGTAAAGAACACTGGAAAGTAGTTCAATGGATTTTGAGATACTTACGAGGTACTACTGATGTTTGCTTACAATTTGTAAGAACTCAAAATAGAGCCATTGGGTTTGTAGATGCTTATTTTGCTGGAGACCTTGATAGAAGATCTCTCACAGGTTATGTCTTTACAATTGGGAGTTATGCAAACAATTGGAAAGCCATTTTGCAAACTACTGTCGCTTTGTCTACCACTGAAGCTAAGTACATGGTAATTACTGAGGCTTGTAAAAAAGCTATTTGGTTAAAGGGGCTCTTTAGTGAACTTAATGAAGACCTTCAAAGCAGTACAGTATTTTGTGACAGTCAGAGTGCCATCTTCCTTATAAATGACCAAATGTATTATGAGAGAAAAAAGCACATTGATGTTTGGTATCATTTTGTTCGTGATATTATTACTAGGGGTGATATTGTTATGAGTAAAATTAGTACTCATGATAATCCTGCAGATATGATGACTAAGTCACTTCCTACAACCAAGTTTGAGCATTGTTTAGTCTTGGTTGGTGTTTATTGTTGAAGATAAACCCTTAAAGGGTTTCATGGAAGAGGTGGAGAACTTATCTGTTGAGAGTTCGTGATGAAGAACTTGTTCGTTGAGAATTCGTGTCAAGGTAGAGATTGTTAGAACTATGTGACCCAAATTCTTGTGAAAACAAAATATAAGTGGCAAGATAGGGAGATTTACAAGTGGCATCCGTATAGAAGTTTACTTCTTTATTTGATGTTGATTAAAACAAGGTGTTTTAAACTTATTGTATTACTTCTATTTGACTATGATTAGAATATGGTTTTACAAACCTATAAATAAACGTAGTCGTCTCTCCTCTGATATTATTCAAATTCGACATAGTGAATTATCTTCTCTTTTGCCCGTGGTTTTTTTCCTGAAAGGGTTTCCACGTAAAATTATGTGTTCTTCTACTTCTCTTTTCGATTCTTAACCATTATTAACGATCTATTTTTTACTCATGAAAACAATTAAAACATTGTAAACCCCCTCCCCAACACTCAAATCAAACTAAGTCGTCAATGTTTAAAAATATAGGGAAAATAGAAACTCCCTCAATTGAAAGCTCAAATACACAAATAAAGGCAATCACTCCTCCACAATTCAAATGGGCAACCTTAACTTCAAATGTGTGGTTAACTTATAAAGACTCAAACAAAAACAAAAAAAGTGCATTGATCGTCTGGAATTGTCGAGTTTTAAAATTTATAATAAAGAATGATTGAACCTTGAAACTAATTCTAACAACGACTTAAGGCAAGTGCACCTATCGAACAGTAGTATAGTTTAGGCAAGACCGGATTGTCGAACCCAAGGGAATTAAAAGTACTAATACTCACTTTCTTTCTATTATTTAGCCTAAATATGAAGTGATTGATTTAAACTAAAATCTAATTACTAAACTAAGATACAAAGACAAAAAGAACAAATTGAAGAAATAACTTTTAGAAGAACTCAGTTGATTACGTTAATACCCTAGAAGGAATCCACCTAGACTTCACTTGTTATCTCACACTGAACCAGATGATTTATTCACTTAGCTTGATCTGTAAGACTCCCTAAACTATATTAAACCCTCTCTCGAGGTGAATAACATCTAACCCTAGGTTGATTAATTAAAATCTCTTTCTAATTAAAACCCCTAGAATCGCATTAACTCGATCTATGGACTCCCATACTAGGTTTCACCCTAATCCGGCAAAATATCGTCACCTTATCTCTAGGCGCACAATCAACTCCGCTTAATTATGCTAGATCTGCTCGTAAGCAGGGACTTTTGCTCCACCACCTAAGCACATTCAACTTGAATCAATATTCCAAAAATATTAACACAAGGATTAAGCATGCATAATTAAGAACAAACTAAGTATGTAACACCCCAAACCCGGTCAACACACCACGACCGAATACGTCATGTTATGGAGTGAAAACGTTTGAATAAAACAAGTTACCGATTTAATTTTATTGAAAACCCTCTATCACGAAAACCTCTTCTTTGGAATCCATTTGTTGTTTTATAGTTCTTGGAAAACCTTTCGATACTTATTAAAATCCAAGTGAGTTAAGCATAGTCGAGTTAAAAACCATTTGTGTTTGAAGTTATTTGAGAAATTAAATTTGATAATCACTTAGGTTAATTTGTTATCATCTTGTGTAGATTATTACCCGATAGTAAGGTTTGAAAACCCGAAAGAGATATAATTTTGAAAACGTTGCTTTTCTTGGTTATTTAAGCAAATCAATTTATTAAGCACATGCATAATCTAATCAAAATAAAAGCAAGTAATTAAAACCCAAAATAATACTTAGCGGCCTTATTACAAAACCAAAACCAAATTTAAGTAAATAAATAAAATCGAAATAGTAATTTAAAGCCAAAACTCAAAACTAGCATGCATGGCCAACTCGAGTCCTCCCGACTCCAGATCTGCGATCTATGCCTCATCTGTAAAATATATGGGAAGGGGTGAGTCATCGAGACTCAGTGTATAAATCCCCAACTCGATAGTGCAACACTTACGCAAATCATCAGTAACACATGCGAATCATGTAACCCCATAACCTAACCATCCAATCTCCTTTATCTACCCCGTGTGGTCAAAACCATTGGTGGTCAACACCACTAGTGACCGTAGTCACAAATATATATATCAGTATGGTCAAAACCACTGGTGACCGTAGTCACAAATCAAATGATGGGGCCAACCCATCGCGTGGTCAAAACCACAGATGACAATCCCGTAATTAATCATGTAGGGCCAACCCACTGTGGTACCAAACCACTGGGACGAGTCACAATATCCATATGTGGTCAAAACCACTGGTCACAGAGCCACAAACATCATAAATGTGGTCAAAACCACTGGGACTTAGTCACAAATAATAGTATCAAAGACGGGCCAACCCGCCGTGTGGTCAAAACCACTGGTGACAGTCCAAAATCATTCTTCCCCCTCCTCTCAACAATCCTGCCATCATGTCCATATCAATCGTGGCATAATAACATATGATGATGTAAATAACACATGGCATAGCATTAAACAATGACATGATAGCATATAACGAGATACATAATCAGGGGACTTACCCGGAGTCCACACTCATGCCCACAAGGCATAACCACCGATTTTAATGGCTATTACAGTAACACAATAAACATATCATACTAACGAAGTGTGTAAGCATTACACACACCTGACTATTCGTAAATCTAAGTGAAATCTCAAAACTACGTGAAACTAACGAGATCCCAAAACGTTTACCTTCCCCCTTCCTACAATCCGCCAACACTTTGTTAGTAACCAAAAGCCTATTCGGTTCAACTAGAAATCCCGAAGGATATGTCGCATGAAGATAACACCTTACCTTAATGCCAATTTGATTTCTAGCCAAATCCCAAAGCTACGTGATGTACCTCCCTTGCAATCGGCCAAGCGCTAGTACACAAAAATAATTAGCCTTCGGCTTTTGAACGAATAAGAAATAGATCCAAACGCTAGAACCCTTACCTAGATCAACAACCAAATCTCGAAGTCCACTGTATTCCACTACCAAGCACCAACGTTCGGCACCCCTAAGTGATGTTAGGGATTTTGGCTACCTCACCATTTTGGAACAAGAAAAGAGTTAAGATCCCGATTAATAACGATTGAAGAAATATCAAGGAGGGACAAATAAGATTCGGCATTAACCAAATCAGTCAAGAAGAGAAGAAAAGTAGGAAGTTTACTTACCAGAAGATTCAGCTAACTCAAATGAAAGAACTAGAGATAGATTCAGCACTGAGTATGGAGTTTAGAGCACGTGAGAAGAGAAGAGAAATAAGGCCAAGGATATTCGGCCAACCACTTTGAAGGAATAGAAGAGAACACAAAGAGGTTTCGGCTTTTCAAGATGAAAGAGATGGAAGAAGATGGAATGGGATTGATTTTGACAAAGGAGAATGGATGAAGTTTTGGCACAAGGATATTTGAAAGAGAGCAAAAAGATGTCGAGGTGAAGATGTAGAGAACAGAATGGCTAACAATGAATGAACCGAAAGGTAAAGAGAAGAAAAGGAGGAATTGAGTTTTTGGCTCTTCAAAGGGAGTTGCAAAATTAGTTCGGCCAAATGCCCAAGTTGCAAAAAGAGAAAAGAGAGAAAATGTACTTTGAGGTTCGGTTTTGACACTAAACAAAGAAAAGAGAAAGACTCCCAAAGCTAGCCGAACATGCACCCTTACTTGGCTATTGAAATTCGGCACCCCCTAGCTTTCAAATCCGATTACACCTCCTCCCCCAAAGTCCATAATTCAACCAACTCCTTCAAATGAGTTTGAAAAGATTCAAACTCCTAAATTTCCTCCCCTACATCAGTTCAAATCCGTTTGACCCCTTCCATCCTTATGTTCCAGAGTCTATCCTGAGCACTCCTCTTCCCTGCTTCTGGTGTGAAAAATAATAAGTAGAAAGTACAGTCCTGCTGCTTGAACCCAAGCACTCCCTCCCTGCATGAGGTGTCACCATCTAAGCACCTTAGTGGCGCCTCCTTTGCCACTTTGCCACTAGGTTGTTTGTTTCACAACCCTCCAATAAATTCTTTTAACCCTTAACTCTCCTAGCTCCCTCTTCCTAAGCACTAAAACAAAATTTTGGCCATGACCCAGGCCTAACCCGAGGTCATGCCTAGACCCCAAAACATGATAAACTAGCACAGTAAGCATATCGTCACATGCAAACACATGCAAAATACAGAGACCCCAATTTAAGGATATTACAAAGTATTTGTCATATAGTTCAGAAAACAAAAACAAGATTCATCTAGGTTTCATTCCCTTTAGGTATCTGAAGGGTTTAGTTCATAATGATAAAATAAAACATCTCAAGAGAAAAGATAAAACAAAAGATAAGAAATCCCTAAAACCCCCCGAAAGAATTGAAAGAGAGATTTGCTGTCTTGAGTAGAATCTTGGTTTCTTGAGATGAATCAACTGGCTATCTTTGAGTGATTCCCACGAATCTGGCCTTTTGGCTCGGCTTCTTGGCCTAGCTGACTGCCTAACTGACTGCCCCCTTTCAAGTTACACTTAGGGTCTTTATATAGGCTCTTGGAATGTGTTTCTTTCTCCCTAAGTATCTTTTTGAGTGAAATTCCTCTTTTCCACGATAGGGCCACGGTTATGGCACACGTCCGTGTAAATTTACTTTAGGTCGTGTTTCGATTCTGTTGATTTAGGCACGACCGTGTAAATCGAAGTCCAAGCCGTGTCGATTTCCACTTTGGCCCAAATTGGCTCGTTTTAAGCTCGTTTCTTATTTTTTTCGTCCCTAGGTGCTTTCTTGAGTATAAAACATGAAAAGAAAGGATTAAGAGCACCTTTTTACATAAATCAAGGAATAAATCATCCAAAAGTATGCTAAATGTGGGATTAAAATATGTTACTTTTATGGTTTATCAAATACCCCCACACTTAAGCTTTTGCTTGTCCTCAAGCAAAATTCTCAACTTAAAATTAAAACGAACTTTCCACAATTCATAATTCTCATCAACAATGCCTCGTCATAATTCATAGATAATATATACATGGATAATTTAACTCAAAGACTCTTAAAGATTCAAACAATTCTAAGTCATATTTTGTAGCATGAAAACATAGGTGTCTCCCCTTATCTAAATGATTACCTCTAATTCAAAATCGACAAGGATTGACATCCTCACTAAAGATTCACTCAAAGCACTCAAAGTGTTTAAGGTTTAAGAAAAAGCACTCATAAGTCGAACCTGAAAAGTTAATCCCATAGGCTTGCCTGAAAATCAAATCTCCACCACTGTAATATGAGATGATACACAAATCAAAAGGTCTTTACAGGGTTGAAAAGGGGCTTGGGTTAAAGGTGTGGATAAAGGTTCAATTAGAAGGTTTTAGAATCGAGATTGAATTGACAAATTACCTAACTAAAAATAATGAACTAGAAAATAAATGATTACATCAATTGAAACTTTGAAACTAATAATACGAGCTTTTTCTTCGATAATTGAAATTTAGATGTACAAGCTCACTTTTTATATTACTAATACTGAATATACTTTGATTTTTTTTAAGAACAAACTTAAATGAATATGTAATAAAGAGAGAAATTTATCAACTAAAATAAACTAATTAGGCAACTGGTCAAATCAATTCTCGATAGAAGGGCAGTCAAAAGGAATGGTGATAACAAATACAAAGGGTTTTTGGTTAATATTAGTCGGTGAATCAATAAAAAGGGTTGTTAGGATCAACAAGGTTCACTAGGGGTTAATTATGTAGGTAGGCTTTTTAGTGGAGTGAGTGGGTTAAAACCTAAGTGCCTTTATCATCTCAATATATCAAATCAATAATATGGTCTTGACATGTATAATCGAGGCAAGTTCTAAAATAACAATTCAGTGTTGACACACTCATAATCAATAAAGTGAGCATGGAAAAGAATATATACTCTATAAAAATTATGGGTATTTGACATCAATCCCTGTAAATTTCAAACTTCAAGGTAATATTCAAATTCAGTTCAACAACCTAAAAATTTTTTGATTCTTGAAAAATAGACTTATCATGCTTGATACTCTAGTACCCTAAAATTTAAATCATCAATGCACAATTAACTATGACTTAATCCAAAACATATTAATAAAAATCATAAATCATCAGAAATTTCACCTTAATTAGTAATATGAGAAAAATACTTAAAAAATAGATAAAATTTAGGGTTTTGAGAATAATGCAAAAAGTTAGGTAGTTTTACCCCCCACACTTAAGATGTACATTGCCCTCAATGTACAAAGATAGATAAATAACCATGTAATAAAATCAGAAGAGAAGGGGAGAATGAGCACTTCCTGAATTTTGGATGACTCCGAGAGTTTGGCAGTGGTCGTGGTAAAGGATGACTTAGAGGTGCGGTGGTGGCATTTTCTATGGTCCTGGTGGGGTGGCTACTGACAAGCATTGTGCTAGATGAAAAAATTGGGTGGCCTGGAAAGATATAGCTAGAAAATATAAAGAAACATTAAAAATATATTAATAGTATAATTAAAGACAAGGAAAATAAAGAGAAGGAAACTAAGAAGAAGACTGAAATTAAAAGAGAAGACTAATGGACTGAAGAGTCCTTATTGATAGATGGTTCGTGAGGTGGGGGTGATTTCTAAGGCTATGGTGCATGATTCCCTAGTAGCCTTTAGAACCTAAAACCAAGAAACTAGAATAAAATAAACTAAATTAATCATAAGATAGTCAAAGGGAAGGAAAATAAAAGAGATGAGAAAAGAAAAATAAAATAGAAAAGGTTTCGAAAACCCTTGGCGTGTTGAGTAGCTGAAGCTTCGGCATGAACTCATGTGAATCGGTCTCATTTGAGGAGATTGTGGTTGGCCTCTTATGCTTCTTTGTCATGATATAGCTTAAGGGTCTAGAGAATTTGTAAGGAGAGGAGAGAAATCTGGTAGTGGGAAAGGAGAATAGAGGTGGTAAGTAGAAGAATGGGGAGGGTGGGGTTGGTGTTTAAATAGGGGCTCAATTCTGGCACGTTCCCATGCCCGTGGCCCGAGGGCGTGTCATTTCACACGGCCGCCTCGCATGTCCATGTGTCTAGGCGTGTTGATTCCCATGCCTATTTTTCAGCAAGCCACACCCGTTGGTGAAAAGTCAGTATGTTGGCACGGTTGGGTAGCATGAGCGTGTCCAGCCTGTGTTTGGCAAGTCAGTGTCATCCACGGCCGTGTGACACGGCTGTGGTGTGGGGCATATCACTTTGCCCACGCCCATGTGTAGTTTGCCACGGCCGTGTATGATCTTTTAGTGTCGGCCAAGGCCGCATCGCATGGCCGTGAGGCGGTGGTTGGGTCCATAACTTTGAAAAATTGATTCGTTCTGACATATACCATCCTTGCCATGTCAGTACGGCGATTGGAGTACCCACACAGCCACGGCCACGGCCACGTGCTAGACCGTGTGGTTTGGGAATCTGCACTTTTGATTTATTAAAATTCTGGATAAAGAGAAAATAAAAATAGAAAAGAAATAACCAAAAATAGAAATAAAGAGATGGTGTTAATGCTCGGGTTGCCTCCCGAGAAGCGCTTGTTTAAAGTATTAAGCTAGACTTCCATTTCGTTTGTATAATCATGGTGGTTTGAAGATTTGAACATCTTCCCTCATGCTATCGATTTTATATTCATGATAAATTTTAAGTTGGGAAGAATTTACCTTAAGAGTGCCAAATATGGGATTACTTACCTCGACTGTTCCGTATGGGAAGATATTTCGTACCTTGAGAGGGATGTCTGCATTTGAATTCGAGTTTGGTGTGGTGATGCGAGGATCTGCTTTATCTAACCATACCTGATCTCCTATTTTGAAGTGATTCGATGTCCCTACGAGTTCTTCTGGGGGTTCCTTCGGTTTTACTTCGTGTGGTTCTAGTTCTTCTTTAAAGTGGGTCTTTCACTCCCTTAGTTTGTCAAACTCAAGGCTTCATTTCTCATCTATTTCTTCTTTGTTGGGACGAGGTTTATGATCCGGCTCAAGTTTGCAGCTTTGTGCTTTTTCCTATGGTAAAATTTGAATAGAATTGTTATCAACTAAATTTACTTTCTCACCTTCATCATTCGATGTCCTGCCCAAGTCAAGAGCTTGTACTCTGATCGATTCATCACCTACACTGAGTATAAGTTCTCCTGCACCAATATCAATTTTAGTTTTGGCAGTTGCTAAAAAGGGTCTTCCTAAAATTAAAGGGATCGAATTGTCTTCATCCATGTCTAAGGCAACAAAATCTATTAGGAAAACAAATTTATTAATTTTTACGAAAACATCTTCAATAATGCTCCTAGTGTAACACCCCTAACCCGTATCCGTCGTCAGATTAGGGTTACGAGCGATTATTGTCATAATACAGTTCACACAGATATTCATTACATTTCATAACTCAAAAATCTAATCACTTCAATATTTGAAACCTAAACAAATATCAAGTCTTTAAATTAAAAGAAACATAACTTTCATAATTAAACCATACTCTAGCGTCTATTAAACCATATTGTTATGTAACCTTAAAACAAGTACTAATTTAAACATCAAATGATCCACAGTCACTATTTAAAATTCCACTCATTTAAACGATATTGGTGATATAAAACATAACCAAACTAACTTTAGTTGCCAATATACCATTCGCATATTTTCCTAAAGTCAAAACCATATCTAACATAATTACAGAATCCATACCAACTCATTCCCTTAATCAATCATTGATTATAACAATTCACATGCTATATGAATTAATATAAGATAGATTAACCACATTACATATTAACCATACGTATATACACACACTTAATCAAGCATCATTTCAACATTTAATAACTTCATCTTTTATTGCAAATATATATATACATACGACCATAACGATTTGAACCATTTCAATTTGACAAATAACCATAATATAGCATAGTTAATACATATTGATTCAACCAAATCCATTATTAGCAATTATCTATGTAATTAAACCACTATGGCGAACCACATTTTATATAAAAGTCTATTATCTATATTTACAAACTAAGTTAATGCATGACTAAAGAATCATTATCATAGCATCATTAACGATACACAACTAAAGCTTAACCATCAATCAAATATTAACTACCACACACCTAAGAATGACCAAAATTTATTTAAACATATAATATTAGCTTTAAGAACAAGCCATACACAATCAAAACCTTATTCATAAACTATTTTCACATTTGGATCAAGTTATATACAAATTCATCACATATATTAAACTATATGATATTTTTCTAATGAGAGTTAAGTACCTAATCGAAAATATACCATGAATAGCATTATACTTAACCATGCAACCAACACAAGCATACTTACTCTATCAAAATTATTATCATAATGAGCAAGCACCAAGATCGAATACCCTTAAGACTAAAATACCATAATCTAGCCATTTTCGCATGGCTATATATATATACAAGGACATCATTCATTAATTCGGACATAATCTATCCTATACATGCCTTTAATTCAAAACCAAACTCAAAAGGTACCAAAATAGATTGATAGTGTGGATGACTTCGTTGATGATCCCCGAGCTTGTAGCTTGATCAAAATCTATAAAGCAGAATGATGAACACACGGAGTAAGCTATTTAGCTTAGTAAGTCTTAGCAGTCATGATATACCAATTGTACATTCAAGCATTAAAAAACAATCAAGTAATAACGTTGAATAAATTAGCTTAACTCAAAGGTCCTCCAAAAGCGAATGCCTTTACCTCACATAACATAACGTTTATCATTTCCTTACCATTAACATCCAACTTACCAACTCAACAATTTAACCAAAATATAAAGCATCCTCTCTTTATGATCTATTCATAACACGCATATATGAAAATCAATAGGTTCACATAATTATTCGAACAAGTAAAAGGCCATGTACATCTAAATCGTCTCTTTAATTACATAAACACAAGTTCGTTTAGCTTAACCATCATCACTATTTTACCTTTAAACCTCCATTTATAATCTCATCATATGATTCACATATAGATTAAATACTCGTTTCCAACTACTCATATTTTCGATACACATATTTCCATAGGATCACATATATATATGTATATACAATAAGTATATACTTTACACTTAGTAATTTCACATAAAAGGAAATATATTCATACACACACATATATGTATATATATACATATATATCCATTTGACATTTCATACATTTGTATACATGGCATCAAAGTAATCCTAGTATGTTGCGTAAACATAAGCATAAAGCCAAATATACAGGATCAATTTGTATCATTCATATCAATATACTTATCGATCACCTTAACCACATTATGCTTTCATATACCAATTTCCTCATGGCATAGTTTATACACAATTTGCATATACCGATTGTATATCACATTTCCTTCATCAATTCATTCACTTATCATCATCACATATATATATGTATAATACATGAATATGAATAGCACATACCTTGTAGCCAATTAACAAATTCATTTTCAAATGCTTAGGCTCACTTGATTCATTTCATGACTTTACTAGTACACAATCTAAGCTTGAAATTTCAACTCACGGGTATAAAAAACTGCTAGGCATTTGCCGAATCTCACATCTTGGCATTAGACTTGCTAGACTCAAGGTGTGTAGTTCAAACACGGCATTTAGCACGCTAGGCAATAAGCGAATATATCACCTAGCACTAAGCACGCTGAGCACGAAGCCCGAATATGTCACCAAGCACTAAGCACCGCTAGGCACGAAGCCGAATATGTCACCAGCACTAAGCACGCTAGGCAAGAAGCCGAATATGTCACCAGGCACTAAGCACGCTAGGCACTAAGCCCGAATATGTCACCGGCACTAAGCCTGCTAGGCATCAAAGCCTGATAAGTAACATCGGCACAAGGCCTGCTAGGCTAATAGCCCGAGATATCAACATTTTCAACATTTCAATGCACATTTCAATAATACCATAACCAATTAAATCACTTGAATTTCATAATTCTATCACATTTCAAATTCAAGTAAGCTTATTCATATTTTCTAAATAAAATCATTACATCATTGTATAATCCATATCATATTGATTATACACCTTTACATTGTATTAACAAAACATATCCAATTCAATGTAACATCTTTACATTCGGCTATCACATAAAAATATGCCCAAATTTATCAAACATTGTCATTAAACACATTCATAATTCATTCTTTAATATAATCTAGCTTAAGGACTTACCTCAAATATCGATGGACTGACGAAGACCAGAAATTATTCAATAACCTTCGCCTTTCCCGATCTAAATCCATTTTTCTTTGTTCTTGATCTAAACATATTTAAAATAAGCTTATTCAAGTACATTTCATCTCAATTTAGACCCAAAATACATAAATGGGCAAATTACCATTTTGCCCTATTATTTCACATTTTACAATTTAGTCCTATTTGCTTAAAACACAAAATACACACAATTTGAATAAATACCTTAAGGGCGAATATCTATAGCATTCATACAAATCCATACATTTCATTTATTTCACATTTAAGTCCCTCTAAAATTTAATTTTCACAACTTAGCCCTAATTATTTAAATTTATCAAAATTCAAGAACAAAATGTGTTCATCTAGCACCTATCTTTCATTTAACATCAATAACCATCAAAAGCTTAAAATATCATCAATGGCATATCACACAAACATTATCAATTCACAAAATTAGTACATGGGTTTGATAGTTTTCAAGCAACGATTACAAAAGCGTAAAATTATCAAAACCGAGCAAGACACATACCGATTTAAGCTTCAATAGTGCCGAATATTAAAGCTCATCCATGGCTTTTTTTTCTTCCACATTCGCCATCCATGAAAAGATGATCATCATTTTTATTTTTGTCTTATTTTAACATATAACATTATTTAAAATGGATTACTATTTTACCCTTTTAAAAATAATATACTTAACATATATTTTAAGGTCATTTTAGACCATTTGTAACACCCCAAACCCGGCCTAAACGTTATATTTGGATCTGGCATGTCACATGAAAGGAATATCTAAAAGCGTGCGTTCGTTAAAAGTTCGTGTTCTTTATAGTTGTTGTGAAAAATCGAGTTTAAGCAATTTTGAATAAGAAAGCGGTTTATTATCATTTTAGGAAAATCCCATATTGATCATTTAATAATAAGAAGTAACCAAATTGAAAAGTGAAACCAAGTAAAATACCCAAGGCCTTATTACATAACAAAACCCAAATAAAAATAAGTGCAAATAAAAGCAATTTACAATTAAATATATGTATGGCTCCACGAGTCCACCTCACTCCCAAATCCGCGATCTAATGATTACGCAAAATTTAACTAAGGGTGAGTCATCGAGACTCGGTCGTATTCCCTCTCCGGGTAAATACCACATACTTACACAAATTATAACAAAGCAACATATATGTATAATGCACCCAACCCGACCATCCATAACTCCTTTTCTACCCGTGTGGTACCAAACCCTTTGGTGGTGCCAAACCACAGTGACCAAAGTCACGATATAAATGTGATACCAAATCTTTGGTGACAATCCGTTTTATCAAATGTAGGGCCAACCCACGTGGTGCGAAGCCACCGAGGGCAGTCGCTATGAGGTGCCAAACCTCTGGTGACCCAAAGTCACAAATATCAACTGTGGTACCAAACCACTGGTGGTGCCAAACCACTGGTGACCCAAAGTCACGAATAATCCATGTGTGGGGCCAACCCACGTTGTGATACCAAATCACTGGTGGTGCCAAACCACTGGTGACCCAAAGTCACAGATATCAATCTTCCCCCTCCTCTCATCATACCCATGTAATATGACATAATAATTACGTGGTAATCCGCGTTATGACATGTATGAAAATCATATATCAAATAACGTATGAAACAAATTACCATCATAATCAGAATAATAATATACAACATAATCAATCTAACCAACCTCTAAGGTTATAACAGTAATTTTACCTACCAAGGGTATTTTCGTAATTTACCCACCAAGGGTATTTTGGTAATTTATCTACCAAGGGTATTTTCGTAATTTACCCACCAAGGGTATTTTCGTAATTTACCCACCAAGGGTATTTTCGTAATTTACCCACCAAGGGTATTTTCGTAATTTACCCACCAAAGGTATTTTCGTAATTTACCCACCAAGGGTATTTTAAGTAATTTACCCATCAAGGGTATTTTCGTAATTTACCCACCAAGGGTATTTTCGTAATTTTGCACTGCAATGGCCCTCCGAAGGTCTAATGTTACCACTGAGCGACTTCGGCTACCATTTCCGATCGTTATTAGATTATTGGGCCTAAAACCCAATTTGGCCCATTCGAGCCCTGCGCTCGTGTGGCCCACCTAACACAAATCTAGCCACGTATATAGGTTCCACCTAGTCTAGTTCACTATATACTATATCATCATACAATTTATTCCAATTGGGCCCATGGGCCCATTAGGCCCACCGACCCATCGCGCCCAAGCGACCCCAACCTACAAGAATACTACGATGGCCTCAACTATCGCGTGGAAGCCCCACACGTCTTCCGCCTTCGTGTAGCTACTATTGCCGTGGATGTGCATTTCGACATTTACCGCTCTACAACTAGAGTAGAGAGTTACACACTTGATAGGACTCGGTGCTAAACCAGTGCGACCACTCTGTGCCCAACGCCCACCAAGGTATGTTAACCCTCCTCTGGCATGCTCTTTATATAGCTAGCTCCTCACCTTCCTTCTTTGTATCTTTTCGATGTGGGATCCCTCCGTCAGTAGAGTTTAAATTCAACTGAAACTCTTACCGTCCAATCTACAAAATAAATACTCCCTTGCTTCTCATGAGATTTGAACCCAGACTCTCCTGTAGCATAATCCACGCCGCTAGCCACTTTACCAACTAGCTCCTTGTGTCTTAAACCATGCGCAACTAAATATAAATCTATAGCCAAATTCTAAGGTCCAAGTAAAAAGAAAACCAAAATGCAAAAGCCAAGACTTGAACCTTGGACCTCTTTCCTTCCTTGTGGCGTCACCCCCTTGTCTCTTATGTGGTATCACTTTGCCACTACACCACAAACTCCACTTGTGTCATTTTCCTCCACATTTTATTCTTAAGGCCTACCCGCCAACCTCCAGGGTTTTTTCCACCTAAAACTAAAATTTTTCCTAAGGCCTAACTTGAACCCGGGACTTCATAGAAGCCCCCTAACCTTCCAAACTCACTTATCTAATTTATCCAACTTGCATTTAAGCCAATCTCTTATTCTCCAAAAAAAATTTAAACGCTACTACACTCAAGGCCCATTGGACTCAATTCTCCTAGGCCCAACTTTAGGATGTTACAAATCTACCCTCCTTAAAGAAATTTCGTCCTCAAAATTTCCAACTAACTATGATCACACATCCTAACCTACCACACTACGCTCTTCTTCAAGCACTCGATGTTAATAAAACTAATCTCTTTTAACTAGAATTTAAAACTCCTACACATACTCAAAAACACCTAGCCATTAAAACAGATGAATATTTCATACGCACCCAACTCTATGTCTGAACATCACATCCAAACCAAACACACAGAATAGTTACTCGAAATACATCATATAACAAAGAAAAGTATCAAGAAACTTACAGTGCGGATTGGTGCCGGAGACTCGGGTGCCATACTTCCAAGAAAGAGATATATATATTTTTCTAAACCATATTTCAACCAAAATTTGAAAAATATTTTTGAACCCATTCCACAGCCGAGTTTTTGAAACCTAGGCTCTGATACCATAATTGTAACACCCCAAACCCGGCCTAAACGTTATGACTGGATCTGGCATGTCACATGAAAGGAATATCTAAAAACTGTGCGTTCGTTAAAAAGTTCGTGTTCTTTATAGTTGTTGTGAAAAATCGAGTTTAAGCAATTTTGAATAAGAAACGGTTTATTATCATTTTAGGAAAATCCCATATTGATCATTTAATAATAAGCAGTAACCAAATTGAAAGCTGAAACCAAGTAAAATACCCAAGGCCTTATTACATAACAAAAACCCAAATAAAAATAAGTGCAAATAAAAGAAATGAATTTACAATTAAACATATGTATGGCCTCCACGAGTCCACCTCAGCTCCCAAATCGCAATCTAATGATTACGCAAAATTTAACTAAGGGTGAGTCATCGAGACTCGGTCGTATTCCTCTCGGGTAAATACCACATACTTACACAAATTATAACAAAGCAACATATATGTATAATGCACCCAACCCGACCATCCATAACTCCTTTTCTACCCGTGTGGTACCAAACCTTTGGTGGTGCCAAACCACAGTGACCAAGTCATGATATAAATGTGATACCAAATCACTTGGTGACAATCCGTTTTATCAAATGTGGGGCCAACCCATTCGTGGTGCGAAGCCAGCGAGACGAGTCGCTATGAGGTGCCAAACCTCGGTGACCCAAAGTCACGAATATCAAGCTGTGGTACCAAACCTTTGGTGGTGCCAAACCACCGTGACCCAAAGTCACGAATAATCCATGTGGGGCCAACCCACGTTGTGATACCAAATCACTTTGGTGGTGCCAAACCCTTTGGTGACCCAAAGTCAGAGATATCAATCTTCCCCTCCTCTCATCATACCCATGCAATATGACATAATAATTCGTGTATGCGATATGACATGTATGAAAATCATATATCAAATAACGTATGAAACAAATTACCATCATAATCGAATAATAATATACAACATAATCAATCTAACCAACCTCTAAGGGTATAACGATAATTTTACCTACCAAGGGTATTTTAGTAATTTACCCACCAAAGGTATTTTGGTAATTTATCTACCAAGGGTATTTTCGTAATTTACCCACCAAGGGTATTTTAAGTAATTTACCCACTAAGGGTATTTTAAATAATTTACCCACCAAGGGTATTTTGTAATTTACCCACCAAGCGTATTTTCGTAATTTACCCACCAAAGGTATTTTCGTAATTTACCCACCAAGGGTATTTTCGTAATTTACCCACCAAGGGTATTTTCGTAATTTTGCACCGCAATGGCCCTCCAGAAGGTCTAATGTTACCCTGAGCGACTGGCTACCATTTCCAATCGTCCTAGACTATTGGGCCTAAAACCTAATTTTGGCCCATTCAGCCCACACGCCGTGTGGCCCACCTAACACAAATCTAGCCGTATATAAGTTCCACCTAGTCTAGTTCACTATATACTATATCATCATACAATTTATTCCAATTGGGCCCATGGGCCCATTAGGCCCACTCGACCCATCGCGCCCAAGCATTGACCTACAAGAATACTCGATGGCCTCAACTATCGTGTCGAAGCCCCACACGCGCATTTCGCCTCGTGTAACTACTATTGCCGTGGATGGCAGCACTTTGGCATTGCCGCTCTACAACTAGAGTAGAGAGAGTTACACACGATAGGACTCGGTGCTAAGCCATGACTGCGACCACTCCTCGTGCCCAACGCCCACCAAGGTATGTTAACCTCCTCATGGCATGCTCTTTATATAGCTAGCTCCTCACCTTCCTTCTTTGTATCTTTCCGATGTGGGATCCCTCCGTCAAGAGAGTTTAAATTTAAGCTGAAACTCTTACCGTTTAATCCGCAAAATAAATACTCCCTTACTTCTCATGAGATTTGAACCAGACTCTCTGTAGCATAATCCACGCCCTAGCCACTTTACCAACTAGCTCCTTGTGTCTTAAACCATGCAACTAAATATAAATCTATAGCCAAATTCTAAGGTCCAAGTAAAAGAAAACCAAAATGGAAAAGCCAAGACTTGAACCTTGGACCTCTTTCCTTCCTTGTGGCGTCACCCCTTGTCTCTTATGTGGTATCACTTTGCCACTACACCACAAACTCCACTTGTGTCATTTCCTCCACATTTTATTCTTAAGGCCTACCCGCCAACCTCCGGGGTTTTTCCACCTAAAACTAAAATTTTTCCTAAGGCCTAACTTGAACCGGGACTTCATAGAAGCCTCCTAACCTTCCAAACTCACTTATCTAATTGGTCCAACTTGCATTTAAGCCGATCTCTTATTCTCCAAAAAAATTTAAACGCTACTACACTCAAGGCCCATTGTTCTCAATTCTCCTAGGCCCAACTTTAGGATGTTACACCATTGCCGCCCACTAACTTGTAGAATGGGCTAATTGCCCTTTTAAGACTCCATATTAAAAAGCCATTATCACTTTGGCACTTTTCACTATAGTATGCAACTTTTACACTTTACGATTAAGTCCTTTTTGTCAAATTAAACACTCAAGCGATAAAATTTTCTTCTGAAACTTTCACACATTAATTCACATATAATAAACACCAAAATAATATCTAAAATTTTTGGGACTCGGACCACGAAACCACCGTTCGATTAGGGTCAAATTAATTGTTACAACTCTCCCCTTAGGGATTTTGTCCCAGAAAATCTTTCCGCTGAACAATTTCAAATATTGTTATCTTATTGAATCTTCAGGTTGCCATTTCTTATTTCTCAACTCCTTTATTTCACGGCTAAGATATGGATCAGCTCTCTTCAATGTCATATTAGATCGGATCTCTGTTTCAAATGGGGCAATCACACTTGACCGGATCGGTAGATATTTTGAAATATTGAAACATGAAATACTTTGTCGTCGATCTCAAATTCTATATCTTTTCGTTTCAAGTCTATAAAGGACTTTTGACGATCAAATACTGCTTTCAAACAATCTCGAATCAATTTCACTTCCTGTTCTATATCCTTTATCAAATCAACCCCGTGTAACTTATTCTCACTGAGTTCAGTCTAATACAAAGGTATACAATTTCTTACGTCCGTACAAATCTTCATACGGTGCCATTTTGATATTCATCTGAAAACCACTATTATACAAAATTTTTAATCAATGGTAGATACTGTTCCCATGAGCCTTAAAACTCTAATACGCAGCACCTTAGTATATCTTTAAGAATCTGAATAGTTTGTTCAGATTGATCATCTGTTTGCAAATGAAAGGCTGTACTGAAATGCAATTTCGTGCCCAAAGCTTCTTGCAAATTTCTCTAGAATCGTGATAGGAATCTCGTACCTCTATCTGACACAATAGATAGTGGTACCCCGTGCAATCTCACAATCTCATTAATATAAAACTCGGTCAATCTCTCTAGTGAGAAATCAGACCTAACCGGAATGAAATGGGTAGATTTAGTTAATCGATCAATTACGACCCATATCACATCTTTCTTTCTCGGATTCAGGGCCAATCAGAGACAAAGTCCATTGTTACTTTATCCCATTTCCACTCAAGAATCAAAATTGGCTGTACTAATCCAGATGAAACTTGATGTTCGGCTTTCATTTGTTGACAGACTAAACATTTTAAAACCAAATCAGAAATGTCTCATTCCATACCAAACCACCCGTAGTGTTGCTACAAATTATGATACATTTTAGTATTTCCCAGATGAACAGTTAAACGACTATTATGTACTTCATTCACATCGATGGAATTTACTCTGAATTTCTCGAAATACAATCATGATCCTGGAATCTCAGACAATCATCAAAAATTTTGAAATTCAAACTCGAAATTCACTTCGCTCGAGCTTGATTCACTAACAATTTATTATCAAATTTACGAGCTTTATATATATCATTGTAAAAACATCGGTTCGCTCTCAATTCCTCTATTACAAAACTATCATAAGACAAGTCCAAGCGAGTATTGAAGCACGTAATGCAACGATGACTTTCTATTCGGACCATTAGTCGCAACATTTGTTTTACCGAATGATAATCTAACAATAGCTCATACTTTTCAATATCTCAAGCCATCTTCTCGATTGGGTTCAAATCTTTTGAGTCACCAATTATTTTAAACTTTATGATCGAATAGACATGACATTTCTCCCCAAACAAGTAATAAAGCCAAATCTTCATCAGCGAATATAATAGATGCTAGTTCCAAATCACATGTCGGGTAATTTCTTTCATGCGGCTTCAATTGTCTCGAAGCGTAGGCTACGACTTTGCCTTATTGCATCAAAACACAGTCCATAAAGAAGCATCACTAAAAACAACAAATTCTTTACCCGATCCAGGCTAAACTAACACTGGAGCTTCAATCAAAAGGGCTTTCAACTGATCGAAACTTTTCTAACACTTTTACGACCATTCAAACGACATCTTTCCAAAGCGGTCTAATCAGCGGAGTAACTATCATCGGATCTAATCGATTCCAAAAGTGACACAATATGTCCCGGAAGACTAACCCGTACAATCGAATTCACATTCTCTGAATATCATATATATATATAATTGTTCTTCTCTCAAATTTTGCAAGAAAATTCTCAATGTTCAATATGCTCCTTTTCATCAAGTGAATAAATAAAGGGATCATCCACAATTTCCCAACAGCTCAATAACAGATTTAACTTCACGAATCAGAGGCAAACCCTGTAACTCTTCAAAAAACATATCAGAAAACTCACAAACAATAGGCATTGATTAAATTTTCTTACCAGATACTTTCAAATCAATCACGTAGGCAAAATATGCCTCATAACCCCTTTTTTTTATATAATTCCGAGCTTTCAAAATAGATATTACAACAGTTAATCTACTCAAACCATTGGACTCAATTCGTACTTTCTTATCTTTCAGACATTTCAAATTTATAGTCTTTCTTTTGCAGTTCACAACAGTATCATGCATAACAACCAATCCCTTCCCAAAATAATAATATTGAACTCATCAAATGGTAAAAGCATCAAATCAGCGGGAAACAGATATCTCGAAACATTAATGGACAGTTCTTGCATACTTTATCAACCATGACACTTTTATCTAGGGGTTCAATACTTTTATAGCAAACTCAGAAGATTCTGCAGTCAAAGTCTTGCTGAATACTAAATTCATGCATACATACGGATATGTAGAACCAAGGTTTATCAAAACAATCACAGAAGTATCATAAAGAGTAAATGTACCAGTTATGACATCAGGTGATGAGGCATCCTCTAGAACTCGAATAGCATACACTCTGACTGGCACTCTGGCTTCAAATATGTTAATATTGTCTTCTAATAAAGATATGGTACACTTTAAACATTGATCCGGAATATAAGATAGCTCGTTGAACACACAAATAGTATTGTTAAACCACAACTCAGCCCGCTCCGCATCATTATCATCATCATTAGTTTTAAATTCTTCGGCCCTGTGTTTCTCAATTTTATCTACAGGAGGCCTGCCAAATCTTATCGGATCCACTATCGGAGGTACCATAGGTATCGTAGATGGATTATTCGGGGGTGGAGGTTGTTGCACAGTCGGGTTAGTCCAGATATATTGAGTAAACCATTCGTTTATCATCTGGTAGAAGGCTTACTTAGCCTTCCCCCTCATGACTACTCGACATAAGTCGAGAGTCTACCGGCGCTGACCTATACGCGGAATCAGGTGTTACGCTCTCAACATCATCAGCTACGGTTCTATCGGGATCCATTTACAATATAAAATCACAATTCAGATGTCAGAAGTCACCACACTATCGTATTTTAATTTAAGGCATGTATAGCTAGACCCACACGTGCTACGATAGTCCTAGAATCGACTAAACCGTAAGCTCTGATACCAATCAAATGTAACACCCTAACCCGTATCCGTCGTCCGATTAGGGTTACGAGGCGTTATTTGTCATATCTGATTCACAGATATTCATTACATTTCATAACTCAAAATCTAATCACTTCAATATTTGAAACCTAAACAAATATCAAGTCTTTAAATTAAAGGAAACATAACTTTCATAATTAAACCATACTCCAATCTATTAAACCATATTGTTATGTAACCTTAAAGCAGTACTAATTTAAACATCAAATGATCCACAGTCACTATTTAAAATTCCACTCATTTAAGCGATATTGGTGATATAAAACATTACCAAACTAACTTTAGTTGCCAATATACCATTCGCATATTTTCCTAAAGTCAAAACCATATCTAACATAATTACAGAATCCATACCAACTCATTCCCTTAGTCAATCATTGATTATAACAATTCACATGCTATATGCATTAATATAAGATAGATTAACCACATTACATATTAACCATACGTATATACACACACTTAATCAAGCATCATTTCAACATTTAATAACTTCATCTTTTATTGCAAATATATATATACATACGACCATAACGATTTGAACCATTTCAATTTGAAAATAACCATAATATAGCATAGTTAATACATATTGATTCAACCAAATCCATTATTAGCAATTATCTATGTAATTAAACCACTATGGCGAACCACATTTTATATAAAAGTCTATTATCTATATTTACAAACTAAGTTAATGCATGACTAAAGAATCATTATCATAGCATCATTAACGATACACAACTAAAGCTTAACCATCAATCAAATATTAACTACCACACACCTAAGAATGACCAAAATTTATTTAAACATCTAATATTAGCTTTAAGAACAAGCCATACACAATCAAAACCTTATTCATAAACTATTTTCACATTTGGATCAAGTCATATACAAATTCATCACATATATTAAACTATATGATATTTTTCTAATGAGAATTAAGTACCTAATCGAAAATATACCATGAATAGCATTATACTTAACCATGCAACCAACACAAGCATACTTACTCTATCAAAATTATTATCATAATGAGCAAGCACCAAGATCGAATACCCTTAAGACTAAAATACCATAATCTAGCCATTTTCGCATGGCTATATATATATATATATATATATATATATACAAGGACATCATTCATTAATTCAGACATAATCTAGCCTATACATGCCTTTAATTAGAAACCAAACTCAAAAAGGTACCAAAATAGATTGATAGTGTGGATGACTTCGTTGACGATCCCCTGAGCTTGTAGCTTGATCAAAATCTATAAAACAGAATGATGAACACACGGAGTAAGCTAATTTAGCTTAGTAAGTCTTAAGCAGTCATGATATACCAATTGTACATTCAAGCATTAAAAAAAACAATCAAGTAATAACGTTGAATAAATTAGCTTAACTCAAAGGTCCTCCAAAATGAATGCCTTTACCTCACATAACATAACGTTTATCATTTCCTTACCATTAACATCCAACTTACCAACTCAGTAATTTAACCAAAATATAAAGCATCCTCTCTTTATGATCTATTCATAACACGCACATATGAAAATCAATAGGTTCACATAATTATTCGAACAAGTAAAAGGCCATGTACATCTAAATCGTCTCTTTAATTACATAAACACAAGTTCGTTTAGCTTAACCATCATCACTATTTTACCTTTAAACCTCCATTTATAATCTCATCATATGATTCACATATAGATTAAATACTCGTTTCCAACTACTCATATTTTCGATACACATATTTCCATAGGATCACATATATATATGTATATACAATAAGTATATACTTTACACTTAGTAATTTCACATAAAAGGAAATATATTCATACACACACACATATATGTATATATATACATATATATCCATTTGACATTTCATACATTTGTATACATGGCATCAAAGTAATCCTAGTATGTTGCGTAAACATAAGCATAAAGCCAAATATACAGGATCAATTTGTATCATTCATATCAATATACTTATCGATCACCTTAACCACATTATGCTTTCATATACCAATTTCCTCATGGCATAGTTTATGCACAATTTGCATATACCGATTGTATATCACATTTCCTTCATCAATTCATTCACTTATCATCATCACATATATATATATGTATAATACATGAATATGAATAGCACATACCTTGTAGTAGAATTAACAAATTCATTTTCAAATGCTTAGTCTCACTTGATTCATTTCATGACTTTACTAGTACACAATCTAAGCTTGAAATTTCAACTCACAGGTATAAAACACTGCTAGGCATTTGCGAATCTCACATCTTGGCATTAGACTTGCTAGACTCAAGGTGTGTAGTTCAAACACGGCATTTAGCCCTTAGGCAATAAGCAGAATATATCACCGACACTAAGCACTGCTAGCACGAAGCCCAAATATGTCACAGACACTAAGCACGCTAGGCACGAAGCCCGAATATGTCACCCGGCACTAAGCACGCTAGGCATGAAGCTGAATATGTCACCAGCACTAAGCTGCTAGGCACTAAGTCAGAATATGTCATAGGCACTAAGCACGCTAGGCATCAAAGCACGATAAGTAACACAAGCACAAGGCACCTGCTAGGCTAATAGCAGAGATATCAACATTTTCAACATTTCAATGCACATTTCAATAATACCATAACCAATTAAATCACTTGAATTTCATAATTCTATCACATTTCAAATTCAAGTAAGCTTATTCATATTTTCTAAATAAAATCATTACATCATTGTATAATCCACATATCATATTGATTATACACCTTTACATTGTATTAACAAAACATATCCAATTCAATGTAACATCTTTACATTCGGCTATCACATAAAAATATGCCCAAATTTATCAAACATTGTCATTAAACACATTCATAATTCATTCTTTAATATAATCTAGCTTAAGGACTTACCTCAAATATCGATGGACGACGAAGACCGGCTATTCAATAACCTTCGCCTTTCCCCGATCTAAATCCGTTTTTCTTTGTTCTTGATCTAAACATATTTAAAATAAGCTTATTCAAGTACATTTCATCTCAATTTAGACCCAAAATACATAAATGGGCAAATTACCATTTTGCCCCTATTATTTCACATTTTTACAATTTAGTCCCATTTGCTTAAAACACAAAATACACACAATTTGAATAAATACCTTAAGGGCCGAATATCTATAGCATTCATACAAATCCATACATTTCATTTATTTCACATTTAAGTCCCTCTAAAATTTAATTTTCACAATTTAGCCCTAATTATTTAAATTTATCAAAAATTCAAGAACAAAATGTGTTCATCTAGCACCTATCTTTCATTTAACATCAATAACCATCAAAAAGCTTAAAATATCATCAATGGCATATCACACAAACATTATCAATTCACAAAATTAGTACATGGGTTTGATAGTTTTCGAAGCAACGATTACAAAAACGTAAAAATTATCAAAAACCGAGCAAGACACATACCCGATTTAAGCTTCAATAGTGCTAGAATATTAAAGCTCATCCATGGCTTTTTTTCTTCCACATTCGGCCATCCATGAAAAAGATGATCACCATCTTTATTTTTGTCTTATTTTAACATATAACATTATTTAAAATGGATTACTATTTTACCCTTTTAAAAATAATATACTTAACATATATTTTAAGGTCATTTTAGACCATTGCCGCCCACTAACTTGTAGAATGGGCTAATTGCCCTTTAAGACTCCATATTAAAAAGCCATTATCACTTTAGCACTTTTCACTATAGTATGCAACTTTTACACTTTACACGATTAAGTCCTTTTTGTCAAATTAAACACTCAAACGATAAAATTTTCTTACGAAACTTTCACACACATTAATTCACATATAATAAACACCAAAAATAATATCTAAAAATTTTTGGACTCAGACCACGAAACCACCATTCCGATTAGGGTCAAATTCGGGCTGTTACACCTAGGAATTCTAATAGTTTTATCAGCTAATTGTATACTCATCCTAGTTTTTTTGGGTTTCCCTAGACCTAGTTGTTTAAACATTTTATAAGGCATGACATTTATACTTGCCCCTAAATCAGCTAATGCATTATCAATTGTTATTCTACCAATTAAACATGGAATTGTAAAACTCCTTGGATCTTTTAACTTTCGTGGTAGTTTATTTTGCAACATTGCTGAGCATATTGCGTTCAGTTCCACATGTGGTTCCTCGTCTAACTTATGCTTGTTCGTCAAGAGTTGTTTTAAAAATTTTCTCGAATCCGGCATCTGTGATAGAGCTTTAAGAAGTGGTAAGTTAATATGTAATTGCTTTAAAAGTTTAAGAAACTTACCGAACTGTTCCTCTGTATCGTCTCTCTTTAATGCTTTGAGATAAGTTATGCGAGGTTGGTACTCTTTGATTACCGGTTTTGGCTTTTCTTGGGTTACCTCAATTTTACCTTCCTCTACCTTACTTTCTTGTATTGAATTGGGTTCATCTAACCTTACATTTTCCTGAGATGTTATGGCTTGGATTTGCTCCTTTGGGTAATCTCGGTATTGCTTGGTAGATGCCCTTGCAGTCGTTCGGACATTAACTTTGCAAGTTGTCCAACTGACTTTGTAACTTCCCGACTGACTTACTAAGTTCCCCAACTTGGTTCTTGATCCCTTCCATCGATGTTTGTTGGTTTTTAAGTGTTGCCTCAGTGTCTTGGAGACGGTTTTCTGTGGCTGTCATGAATTTTGTCAACATCTCTTTGAGGTTGGGCTTCTTTTCCTGTGAATAGGGCTGATTTTGGAAATTTGGGGGAGGTTGTTGTCTTTGATTTCCTTGATTTCCTTGACCTCCCCACGAAAAATTTGGGTGGTTCCTCCAACCTGGATTATAGGTATTACTATAAGGATTATTGTTAAATCTGAAATTATTACCTATATAGTTCATCTATTCACTTTCTGTGCCCGATTGGTAGGGTGGGTACTCATGATTCGCCACAGTTCCACTTGCGTCGCATTGCATTACTGGATGTACCTACGAAGAATACAAACTATCAAGCTTTTTATTCATCATCTTTACCTGTGTTGATAGCATGGTTATTGCGTCGAGGTTGAAAACTCCGGCTGATTTTGTTGGTTTTGTCCTTGTAACTTACCATTGATAATTGTTAAGTGACATATATTCAATGAATTTGTAGGCTGCTTCACGAGTTTTGTTATTCAGAGTTCCACCGGTGGCTGAATCTATTAGTTGTCTTGTTGTGGGATTTACACCATTGTAAAAAGTTTGGACTTGTAGCCACAAAGGTAGTCCATGGTGTGGACATCTCCTCAAGAGATCCTTGTATCTCTCCCGTGTGTCGTGTAATGTCTCTAAATCCATCTACACAAAAGAAGAAATATCATTCCGTAATTTGACCATTTTGGCCGGTGGGAAATATTTTAATAAAAATTTCTCAATCATTTGATCCCATGTGGTTATTGAGCCTCGTGGTAACGAGTTCAACCATTGTTTAGATTTATTCCTTAATGAAAAGGGAAATAGCCAAAGCCATATGGTATCATCAGAAACGCCATTTATTTTGAAGGTATCACAGAGCTCTAAAAAATTAGATATATGAGTATTCGGGTCTTCGTCCTGCAAATCATCAAATTGAACAAATTCTTGAATCATTTGTATAGTGTTAGGCTTTAATTCAAAATTATAGCAGTTATAGCAGGCCTAACAATACTAGATTCTGTTCCTGTTAAATGAAGTTTAGCATAATCATACATAGTACGCGGAGCATTGTTCTCTGCCACATCTCGTGGTGGATTATTTTCATCCATCCCTTCAGTAGGATTGGATTCGCCTTCTTGGTAATTTAAGGCTCGCTTGATTTCTCTACGATTTCTACGAGCGGTAGCTTCGATATCACTATCGTATATTAGAGGTCCTGTCGGGTTCCTTCTAGTCATAAACTAGAGGTACCTGCTAGGCAAAGAAAGAAATAAAATTAGCAAAAACAATAAAATAAAATAAATTGCGAAAAATAGAAAAATAAAAAGATAATGGCTAAAGTAATAAAAATAGAGTTTTCTTAATATTTTAATTCCCCGGCAACGGTGCAAAAAACTTGATCGTCTAGAATTATCGAGTTTTAAAATTTATAATAAAGAATGATCGAACGTGGAAACTAACTCTGACAATGACTTAAGGCAAGTGCACCTATCGAACAGTAGTATAATTTAGGCAAGACCGGATTGTCGAACCCAAGGGAATTAAAAGTACTAAGACTCATTTTCTTTCTATTATTTAGCCTAAATATGAAGTGATTGAATTAAACTAAAATCTAATTACTAAACTAAGACGTAAACACAAAAAGAACAAATTGAAGAAATAACTTTTAGAAGAACTCAGTTGATTACGTCGATACCCTAGAAGGAATACACCTAGACTTCACTTGTTATCTAACACTGAACCAGACGATTTATTCACTTAGCTTGATCCGTAAGACTCCCTAAATTATATTAAACCCTCTCTCGAGGCGAATAACGTCTAACCCTAGGTTGATTAATTGAAATCTCTTTCTAACTAAAACCCCTAGAATCACATTAACTCGATCTATGGACTCCCATATTAGGTTTCACCCTTATTCGACAAAATCTCATCACCCTAGCTCTAGGCGCACGATCAACTCTGCTTAATTATGCTAGATCTACTCTTAAGCAGAGACTTTTGCTCCACCACCTAAGCACATTCGACTTGAATCAATATTTGAAAATATTAACACAAGGATTAAGCACACATAATTAAGAACAAACTAAGTATTTATCATATAGTTCAGAAAAAAAAATAACAAGATTCATCTAGGTTTCATCCTCTTCAAGTATCTGAAGGGTTTAGTTCATAAAGATAAAATAAAACATCTCAAGAAAAAAGATAAAATAAAACGTAAGAAATCTCTAAAACCCCCTGAAGGAATTGAAGGAGAGATCCGCCGTCTTGAGTAGAATTCCAGCTTCTTGAGATGAATCAACTGGCTATCTTCAAGTGATTCCCACGAATTTGGCCTTCTGGCTCAGCTTCTTGGCCTAGCTGACTGCCTAACTGACCGCCCCCTTTCAGGTTACACTTAGGGTCTTTATATAGGCTCTTGGAATGCGTTTCTTTCTCCCTAAGTATCCTTTTCCGAGTGAAATTCCTCTTTTCCATGATAGGGCCACGGCCATGGCACACTCCCGTGTAAATCGACTTTAGGCCGTGTTTCGATTCTGTTGATTTAGGCACGGCCGTGTAAATCGAAGTCTAGGCCGTGTCGATTTCCACTTTGGCCCAAATTGGCCCGTTTTAAGCCCTGTTTCTCGTTCTTTTCATCCCTAGGTGCTTTCTTGATTATAAAACATGAAAAGAAAGGATTAAGAGCACCTTTTTACATAAATCAAGGAATAAATCGTCTAACAGTATGCTAAATATGGGATTAAAATATGTTACTTTTACGGTTTATCATGCATAGCATAAAATAAAAATAAAATAGAATAAAATCCTAATCTAAAAATAATATATAAAATTCTAATTAATTAGTACAAGTCCCCCCAAAAAAAATAGAAAATAGAGTTCAATTCCTCAAAAATTAAAAATCGAGGATTGTTCATCATCAGTACTAACTTCAGGATTAATCACATTTTCAATTTTGTCAGAATGTTTAGGTCTAGAGGGTGTCCTAGGCAAACATCAACTTTCATCCCCGTCAAAAGCTTATATGATGTGACATATTTTGAGATCATCAATGTCCTTTTCTTTTTTAAACATGTAACCTTTCCATTTGTCTTTTATTTCTCATCTTTTTATAACGACTCATCCATTAGTCATGCCCTTCTAACCTTTGAGGGGCTACTTTTTCCTCCTTTTTAAGTATTTGCGCTCCCTATTTAATGCAAGTCTCTATTATAGGCCCTTGGAACCATAAATATTTTTCTTTACCAATAGTTATTAGCTTGATCATTGAATTAAAATCCATCTTCCATTAATAAATTTATGATTCCATATATAATATAATATAATACGATAACACATTTTCAATTGACAAAATTCATGTTTGTTGTGGGTAATATCCGGGAACAAACAAAATAGAAGAGGATCTGGATATCTGGTAGAAAGAAAGTTGATTTGATATACAAATAACCATTCTTCTTACTTACATCTACCCCAATCATTAGCTAATGCTCATAGAATCTAAAGATCGTATATCAAATCATCACGTTCAACGTTAAGAATTAGAAAAAACGAATTTAAAGATCTTACATCAAACAATAAAGCACTCATCAGTCAACATGAAAAGTTAATCCCATAGCCTTAACTGAAAATCAAATCTCTGCCACTATAAAATGAGATGATACACAAATCAAAAGGTCTTTAAAGGGTTGTATGGGGTTTAGGTTAAAGGTGTGGATAAAGGCTAAATTAGAGGGTTTATAATCGAGATTGAATTGACAATTTACCTAACTAGAAAAATCAACTAATCCTGAATAATTACATCAATTGAAAACTAATAATACGAGCTTCTTGTTCAAGATTTTGAATTTAAATGTATAAGCTCACTTAGTTATGGAACTAATAATAAATATACTTTGATTTTTTTTAAAGCAAGAAATCAAGTTAAGTACATAATATAAGAAGAATTTAACTATTGAAATAAAGTAATTAGGCAACTGATCAAGTCAAGTCTCAATAGAAGGGTAGTCAAAAGGAATGGTGATAACAAATACAATATGGGTTTTGGGTTAATATTAGGGGTGAGTCAATAAAAAGGTTGTTAGGATCAACGGGGTTCACTAGGGGTTAATTGTGAAGGTAGGCTTTTAGTGGAGTAAGTGGGTTAAATCCTAGGTGCCTTTATCATCTCAGTATATCAAATCAATGATGTGGTCTCAACATGTATAATCGAAGCAAGTTCTAGAATAACAAATCAATGTTGACACACTTATAATCAATAAAGTGAGCACGAAAAGAATGTATGCTCTAAAAGGTTCAAAATCTCACAAAAATTATGGGTTCTTGATGACAACCTTGTAAATTTTCAACTTCAAGGAAATAATTAGATTCAGGTAGACAACCTAACAAAATTTTAATTTTTGAAAATAGACACATCATGCTTGATTCTCTAGTATCTTTAAAGTTTAAAACATCACTGTATAATTAACTATGACTTAATCTAAAACATATCAATAAAAATCATAAATCAACAGAAATTTCATTCTAATTAGTGATATGAGGAAATTACTTAAGACAATATATCATTCAGGGATTTTCAAACGATACTATAGTTAACCCCCCCACACTTAACATGTGCATTGTCCTCAATGTACAAAGATAGATAATAGCAGAATAATATTAAAATCATAAGGTATGGAGAGAAGTGAAACTTTCTAAATTTTGGATGGAGTCAATGAAAAGAAACGGGGGAGCGCCTCGAACCGTTTGAAATTGGATCCTTGAAGCAATCGGTCTAATCTTATTGTATCCTAAGCTTAATCTAAATGGCATGAAGAATAAGAAGAAAATAATAAAGAAAATAAAAATAAATAGAGAAAGAATAATAAAAAATAAATAATGAAAAGTGGATATGCATTCAAAGAGAAATGGGAAAATGGAAGAAGATTTTAGGGAAGAAAGTGAACAGAAGAAGGGGATTAAATAGAAATCATGGATCTGGTGGTTGCCCACGCTGTAACATCCCAAACCCGGCCCAAACACTATTACCGGATCTGGTATGTCACTAAGAAAATTTTTGTAAAACCAATCGTGTTGACAGAAAGCCCAAATATAATTTATATAAAATATGCCTAATAATCAAAAGCCCAAAACTTAATTACATGTCTTAGTTTTAAAATAAATAAAAATAAATAATAAAGGCCCATAATAAAACTAAAATGTAAACTAATGGCCCATGGCCTTATTACAACGTAGTTCAAATCTATAACATAAAATACTTAAAAAAAACTAATAAGGGAAAACTTTTTGCCGGATCCACATGTGCTTTTGCATGGCTACCTTGCACTCCACACCGGCCCGGTCCGTTGCACTAATTGTCACCTGAAAGGTTAGTTTAATTGGGTGAGTCGCGAGACTCAGTGTGCAACCCTCATGCACCACTAGATTTGGGCCTTAACCCTTACAACATAATAACAATTTCATTTACATAATTAACAAATAATATGCAAAGCCCAACCCAATTGCCTAGGTTTCCATCCGCTACACGCCCCCATACCAACCAACACACCATTGGGGATTTCTACAATCAACCCACACCGCTACACGCCAAGATGGCAGTCATACTGCTCATCAACATATATATTGGCCGAAACCCTTATAACAGATCACGGCATTAGCCGCTATAGTAAATCACGGTAAAAATCGCTACACATATACATATACATACACTTCCTCCTTTCATCACCCAACCCATGCAAACATGTACAATAATTCAAGAATATGTGAAACACCCCAAACCCGGCCCAAAAAGCCTAACCGGATTTGGTATGTTCCTCGAGTAAAACTTTAGCGGAATATCGTTTTGTTCAAGAGAACTGAATGATTTTAAGTAAAACGGATTAACTTAAAGATCGAATTGGGCTTAGTTGAAAATAGATTTGAATTTTCTTAAAACATATATGTATATTTCTTGACAAAAACCTTTTAAAATATTTATCGAAAATCATTTAGTTATTTAATTGATAATTGTTCATGGCAGAATTTAAATAAAATCCAAACACAAAATCTAAAAGTAGTTTATAGTGGCCTTATTACAAAAATAGCAACCCAAAATAAAGTCTAAGTAATAAAATTTAAATTAATAAATTTAATTTGGGAAATCTCCACAATACTTGATACGAGCAATCGCCACCTCGAAATCCTTGTCGCTTAGATCCATCGCACTCTGAGTCATCGAAAAGTTATCCCATAAAAATGGGTGAGTTATAAACTCAATGTATAACACATACACTAAAAGCCCATTTTATCAAATGCTTTTAAGCTCAAAAATTTCACATATGGCCATAGGCCCATTTAACTCATATTTAGCCCAAAGGCCCATTTAGCTTATATTTAGCCCAAAGGCCATTTAACTCATATTTAGCCCAAAGGCCCATTCATAGCAGATCAAATAATAAACATTTAATATTACATGGTTATGTATATGAAATGAAATGCAAGCCCGCCCAACCTAAATATCCATCCGCTACACACCCCGCACCAACCAAAGACACAGTGGGGATTACTAAATCGACCCTCCATCCGCTACACACCATCGAAGGCGATTCTTCAGTCAACATGCACATCGCCCTTATTGTGGCAAAGCCACCAAAAGCAGATGTGACCAAGTCACCGATCAAGTCCAAATTTCAAATACGTGACCAAGTCACCAGATTCACATACGTGACCAAGTCACCGGAGTCAAATATGTGACCAAGTCACCGAGTCAAATATCGTGACCGGTTACCAAATTCACATATGTGACCGAAGTCACCAGAAATGTGGTAAAACCACCAGAATACTTCCTCCTTTATCAAATATACCCATATGCCCATGCACATACATATTAAATCAGATTTTTATGTTATTTACCCCACAAATCATAATATAGTCATGCTTATCTCATATTTATGCATATAGCAAATAAACAAAATATTGGGGTAAACATACCTGAATATCGTATACCACTGAATGGTATCCAAAAGCACAATTATACACATAGTCATATAGTCACAATTAAATATATGTAAATCTTATGAGATTTTTAATGTAAGGTTACACACCTAGTGACAGTGAGAACAATACCCTCTTGCTCGTCAACACCTAATTGATTGACACACTTGGTTAGTATAAACTTTTGTTAACAATATTACACTTATTGACAATGGATCTAAATCCTTACCCTGATTCACGAATGAGCGATTATTTGTGGTTTTCTCCACTAGATGGATCAAAACCACGATATTCCACCAACGTAAAGTGGTTCGGTTATATGACTACTTGAATAACCGATCCTCGTTAGCGGAGGGTCCACAACTCGGTGGAAAATCTCTAACCCCGATATCGCTCTTCGTTTGTAGTTCGATGGTAAAGGAATACCTCCTCTCTTCCAAACACTCAGACGGCTCTTTTCTTACCTATCTTGATGGTCTTAGATCGCCCTAAAAATAACGAGATTAGTGATCTATCTAAATAAATCGATATGATCTAAATTAATAACCTTACCTTGATGATTTCGAATGGTCACTTAAAGGTTGTCTTCAACAAAGATCTTTGAAAAATCATTTCAAAAGATTCGGCCTAGGAGAGAAATAAAAGATTATGATTTTAAGTTTGCTAAAGTAAAAAGGAATGATGAAAATAATTGATAAAGTCTTACTTTGAGTCCTTCAAGATTCGGCTTTGAATAAGAAGAAAAGAATATGATGATTCGGCCTTAACAAAAAGAGAAGAGAAATGGTGGTTTCAATATGATGGTTTCAGTTTTGAGGGAAAGAAGAAAGAGAATGAAAAGAGAAGGAAAGAGAGAAGAAAGAAAAGAGAAAAAGGAGAAGAAGATGATGATGGTGATTTCTCAAATGAAAAGAAATATGTTTAGGAGTCTTTGCACATTCGGCCAAGGAGGAAGAAATGAAGAAATTGGCTCTTTGAACTTTGTAGTTTCGGTTTCAAAAAGAAAGATGGGAGAAAGAAAATTGTATTTGGTTCAAATACAATTGAGGGCTAAATCAAAAGCAAAAGTGTACCAAAGTGCCTAAGGTACATTCGGCCAAAGTGGGAGTTTTTTGGAGAAATTTGGTCAAAAAGAAGAAAGCCAAAACAAAAAGAAAGTTTTTACCTAAACTCAATGGCAAATTCGGCTAGGAGAGAAACTATTGGAGAAATGAGAAAGATGGACAAACAAAGACTTTTGGCCAACTTTTCCCCTAATGGCAAAGCAAAAATTGACCAAATCAATGCCAACATTATCCCTTTTTCCTCCTTGTTTCTTCCCCATCAACTCTTGATTTGCTATAAACAATAAACCACTCCCTTTAGCCCTTCATGCCGTCTAGGTTCATGGTCAATTGACCATGAACACACTCCCAAAACCTTGCCCCATATCATGCCTTTTGTCCCCCCTCATCTTATCATCAACTTATGATTCCATGCCTTAAGTTCCTAGCTTCCTTTTTCACATGGTCAAATAGCCAAAAATGAATGAATGCTCATCCACTCTAGAACTTTCTTGGCCGACACTTATAGGGAAGAAAACAAAAAAATTAAGATCCTCCCTAATGCTAGCTAGAGATTGAACCTCACTCCTCAAGCACACATCCATGCATCTTAACCACCTTGCCAATTACTTAATTCATGCTAACACTTCTTATCATTAATTCTTAAGGCCTAACTTGCTTAGCTCTCTAATTAATAGGAATTAAAAGTTTTACTAAGCATGCTCTTAATTAATGAAGCTCAATTAATCTTCCAAAAAAAAATACACTTAATAATAATTAAACATGCAACTTCATTCAATTAAGTAAGATGCATAACCCCTAATTATCGAGGATGTTACAGTTCTACCTCTTAAAATAATTTCGTCCTCGAAATTACGGGCCGAATAAGTAAGGGTATTAACTTTGTCGCATCGCTTCCTCTCGTTCCCACGAAGCTTCTTCGATCCATGATTACGCCATAATACCTTAACGAGAGGAACCGATTTTCTCCGTAAAACCTTTACATCTCGCTTGAGATTTGAATTGGCTCCTCATTATATGACAAGTCGATCTTAATTCCACCTCCTCAACTAGCACTACATGAGATGGATCGACCGTAGTAGCGTAACATTGAAACATGGAACACATCATGCATTTGCTTCGATTCGAAGGCAAATCTAAGCGATATGCCACAGATCGACCCGCTTCACAATCCGATAAGGTCCAATGAACACAGGACTTAGTTTCCTTTGCGACCAAATCCATCACCTTTTTCCAAGGTGAAACCTTTAGAAAACTTGGTCTCCATTGCATACTCTATTTCTTTCCGCTTTAGATCTGCGTCGATTTTTATCTCGGATGCTTCCTTTAACCGAGCTCGGATTACCTTAACCTTTTCTTGATTCACCACTATCTACGGACCCAAAATCGGCGTTCTCCTAATTACATCCAACACGTAGGAGTGCGACACTTCCGTCCCATATAGTGCTTCATATGGTGCCATCCAGATATCTTTGGATTTGAAACTGTTGTTGTGCATAAATTCGCCAAGCGGAAGAATTCCTCCCAACTTCCCTTGAAATCCATCACATCCCCTTAACATATCTTCTAAGATTTGGATTACTCTTTCGATCCGTCGGACCGAGGATGAAATACCGTCTTGAAGTCCAATCGGTGCCCAAAGCCTAATGCAATGCTTTCCAAAATCGCGACGTAAACCTCGGATCTCTGTCCAAATTATCGACAATGACACTCCATGCAATCTCACAATCTCACCACATATAACTTCGCCAATTTCGCAAAGAGTAATCAATCCAATCGGGATAAAATGTGCGATTTAGTCAATTGGTCCACTATCACCCATCTGAGTCTTTCTTAGTAGGTGTAAGAGGAAGCCCACTAACAAAGTCCATGGTGATTCTCTCCCACTTCCATCATGGAATCTTTATCGGTTGAAGCAATCCCGATAGTACTTGATGTTTAGCCTTGACTTGCGACATGTCAAGCACTTTCCTACAAATTAGTAACTTCGCTTAAGACCAAGCCACCAAAACCGATCTCGCAAGTCTCGATATAACTTACTTCCTCCGGGATGTATAGCATAGGGGCTACTATGCGATTCTCAAGTATCTTTTGCCTCAACTCCCGATCCTTTGGCATGGACTTTACCTTTAAAACACAATACCCTTCACCATTAATACCAAAATCTTCCAATTTCCCACTCGCACTGTCAAGCTTTTCACCAGATCTTCATCTACTAAGCGCCTCTCTTTCACTTGACTTAACCATGTCGGCTTAACTCAAGTTTTGCCAATAAGCTTCCATCATCGTAAAGACTAAGGTGTGCAAACATTGCCTCAAATCGACACCACTTTTCGACTTAGAGCGCCCGCCACCACATTCGCCTTACGGGTGGTACTCGATGGAACATCGTAATCCTTCAACAACTCTATCCACCTTCACGCCTCAAATTCAGTTCTTCTACGAGTGAATAGATATTTCAGGACTTTTGTGGTCCGTATATATCACCGACTTCTCCCAGTATAAGTAATGTCTCCAAACCTTAAGAGCAAAGACTACATTTGCCAACTCCAAGTCATCGTCGGGTAATTAACCTCGTGCGGTCTCAATCGCGAGACGCACACATAACTACCTTTCCGCCTTGCATCGTAACACATCCTAATCCCATGTGAGAAGCATCACAATACACACGAAATCCTTTCCCGCCTCGGGTTGGATCAAAATCAAGCTTGATCAAAACTTTCTTGAGCTTCTCAAAGCTCTCTTGCTGCTTATCAGTCCACACGAAAGGTACTTCCTTTCTCAACAATTTCGTTAAAGGTGCAACTATCGTGAAAATCCTTCAACGAATCTTTCAACATCCGCTAAACCCAAGCTGCGAACCTCGATTCACGGACTTAGGTGGTTTCCAATCTATACATGACCTCAATCTTCGAGGATCCACCCTTATCACTTCCGCAGATACCACATGACCTAAAAACGCAACCTCTTTCAAATTAAAATTCACACTTTTTGAATTTGGCGTCTGATTCTTCTCCTTAAAACTCGTAAATAACTGGAGATGCTCATCATGTTCTACTTGGGACTTAGAATACACCGGGATGTCGATCTATGAATACCACGACGAATCGATCCAAGTAGGGTTGGAAAATTCGATTCATCATATCCATAAACGCAATTGGGCGTTCGTCAATCCGAATGGCATTACCAAAATTCATAATGCCCTATATCTAGTTCGGAAAGTCGTCTTATGGATATCCGCTTCTTTCACTTTAAGTGATGATACCCGACCTTAGATCAATCTTTGAGAATACTGCAGACTCCTTGGTGTCGATCGAACAAGTCGTCGATCCTTGGCAAAGGATACTTGTTCTTGATGGTCACTTATTTAGCCGCGGTAATCTATACACATCCTCATCGATCCGTCCTTCTTCTTCACGAATAGGACCGGTGCTCCCCATGGAGACACACTAGGTCGAATGAATCCACGATCAAGCAACTCCTAAACCGAGCCTTAAGCTCAACCAACTCCTTGGTGCCATTCTATATGGAGCAATAGAAATTGGCGCCGTTCTGCAATAAGTCTATCCCGAATTCTACCTCACGATCCGGAGGCAAACACGGAAGTTCTTAGGAAAAACATCTACAAATTCCTTCACGTCCGACTCCATTAGCGATTGCTTCCTTAGTCTCCAAAGCACTCACCAACATCGGGAAGGCTTCACATCCCTTTCTAACCATCTTCTCGCTTTAAGAGCGGATACTACATTAGATAAGTAGTTCCGTCTTTCACCCATTACTACAACTTCCTTGTCATCAAAAGTTCTTAAGGACATTCTCTTAGCAAAGACAATCTACATTTGCACGGTGCTTCACAAGCCAGTCCATGCCTAAGATTAGGTCGAATTCTCCAAATGGCAACTCCATTAAATCGGTGAAGCAGTATCCCTTGGACTTCTAGAGGCACTTCCTTAAAAAGTTTGTCTACAACTACTGTCTGTCCTAAAGGACTAAATACAGATCATCTTCCTAATACGATTCGAAGTCACATGCAAAGTCCCAGATACTTCACTAGCGATATAGGAATGAGTTGACCCTATATCTATCAAAGCAATAAAGGGCAACCCAGAAATCAAAAACGTACCCGTGATAACATCAGGTGCGTCACTGTCTTCTCTGCGATGAACTGCATACACCAAACCTGGTTGTCTCGCCTCAGAGCTACCACTGCCTCTGCCTGAAGTTCCGCGACCTCTATTGGAACCATTGCCCCTTCCATTTGGACCACGGCCTCTTATCGGCTGCTGTCCGCTTCTGTCAGCCTGATTAGCACCCTGACTTGCTGGACGATTCTTTTCTGAGTTCATCGGGCAATCCTTGATCATATGATCCTTCGAACCGCACTTGAAACATCCGCCGGTCTTTTTCCAGTATTCTCCCGAGTGTATTTTCCCACATTGAGCACAAGTATGATTTTGTCCTCCGGCGATCATTGACCTCACGGTCTATCATTTCTTGATTTCTTCGAAAATTCTGGGCGACCACGAGGACCCAAAGCTTCTCTTATTCTTACTCCGCCTCTATCCGGTTACGTCTCTCGGTCCGTTTAGCCTCTTCGCAATTCTTGCCCTTTCCACTAAGATTGCAAAATCTCTTTCATGATGTGGAGCAATCATCACTGCAATTCATCTCTAAATCTTCAAATCGATACACGTTCATATTAGTAGCCACTATCCCTCCGCATAACGGCTAAGTCGTAAAAATTCGCTTCATATTCAAACTATCGACTTGTTTCCTTGGACCAAATTCGAAATGTCTTCCTCGGGAGTCGATGTAGCTAGCTCCAACATATTTTCCTTCGAATTTAATCTTAAAGTACCCCCAATCCAAACGATCCACAAGGGTACTCTCCTTTATAGTGAGCCACCACTGGTAGGCTTCATCACGAAGAAGTGAAATAGCACCTTTCAATTTCTCTTCATCAAGGCGATCTATATAATCCATGATCCTCTTGACGCCTCCAACCAATATTCAGCTACATTAGAGCTACTCAGATACTCCTCCGAAAACCTCGGCTCCATTCGATCTTAGTCTCTCACTCTCGACTTTCGAGACCCATTTCGAACTACCTTACGCTACTCGTTCCAAAACTTCAAAGACTGACTTGTGATCTGCGTCACCACCTTTATTTTGTTCTTGAAAGTCCGCCTAACAATCGGTGGCGGAGCTTCATTCTCGGAACCTTGACCAGATCGAATCGGTTCAAAGCGATCATCTTTCCTCTTCCATGTCCACGACGACCTCGTCCCTAGAGCTCATGTCTACTACGTTTCTTATCTCTTTTTACTGAAAAGTCTTATGTATTAGAATCTTTTCACTTCTTATTAAAAGAAAGTCTTATGAAACAGATATTCAATGGTTTCGTAGTAGCACACATACACCTAGGGTCCATGTCTCTAAAGTATAGTTTAAGTTTAAACTATCATACATATCACATATCGATAAAGTACACACCGATGGATGCTGGCCGAGAACTCGAAAGTGCCATGCTCTTATAAAATCATTTAACTTAAGAAAATTTTCAAAAAGTCATTTGGGCCAACTTTTGAAAACGTTGTGGGCTTCAAAACCCAAGGCCGAGAGTTTAAAGCGGACTCGATACCAAGTGAAACACCCCAAACTCGCCCAAAAGCCTAACCGGATTTGGTATGTTCCTCGAGTAAAACTTTAGCGGAATATCGTTTTGTTCAAGAGAATCGAATGATTTTAAGTAAAACGGATTAACTTAAAGATCGAATTGGGCTTAGTTGAAAAATAGATTTGAATTTTCTTAAAACATATATGTATATTTTCTTGACAAAAACCTTTTTAAAATATTTATCGAAAATCATTTAGTTATTTAATTGATAATTGTTCATGGTAATTTAAATAAAATCCAAACACAAAATCTAAAAGTAGTTTATAGTGGCCTTATTACAAAAATAGCAACCCAAAATAAAGTCTAAGTAATAAAATTTAAATTAATAAATTTAAGTTGGGAAATCTCCACAATACTTGATACGAGCACTGGCCACCTCGAAATCCTTGTCATTAGATCCATCGTGACTACGAGTCATCTAAAAAGTTATCCCATAAAAATGGGTGAGTTATAAACTCAATGTATAACACATACACTAAAAGCCCATTTTATCAAATGCTTTTAAGCTCAAAATTTCACATATGGCCATAGGCCCATTTAACTCATATTTAGCCCAAAGGCCCATTTAGCTTATATTTAGCCCAAATGCCATTTAACTCATATTTAGCCCAAAGGCCCATTTCATAGCAGATCAAATAATAAACATTTAATATTACATGGTTATGTATATGAAATGAAATGCAAGCCCTACCAACCTAAATATCCATCCGCTACACACCCCGCGTCAACCAAAGACACCGTGGGGATTACTAAATCGACCTCCATCCGCTACACACCATCAAGGCGATTGTTGCGGTCAACATGCACATCGCCCTTATTGTGGCAAAGCCACCAAAACAGATGTGACCAAGTCACCGATCAAGTCCAATTTCAAATACGTGATCAAGTCACCAGATTCACATACGGACCAAGTCACCTGAGTCAAATATGTGACCAAGTCAAGGAGTCAAATATACGTGACCAAGTCACCAATTCACATATGTGACCGAAGTCACGTAAATGTGGTAAAACCACCGAATACTTCCTCCTTTATCAAATATACCCATATGCCCATGCACATACATATTAAATCGATTTTTATGTTATTTACCCCACAAATCATAATATAGTCATGCTTATCTCATATTTATGCATATAGCAAATAAACAAAATATTGGGGTAAACATACACGAATATCGTATACCCTTGAATGGTATCCAAAAGCACAATCATACACATAGTCATATAGTCACAATTAAATATATGTAAATCTTATGAGATTTTAATGTAAGGTTACACACCTAGTGACGGTGAGAACAATACCTCTTGCTCGTCAACACCTAATTGATTGACACACTTGGTTAGTATAAACTTTTGTTAACAATATTACACTTATTGACAATGGATCTAAATCCTTACCCTGATTCACGAATGAGCGTTATTTGTGGTTTTCTCCACTAGATGGATCAAAACCACCGATATTCCACCAACGTAAAGTGGTTCGGTTGTACGCACTACTTCGAATAACCGATCCTCGTTAGCAGAGGGTCCACAACCCGGTGGAAAATCTCTAACCCCCGATACTGCTCTTCGTTTGTAGTTCGATGGTAAAGGAATACCTCCTCTCTTCCAAACACTCCGTACGGCTCTTTTCTTACCTATCTTGATGGTCTTAGATCGCCCCTAAAAATAACGTAGATTAGTGATCTATCTAAATAAATCGATATGATCTAAATTAATAACCTTACCTTGATGATTTCGAATGGTCACTTAAAGGTTGTCTTCAACAAAGATCTTTGAAAAATCTTTTCAAAAGATTCGGCCTAGGAGAGAAATAAAAGATTATGATTTTAAGTTTGCTAAAGTAAAAAGGAATGATGAAAATAATTGATAAAGTCTTACTTTGAGTCCTTCAAGATTCGGCTTTGAATAAGAAGAAAAGAATATGATGATTCGGCCTTAACAAAAAGAGAAGAGAAATGGTGGTTTCAATATGATGGTTTCAGTTTTGAGGGAAAGAAGAAAGAGAAGGAAAAGAGAAGGAAAAGAGAAGAAAGAAAAGAGAAAAAGGAGAAGAAGATGATGATGGTGATTTCTCAAATGAAAAGAAATATGTTTAGGAGTCTTTGCACATTCGGCCAAGGAGGAAGAAATGAAGAAATTGGCTCTTTGAACTTTGTAGTTTCGATTTCAAAAAGAAAGATGGGAGAAAGAAAATTGTATTTGGTTCAAATACAATTGAGGGCTAAATCAAAAGCAAAAGTGTACCAAAGTGCCTAAGGTACATTCGGCCAAAGTGGGAGTTTTTTGGAGAAATTTGGTCAAAAAGAAGAAAGCCAAAACAAAAAGAAAGTTTTTACCTAAACTCAATGGCAAATTCGGCTAGGAGAGAAACTATTGGAGAAATGAGAAAAGATGGACAAACAAAGACTTTTGGCCAACTTTTCCCCCCTAATGGCAAAGCAAAAATTCGGCCAAATCAATGCCAACATTATCCCCTTTTTCCTCCTTGTTTCTTCCCCATCAACTCTTGATTTGCTATAAACAATAAACCACTCCCTTTAGCCCTTCATGCTGTCTAGGTTCATGGTCAATTGACCATGAACACACTCCCAAAACCTTGCCCCATATCATGCCTTTTGTCCCCCCTCATTTTATCATCAACTTATGATTCCATGCCTTAAGTTCCTAGCTTCCTTTTTCACATGGTCAAATAGCCAAAAATGAATGAATGCTCATCCACTCTAGAACTTTCTTGGCCGACACTTATAGGAAGAAAACAAAAATTAAGATCCTCCCTAATGCTAGCTAGGAGATTCAACCTCACTCCTCAAGCACACATCCATGCATCTTAACCACCTTGCCAATTACTTAATTCATGCTAACACTTCTTATCATTAATTCTTAAGGCCTAACTTGCTTAGCTCTCTCTAATTAATAGGAATTAAAAGTTTTACTAAGCATGCTCTTAATTAATGAAGCTCAATTAATCTTCCAAAAAAAAATACACTTAATAATAATTAAACATGCAACTTCATTCAATTAAGTAAGATGCATAACCCTAATTATCGAGGATGTTACAATATGTACAATAATTTACTTGTAACATATAATCGATTATTTACTAACCCGAGGGTCCATTGCTTAAATTAACATATACGACTTATGAACATATATATAACTAATCGATCTAGTCGATGGGGAAGTATTACACACCTGATTCTCGTATTAATGCTTTCTACGCCTATGCTACTATTACTCGAGACTACCGCTATTAGCCCACGATCCGACTTGATGTCTACCACACCTCGATGGCCAATCTCACACCATCGAGACAGATCACTTCTTGTATTTGGGTGTTGGTTGTACAGATCCAACCTTTTCACTCGACTATTATTTGAGTCCATCCTTAATCACTAAATCATTTAAACGATGAGATCTAATTACTTAACAACTATAACACTTAAATCAAATCCTTACCTAGTTAATCGAATCCTGAATGTTGTTGAGAACTCATCACCTCCCTTCCTACATTTGGCCATCACCAAAATAATTAACCAAATCGATGATCGCAACCATATAACACTTTATGCCATTTGGCCAAAAATAAAAGAATAGAAAAGTAGCCATTCGACCGAACCTACCCTTGGCCACCTACCTTCGACTTATCACAATTCGACACTATGGATCTCGGCAAGAAAGGATTCGGCTTTTATGGACAAAGAAGAAAATAATAGTCATTAGTACACATGATTCGGGTTAGATCTTAGGAAAAGAAAGAGTGAAATCAAATAGATCAAAATCCCAAAACTCACCGAATTACAAAGGAGTATTCGGCTTATGGTGCACCTTCGAGAAACAGAGATCTCACTTAATGATTCGGCTATGGAGGAAGAAGATGTGCACTAAGAGCATTCGGCTTTCAGAAGGGTTTTTGAGTAGAGGAGAAACACTTAAGGAGTTTCGGCTATGATGTGTTTTCAGGAAAAAGAAAAGAAAGAAAACTTAGAGAGAATAGAGTGTAGATTTGAGCAAAGAGAAAGAAAAGGTGGAGAGAATGGTTAGCAGAATTTCTGCTAGCCTATACTAAACCGATTTCCCCGCTCCTGTAGTTGAGTTTCGGCCAACTCTCCCTCTTCTTTTGATAATCTTTAAATCTCATGATAACTCAATCCTTATCTTACCTTTAGGAGAGCCCATACTAAAGCCAACTCCTCCTTCTTTAATTATCATCTTTTATCACTTAAATAAAAGAAAAAGACTCTAAAAAGAAGCCTAATTACCATCCAACCCCTTCCCTTCTTAGTGCCGAAATTTGGCCCCAACACTTGGGCCTCAAGTGGCCACCCATGGCCCAATAACCTCCCTAAGTGGCTCCACTTTAGTGCCTACTCAAAGCACTCCAAATTTTTGGGCCACAAGCCCAGCTTGCTACTAAACATAACTGTTTGAATTTAATTACTACTAACACTATTTTTACTCATTCTAACCCAAGTTTTAAAGCCCAAAATATCACTTAAACTACTCAGAACATTAATTTAAACTCTAACCCATATATTTAATCAAGATCTCAGCCGAAGTCTTAAATTCTTAAACCAACATGTTAAACCAACATATAAATGCACAGGCCCACATTTAGGATGTTACAGTTCTACCCCCTTAAAATAAATTTGGCCTCAAAATTTACTCCGGTCGAAAAGATGGGGATATCACATGATAACATCCTCCTGCTCCTATGTTGCTTCTTCGCACCATGATTTCGCCATAAGATTTTAACCAACGGAACAGATTTCCTTTTCAACACTTTTACATCTCGATCCAGAATTTGCACTGGTTCCTCTTCAAAAGACAAATTCGGTCTTACTTCTATCTCTTCTACCGGCACTACGTGCGATGGGTCAGATCGATAACGTCTCAGCATCGAGACATGGAACACATCATGTATCTGCTCCAACTTCGAAGGTAACTTCAATCGATAAGCCACTAGGCCCACGCGTTCTAGCACCCGATAAGGCCCAATAAACCGTGGACTTAACTTCCCTTTTCGACCAAACCTCATTATTTTCTTCCACGGGGATACCTTCAAAAAGACTTGATCACCTACCGCGAATTCCACCTCTTTTCGCTTTAGATCTGCGTAAGACTTCTATCGATCAGGCACTTCCTTTAGCCGAGCCCGTATCAACTTCACTTTTTCTCTCTTTTCAAACTAATTTCGACCTAACACCTTACGCTCACCCAACTCCGCCCAACATGTTGAGTACGACATCTCCTTCCATATAACGCTTCATAAGGCGCCATCGAATGCTAACTTGATAACTATTATTATATGCAAATTCTTCCAAGGCAAATACTCTTCCCAATCGCCCTAAAGTCGATGATGCAACCCTTAGCATATCTTCCAAGATTTGAATGACCTCTCTGATGACCATCATCTGGGTAAAAAGTGGTACTAAAGTCTAATCTTGTTCCCATTGCTTGATGAAGAGCCTTCCAAAATTGTGACGTGAACCTAGGGTCCCTATCTGATATGATCGACACCGATACACCATGCAATCTTACAACTTCAGCCACATACAACTTAGCCAACTTTTGAATAGGAAAGTCCACTCGAACTGGTATAAAGTGAGCAGACTTTGTCAGTCGGTCAACAATCACCCAAATCGAATCCTTCTTAGTGGGTGTAAGGGGTAACCCACTAACAAAATCCATTGTGATTCTCTCCCATTTCCATTGGGGAATCTTCACCGACTGCAATAATCCCGATGGCACTTGGTGTTCAGCTTTGACCTACTGACATGTCAAACATTTTCCTACGACCTCTGTTATCTCTTTCTTTAGACCTGGCCACCAAAATTGCTCTCGCAAATCACGGTACATCTTGACTCCTCCAGGATGCATAGATAAGGCTACTATGCGATTCTCAAAGAATCCTCTGTCTTAACTCATCGTCCTTAGGCATGCAAATCTTCCCACGATAACACAGAATTCCATCCTTGTTCAAATTATAGTCCTCCATTCCACCGTCCCTCACTTGCAAAAGTCGAGCACTCAGGTCTTTATCTTCTAACTGTTTGTCCATAACCTGACTCACCTATGTTGGCTTTACTTGCAACTCAGCCAGTAAACTCCCATCATCGAACAAACTCAGATGTGCAAACATGGCTCTTAGTTTCGATACTACTTAACGGCTTAACGCATCTGCCACCACATTCTCCTTACCAGGGTGGTATTCGATCGAACAATCATAATCTTTCAAGAGCTCAATCCACCTACGTTGTCTCAAATTTAGCTCCTTCTTAGTAAGGAGGTACTTCAGACTTTTATGGTCGGTGTAAATTATCGACTTCTCCCCATATAAGTAGTGCCTCTAAATCTTCAAGGCAAACACTACCGCCGCCAACTCCAAGTCATGCGTAAGGTAGTTCAACTCATGCGGTCTCAATCGCCGAGACGACACGCCACCACCTTTCCTTCTTGCATCAAGACACACCCTAAACCGTGTGTGACTCATCATAAGAGGCGATAAATTCCTTTTTGCCTCCGATCAATTAATACTGGCGCTTCCGTCAGGATTCTCTTCAACTTCTCAAAGCTCTCTTGTTGTTTGTCGACCCATATAAATGATACTCCCTTCCTCAACAACTTAGTTAGAGGAGCCGCTATTAGAGAAAACCCTTCAACGAACCTTTGGTAATACCCTGCCAAACCTAAGAAACTCCGAACCTCCGCCATAGACTTTGGTGGTTTCCAATCCAATACAGCCTTTATCTTTCGAGGGTCCACCCTGATTCCCTCGGTCGAAACCACATGTCCTAAGAAAGTCACTTCCTTTAGCCGTAACTCACACTTCATCGAACTTTGCAAACAACCGCTTGTCTCTCAAAGTTTGCAACACCACGCCAAGATGTTCATCATGCTCCTCCTCCGACTTAGAGTAGACCGGGATATCGTCGATGAACACCACGACGAACCGATCAAGATATGGTGAAACACCGGTTCATCATATCCATAAAGGTCAGCTGGTGCGTTACAACCCGAACGGCATCACCAAAACTCATAATGCCCGCATCGAGTCCGAATCTTTGCCTTATGAATGTCTCCTTCTTTAACCCTTAATTGATGATATCCGCATCAGTAGGTCAATCTTAGAAAAGACGGATGCTCCTTTGAGCTGATCGAACAGGTCGTCGATTCTTGGTAATGGATACTTGTTTTTGATCATCAACTTGTTCAATTAGCGATAGTCCACGCACATACGCATGGATCCGTCCTTCTTCTTCACGAACAGGACCAGCGCTCCCCATGGAGACACACTCGGTCGAATGAACCCACGATCTAATAGTTCTTAAATCTGAGCCTTGAGCTCCACCAACTCCTTCGGCACCATCCTATAAGGAGCAATGGATACCGGTCTTTGTTTAAGTAGGTCTATTCCAAACTCCACCTCGCGATCTGGGGGTAATCCTGGTAATTCCTCTGGAAAGACATTCGTGAATTCCTTGACTATTCAGACCTCATTAACAGTTACCTCCTTAGCATCCAATGCACTAATAAAAGGTAAATATGCACTACATCCCTTCGAATCATCTTAATAGCTTTTAAGGATGATACCACGTTGGATAAGTAATTCCTCCTTTCTCCTAACACAACCACCTCCCCGCCTTTCGGGGTTCCTAACACCATATGCTTGTTCTCACAGTCCAAATTGGCACGATGCTTAGTTAACCAATCCATTCCCAAGATGAGGTCAAACTCTCCAAATGGCAATTCCATCAAGTCTGCCGGGAACACTACCCCTTGAGTCTCTAAAGGTACTTCCCTAAACAGCTTGTCCACTACCCTAGATTGTCCTAGAGGACTAACCACGGTCATCTTCCTAGTGGTTATCACATAATCTATACTTAGAGTCTTAGATGTTGAACATACAACATAGGAGTGGGTTGACCCAATATCAATTAACGCAAGAAAAGGTTTATCAGCGATAAGAAACGTACCGGTTATAACATCCGGTGCATCACTGTCCTCGCTTCAACAAGCCATATAAACTAAGCCCGGCTACCTTACATCTAAATTACCTGAACCTCTGCCAGATGCTCCACGACCCCGACCGGATCCATTTCTTCCTCTAGTTGTACCTCTACCCCTTGGTCTAGGCTGATCACCTCCTAGTCTGATCAGAACCTCGGCCCGTTGGCTGCCCACGATCCATCTGAGGATAGTCCTGCATCAAATGTTCTGTGGATCCACACCTAAAACATCCATCGATTTTCACTCTACACTCCCCATAATGGGTTCTCCCACATGTAGAACATGCTTGACTCTGGCCCGCTGAAGCATGAGCTGGCCCATCAGTCCTAGGCCTCTTCTGAAAATTTCCAGTTGCTTTACATGGTCCAAAACTTCTCTTACTCCTGCCCCGATCCTTATCCTTCTCTTGTCTCTCCACCCATTTCACTTCCTCAACTATTTTAACTTTATCCACTAGAACCGCAAAAATTCTCTCTCGTTGTGGCACGATCAGAACCCTTAGCTCATTCCTTAGCCCATCCTCGAACCGAACACATCGTTCATACTTTGTTGCCACCATTCCCCGAGCGTAACGACTCAGGCATAGAAACTCAGCCTCATACTCAGCCATAGACTTACTCCATGCACCAAATTCAGAAATGCTTTCCTTTGAGCATCCATATAACTAGCCCCGATGTACTTTCCCTGGAATGACTCCTCAAAGAAATCCCAATCAATCAGGTCCGCGACCGTACCCTCTTTCACCGTGAGCCACTATTGGTAGGCCTCGTCTCGAAGAAGAGACATGACCCCCTTCAGCTTCTCCTCCACCGTGAAGTCTAAGTCATCCATTATACGTTCCACTGCCTCTAACCAATATTCAGCGAAACTCGGGGATACGCTAGAGACTCCCCTAAATACTTCAGCCCCTTTGTTCCTCAGCCTCTCAGGCACAAATTTTTGGGCTCCCATGGCCATACCAGCCTCAGCCACTCTTTCTAATACCCTCAGTACAGCCTGAGACACCACGTCATCTCCTCCTCTCTGGTCCTGAAATTCCACCTCAGTAGCTGGTGGAACCGACATCTCACCTCTAGACCCATGACCCGATCCAACAGGTTCTGACACGGTCATCCTACCTCTACCGCGTCCACGTGGCGACGTCCTCGACCTCTTGTACTCATTCTTCTAGTTCGCGTTTATCTTATTTAAAAATTTTTATGAGTCATTAGTTGTTTCCACTAATTATCCCCGAACAGTCTTATGGAACATAGTTTTGTGATTCTTTGAATTTGAATCTATCTATAGTTTTTAGTCTTCCTATTCTAGGAATTATGCACACACAACGTTCATACAAGTAACATTCATTACCTAAGGGTATTTTCGTCATTTCGCTACCTAGGGGTATTTTCGTAATTTTATCCTACAGGGGTATTTTCATAAATTTTTTTCAAAATATGGTTCCGAGTGATTTTGCAAAATAAGGGTATTTTGGTAATTTTCTAACTTAGGGTATTTTGGTAATTTTGCAAATCGAGGGTATTTCGATAATTTTGCAAATCTGGGGTTATTTTAGTAATTTTTCTAATCAGGGGTAATTTGATCATTTTGCAAATCAAGGGTGTTTTGGTCATTTACAACTCAAGGGTAATTTGGTAATTTTATAATTCAAGGATATTTTGATGTTGTTGTTTTTGTTTTCTATGGAAAAATTCTGTTGACTTTGTAAATCGGGGTATATTTGTAAATCATAGGTAATTTTTTTTCAAAATAAGGATATTCTAATAATTTTGTGAGGAAAATAGGTGGCTGGTCCCTTTCGGGTTTTAATTATAAGTTTTGGCTCATCAACACGCATCAGAACTAGGGTGAATAGTCACTATGCACCGTGTAGGATTCTAGTGGAAAGGAGGTGAGTCGCTAAGACTGCTTAAGTACCAAGCTTTTTCCCTGAATCTACTCCTAGACATGCATATGCCTATTGCCACACCCTGTCATGGCTAAAGTGAACAATCACTATGCACCAGGTAAGATTCCGGTGAAGAGGAGGTGAGTCACTCGGACTACTTAAATACCAAGCTCTTCCAGATCTATTCCTAGACATGCATATGCTTGTTGCCACACTTTAGTCGTGTGACTTGTTTACAAGTCTTGTTTAATGAAGTTAAGTCTTATGGATTTTAAGAGTTGTTCGTCTAAGCTAAGATTCCATCAAGTTCTAACCTAAATAGTCTACGTCCCATAAGCCCGTTAGGCCCACATTTATATCACAATCAAGGGTTCAGTATACTTACCTAGCGAACTTGGCCGGAGACGCAGGTGCCATGCTGAGCTAACAAACCCTTACTAAGAGAAATCCATGTTTCAAAACCCATTTTAGAAAATCTTTTGGGCCCAAAATCCCAAAGCTGAGTTTTGAATCAGCTCTGATACCAATTTGTAAGCCCCAACACTTGGGCCTCAAGTGGCCACCCATGGCCCAATAACCTCCTTAAGTGGCGCCACCTTAGTGCCTACTCAAAGCACTCCAAATTTTCGGGCCACAAGCCCAGCTTGCTACTAAACATAACTATTTGAATTTAATTACTACTAACACTTTTTTTTCTCATTCTAACCCAAGTTTTAAAGCCCAAAATATCACTTAAACTACTCAGAACATTAATTTAAACTCCAATCAATATATTTAATCAAGGTCTCATCCCGAGTCTTAAATTCTTGAACCAACATGTTAAACCAACATATAAATGCACAGGCCCACATTTAGTATGTTACACACGCCCTTGTACCTTCTTGTGGTGGCCATACGGCCACGGCCGTGTGCAAGGCCGTGTGGTTATGAAAACCTACGCCTAAAAGTCTGGTTAGTTCTTAGTTAGATGCTAAAATTCGAAAATATAAAAATTAAAGGGGTTAGTGTGGGTTGCCTCCCGAGAAGCGCTCGCTCAAAGTCTTGAGCTAGACTTACCTGTTATTGGTATGGCCATGGTGGTTCACGGAGTCGAAACTCCTTTTTCTTACTATCAATTTTATTAACATATGGTTTGAGTCGCGTAATAATTACCTCAAAAGTGCCAAAATTAGAATGTGTTACCTCGACCGTTCCGTATGGAAGGACCTTATGTGCCAAAAAAAGAGTCGCACCATTTGTATTAAGCTCTAAAGCGGCTATTCTAGGGTCGGTTGCATCTGACAGTACCTGGTCCCCAACTTTGAAGTGATTGGTTCCACATTTAATACTCAATGTCCTAGACGTGTCAAGAACTGCACTTAGCTCCACATGTGACGTATCGTCTAACTTCCGTTTGTTTGCCAAAAATTCTTTAAAAAATTTCCTTGAATCTGGCATCTGCGAAAGAGCTTCAAAAACGACAAGTTAATATGAAATTTCTTTGGAAGTTTAAGAAATTTACCGAATTTGTTCCTCTGTGTGGTCTTTCTTTATCGCATTGGGGTATGGCACACAAGGTCGCTATACTGTGATTACCTAGTTTGGTTTATCATGGCTTACTTCAACCTTACCTTCCTTTACCACATTCTCTTACTTAAACTTTGGTTCATCTAACCCTTCACTATCGTGAGCCATTATTGTTTGAGGTTGCTCTCTTGGGTTAGTTTCGGTGTTACTAGGCAAGATACCTTGTGGTCTTTCTGAGATCAGCTTAGCAAGTTGCCCTAATTGGTTTTCGATCTCTTGAATTGATGCTTGTTGATTTTTAAGTGTTGTTTTGGTGTTTTGGAAACGTGTTTTTGACACCGCTATGAATTTTATCAGCATCTCCTCAAGGTTTAGATTCTTTTCCTGTGGGTAGGGCTGTTGCTAGAAGTTTGGGATGGGTTGCTGTCTTTGATTATCTTGACCACCCCATGAGAAATTAGGATAGTACCTCCAACCTTCATTATAAATGTTACTGTAAAAATTATTTTAAGATCGAAAATTATTACTCATATAGTGAACTTGATCATTTTCAGCACTTGGGTTGTAGGTGGATATTCTGTATTGTTCAACCCTCCTCTATTCATATCACACTGCATAACTGGATGTACCTGCGTAGAACCATACAAACCATCAATTTTTATATTTAAAAACTCCACCTGCTTAGACAACAGGGTGACCGCGTCAAGGTTGAAAACATCAGCTGCTTTGGTAGGCTTTGTCCTCATGACTTGCCACTGATAATTATTCAGTGACATCTCTTCAGTTTCTGCGAACGGTATGTTCTATTTCACTGTAAAAAAATCAAGCGTCCTGACGGGTTCCTCCTAGTCATAAATTAGAATTACCTGCCAGAAGCAAATCAAATAAGAATTAGCAAAGTAAAAATTAAATTAAATTGTAGAAAAATAAAAAAATGGCTAAAGTAATAAAAATTGGGCATTCTTAATATTTCAATTCCCCGGCAACGGCGCCAAAAACTTGATCATGTGTCAGAGTCTTAAAAATTTATAAAAAAGAATGATCAAACCTAGAAACTAACTAAGACAATGATGGAGGCAAGCACACCTATCAAACAGTAGTATAGTTAGTGGCAAGACCGGATTGTCGAACCCAAAGGAACCAAAAGTACTAATACTAAATTTCTTTTTATTATTTAGACTAAGAATTAAGGGAATTGTTATCTAATCTAAAATTAACTAACAACTAAGCTAAAGATGCTGAGACAAAGAGAAGGAATTGGGGAAATACTTGGGGGAAAACCAATTGATTAAGACAATACCCGAGGAAAAATCCATCTAGACTTTATTTGTTATCTAACTCTGAATCAAACGATTTATTCACTTGACTTGATCCGTAGGATTCCCTAATTTATATTAATACCTCTTTCGAGGCTACTAACGTCAAACCCTAGGTTGATTAATTGAAATCTCTTTCTAATTAAAACCCCTAGAATTGCATTAACTCGATCTATGGACTCCTATATTAGGTTTGACCCTAATCCGATAGATTTTTGTCAACTTATTTTTAGGGTTGCGATCAACTCCGCTTAACTATAGATCTACTCTTAAATAGGGACTTTTTCTCCACTTCCTAAGCACATCAGTACTTGAATCAATATCCTGAAATATTAAAGCAAGAATTAAGAACACATAATTAAGAATAAATTAAGTATTTATCATATAGCTCAGAAAACAATAACAAGATTCATCTTAGGTTTCATCCCCTTAAGTATCTGAGGGTTTAGTTCATAATTATAAAAGAATACATCTCAGAAGAAAATATAACACAAAACGTAAAGAAAACCCTAAAACCCTTAAAGGAATTGAAAGAGAGATCCTCCTCTTGAGTATGATTTCGGCTTCTTGAGATGAATCAACTGGCTTTGTTCGAGTTAATCCCACAATTCAGCCCCTCTGGCTTGGCTCTTTGGCCTAGCTGAATTCCTCTTTAAAGGTTGGCCTCTAGGGTGTTTATATAGGCTTTTGGAATGGCTTTCTTTGCCTCTAAGTACCCTATTCCGAATGAAACTCTTTTTTGCTGCGACAAGGACACGCCCATGGCACACGCCCATGTAAGTCAAGGCCAGGCTATGTTCGGGTCTGTTAATGATGCACGACCGTGTGATTCAGGGTCCAGGCCGTGTCAATTTTGTGTTAGGCCCATTTTCTCTGTTTTCGCCCCGTTTCTCATTCTTTTCATCCTCCAGTGCTCTTCTGCGTATAAAACGTGAAAACAAGGGAATAGGAGCACCTATTTCCATAATTAAAGGGATAAATCGTCCAAAAACATGCTAAATGTGGGATTAAAATATGTTCATATTATGGTTTATCAATAGTGCGGTAAACCACTGTATAAAAGTATCACAGTTAAAACTATTAAGTCTGTCTTCATTCTCTTCATAACCATATCCCAAAATTTTCATGCTATGCAACAATGCACACATTATGCCAACAATTTATAGAAACATACATTAACATTTTCAATTTGAACAGATTTAGATTTAATTACACTTGTATTCCAATATTCAATTAGGACAACAATAATAAACTCATACTTATTCATCACATAAACGAGCAATAAAATTAAAGCCCATAAACACACATATATACACGAACCAAACTAAATCGAGTCCTAAACACACTTACAGAGGCTTGAACGAGGTTCGGATTATACAGAAAGATAAAACAGATAGTTTATGACTCAAAACAAAAATTATGCAAAATACGGCCACATGGTCGTGTACCCCGACCGTGTGGAAGTGCCCAGCCGTGGGGTCTACACGCCCATGTGAAGGCCACACAAGCCCATGTGGAGGGGGCACATATAACAACCTATTTTTAGTCAAATTAGAACAGTAGTTTTGGGACCACAAATCTGAGGTAAAAATATTTATTTTATTATTATTTTAATGTCTACAGCATGATAATATGTTAGTGTGAAAATTTCGTTAAGAAATTTTATCGTTTGAATGCTTAATTCGGTAAAAAGGACTAAATTGCAAAGGTGTAAAATTAGGGTTCTATAAGTTAAAGGTGTTAAATAGCTATGGAACCTTAAATTAAAGGTCCTTATGTTGTAATTATACCATTATTAACTTAAGTGGACAAATATGGACAAGTATTAAATGATTTTTAAGTTATATAACAAAGGTTAAATTAGTAATTTAGTAAATTAAATAAGTAAAATAAAAAAATCACAAAAGCTATCATCTTTTATGTTCTTCATCAATCAAAAATTCAAGGAGAAAAATCTATCATCTTTTATGTCCGTTTTTGTCCTGTTTTTAATTATTTATATGTTTTTGTGATCGTTGTAGCTAGTACTAGCTAGCCCAAGGACTATTTTGCAAATCTGTTAAAGATTTTGAATGATGCAATTGATGAATAAATTTGAAGTTCCTTAATAGATTATGAATGCTTGTTAATAGATATACAAGTTTTGTTAAGTGATTTTTAATGAAAATGCAAAATAGGGATTAAATTGAGAAATGTTAAAACTTTGTGGTTAAAATGTGAAATAAATAAAAATATGGGTTGCTAGGCACCTAATTGAAATTTGGATATCATGATTTGTAGTTGAATTTCATTAATTTGTGTTTTTATGAAATAAGGACTAAATTATAAAAGTTGTGAAATTATGGGGGCAAAAGTGTAAATGTACTTAAATGTGTGTTTTGGATTAAATTGAATAGAAATATTATTAAATGAGTTAATTTTGAATATATTTAGATCAAGAAAAGCGAAATTTGGATCTAAATCAGGGGAGATCTAAAGTTATCGACTAATCAATCTATTTCATTGTTTTTAAAACCGAGGTAAGTTTTATGTGATAAATATCATTATAAATATATTTTAAATGCTTTGATACTGTATAAGTTGTGAATACGAGACTTTGGGTAAGTTCGACATTGACTCGATAGAAATTCGGCATTCGAAATCCCAGTTGAACTTTAGAAATAGTTTAGGATACTAATGACATGTCATTAGGGGATACATTAAGTTGGCTTCGGGCCATGATATTAGCACTTTGGGTGCGAGTTGTACAGATTTGGCTTCGGGCCATGAATATCGACTGATTTGGCTTTGGACCATGATATCAATACTTCGGATATAAGTTACCTTAATTTGTCTTCAGGCCATGGTATAGGTACTTATTGTGCGAGATTCCTGAGTATCCGACTTCTATTCGAATGGTTCAACAGGTAAATGAAATACTAGAATGTGTATGAGATTAATACAAGATGGTACAGGTATGTGAATAAACCATATTAGTTTTAGAATTGAAGAAATGATGAAGAAAGTATATAGTTTTGTGAATGAGTAATTGAAAGGTTTGTAGTTGATGTGAATTCATGTATCTATAATCAATTGTTGAATTATTTGTTTATGATTATATCGAGTTTATTCCATACAAGCTTACTAAGCTATAAAGCTTACGTTGTTTATTTTCTATGTTTTATAATGATTTTCAAGCTAGCTTGGATTTGGGGATCGTCGAAGATCGCTTCATACTATCCATCTATCACTTGGTACCTATGAACTTTGGTAATTTGAGTACATGGCACGTATAGGAACCTGGTCTATTTGGTATTTGTGTTGTTATGAATTTGGCCATTTGTGTTGGCTTATAAAAGTTATGCTTATAATGTTGTATATGGCCATGTAAGTTGATCTATTTGGCTTCGTTGGTGATGTATGTATATAAGTGTGCTAATGCCATTTTGTGATGTGGTTTATATTGCTTGTTGAAGGGTTGATTGTGGATTATAAGTTGGAGTAGCTATTGGTTGAATTTGAGATTTGATATGTTTGTGGTTCTAGGTAAATGAATGTTTAGATGAAATAATGCATGAGTTTTGTTATGAACTTAGATGACATATTGTGGTATTTATGTTGTGTATTGTTGGCATTGAAATGGTTTAAAAGATACTTGGCTGAGGTGGATTTAATGCCTATTATGCCTTGTGTTGGTGCCTTTGAATTGTGGTGTAAGTGTATGACAATTTGGGTGGCAAAATGGCTTGGTAAATAGTCAATTTTTGTCCACACGGGCAGAGACAGGGCATGTGTCTTAGCCTTGTGTGACACACGATCATGTTACACGGCCGTGTGTCCCCTGGTGTTGAAATTGAAATCAAGTCAGTATACTCCACACGGCCTCACACACGGGCTTGTGACTTGGTTGTGTGGCATAAGTCAGTATACCCTATAAGTTTGGCACGGCCTAGCATATAATATCCGAGATCCGGGGGTTGAGCATATTTTAATTTGTATCTGTGTGTTAATGTGCTCTGCATGTTGGTTGGAAGTGTTTGGGGGTTTCGGGAAACCTTGGGCTTTGGTAGAGGTCATAGGAAAAATTTTTGTTCTAACCTGAGTTAGGGGGAGCTAGGGGAGCTAAGCCTTAAGGACATTAGTGTAGGATTTATGACACAAGAAGTGAGGTGGTGGAGTGGCATGGGACGCTACCTAAGGTGCAGGGGAGTTTGCGTCAACAAGGGGTTTCAGGGAAGGAGGTTTGAGTCACGCAGACAACAAGGGAGTGTTGTTTATTTTGTTTTTTTTTTTTTTGCATCAAGAGAGGGGGAAGGTGTTGGACAGCATTTGGACTTTGAAGGGATGAGGGAGGACTTGGTCTAAGTGTTTGGATTGAAGGAAGAAAGCTTTTTGAGGAGTTTGACTCATTCAAATGAGTTTGAATGAGTGGTGATGAGGGAAAATAGGAGGAAAATAAGGGATAGGGGGTGAGGTTGAAGAGTTGGCCGAATGTGGGGCTTTGTGGGGTGGCAAATTTGGTTATGTAGGAGGAAGTAGGTGTCAAAAGTGTCTTAGAGTGTGTGTCCATCTTTTTGTTTCTCCTTTAGTTCTACTTGTCGAAATTGTTAGTCAAAAGAATTATCCCTTTTTCCTCTCTTTTCTTTGAAGCAAGAAACTGAAAATTGAAGTAACCATTTGGGCATTTTTGTGCATTTTGGGTGATTGCCAAATTCTTCTAGTCTCCTTCTATTCTCCTTTTCTTTCTCTCTTCTTTTCTTAATTCTTAAAGGCCGAAATACTTCTTGTTAGTAGCCTAAAGTGGCCGAATCTACAAGGGTAGTGCCGTCGACTACTTTCTTTTAGTCTCTTCAAGCAAGCGTTGGTGGTAAGTACCTTTTTCTTAGCAATCGATTTTATCTCTTCTTCATTGGTGGCCGAAACCGAATGGTTGGCCTTGGTTATTTAGGATGGCCGAACCTTAGTAGGGCCTTGATTTTGTGTTTATTTCATGTGTAGCCAAAGGAAGGAAGCGCTAAGGATCTCTTGGGTTCGATTGCTTAAGGTAAGGGGGGTCTAGATGTTCGGCCAAAGGCCATATTGTCTATTAAGGTTGGCCGATTCTGACTATGGTCTTTTAGGGGCAGTTCGACAAGTGGGAAGTAAAGCAAAAGCCTTCGGGTTATCAGGTGTGTGATTGATTCACGATTTCCAGATTATATAAAACATTTGTATGTGTTATAAGTGTGATGACTAATGCAGTGGCAGTAATGAGATGGATACACTTAATAGGTATTCGATAATCAGGTCAGTGTTAAATGACGATAAAACTGTGGTTATTGCTGTATGTATGTGCTGTATGTTTGATTAACATGTTCTTGCATTATTTCATCATATCACTATCGTATGTTGCATAATCATGGGGCGGGATTTGTATAGGGTGTGCATTTATGTACGTGGTTTAGTGATGGCTACGAGCCTCACATGGGTTGATGATCGGCTCAGTGCCTCATCATGGTTGGTATCGGCTCTGTGCCATATCGTGGTTGGTGATGGCTATGTGCCTCATCGTGGATTGACGTTGACTATGGTCACGTTGTGGATTATTTTGTGACTTGATCACATGGATCAATGGCTCGACCACTTGGTGGATGGCATGACTTGCCGAATTGGTGTGTAGAGGTTGGAGGGTCGGTTTAGTAATCCCCTGGTGTGTGGTGGTTGGATACGAGGGTGTGTAGAGGATGGACCCTAGGCTGGGTTGGGTGCATTTTGCATTATTCTCTGTTATGTGGATTGGTGTGGTTTTAGGCTAAGCCCATACGTGGAAATCTGTGGACTAATTGCACACTGAGTCGGTTGACTCACCCAAATTTTTACCAAACAATGCAGGTGATTCGTGAAGTTTGGACCGGGCTTGGATGGGATTCGAGATGGCCATGCAGACGCGGTTTTTATATTTAGAAACATATACTTTTAATTTCGGTTTAATTGGGTTGTTTTATTGTAATATGGCCATTTAACTATTTTGGGCTTTCATTATGGTTTATGCTAGACTAGACATGAATTAGTATTTGCAAACAATTTCAAATAATGACATTTGATGATTTTAAAAACTTAACTAAGGTTTTCTAATTGAGATTCTCGTAATTACTCGGATTCTTGTAAAGATTTCAAAAGGACTCGTTTCCAACTAACCTGGAACTTCAAATTGTTTTTCAAATGAAACGTCACTCTAAGAAATTGAATCTTATTTTAAAACCTAATCATTAGGGATTTAGTTTAGCACTTGTTTTCATGCCGACCCTAACACTGCTACAAGCAAGTTTTATCATCACTTAGCCGATTTCAACCTAAGGCTTTTCAGTAGCATTCCAAATCCGGCCTTAGTGTTTTGGGCCGGGTTTGGGGTGTTACATAGCACACAGCCTAGCACACGGGCGGTGTGGCCACTTCAAAGAGCACACGGGCTAGACAACGGGCGTGTGGTTGGCCATGTGACCCAAGTCAGTAAGCTCACTTGTTTAGACACGGGTAGGACACGGGCTGGGAGACGGCCATGTGCTCTTATTTCAAATGTCCACACGGCCTGTGACACGGGCGTGTCTGGTGGCCGTGTGTCTCACACTGGCGTGTGTCCCCTGTTTTGAGAAAAATTTTATAAGTGTTCCAAATGTTTCTAAAGTTATCGGTTTGGTCCCGAACCACTCTCAATGTATGTTTAGGGCCTCGTAGGCTCGTATTAGGGACAAATTGATTGAGATTGAATGATGATTGTATGAATTGATTAAATGTAAGTGAAAAGTATGTATAAATGTGTTGTAAGTCGGGTAATGCTCTGTAACCCTATTCTTTTATTGAATACGGGTGAGGGGTGTTACAACACACACCTGTATGAGCATCCTATGTAACTCACTATCCAAAAATGCCAAAAATAAAGAGTAGAGGAGACATGGCCGTATGGAGATCTCATACGCTCGTGTGGGTACACATGCTCGTGTGGCCAAGCCATGTAGTACCAAAATTTTCCCAAAAGTCCTAATTCCCAATTTCACACGGTCGTGTAAGTCACCCATGTAGGGCACATGCTCGTGTGGCCACTTGTGTGGTCACGAAACCACACCGAAATAGATGAAATTCATGTTTTTGACATCAAAATGATCCCCGGCCTTTGGAAATCCAAAAATGTACTGAAATATGCAGAATATCATGGATTCCATCAATAACTCAACACTTAAAATCAATAGTTTCGGAAACACACCTTAAATCGGAATTGCAAACAACAAAGATTAACCACTATGCCTCCACAAGACTATTCTGACTCACATTCGATAACATGAAACACACAAGAGCAATCTCCTTTGACAGAACGATAGATAACAAGTTCGTAAACAGAAGAAGAAAGAAACAAACGAAATTGGAATTGGAATTGGAAAGAACAGAAAAAGGAATAATGGGGAAGAAAAAGAAAAAAAAAAAATGAAGAACGTAAACTTATTTTCTATTTTAAAATTTTCCCTTTTAAAATAAATATAAAAAACACTCGCAAGGATTCAAACACGAGACCCAAAGATACACTAACACACAACTAACCATCATACCATCAGGCCCATTCTGACATTAAAACGCAAAATTGATCCCAAATGTTCAACCAACTCACTAACCCTAACCACAAACATCAAAACTTCTAACCCCAAATTCCGGGATGTTACATAATCATTCAATTTACCATGCCTTACAAACTCAAAATACTAGATCAAGTTATGTTCATTATATCACAACATATACCCAATGCATTCTTATATCTTTTAACCATGCCATATCAAAACATACTCAATTTATGATAAATTAAACATTACTACATGATACCAAACATTACCATTATGCTATGCATTTAATTATTCCACACTTCCAACATTAACATTTCAAACCAATTTATCCATCCAAAATTTACTATCCAAAAACATATATTCCACAAAACCATGATTAAAACGAATCAAAAGACTACCGAAACGATAGTGGGATAGTGTGATTCTTCAAGTTGATCCGACCTATAAGTTTCACAAATCGACGCTTTACAAAAATGGAAAACAACAGAGTAAGCATTTCAAATTCTTAGTAAGTTCATATGAAATAAACATTAACTTACCATAAAATATAAACTACACATTTCAAATTCGATACAGTAAACTTGACATAACATTTCACGGTAATAAGGTAAGCTCCACGTATAACCAAGTATATATATAACATTATCACAAGTAATATATCATTCAAGTTATTAACATATGTATACATTATATCAATTCAATACCATTCATACCATTTATTAGTCATATAATCATTTGAATACGTCTCATAACATTAAACAATCATTTTCTTATTTTTCTATATTAATCCAATATCCCGATAAACACTAGTAAATAAATTCGGATATCTGGGTAACTACACCACACCAAAAAGCATTGTAGTGTTGTACAGGGGCGTCGAAGTGCAAATAGAGACACCAAAGTGTAACCCGTACAAGTGCGCAACTAACTCTATTAGAATGTCAATTGTATCCTAATATTAATATTGAATTTATAACGTTTATACCACTATAACATTATCATGTACATATAGTCTACTATAACACATTTCATATCTCATTAGCACTTCATACAAGTTTATAATTATCACATTTACAATACATTTACAAATTAATCCATATATCACCTTTCATACTAAACTGTAAAGATTTCAAAATGTAAATTAACATCCATACGTACAGAATTCCATTAGGCATAATTGCAAAAAAAGCCCTCAACCTTTGGAGGCATTTGGTATATGCCCCTAACCTTTTTATTTTCTGAAATCGGCCCTTCACGTAATGGATTTTTTAGACATCAACCTAGTTGAAATGGTATCATCAGCTGACCGTTAGTTAATAGCTGGTCGAAAAATTGGTCTATGTGGCATACCAGTTAACTAATGACATGGCAAAAATTAAAAAAAATAAAAATGCTAACGTGGCAAAAAAGATTAAACAAATCAACAACATCGTTACGATCAGCATGCTATTAGGTGGTTCGTTGAATGAATAAGAAGCAAAGTTTAGGCTTGAAATTAAGGATCGATTAGAGGAATTTATGAAATTGATAGGAGAGCCCAATCTTTCCAACATTTTCTCGATGCTTAGGCCATTCAATTTAAAAGGAATTGAATCCAAAACCAAGAAGCATTTGTTGTGGTTTATAGGTTTCTCGAATCAGTGATGAACCAACGAAAAAAGCTTGGAGAGGGACCAAAAATGGCGGACAGTAAGGATTTTCTGCAATAATTGTTGGAGCTGAACCAAAGAGGAGATGCCAAAACTTCATTATCCATGGTAGACAAAAAGACCTTTACTGTGTGGGTTCATCCTTCTATTGATGCTTAACTAGTTCTAAATTTGCATGAGGATGTGGTATTGTACATGTTTGACTTTATGCATATTTCTTCAGCCACGACTCTTGATGGCAATGGCCAGGGATGAATTATTACTTGCATTCTTTTCTGACATTAGTACATGTAACACCCTTAACCCATATCCGTCGCCGGATTAGGGTTACAGGCGTTACCAAGAGCCAAATCTTTTTCAATTTATTAATTCATATCCTAAATAGATAAAGCACATGGGCATAATAAATATATATAAATATACTTAATATACAAGTTAAAACATATACAGTGTAATCATCCACAAATACAAAATGATCAAACAATATACTTCTATCCTCATTATAAGCATATTTATCTATTTTATTCTATGATACCAACGCCTAATTAGTACCACTCTTTTGTATACATTTCATGCAAACATGCCTCACGTACCATTTCGTTTTAAACCAAAACACACCGAACCTGGTATTTGGAACTACTAATAAACATCATTACGATTACAATACATCACTTGACATTACACCTATGGACTAAGAGACAATACACTTCACATATATATCTATATACCTATATTCGAATATGCATAACCTTAGTTTTTAATGCATAACCCCAATATAACTTTGCATGTTATATGCATAGATCAAAGACCGAATGTACCAACTAAACTTCCATAATTCATGCAAAATTTACGTTACTTATTTGTACTACAATTGACCATACTTAAACATAGGTCTCAAAACCAACTTAACCTAAAAACACAAGCATATAAACCATGCCTTGACTGAATATTCATTACCAATTTTCCATAATTTATAACTACTTATACTTATCATTAACAATGAATCCAACAAGTTAACTTATACATATATATAATCATTTCTATACAACTACAATTAACTTCCAAGCATTATAGACATACGTCTTATACCAAAGTTTAAAACAGACTATTATATCAAACATATAAACAATGCTTAAACCTAAAGTAACAGCCTTATTCGTAAGGCCATATATATACATTTACAAAACCCCACATCATTCATTACTTATCAAAATACAGCCTATACATGCCTTTGATTCAAAAAGTATACAAAACATATATATACCAAAGAGAGTGATAGTGTGGTCGACTTTCTTGATGATCCCTTGAGCCCGTAGTTGTATCAATGATCTATAAAATAGAAATACAAACACATACAGAGTAAGCTCACTAGCTTAGTAAGTCTTAAGCAAAAGATAATTCACTAATCAAGCACTTTAACATTTTTAATCAATAAATGCAGAACATTGTATATGTATATTTTGATATGCAATTGATACAAAACCGAATACTAGTGATGTATTAACTCAATTACTTATACTTCACTACCATCAACCTACAACTCATCAAAACACAAAGTACATATATTACATGTCGAGTACCAGCTCAAATTCACATAACACCATTCTTATCATAATATTTCAACTCAAATAACATTAATCACAACTTACCTTACTTCTGATGAATTTAATGGGACTTAACTTATCTAAGTTTTTAACTCAATAGTTTCACTATGTTACACCTCGATCAATTATGGTTTCTTCATTTTAAAGTATCAAGGCATTAAGCACCTTTAGGCACGAAGCCGAATATATCACCCAAGACTAAGCACCGCTAGGCACGAAGCCCGAATATGTTATCGGCACAAGGCCTGCTAGGCACAAAGCCCGAATATGTCACCGGCACTAAGCCTGCTAGGCACGAAGCCCGAACTGTTTATCAAATCAATTCATCAACTTACATTTCTTAACACATACATCACTATCAATTCATATTCACAAAAACCAATTCACTTGTCAAACAAATATAGTAATTCATATTATCTTGCAAAACATAATCATCCCAATGTAGAACATACACATTCGCTAACACCTATATCTTACTCAATTTAATCAATTAATTTCATTTCACACTTTCATAATTATTTCTTTAATGAACTTTAACTTAAGAACTTACCTCATTGTCAGCGGACAACTTAGGCCAGGCTTATTCGAGAACTTTCGTCTTTCCCCGATCCAATTCTGTTTTCTTTGCTCTTGATCTAAAACACATTAAATTCAGCTCATTCAAGTACATTTCAATTCAATTTAGTCCCAAAACACGAAACATGCAATTTACCATTTTACCCTAAGGTTTCACATTTTTACTATTTAGTCTTAATTGTACAAAACACAAAATACACACAATTTGCCAAGACTATACAAGGGCCGAATATTCCTAGGGACTTTATAAGCCCTCTCATTTCATTTATTTTGCAATTAAGTCCCTCTAAAATTTTATTTTTATAAAATAGCCCTAAATACAAAATTTCACCAAAATTTCTAATACAAAACTTGTAAATCTTTAACACATCTTTAATCTAAAACCATCAAATATCAAAACCATGAGAACACATCAATGGCCGAACCTCATATACACATGATTCTCAAAAATTCAAGTATGGGTCGGGTAATATACGAAGCAACGATCTCAAAAACGTAAAAATTATTAAAAATCGAGCTAAAATTCATACCTAATTGAGCTTGATAATGGCCGAATGTTTCAAGCCTTTAAACCCCCTTTTTTCTTAGCTAAATCACGGCAATGGAAGAAGAAAAACAACTAAAATGGCTTTTAATTTCATGCATTTTAACATATAATAATATTTTAATGATTTACCATTTTAACCTTTATTTAATAATAAAAACAAAATATAATATAAGGTTAATCTTGTCATAAACCACCCACTAACTTAAAAATGGGCTATTTACTCTTTTAATACCCACTTTAAAAAGCCATCATCAAATAGGCACTTTTCACTATATTTTGCTACTTTTACCTTTTACGCGATTAAGTCCTTTTTCTAAATTAAACACACAAACGATAAAATTTTTCTACGAGACTTTCACACACATTAATTCACATATAACAAACACAAAATATAATATAAAAATATTTCTCGGACTCGGATTCGTGGTCCCGAAACTACCGTTCGATTAGGGTCAAATTCGATCTGTTACAGGACACGCACCCAAGTTCCAATAAAGAGCACATTGACAACCAGTATGCTTGCCGCAGTATTGGTTTTTTTAATGGATGTTTCGGAATTGTCCAGGATGGTAAGTTGTTTCATACCAATTAACTATGAAGTACAAAAATATGTGGGGAAGAATGTATGTTCGTTAAGCATAAGATGCTTTTTTCTATATCTGTTGCAAGTTAGTGTTGGTACCTTGAAGAAAAATGGTGTTTGGCAAGAGAGAAAATGAGAGAAAAAAAATGGCAGCCGACAGCGGGGAGAAAAAAACAATGATTTTAAGTTGAAAGTGTGGTGTGGGTTTACAAAAATTGCACAAAAGCATGATTATAGTCATGGTAATGGAGATTCTTGTAGATGAAATGAGTCAACTATATGTTTTGAAGAATAAAAATGGTGTTTGGCAAGAGAGAAAATGAGAGGAAAAAAATGGTAGTAACCATGTGTTTGGCAAAGAGATAAAATGAGAGAAAAATTTTTGTTAAATAGAGACGTCATCTATGACATCGTGCGCTTATGTGGCATGCCACATAGGCTATTATGTTGACCTACAGTTGGTTAACAATCAACATGAGTTTACCATTAAAATTGGGTTGATTTATTAAAAAATCGTAATGTTGAGGGTGTCCATAAAAAAATAAAAAAGTCAAGGGCACAAAACCAAAACCCCCAAACGTTGATTTTTTTTTTTTTTTTGCAATTATGTCATTCCATTATAATGATTTAAATATGATTTTACCATATGAACTTACTTGAAAAAATCGGTAAACAAGTTGAACTGCAGAAACTAATCAATAATTTTTCTTTTTCTTCGATAATCCTTGACTCGATTCAAATCTTGATCTATATGATAATAAATTTTAATTTATCACTGAAAAATACCTTATATCAACTAGTTATGTGCATTTGAAAAATTAATTTTTATTTTACAATAGTTCCCTAAAGTTTCGTATTTTATTCAATTTAGCCACAAAACCAAAATTGCCATAACTTTCAAATTTGAGCCTCGATTTTGAAACTAATCTCAATTCCATCCTTCAACAGTCATCTAATAACTATATTTATAAACCACATTTGAAATTATTGCATTTTAGTCCCTAAGTTCAAAACTAACCATTTTCACTTTATAAACTAGCCCTTTTCAAATGTAAGCTTAAAAACTAGTATTTTAACACCAAAACTTCAAGAATTCATCAATGGCAATATTTTGAAACTTTAACAGTTTTGAAAAATAACATACAAGTTAGGTAAATCAGTTTGGACTTACATTCAAGGGTCGAAAGTTTGCTTGAAACCTAGCTATGGCTTCTTCACTTTTCTTTTCTCCAAACTGTGAAGATGATGAGAAAATAGAAATGGTGGCTTTTAGTTCTTTTTTTTTTTTGTTTTATTATTTCATTATTTTAACTTTAATTATCAAAACAAAACAATACTAAAAAACATGCTCCTATCGTCAATGCATCACTAAAATGGCTAATTTTCCACTTAAAACCTTAAACAATCACTAATTAAGCCTTTTAGTTAACAAAAATTCAATAGCAATTAACTTTTAAGTTTTTACGATTTAATCCTTATACCTTAATTACTAACCATTCAATAGAATTACCAAACTAAAAATCAGTATAATACAATAATAAACTCGTAAATATTAAATTGCTTGCATTTTTGCATTGAGCATTAGGCCTGAACTAACAAAACTTCTCAGGATGCCCTAACTTTTTGCCGTGTGAGCACTGTGGATGTTTTTATTTCCACTGTCTTTCTTTGACTTCTCCTTCTTATTTGGCCAGCTCTTTTTTTCTTTCTGACTTAAATAGCTTGCAGCATCTCTGTTTCTGGCTTGAAAAGCTCCTTCAAAATGTTCTTCTTCTCTGCTTGCCCTTCTTTGTTTTAGAGCATACAGAGCATTGATTAGCTCTGAGAGTAAGATGGTTGATAGATCCCTTGAATCTTCGAATGAGGAAATCTTTGATTTGTATCTCTCAGGAAGTGTGGTAATCGCCTTCTCAACTACTCGATTATTTTCAAACTAGTCCCTAGCAGTCTTATCAGGTTCACCACTGCCATGATTCGATCTGAATATTGCTTTACAGTCTCAGCTTCCTTCATCTTGAAGTTTTCAAAATCTCATCTGGGATTTATCATTTGCTGCTGCATTGTCTTCTTGAAACCCGAACTCCTCCTTAAGCTTATCCCAAGCTTGTTTGGGAGTATCACAGGCCATATTCTTGTAAAGATCACACTGAAACACAGTTTTGTAGGCAAGACATCGCTTTGTTTTTTTTGGCACATTCCTCACTGTATTGTTTTATTTGAGTAAATGTAGGAATTGGCTTCAACAGTGGTGGTTCTATTTCAGCATTTACAATTTCCCAAAGATTAAAGGCTTAAAAATAGGTTTTCATTTTTACTAACCAAATGTGATAGTTTTCTCCTGTAAAACAGGGGGTGGTGGTGATGTAAAGTTTGCTGAAGACATTTTTATGAAAACAGGCCGTCAAAAATAAATTGCTCTAGATACCAATTGTTGGATTTTTTTTATGAAGAAAGAATTGAAACAGAAGCAAAAAAAAAAAAAAAAATCAAAAATTGGAGAAAGATCAGCTTGTGATTTTCATAAAAAATTGATTGCTATGTTAACAGGAACAAGAAAGATTAATTAAGCTAAAAATAATAATAAAATAATTACAACTTGACTTAGTCTTGCAACTAGATTCAGTTAGCTTGCTTCCTTAATGGTTGATTTCAGTCTAATCAGCAACCAAAAGGTCTAATAAAAAAAATCATCACTGTTTCAATACAAGTTGGCAACTTGCAAGGTAAGGAGCTCGCAGTCTCGGTGAGCTCACAGTGTTGGTGAGCTCACAGATATAATGAGCTCGTAGTATTGGTGAGCTTGCAGATATATTGAGCTCACAGTGTTGAAGTCTAAGTTTGCTAATGCATGGATGGCCATTTTACAATACATGGATCAAACTATAGACTCTTTCAGAAAAACAGATTTGAGGGTATGGTCCATCTAGAGATATATTGACATCACCTTCAATGAATGTAATCTCATCATCATCCTCCAGTTGGGAGGTGCACATCCTCATCTTTTTCCTCCTTCGCACTCCCCATCAACATGTCTTTTAAAGAAACTTCGCGAGGTTTGGGCTCCTTCATCACCTGATCAACATTAGCCACTGATTCATCATTTTTATTCCTAACCTTCTTAGTCGCCCGTAGTAGATTCGTCGACAGTGTAGATCCTAGACATTCATTGCTAGCGAGAGCATCTGGCGAGAGCATTTTTTTATATAGATATATATTGATGTTCAAATGTTTTCCTTGTAATGTTTTTTGTAAAAAAAAAAAAATTAAAATCTTTAATAGAACGTATATAAAATCCAACATAGCCCAAAACACTTCCAACTCTACCAACAGGTGAGGTACCTTTTCTGACTTTGATCTTTGCTCGATCCACTTATATCCCCTTGTCTAAGATATAATGTCTCAGCACAATTCCTTCTTGTACGTTTGACATGAAAATATTCCATTAATCATCAAATTTATCTCCTTAGGTTGTATTTAAGATACTAAAACGAAAATAAATGGGACTTGTGGATTTAAAATTTTTTACCAAATAATGTCTTAAAATATATAATTATTATAATATTTTAATTTTAGAAGTTATTATAAACTTCAATTTTTTAATAGAGATCAAGAAAGCAAAGGAGGGATGCTACAGCTGTGGTTGCCAAAAGCACATGATTCTGATACGATCTAATCCCCAACCCTAAGACCCTAGTTGGCTGGAAGTTGCCCAAAATTAGTAGAGCAGCTCGTAAAAGCATGTTACCAAAACCACCAATAAACTATGATGGATTATATATTTATATCATATACAACAATAAAGTTTACAGCATGCTAAATTAATCATTATGAACAAATCAACCTTGAAAGAATCGAAACCTGAAAGAATCTATAATCTAATCAAAAACCAAAGAATTAAACCCTACATCTCAATCGCATGACGATACACCATAAAATTACAGGGAGACTCTGTACTCAAAAACTCAAACTGCTTTCATTTGCTGCTGCCTCTGTTTGTTTACACATGCAATCTGGCATGGGAAATGTGTAGACTGAACCGCTGGGTTTCTTCAGTTCACCTCCCTTCACATCACTATGCCGCAGCATGTCTTTCATCTGCCGTCTGAAGGTTTCCCACCTATCAAACACACACCGGCAACATAACAGTAATATTTTTAGTAACAAATGCAGTTGACAGAAAATATTATTACAATATATCATAATTTTGAAGTATGCCCTTTGAACAGGGTTGGTAACAAATTAATAACATATTTAATTTTCTATTTTGAGAATATATTGAATCAAAGAAAGAAGTCATGAAAGTCGTACTCATTCCAACCAACACACTTGATAAACAGAGTAGGATTTTGCATATGATGCTTACATCCAACAAGTTAAAGAAGGAAAGAAGAGATAAGAGGCCATGCTCGAAAATGCAAAATCAAATATCAACTATGAACAACTCGTATGAAACAAAAAATAATAACATAAACTCCAACAATACCCCACTTGTTTCAACTATTTCTAATATAGCACCTTGAGAGTTCTATACTTTACATGATAAAAATACAAAATACCCTTAATTTTGAAGGAAAAAGATGATTTCATTGGATGAAACTAAAGGAGTAACCATGCCCTAGGAACAAAAACACAATCTCATGGTGTTACATGGAAAGAGTCGAACCACATGGAGTGTAAATAGAATTTACCCAAAGCAATAATTAAACTGATTATTCAAGTAGTAGAACCCAACCAAACATTACAACTAGCAAATCTAGAACATAGAAAATTGCAGATAGGGTAATGCACAAAAGATAATAGAGAAAATAAATAGTAAGAGGTTCCAATTTTAGAAAGAGGAGCATATTGAAAATTCAAAGCCCTACTAAGTTGGATAAAAGATAAAACAAGAAGACCCATTCTTCTTTCTGCCAGTGATAGTTTGTTCTTTGCATAGGTCCCAACAATCAACAGTGATGCACTGGCGAATCATTTTTAGGATATACATTATTCGAGATGAACTGTTATAGCAGCAGTACAAGATCACTCTACTTTTAAGTCGGGTATAATACGGTTTTGGCAGTGGGGTGATGAATAAAAAAATATTTGAATCATCTCATATCGACTGCCAAGCTAAGAAGGATGGCGGTGAGGACGAGACTTCTCTAGCTACTATTTGAATCCTAAAAATAACAAAATTTCAAAGTTGTTTGTTCTTATTAGATAATTGATCCTCCCAATGTTCAGTGGCTGCACAAGGCAAGCTATTTCCAATTTGATGAAAAGCAAGATACAAAATAAAAAGTTAAAAAGGACACTATTATAGATGGGTCAGTTACAGCAGGAGTCCAAGATCACTCAATTTTCAAATCAGCTATAACATGCGAAGACCGTAATTGCATTATCAGATGACTTTGGTAGTGGAGTCATGGTTATAGAGATTTTAATCAAGTGGTATTGACTGCCTAGCTAAGAAGAATCTAGCTACAAGAAACCTACATGTAACAAAATTTCGAAGTCATTCGTTATCCCCAACCCCTTCTCCCAAGTCCTACTGCTCTTTTGTAAGATTGGTCACACACATTTTTGCTACATATGCAAAGGTCTTGAATTACTGCCAACCAGCATAAAGGTGATGAGTGAAAAAGAATCCTAGTAAGATTTATTTTTCTCACCACTAGAAGCTGCAATGTCTTAACTATTGCTATCAGTGAACTTGTCATGCACATACCACTAGGCATGCTCTTTATCAGGCACTTTTCAGTTAAAGCAGCACATTGAATGGATGGAAAGATGTAGACAAATATTGGCAGCAAAGCCAAACTGAAGTAACTTTACTAATGCTTGAATGAAAATAAGAAAATCAGCCCTGATCAAAAAACACAATGCCAGCAATGAAAGACCACTTGTCTTGGCTTCCTATTAAGAGTTTAAGAGGAACTAAATGTTAACCTAAAGTGCATTTGGAAGAGGAATTTGAAGATTCTTTAAAAGAAAGCATATTCAAATGCACTAATTCAAAAATCCAATGTAATTGTATTGTGTGGATAAATATTTCTTTGAAAGAAATTTGACTACTAAAATTTGATGGGATCCAAAATAATTAAGGAAAAAAAAAAAGAAAATGACATTTGAGATAAGAAAAAGAAAAAAAATCCAAAAAATTGCAATATTAGCACAATTGTAAAAAATGTATAAATATTATTAAGAAATATATATACACATATAATAACTAAAAATGTCTTTTACGGAGATTTAATGGAGTTCTGCAAACCCACTAGTGTTAAAAGAATTCAACTAGAAGTCAAACCATAGGACCTCGATTGTTCAACCAATTTGACCAGTTGAACTGATAATTTTTTTTAAAATGATATTAAATAATTAAATTTAATATTAAATATCATATTCTTAATGAAAATATGCAATTAACAAAATGGTATGGTATTGAATATAGATTTAATAAGTTAAGGTTTAAATCTCATAGCTTACAAATTCTTGGGAAAAAAATTAGAAAGAGCAAAAACCAATCATGTTATACTGGCAGAACCAACTTTTTGCAGGTTCAAGAGACGCCATATTTTATTCATAGCATCAAACAGGGCAAGTCACTGGTTTTTGCTCCAACCAACCAATCCAATCTGGGTTGTTCATGACAGAAAACCACCTTTATGTGGAGTTTCAAGTGGCAATTTTAGATGCTCAATTTCCATCTAGAAATTTCTCCAAAATTTGAAATCCCCCCAACAATGCAATTGATATTAGACTTTTAAAGATCCTAATTGAAGTGATTTCCTTTATACCCCATCCAAACTTTCAAGGAAAATGGTCTGGCATGGTCAACTTGTAATTACTGGAATCTATGATGTAAATAAATGGCCTCATTTGATCAAACAGAATTTAAGAATCTCTTAATTGGTTGCAAGTAGATGGAGTGTTTGAAGTTAAGAGCAATGGAGAAACAGGCATGAAAGACCAAGGATCAGGAACCATTAGGAAACAATGATAACTTGTATAAAAGTTGCAAGTGGGACTGCTTCTGATTTGTTGCATATGGAAGCTTTGCATTAGCCAAGTGCTTGCTTCCAGCCCCAACTGACTTAATAACACTAGAGTAGTGTTACTTCAAACTCAACTGACCTAGAGCATGTGGAAGCTTAATAGCAATCAGTTTGACAACAGAACAAGCCAAACCTCCCAACAAGACAAAAGGGAATTTAATGAAAGCAAAATCAACTTTTTAAAATAACTAATCTGACCAAAAAGTACTAACAAGAATGAAATGGATTTGAAGCGCAATTTACCTGATATGAGGGCTATCAAATAGCAGCGCTAATTTCCTTTTGTCAGGCTTAATTGTTTTTGCATGTCCTCCAAATAAATAGCGACGATGACCCATTAAGAAGTGGGGGAAATTTCCACCTTGTGTTGTTACAAATACTTCACTATGAAGGCAAACGGTGTAGTCAAGTGCTGCCAACCTAGATGAGTGGCCCTACATTATGAACTAGAATGTTAAAGAATTGAATCATTTCTAGTTTTCTTCTTCCTCCTTTGAAGCAATTATAAGTAGATATTGCTCTGTCTGACTTAACAAAGCAGCCCAACAGGTCAAAAGCTTAATACCTTGAATGGAGCAAGCTCTTCTGGAGTAGCCAATGTATCCTTTGTTTCTAAAAGCGGAAACATCTGTTTAAGGGGAGCCATGTATTTTTCTGCTTTGTAAATATTTCCTGCTGCGACAAACACTGATGTATTGTTATTGAAACCCATGCCTCTAAGCATCAGTCCCACCTAAAGAAGCAAGTAAATAGATTAATAAATCAGTTAACAGAAATGACAGTTGCGTACCCTGAAACACCAATATCTTAACATTCAAATACTGAACAAGGAGAATCGCCAAATAAGATTGCAGTACCATCAAATATACACTCCAGTATGCAACATTAGCTTTCCAGAATTAATATGTTGTCCAGTTAAAAAAAAAAAACATTCAAGAATGACTTGACTGAGAACATTGGGTAACATGTGCTAAAGTTAACCACACAAACCAGAAAAAAAGTTATAGTTGGATACCTCCAAAGGAGTTAAAGGGCATTTTCCATCCATACGATTTGCACCTGGCCTTATAACTCTGCCCCTTCGCCTAAATTTTCCTCTCCAACTTCTTTCTCTAGCAATATCCATTTCACGTTTCTCTTCTTCCCCACCATCATATTCACAGCAGGAAAATGCAACCATATCCTTCCCAAAGAAAACATTTATCTTTCAGAACTAGAGCACAATTTGGCTAAACGTTAAATTCATGAATCAAAAAATCATCCACCAAAGTACAAGAAACAAGAAGAACACCTTTTCAAACCGAAGATGCACTGAAACATATTTCCCTCCAGTATGGGAGCTATTCATGACCATCCTCTCGACCATTTTATCAGCAAGTGTCCTTATAGGTTCTGCAAACCTCAGTGCTTGAAAATTGGATAAGCACCTAACCCCTTGTACATTAGAAGGAACAGAATATGCCAACCTGTTAGAGAAGGGTGCAATACGAACAGCCCTGAAAGATGAAATCATACAGCAGTAAGCTTATTGTATACGATTTGTTGCAAATCCATGTCAACAAAGCCTTTTCCCTGTTATTGGAAATGGAACACGTGGAAGTGTAGATGAAATAGAAGTAAAGAGAACAATATATATACATACATATAAAATATTCACAGCTCTCACGGGACATAACTCAAGAGTAGTAAAATGTATAGGTGCCTACTACTAGTAAATGTAAGACTTGAAACAATCCAAAAGAATAAAATGCTTCCAACTTCCGAAGGTAAATCAGAAATATACAGCATGAATTAAATAAGATTATGTTCCAACTATCACAAGGCATGTTTAATGAATTAAACTAAATTGAAGAATTATGATCAATAACTGCTTTTGCTCTGACGATATGATCGATGAAAGAACACCATGTACATTCTAGAGATGAAATTAGTGTCATGTGCTGAACAGAGAATAGCAAGGCAAACTGTCCTTCAAGGTTTTTTGGTTACAGTAAGAGTATTCTGCCGTAATTTCAACATGTGATTTGTTTAGCACTCCCCAACTATTATTTAGACATTCAACTTTACTAAATCTTTCTTTACTTGGAACCATTTGAAATTTTGCTGAAATGCAGTTAGCTCCCCCAAAAGGAAAGAGGGAAAGGACTCTCATAACTGCTCCAAACGAATTTACACAAAAACCTTAGTTTTTACAGTCTTTACATTGTTCCCACTCATCATCATTCTTTCAATGGTGGTGTTTCTTCTAAAGGTGAATGTACTTCACTTCCATAAGACCATTCAAGTTTCTGTCCATCCCGAAGAACATTAATGTTAGTCTGATTTTCTCACAATTTTGTTTTTTTCTACAGGGAAAGGCAAATATGGTACACAATAAATAAAAATAAAATGCATACCCCATTGCCTCTAGCTTTGGAAGAACCTTCTGGAGATAATGGGCTGCGCTTGACCAACCTTTTACTCTCAAATTAACAATGTTACTAATATTATTGTCAAATCTCTGAAGTACATCTTCAGGGAGCTCTCTGACCACATTCACATGATTTCTAAGTGCATGTATAAAAAATTCTTCATCAAATATATCTCCAAACTTGCTGCAATGAATTGAAAAACAAGAAGGGAACTTATTAATGATTTGAAGCATCTTAACGAAAAGTGAAAACTGAAAAAAACCTAATTGTGATCGAAGCAGTAATTCAAATATAAACCAATCATTTCTGTTTTAAAAGGTGGTCTCAAGTTTCATGCAAGGTGACCTCGTTTCTCCTTGAGGTCTAAAAAATGGCAAATTAAAAATGATGCCCGCTATTAAGCCAAATCCATATACACTTAAACTTCTCTAAAGGCAGTTGATCAATTAAAAGTGCTTAAAATAATACTGTTGTTTCCAATGCAATCAGCAAATCTGTTGCGGTTTCTAGACAATTAGCAGTTCTTGCCATTAAAAGCCATCTTTTACAAGGATCAAATATCATCTTATGGATTTGCATTACTGGGATCAAAAAATTCTTTTGTATAGTTTATTTATGATATTTTATTTTCAAATTTAAAATAAGTAATGAAAAAAGTACAACTTTGCATTAAGGCTTACAAATGTACTATCAAAAGTAAAAACACTATGACTATACCTTAGAGGCTGACCTTCTAAAATTCATTCCATGACTAATGTCTACAACTCTGCTGCCAAAACCTTCGTCTTTCATTTTGATTTGAATGGTATACTATCATAACATAACAGAAAGAGCAATACTGGGATGGGTGGGCAGAGAAGGCGAGAGCAATGCCATCAATAAAATCCCTATTCAAGTATCTTCTTCTAACAGGAATCAACAGGACCAAGAAGACTAAAGATCTAAAGCCAGTGAAATTGCTTATGACTGATCAGCAAAAGCATTATGGAACCCCAAAGACCCTAGAACTGTAAAGTGATTTATATACTTAGAAGGCAGAAAAAAAAAAGGAAAAAGAAGAGGAACATGGTGACAAAATTATCCTCAATTTTATTCTTTTATCTTGCTACTTTGCAAGTATAATAGCCCCAAGAATTGTGAATATTATACGGTAGCAATCATGCCATTCTACATCCACCTGAAGCCACAAATGACAAAGAAAACAGGGCACCCATTGATAGAAATAGACTTTTTCTATTATATTATTTCTCAAGAAATTACACTAACATTTATACACATGGTGAGCCTAACTTTAGGAAACTCTAAACTAGGAAACAACTGATTCTAGGGATGCTGTCCCTTAAAAACAGCCTTAAAGTTAGGGGTATAAAATATCTACAGGATTATATAAAATATCTACAAGATTCTACTGAATATTCCTAACTAGGAAACTGTAATCGACATTTCCCCCTCAAGTGGGAAGTGGATATCATCCATTCTCACTTGTTTACTAGTTTCAAAGGTCTTCCCAGATAATCCTTTGGTTAAGATATCTGCCATTGACCATCGGTGGACACATATGGAGTGCAAATTAGGCCATCGTCAAGTTTCTCCTTGATGAAATGTCATCAACCTCAATGTGTTTTGTACGATCATGTTGCATGGATTATGTGCAATATTGATAGCAGACTTATTATCACAATACAGACTTCATTGGACCTTCCCACTTGATCTTCAAATCCTCCAAAATAATTTTCAGCCATAGTAATTCACAAATTCCAAGAGCCATCGCCTAAATTCGCTTCGCACTAGATCTAGCCACAACATTCGCTTTTTACTTCCAAGTTACAAGGTTGCCTCCGTAAATGTGCAATAGCCGAGGTTGATCTTCTATCAACCATAGATCCCTGCATAATCTGCATCAAGATAGGCTTCAAGAGTTAAATTCTCCCTTTCTTAAATAGGATTCCTTTGCCCGAGTACCTTTTAAGTCATCAGAGAATCTGTAGACAGCTCTAAGATGTGATTCTTTAGGATTGTGCATGAACCGACTTACAACACCAATCGCATAGGCAATATCCGGTCTAGTATGTGACAAGTAAATGAGCTTCCCTACGAGTCTTTGATATGAACCTTTATCAACTCATCGCATCTTCTAGTGCATCTCCAAGTTTGTGGTTCACTTCTATAGGTGTCTCTGCTGGTTTGCATCCCAACTTGCCCGCCTCTCTCAACAAATCAATTATGTATTTTTTTGAGATATAAAGATTCCTTCCCAGAGTGTGCCACTTCAATACCAAGGAAATATTTTAGTTTACCAAGCTCTTTGACCTCAAATTCTTTTACTAGGCATTTCTTCAAGTTTTCCATTTCTTCCAAATCATCACCGTCACTATAATGTCATCTACATAGACTAACAAAGCGGTCATTCCTCCCGAAGATAAGTGCCTTACAAGCAGTGTGATCTCCTTGACTGTTTATACCCTGACTTGAGCATCACTTTGGTAAACCTTCCAAACCAGCTCTCGGGGACTTTTTTTAGTCCGTCTGAGCCTTTTTAGTTTGCAAACCGCTTTATCTCAGATCTCAACCAAAAACCGTGGAACATCCATATAGACTTCCTCCTCAAGATCACCATGTAAGAAAGCATTCTTGATGTCAAACTGCTTGTAGTTTCCACCTTGTCACAAGAAGTGACAACAACACTCTCACAAGTGTTCATCTTTGCAACCGGGCAAATGTCTCAAGGTAATCTATTCCATACTTTTGAGTGTACCTTTAGCAACTAATCTTGCTTTGTACCTCTCCAAAGAGCCATCTGAATTGTATTTTGTATACACCAAATGACAACCAACTGTTTTCTTTCCTTTCGGTAATTCTACCAAATCCCATGTCTTATTTTTTTCAAGTGCTTCCATTTCGACATTCATGGCATTTTTCCTATTCTCATTATTTAATGCCTCAGATACAGTTTTGGGAATGGAGATTGAATTTAGGCTAGTAAGGAAGGTTTTGTGGCTATGGGACAAATTTTTGTAGGACATGAATGAGTACAAGGGATGTTTTGTACAGGCCCTAGTTCCTTTTCTAATAGCAATAGGAAACTCATAGTCTCTCCGATCCGAATTTTCAGATTATTCAAAGTAGGTTCATGAGTTACCTCGGGTTGTAGTGCAAGAGGTTGTTTATCCGAAGAAGATGATTGAACTTGCACCTGCCTTCTTCCTTGAGTAAACTAGTAAAGGCGTAGTAGTGTCCTGAATTCCTTTTGGTGACTTAGGTGTAGTAAGCTCAATTTCAAAGTTGCATAGGTCAAGGTGAGCAGTTGGTTGGTAGGTAAGAAATTTGAGTGTTTGGTCATTGAATAGGAGTTGGAAAATGAAGTTGGGCGAGGCGAGATGTGTGGAAAATCAAGAAGAAAAATCTCTATCCTTATCTTCGTGAATAAGTTCTCCCCAAGATAAGGACGAGTAAAAAGTATTCTTCTTCTCGCAAAAGTGACATCATTTGAAACAAAATATTTTTGGTGGTATGGATTGTAGCATTTGTACCCTTTTTGTGTAGAGGAATAACCAAGAAAGACACATTTGATAGCTCGTGGATCGAGTTTTCCCCTATTTTGAGAATGGACATGGACAAAGGCAACACACCCAAATATTTTAGGAGGAAGATTTGAGGTATGGAAATCAGAAAAATTTCGATAGAGCTTGTATAGGACTTTTGAGTCAAGGACCTTTGTAGGCAACCTATTTATCAAATAAGTAGCAGCTTAAAACAGCCTCCCCAGTATTGTTTAGGAACATTGCTTTGAAACAATAGGGCTCTAGTAATAGCTAAAAGATGACCATTCTTTCTCTAAGCAACACCATTTTGTTGGGGTGTGTGAACACAAGAGGACTCATGAAGAATGCCTTTTCTTGAAAATATGAGGAGAGAAAGTGATTGAAATAGTCTTTAGCATTGTCTGTCCTAAACCGCTTTATTGCAAATTTCAAATTGTGTTTTGATCAGGTTGTAAAGGTTTGAAAAAGCAGACTTGACATCGATTTTGTTTTAATAGAAATATCCAAGACACACGGTACAATCATCAATAAAGGAAACGAACCACCGAGCCCCCAGAGATGTTTGAAATATTTGATGGTCCCCAAATATCACTATGAATAAGAGTAAAAGGAGCAGATGTTCTTTTATTGCTTCATGGAAAGGAGGTACGCTTATGTTTGGCAAGTTCACAAACATCACAATGGAAATTATCAACATTTATTCCTAGGAACAAGGAGGAAACATAAATTTTAGGGTGGAAACGAAGGATGACCAAGGCGGAGGTGATGGAGCCAAATTAGGTCTTTATTAGCTTGAACAGACTTGGATAGGAAAGATAATGTTGAGGAATTTGAGCACTAACTTCTCCACTAGATTCTTCAAGATAGTATAGACCATTTGCTTCCTTAGCATGTCCAATCATCCTCTTCAGATTCTCGCTCCTCGAAAAAACATTGTTTGGGATAAAAACCACACTACAATTAGAATCCTCGGTAAGTTTTTGGATGGAGAGAAGATTGGGAAATAATTTAGGAACATGAAGGACATTTTAAGGGTAAGGTCTTATTTATAACAATATCACCGACCGACCATCGTTAGCATAGAACCATCACCATCGTAATCTTTCTATTACTAGGACAAGGGTATATGAAACAAATTTGTGGGAGGAATGGGTCATATGGTTCAGTAGCTCTGAGTCAATGACCCAAGACACATTGGTGATCGTGTCCGAGACATTAGAATTTTGAGAAGAGGAAATACCGAAAGTGCCAAACCGCAAGTACTGTGGAAGAAGATTTTCCAATGTTCCCAAAGAACGTCTTTAACTTCAATTTCGTCTTTATTAAAAACACGAATTCGTTCTTCATCCATCTGTCGTGCTATATTTGCTCGCCTTGTTCCTTTGAGTGTCCGCCGTTGTCGAAAAATTCCTTTTATTGTCCGTGGCTTCCCATGAAGCTTCCAAAGATTGTTCTTTTGTGTGACGAGATTTTTACAATGGGTGCACCATATGGACTCTTTTAATAGACCTTGTAGAATCTTTCGCTTCATATCATTGCCGGTTATCGCTCCATGGCAATTTTCCTCTCATCGATGCCTTTGTAACTAGGCGTAACCATCTACTCTATTATCGTCAAGCATAACTCCTCTCTTCGCTTCTTCAAAGACGAACTATCGCGAGTGTCTCATTTAGTGATGGTAACTCCTCCTTTCCAAGTATTTGGACTCGATCGCATCAAATTCAACATTTAGCCCAAAGAAGAAAATCATAAATTCGGTCCTTTTCAACGAACCTTTTCAAGAGTCTTTGCATCGAGCCTTTGCCTGCATTTTAATGCACCGGTAATGATCCATCTCCGCCATAAGCTTTGCAAAAGATTAGAATATTCCGTGATGGAACGACTTCCTTGCTTTGTGGATGAAATCTTAGTCTTGATTTCATATATCCGAAAGCAAAGATCACGAACCTTCGAATAAGTTTGTTTGTCTGACCTCCCATATTTCTTTAGATGAGTTAAGAAACATGCATGTGTCACCGATGTCGCATCATAGAATTCCATAACCAAGACATAACCATAGAGTCTTGTTCATCCCAAGCAGCAAACCGAGGATCTCCTTCAGAGGTCCTGTGTCGAGTAAGTGATGCAATTTTCTCCGCCTTTCAAGAACGTTGAACCATGAGACCACTTCTGTAATTCTTCCCATTTAACCCAGAGGCCACATGAATATTCTCGCAACTCACTTGTTTGGTGTGAATGTGGCGAGAAATTTTAACTATCCCATTTGTATTGGTTTGGATAATGTCGGACATAGTTCTTTTGAACAAAAGAAGCGTGCTTAAGGGTTGTGTGGGAGGAAAAGATTACCGTAAAAAATCCTAAATCGATCTAATCGATACCATGATAGAAATAGACTTTTTCTATTATATTATTTCTCAAGAAATTACACTAACATTTATACACATGGTGAGCCTAACTTTAGGAAACTCTAAACTAGGAAACAATCGATTCTAGGGATGTTGTCCCTTAAAAACAAATTTTAAAGTTAGGGTATAAAATATCTACAGGATTATATAAAATATCTACAAGATTCTACTGAATATTCCTAACTAGGAAACTGTAATCGACACCCATGCATTAAAGAGAATACCTAATGGTTGCTACACCTAGAGTAATCCATGTTCTGCCAATTGAGCAGTCAATTGCAGGAGCGCAACCCAAGTAGCCTAAGAGACAAAGATGACAACTCCAAGGCAATAGGCTAGATTGCTAAATAGAAAATTAGCTAGTAAACACAAAAAAGTAACTTGAATTCCATAAAAACCAGAATACAAAGATGCTAATAGAAATCTATGCCATATTAGTGACTATAATGAAATAACATGATTGAAAAATCGTTCCTTCTATGCAAGGAGAATGGTAGCCAAAATTTATTTCAAACCTAAATTCCTTGAAAATGTGAATTATAAAAAGAAAATGGTGATTATATAACCTGGAATCTCGCCAAACACTGTTCAAATGAAAGATTGGAATGACAAGAGTTGCATTTAGAAGCCAAGCCACCGCCACTGCATCACATATCTGTATTAAAAGAATGAAGCAGCGATCAAATAAAAGTGCCATTATCTTCTATAATTAACAATTGACAAGCTATTACTACAGTGATATATAACAAAGGAAAAAACAGCTAAATATTTTCATGCAAGCATGAAGACAACAATACTCCAGAATCTGCATGATATTTCAAGGAAATCTCCATACACATTTTAACAGCATTTTTTAGGAACAAATGGTCCATCCTATGCCATCAACATTCAACATATTTGCAAGCAATAGAGTAAAAGGTTTTAGTAAGAAGAAAACCATACAACAGGGTGCACATTATGGCACCTCTAACATCAAGAAGGGAGCATGAAGGAAAACAGGGGAACTAAAGACCAATGTTCACATGAGCAAGCAAGCATTCTGCTGTAACTTTTGTTTGTTTGAGATTTAATATGCACAAAATCATCAAGAATTAAGACATACCGATAGGCGTTGTTGATTCAATCCACCATTCGCTTCAATTATAAGGAAACCATTAGACTTTGGCAATTCTGAGAAACCTTGAAATCACAAAAAGCAGCAGTTAATATACAAGAGGCCCAGGAGATGGCTAAACAGAATCAGTGATATTATCAACCTATGACAGTTAATACCTTGGGATAACATAGGTAGTGTTTTTATTATTTCTTAGATTTGTATCAAGGTGCGTCCACCAAAAACTTTAGTACTATTTAAATTTTCCAAAAGATAATATAGATGTCTGACTCCTAGAGACCGCAAGCAAAGCATTCCTTCCTTTTCTCTTTGGTTCAGTGCAAGCAAAGCATTTAAGATGCCCCAAAAATTGTACATAAACATGAAATATGAGCCCTCAAATAGGAATTCTAAATTACCATATTCTGTTCCTCAAACTCAATGGTGAATGTTAAGTATGCATCAAACAAGGGATGCTCAATTTTTTCTACATTTTTTTGATACATTTAGAGGATCATAGCCCCATAACCAAATCAAAATATGTTCAGACAAGAGTACTTCAAGGAAGAGTTGAAATTAATATAGACCATATTTACAAGAACAACATGAATGATTTGCATAGAACTAGCTTACTAAAATTTGAAAAGAAAGCAAATAAAGATCATCAAGAAAGATCCTTAACTGATTCAGATAATTGTTAAAATCATATAAGAACTAAGACCTGTTTTAGAAATAATGGAGTTGACACACGGCTTCCAACCTTGATGCATTTTCAGATTCCATGCTGTCATCAACTGCATGATTTTCAATTTAGTATTACATTAGCCAAACTTTTTCATTAATATGAACATTAAAAAGACCTCCAGATGAAGACAGGGTAAAAGATCTTTGTCCTCTTGCAAGTGCCATTTTCTTAAGGCTGTTCCACTCTCCAACTGACCCTTGCGTGAGAATTTAGAGTGACTCAATAGGTTGCTCAGAGTTTAATCCTCTTTCTAAGCCAAAGGCTTTGATCATAGCTTCTCAATCAACACAGAAATTCTCTGTGCAAGTAAAGATGCCCTTGACATGGCAGCTAAAGCCAATTTATAAATTTAATTTTGGCATCCACCGACCCTATGTCAATTAACCACTCCAGTATTTAATATTAGAAATCATAAAAGTTACAATTTCTTCTAAAAATTCTACAATTTCCCCTCGAAGCTTAATAAAAAATGAATGTAGAATATCCATAAGCTCGATGAGCCAATTTATATAGGTATTTCTACAAAAATTAATTTTCCCAACTTAGAGTTCTCAAAATAGAATACAACGAAGATATAAGTAGAAGCAAAAAATATATATACCGCATTGTGAGTGGCATTGGTCTCAGCCTCCATAAACGGCCAAAGCTTCTGAAAAAGCTGAGGACTGCGGTAAACCGAGCCGGGGGGCGAACGCCTGTGAACAACAACAACCGCATTTTTCAAGCTTACAACATCGAAACCTAACAATCCCATGTACAATAACATTCCTGATATATACAATAACGGCGCAAACAACAGCACCCCTTTCCTTCGAAAAACAGTCGATATCAACACGAACACTATCTTATTGGCCGCACTCCGCTTACCGCCACGTCCAACTCCCCCGCCACACCCAGCGAAGTTCTTGTAACGTCCATGGCGGAACCGCGGCGAGGAAGGCGGGGATGGTGAAACCGAACGGTTACTGCCGGTGCCGAGGCGGCTTGGGCCGTGCATTTGAGATCGGGTTTTTAAAGAATTTTAATGAAGAAAAAGAAACCCTAAAATTGAGTAAAGATCTGGCGGCAAGCTTAACTGCTTAATTCTTCAGTAGGAAAATTATACCTTTTTTCCAAAAATAAAAAAAAAAGGTCGGTGATGAGAAAAAGGGAAAATATAAATAATCAATAGATATATATATATATACATACATATTGAAAGATAAATAATATGTATTTTAGATTTAGATGAGGCTTTTGGGCGTAAATGAAGCTATCAACTAAAACACGTAGAGTCCACTCGCCATCAACTAAACCGCTGACTGCCAAAGGAAGGGAAACTTACACTTTAGTGTCATAATTTAAAATTAAGGAATTGTGTTATACTGAAAAGAGTGCAAAAGTATAGTTTTTTTTTCTAAAATAAATTGATATTTATATTTTAAACCATATTTATTTTTATTTGAATAATATTATCTCTAATATTTAAACTTAATTTTTAAAATATAATATATTTTTATTATACTTAATAATTAGTTTTATAATATTTATATTTAAATTTAATAATTAGTTTTATGGCTATTTATTATGTGGGATGAAAAAAGTACCATCTTTGTAAAAGATTTATCTACTATGAAGATTTATCTAAAATTATATATTTATTTTTAAATGAATGATAGATTTTTATATGGAAAATGGTAGTTTTTTAAGTTGAAGGACTTTTAAAAGATTTATTTTAAAGAAGCATATATTTATCATTTGTAAAGGTATTTTTTAAGTAGCGGCAAGTTATTTTATTTAATTATTTTATATAAAAATGTTTTCAGAAAAATGTTTGTATATAATAATACATTGAATGCATAAGCTAATAGTATTTATCAACATAATTGTTTTTTAAAATGAAATAAAACGTAATATAAATTTAATCATAACATAAAAATTAATAATATATGTTAGTAGTATATAGAATATATGTTTTGTTATGAAGTTTGAAAATATTATATTAAAAGGTTTCAATAATTAAAATAAATTGAAGAAATTTGGATTTGAAATATTATATTAAAAATTATAATAAATAGATATTTCAAATTTTATGAAAAACAATTATAATTAAGAATAACAAAAGGAATTTTATCTAAAATAATAACAATAAGATTATTTTTAAAATACTATAAATTGTAATATAAACGTGACAATTAAATTATGTTTAAAGTAAATTATCTAATATAATTTAAAAGATAAGAGTGAAAAAGTAATTTATCCATGTGAAAATAACTACTTAAATTGAGAAGTGTGTCAAAAATTGTAACGTAAACACATTTGTTTATTTAAAAAGTTTGTAATATAATATAAATATATATGTGGTTTGTTACTTTATTTAAAAAATAGTTTATAATTATTTTTTAATTCAATTGGTATACAATTAACTTATGATGCCAATTTAATTAGAAAATTTTATAACTGTACTAAATTGTTGGTCATGTCCACAAGATGGTAAAATAATTATATAAAAATCATGAAAAAGCCAACAATATTTTGGTTGAATGGACAGAATTGAAATTTTGGAAATATTAGTGTCTTAAGTCTCATTATCTTTTTTTTCTAGATTTATTATTAGATGAATTTTTTATAAATTTTATATAAAAATACAAGAATACAAAATACACTCCTAATAATATTTATTTCTTTTAAAAGATAATTATTTAGATAAAATTTAAGAATGAATATCTAATCTTATATATATATATATATATATATGATGTTTTGATATAATAAAACATTTCTAACAATTTGTCATTTGTCATTCTACAAAATTGACATATGTAATTATTAATTAATAAAAAAACTAAGTGAGGATTTAGAATCAATTAATTTAAAAGTACAAAATCTCCGTTATGCATTAACTATCTAAAAATATTATGGAAATTATATTTTAAAACGTATTAAGAAAGTAAATTAATTTCACATATTAAATATATTTTATTGTCCTCGTGGAAATTTAAAAGATATAATTTCAATTACCAAAAACTTTTCATATGATTGGATACTATTCATATTAAATATATTTTTCGTCATCAACCTTACAATCAAAATTTTATGAAAAGTAAAAAGTATTAAAGCTTATGACTGATTGGAGATGATTGAGTACAATAGAGGTGATAACCAATCGAAACACTAAAAAAGTCTAGATTCAACCCTAACACCGGGAACGTCTTGGAGAGGCAAAGTTCTGGGCCAAGGGAATTTCAGATCTAGTTGCGATGAGGACTTTGAGTTCATAGAAGGAGATGTCACGAAGTCTAATGTTAATGGAATTCCGACAATCAACTTCTCCGAAAGGGTTCAACAAAATCTCGTTAGAGATATGGCGACCACAGTGGTGGTTAAGTTATTGGGTCGGAACCTGTCATATACCCTCCTGCAAAATAGGATCCACACCTTTTTGAAACCCTCGCAACAGTTCCATCTCATGGATGTGGAGAATGGATACTTCCTGGTTAAATTTCAAAGCCGAGAGGATTACGAGAAAGTTCTTACCTAGGGGCCATGATCGTGCTCGGGCAGTATCTCACGGTCCAACCGTGGACTCCGAAATTTAATCCCTTTTAGGCTTTTCCCAGCAGCACTATGGTTTGGGTTCGGTTGCCTGATTTGCCCAGCTATCTTTACAAATAACGTGTTCTTGAGGAAATAGAGGGATTAATAGGTAAGGTCATTAAACTCGATTTTCAGACGGACAAGGGCTCGAGGGGGAAATTTGCCCGAATGGCAGTGTTTATCAATCTGGGAAATCCTCTGATCTCCCAGATCCTAGTTAACAACGTGGTTCAGAGGGTTGAATTCTAATCGCTTCTGTTAGTGTGTTTTTTATGTGGCAGGTTCGGACACTTGCAAAACCTTTGCCTTGGCTCCGGCTTAGCGAACAACACAGTAGTGGGTTCAGTTTTGATGGCGGGAACCCCATCGAAAAAAGACAAGGTGGTGGAGCCGGTGGAGGCCTTCGGGCCATGGATGCTGGTCGACCAAAAATCCAAGCACAATTTAAGGAATCATCAAATCCTTAATAAGGTAACTGGGGAAGGTGACTTGAATTCATTGGAAACTAAAACATCAGAAAATGGTGCAGCGGCGGCTAATTTGTTGGGAGTAAATTTTCAAAAAGGAGTCTTCTTAAAGGAGAAGGGGAAGGGAGCACCACTTAGGGTTAATAAAAAATTTTGAGTTAGTGACGAAAACGATAAACGTTTTTAGTGTTTTAGGGAAGCTTAATTCGGCTAGGCCAGGGACATCAAATGGGGATGTTAATCTGGTAGACTTTGGGCCTGGATCAAATAATATGGACATACCAAATGGATCACCAATGGAATATCTAGGTTCGAGGGTTTTGGAAACTGCAAAAATCGAAAGTTCAAATTTATTTAGGCTTAGACAACAAGACTGAGGAGATGGGGGCTTGGAGAATAAGGGTAACTTGGATAATTCTTTGGCTTTGAAGGGAGTTGGTACGAAGCAAATGCAGATTTTGGGGGTTTCAAATATTAATGATAATTTGACCATGTTGGGTGTTAATTCTCATTTTAATCCAACTTTCAATGATCCAGTGGAGGCAGTGGTGAAACTTAACAGTGAGGTCCTCGACCTTGGAAGAAATTCAACTGTTATTTTCAAGGAGAATAAGGTACCGAAAATTATCAGTTCCAATGGAGGTGCTGATTTGATTGGGAGGTGTAAAGGAATTTCGATTTCAAAAGGGAGGGATCAGGGGCTAAGGGTGGATCTGTCCGTAGTGGCGGCGCTAGCAAAATCATTTTGAACCATGGGGATGTTTTAAAAACTCTAATAATGCGAGGGTTCCATTATTAGATTCTATGAACTCCATGGCCAAACTCATTAGCTCGCAGATTGACATTGAGGTTGAGAAAGAAAACCTAAACCGTCATGGGAAAAGCCGTGAAGGAGGCTTTTTAGCCAGTATTTGTGGTTAGTTTTCTAACTTTCTTTATTTTTATTAATATATGAGTTTATCTATTAATTCTTGGAACTTTTAAGGGTGTGTTAGTAACAAGTTTCCGTGGATTTTTCATCAGTATAATTAGGAGTATAAATCGGATATTATTGGTCTTTTAGAAACAACAGTTAATGGTGGAAAAGTTTATTCGATTATCGCCAGTCTTGGTCTTCAGTACTTTCACAGGGTAGAAGCAATTGGTTTTTCTGGAGGTATAAGGGTTGGTTGGAATGAGTTAATCTGGGTTAAAATTCTTCGGAGTCACCCTCAATTTGTTTTGACTTGTGTTTTTGATAGTTCCTCTCAACGACCTATTTTTGTCCTTTTTTGTTTACAGTAGCCCTAATAGTCGTAAATGGAGGTGTCTTGGGATGCTTTAAAGGCAACTTTTCCGGGTAATGGTTATCCTGGATGGCAGTTGGAGATTTTAATGCACTTTCAGCCTCCAGTGAAAAGAAGGGTAGTCCAGTTAGTGGAAAAAGATGTTCTTATTTTAGGGACTTTATGGATTCGACAGGGGTTCATGATTTTGGATTCAAATGTGCTCTCTTCACGTGGTGTATAGGTAGAGTCTATGAACTACTTGACAGAGCTATCGAAAATTATATGTGGCTTGTGTCTTTCCCAAATTATTTTGTGACTCACCTCTTAAAACTCATAGCTGATCACAGGCCTTTGGTCTTGACTATTTGACCTATGCTTCATTCTGTTATAGGATGACCTTTTCGTTTTCTGGCAGGATGGATTGAACACTCAGAGTTTTCTGAATTTGTTAAGAAGAATTGGAACTTTAATGGCTCGATGTTCAATATAGTGGCGAACTTTACGAATCAACTAAAAAAGTAGAACAAGCAGGTATATGGTCACATTGGGTTTCGAGAAAAAAAAAGGCTGCTTCAAAAGCTTGACTGTATTCAATGGGATATGGATTGTTCCTAGTCAGATTCTCTACTTCAGTTGGATTTAGAAGTTAGGGAGGAGCTGGAACATGTCATGTACCATAAAGAACTTCTTTGGAAACAGAAGGCGAAATGTGATTGGCTCTCTTTGGGTGACTGAAATACTAATTTTTTTCACAGGCGCACTCTTAGAAGAAGAAAGTAGGATTGGATTACGACTTTGAAAACTAAGGTAGGAGAATAGATCTTTGATGAGGAAGACTTGCGACATGAGGCGATTTGCTTCTTCAAGAATCTATATAGTGAAGACCCAGGGCCAATGAGGGGACTTCCTACTAGTTCATTCCTGCGGCTTGAGGATGGCGAGGTCCAATTTTTAAGTAATCTTGTCTCTAATGAAGAGATAAACTCTGCTTTGTTTGATATGGGGCCTCTAAAGGCTCCGAGAAGTGATGGGTTCCATGATCTTTTCTTCCAGAGTCAATGGGATCTTCTTGGGGGCTCGGTTTGTGGATTGGTTAAGAGTATTTTTGCAGGGGAAAAATAAACCCGAAGCTAAACAACACTTTAATCGTTCTTATTCCCAAGGTTTCGAATCCATAATGTTTTTCTCGGTTTCAACCTATCAATTAGTGTTCAGTTCTTTATAAGTTGGTGGTGAAGATTATTGACATCCAGTTTAAGCTGGAATTCCCAAGAATTATTGGCCAAGAGCATAGTGGTTTTATTGCAGGGATAAGCACTACCGACAATATTATTATTGCTCAGGAAGTGTTTCACTCCATGAGAGTTAAGCAAAAGTCTAGTAATTGGTTTGCAATCAAGATTGATCTCGAGAAGGTATATGATCGTGTTTGATAGAAGTTTATTGAAGCATCCTTTCAAGTTGCAAGTAGTTTGAATTTTTTAAATAATGTTATTATGTCTGCTATCAAAACTTTCACTATGCAGATTCTTTGGAACGACACACCATCCTAGAAGTTTCAACCGGCTAGAAGGGTACATCAAAGATGTCCACTTTCACCTTACCTTTTCATTTTGTGCATGGAATGGCTCAGTCACAGTATCCACTCAAGTATCAATTTTAGGTGTTAGAGGCCTATTCGCTTGTCTCGATCAACTCCTCTCCTCTCACTTTTTTTTTTTTGCAGATGATTTGATTTTGTTTGGCCAAGCAAAAAAGAATCAAGCCACAATCATAAAGAGAATACTAGATAGTTTCTGTGATTATTCTGAGTACAAGATTAATGCTACTAAAACTAATATATGCTTCATTGATGGTGTAAGTGAGGCTCTAGGAGGTAGAGTAAGTAGTTTTATTGGTTTTTAGAAGTTCAAAATCTTGGGAACTATTTAAGCGTGCCTTTGTTTCATGACATAGTAACAAATAACACTTTGTGGTTTGTTGTGGACAAGGTTCAGAGTAAATTACAGAGCTGAGATACATGGTCGTTGTCTTTAGCTATTAGGGTCACTCTAGCTCAATAGGTCTTATTAGCGATTCCCAGTTATTTTATGCAATCAATGATGATACCCAAAAGTATTTGTGAGGAAATTGAACGTATGGTGCGTCAATTTGTTTTGGGGATCTTCGAGTAGTGGTAGAAAAGTGGCTTTAGTTAGTTGGGAAGACATATGTCAGCCTAAAGATCACGGTGGTCTAGGTTTCCAAAAGCTTCAGGACCATAACACGTCTTTTATGTTGAAGCTGGGTTACAAACTTGTAGCAGATTCTAAAACTCTTTGGGCCCAGGTTCTCTAAGCTAAATTTGGGGTTGCAAAAGGTTTGCCCAAATCCATAACGCGCAGCAGGTGTTCGTTCTTGTGGAGAACCCTCACAAAGGTTTGGCCATTTATTCGAGAGAATCTACTTTGGTCAGTGGGAGATAGGGAAAGTGTCATATGTTGGCATGATCCATGGGTACCATGTGTGAGGCCTCTTGTCAATATGATTCTCGGTCATATAACCTTGATTTGGACTGTGTTTTGAATGATATAGTTCTATGTAATGGGACTTAGAATATGGATCTGTTTTGAATTTGATTGCCTAAGGTGATAGTTTGTAAGATTATAGGGGTCTCCCTACCATATCCAATAGTAGAAGTTGATAGAATTATCTGGGGAGGCACTTCGAAAAGCTCATTTTTCGTTAAAAAAACCTACGGAAAATTTGAAAAACGTCTTGGAAACCAAAGAAGGAGGTGTGGCATATTCCTTAAAAGTTTCAAGGACCTCAAGAGGTTAGATTTTTAATTTGGCTTGCGTTCAAGCAGAGGTTGCTGACTAACGTAGAGAGAGTTCGTCAAGATCTCGGGCACAGTTCAATGTGTGAGGTTTGTTGGCATATCTCGGATGATGTGCTACATGCTATTAGGGACAATACTGCAGTGCGAATCATTTGGAATCTTTTAATCCCCTTTGATTGGCATAAAATATTTTACTCTGACAATCTATAAGATTGGCTCACCTCAAACTTACAAAATTGTCATAATTTTCGTTTTGGTGAGGTTGATTGGCAATGCTTATTTGGGGCTATTATTTGGTGTATTTAAAATAATCGTAATCTCTTCATATTCCAAGGTATCTCTTGGAGTAATGATGATTTTGTTTTCTTATAGTTGGGCCAAACATTTTGCTTTATTTGGTAGGGCCCTAACATGTTTGACTCAGATTTCGACTCCTTGTACACATTTGGTTGGGAATTGGGCTTGTTTGAATACTGATGGTTTTGTAAGATATGGGAATGATTTTGCGGCTGCAGAGGGAATCGTGAGAAACCGAAATGGAAAGTGGATTATTGGTTTTATTATATTATTGAGGAGTTGTTCAGTGTTGGAGGTTGGACTTTGGGGCATCTTGGATGGTTTAGGCATCTTAGTGGATTGGGGCTATGACCATTTGTTAATCCAAACCGATAGCCTTGAGGTAGCTAAGGTTATTCAGAAGAGACTTACAGGAGGATCTAATTCGACCTTGATAAGGAAGATTCTTTAGTTTTGAGCGTTAGAGTATTTCACATATTTCTAGAGGGGACAATCAGGATACTGATAATCTGGTCAAGATGGCACATGGAGGAAGCCATGGATTGCGAATTTTTGAAGTATTCCCGTTTGAGGGATTGAGCTAGCTTATGTCATCTGTACTTATTTTATTTTTTCACTATCACCAAATAAAATTTATGAAAAGTAACAATAAATTACTTACAAATTATCTAATCTCATTTAAATTAAAAAATTAATAATAAATAATTTCAATAATTACAAATATATATTTTCAATGAAACTAAATTTTAGTTTTAAAAATTGTAAATTCTTCTAGTAAATTTTCTTTATCAATTATGAAACAATTATATTTTAATATTATAAACGAGAAAAGTGATTTGTACCATTTTTATTTTTAAAATACAATAAAATTGAGAAAGAAATTATTGAACAATGATGATTGATAATTATTTGATTTAACTACTTTTTTGAAAATTTGATTTAACTTTATATTTTTATGTTTGAATTTCATAATAATGTTATTATTTATTTTAAAATATAGATAAAGAAATAATTCAATATAATTATTATTACATACAATAAATTACTTCATCGTATAGGCAAATTATTAAATTCTAAAACATTTATTAATATGTCGATTAAGCCTTAGCTCAATCATATGAGCATTGTTGTTGTTAGAGTTGTGACCCAAATTCTTATTAAAATAAAATACAAGTTGTACAAGAAGAATCAGTATAGAAGTTTACTTTCTCTGTTTGATATTGATTTGAATAAGGTGTTTCAATCTTACTACATTACTTCTATTAGATGTTGATTAGAATAAGGTTTTTTAAACCTATAAATAGACGCAGTCTTTACTCTTTATAATTATTCGAATTCAACATAGTAAATTTTCTTCTCCTATGCTCGTGATTTTTTTCCCGAAAGGGTTTTCACGTAAAATTTGTGTTATATTTTTCTTTCTTTTATTTGTGATTGTCATTTTTGACATTTTAATTTCACAAATTGGTATCAGAACTTTCTGGGTTACTTATCTCGATCACAGTAATGTCGTCACTGAAGTATGAAATTTCTCTGTTGGATCGCAACACCAGATTCGCGTTGTTGCAGATAAAGATGCAAGCAGTTCTTGCGCAGATGGATTTGAAAAATGCCTTGTTGGGGATAGATAATATGCCTTTGACATTGACGGTTGAAGAGAAGAAGCATAAAGTTCGAAAGGCCTTGAAGCAATTACATTTTCATTTGTCTAACGAAATTTTGCAGGATGTTATAAAGGAGAAGACCGCTACTGCATTATGGGCAAAACTAAAGCAGCTATGTATGTCAAGAACCCTGACGAGTAAGTTACATATGAAGTAGCGTCTTTATGCTTATCATTTAGAAGAACACCGTCTGTGCACGAACACTTAACTGTGTTTGATAAAGAAGATTTCGGGTTGATTCTACTTTATTCGTTGCCTCCGTCCTATTCAGCCTTTAGAGACATGATTTTGTATAGTCGTGAATCTCTCACAATTAATGAGGTCTATAATTCTTTGACCCCATATGACAAGATGAAACATCTTGTAATTAAATCTGACTCTCAGGGAGAGGGTCTTATTGTTCGTGAAAGACAAGAATGAAATACTAATGATCATCTACAAATTTTTTGATCAATTAATCTCCATCCGTTGCCATTGAGAAAAAAACTTCATAAGAGATATGGTCTGTAAGCCTACTGATTATTCTGATTTAAAGATTTTTGGGTGCCCTGCGTATGCTCATGTTGATAATGAAAAATTGGAACTGAGATCTATTAAATGTGTTTTTTATTATAAGGCTGGTGTAAAAGGGTATAAATTGTGGTGTCCTGAAAATAGAAAAGTTGTAATTAGCAGAAATGTTATTTTTTATGAAACTGCTATGCTACCTAACTTATCCCTTAAATACTCTTCAAATAAATAACAACAAAAATAGATGGAGCTTAAGATTGATCCAGTATCTACAACAAAGTCGACTCCTCAAGTTAGTACAGGAAATTAGAACAGAGTCAATTCTTTACCACAATATTCTATTACCAAAAACAGAACTAGAAGAGAAATTAAATGTAACAGCCTGATTTTGGGACTAGTCGAAATAGTGGTCTCAGAACCACTAATCCGAGATTGATGAAATTATTTTACTATTATTTTCTGTGTTATGGTATTAATATATGGCTATGTGAAAATTTTGGTGCTTTAATTTGAGTGATAGCATGCTTAATTGTGAAAAAGGACTAAATCGCATAAAGTGTGAAAGTTCTATTTTTCAAGGTAGAGGAGTCCAATAGCCATAGATTACTAAATTGGAGGTCCTTAAAGTGCAATTAGGCCTTAGATGATGTATTGGCCGGCCATAGATAGAAAAAGGGGACAAGAGCATTAATTGTAGTCAAATTGGGTGAAATTGGGTGAGAAAAGATGAATAAAATAAAGGGAAGAGAAAAACTATCATCTTTTACTATTCATTCATCTCTTTCTACCGAAAATTGAAGAGGAAATAGGGCATTTGGGAGTTCAAACTTTCAGCCAAGCCATCTCTTTGCTAGTAAGTAATTTAGGTGGTTTTAATTGATGATTTTTGTGTTTTTGGAGTCCCCATAGCTTAAGCTAGCTAATGATGGGACTAATTTGAGATATGGTTGAAAGTCTAGAGACTTGCCATGAGAGTATTTATGCTGTTATCTTAGTTTTTATGGAAGAAAATGAATGGTAGGGAGGTGAGAAACAACTTTTATGAAGGGTGTTAGCATGAAAACACTTAAATAGGGCTTGAATGCAAAGATTCAATTTGTGTCATAAATGCATGAAATAGTTGGAATAGTGAGTAGTTGTAAGAGAAATAAATATTCATCTATGCTTGTTTATTTAGAAAATGTGGTAAAAAAATGATTCACGAGCTTAGGGGCAAAATCGTAATTTTGCCATGGTATAAGGTTAAAATAGTCATTTTTGCCCAAGTGTAGAATTTGATGTATATTAATCATAGAATGTCCTAAATGGACAAATTTCATTTTTATAGATCAAGAAGAGCGCGGAATCAACCTTGATCGTAGGAAAGGCAAGGTGATCGAGTAAATTGCTAGCTAACACATTTTGCATCAAGGTAAGTTTACGTGTAAACGATGCATTTTACATGCACATTATTGTTGTAAATCAGTGCGTAGCATAATTGAGAACATGTATAATTCAAGTAGATAGAAAGTGGTAGTTAATGAATAATTCTTGTGTGAATGATGGAATAGATAGGTAGGTGTGTTATATCACATTTTGATGGTGGGCTAAGTGCGATACCACCTTGTTTTTTAATTACGATGGGTTGTGTACGATACCACCGTAATTAACCTTTCTAGTGGGCTGTGTGCGATACCACCGTAATTAACCTTTCTGGTGGGTTGTGTGCGATACCACCGTAATTAACCTTCTTAGTGGGCTATGTGCGATACCACCTTAATGAAGACTGATGGTGGGCTAAGTGCGAAGCCACCGGGTAATGTATTTTGAGATGGTGATGTGTTACATTAAGTGACATTGTGATGTTTAGTGCAGGAAAACTGTTATTGTATGTATGCATCATGCTTGTGATGTGATTGGGATGTGTGAATGGAGGAAATGAGTAAGCCTAATACTAAACGTATATTGATTTCTTGCTTAGCAAATAATGCTATAAAAATGTTCATTCATTTTAAAGTGTTTTATTGTTTACATGTGAACTTACTAAGCTTTAAGCTTACTCCTCTCTTTTTCCCTTGTCTTATAGGGCTTAAAAGTCGAGCCGAGATTCACCGATAACTAGAAGACCGCCCACACTATCTGTTTACTTCGGTATAATTAGATTAGTGATTTTGTATATGGCATGTATAGGACTAGACTAGTTAGATTATTTTGTTATTTTGACCAAAGGTGTATTGGTTCTTGCTAAGGCATTTATTTTGTAAATTGCCAAGAATGATGGCATATTTTATCATTTATGAAATTTCAATGTTATCAATGTGAGTGCATGTGATTAAGAGAGGTTTGTTGGTTTGTTGAATAAACACATGTAGAGTAAGATATAGGGATGCTAGAAGCCTGGTAAATAGCCTTCATATGTCACACGGATAGACACACAGGCGTGTGTCTAGGCCGTGCTAACCCTGCACCTTATTATTACTAATTAGAATAGACCACGGGTGAATCTCACGGTCGTGTGCATGAACCGTGTAAGACACACGGTAAGGACATGGGCATTTGCCTAGGCCTTGTGGATCAAGTTAGTAGCTCCCAACGGTTAGGAGACACGGGTGTGTCCAGGCCGTGCTCAATTAGTCAGTAACTCCCCAGGCAGAAGACACGGCTATGTTGTATGGGTATACGAGCGTGCCCCCATTTCACATGGGCGTGCCCTAGCCGTGTGAGTTTTTGCAAAATGTTGGGGTTTTTGGGCACGGTGGGAGCACATAGGCGTGTGTGACCACACACAGGCGTGCGTGTCATCTAGTATGGGCGTGCACTCCCTGTTTAGATTAAAAGAAATTTTATGGACCGTAAAACTTTTCTCGTAGGTACGATTGAGATCTCATAGGTTGAGTGTGAAGTAGTTGAAGCGATTCGGGAAGAGTAGTCACATTGAGCCTAAGTGGCAGTCAGGTAAATTATTCGATAACGTCTCGTGCCTGATTCCAGCGGGGATTACAGGTAAGGGGTGTTACATTTAGTGGTATCAGAACTATGGTGTAGTCGGTTCTAGGACTACCGTAGCGTGTGTGGGAGTCTAGCTATACATGCCATAAGTGTATAATGATAATGTGGTGGCTTCTGATGATTTTAAAAATTTGTTTTATGTAGTATATGGATTCCGATCAATCGGCTGCTAGTGACGCAGCTAGTAATGCATCGGCCCCTACGCAAGGGACCGCACTTGTGTAAAGTGAACCTGAGACTGGGGGTCAAGGAGAAGAGGCTCGAAAAGTCTTTCTCCAAATGATGAGCAATTGGTACACCGAATATGTACGAGCTAATCCCAATGCTCAACCTCCTCCACCTCCTCCTATACCTAGCCAGTTCCTGTGGCTCCCCAATGTGTAGAAATAATGAGGACAAATAAGCCCCGGTAGATAAAATTCGAAAGCAAGGGGCTGAAGATTTTAGAGCTAACAAAGATGATGACCACAATGAGGCGTAGTTCGGCTTGAGAACTCAATGAGGGTTTTGATGAACTCTTTTGTACACCGAGAAGAGTTTGAAATCTGTTGTATCTTTCTTTGAGGACTCGGCATACTATTGGTGGAAAACGTTGACATCAGTAGTTCCTAAAGAGAGGGTAACGTGAGACTTTTTCTTGGAAGAATTTAGAAATAAGTATATAAGTCAAAGGTTTATAGACCAGAAGCGGAAGGAATTCCTTGAGTTAAAGTAAGGAAAAATGACTGTGGCGGAATATGAACACGAATTTGTTCAGCTTAGCAAGTACGCACAGGAATGTGTATCCACGGAGGCTACCCTATGCAAGAGGTTTGAAGATGGGTTAAATAAAGACATCAAACTTTTAGTTGGGATCTTAAAACTAAAAGAATTTGTGATACTAGTGGATCGGGCTAGTAAGGCTGAAGAATTGAGTAAGGAAAAGAGGAAAGCCCTAAGTGAGGCTCGTGATGCGAGGAAGAGGCCGATGAGCAAGTCATACCAATCTCAATCGAAGAGGTCTAGAGAAGGGAACCCTCGGATGACTATGTCAGTTGAGTATTCGCAGAGAGATCGAGGTAATACGTATTAGGGTTCAAGAGTTCAGACCACCTCAATGGCAAGTGTGGGCAATCCAAAGTTCAAGCTAAAGTGCCCAAGTTGTGGCAGACATCACACTGGGGAGTGTTGGGGAAACAATCGAAATTGCTACAAGTGTGGATCCCTCGACCATTTCATTCGAAACTGTCCTGAAAGAGATGACAAGGAAAAGAAGCAAGAGGTAAAATCAAGCAGTGCATCTTTTAGAGGTAGGCCACAAAAGAACCAGGGAGGTGGGACTAGTGGTAGAGGTGTATCACGAGACACCCCTGTAAGGTCAGAGGGTCGGGCGCCAGCAAGAACCTATGCTATTCACACTTGAGAAGAGGCATCATCGCCGGATGTAATAACAGGTACATTTTTCTCTATGACACATATGTTATTGCTTTGATTGACCCGGGGTTGACCCATTCTTATATTTGTATGGGATTGGCATTTGGTTTGGGTATGACTATTGAGTCTACTAAATTTGTGATAAAAGTATCAAACCCCTTAGGAAAACAGGTGTTAGTTGATAAGATGTGTAGGAACTGTCCTTTGACAGTTAGGGGTTATTATTTTCCGATAAACTTTATGTTGCTGCCATTTGATGAGTTTGACTTGATTCTTGGTATGGACTGGTTGACTACCCATAGTGTTTTAGTGAATTATGGTAGTAAATTTATTGAATTGAAGTGTGAAAATGGAGATGTTATTCGGGTTAAATCAAGTGAGTCAGATAACCTACCGGTGATGATTTCTTCCATGGCAGCTGAGAAATATTTGAGAAAAGGATGTGAGTTATATCTTACCTTTGTACTAAATAGTCAAGAGTCTGAGGCAAAGGCTAAAATCGTGCCGGTTGTATGTGAGTATCCGGATGTATTCCCAGAAGAGTTACCTGGACTACCTCCAATCAGAGAGGTTGAGTTCGAAATTGAGTTAGTTTAGAGAACGGCACCTATTTCCATCGCTCTGTATAGGATGACATCGTTGGAGTTGAAAGAACTGAAGGTCCAGTTGCAAGAGTTGATGGATAAGGGTTTTAGAAGACCAAGCTTTTCGTCGTGGGGTGCTCCGATATTATTTGTGAAAAAGAAAGATAGATCCATGAGATTGTGTATAGACTACAGATAGATCAACAAGGTGACAGTAAAAAATAAGTATCCTTTACCGAGGATAGATGATCTATTTGGTCAACTGAAGGGAGCTATGGTGTTCTCCAAGATTGATTTGAGATCCGGATATTATCAGCTGAGAATTAAGGAACAAGACGTACTGAAAATAGTATTTAGGACGAGGTATGGCCATTATGAGTTTCTGGTCATGCCGTTCGATTTAGGGAATGCTCCTGCAATTTTTATGGACTTAATAAATCGTATCTTCTGACCATATTTGGACAAGTTCGTAGTTGTTTTTATCGATGACATATTGGTCTACTCGAGATGAGTGTGATCATGCAAAGCATTTGAGAATTGTCTTGCAGACCTTGAGAGACAAGCAATTATATGTTAAATTTAGCAAGAGGAGTTTTGGCTCCGAGAGGTCAGATTTCTAGGACATGTTGTGTCAAGGGAAGATATTAGAGTTGATCCGAAAAGATCTCGACTATTTTGGAGTGGAAACCGCCGACGAACTTGTCGGAAGTTAGAAGCTTTCTGGGTTTGGTGGGGTTCTATAGACGGTTCGTGGAGAGATTTTCTATGATTGCTACTCCGATGATGAAATTATTGCAGAAGGATGTTAAGTTTGAATGGACTAAAAAATACCAACAGAGTTTTGAGAGATTGAAAATATTGTTAATAGAAGCACCGATTTTAGTACAGCCTGAGTCAGGAAAGGAGTTTGTAGTCTACAGTGACGCGTCCTTAAATGGTCTCGGTTGTGTGTTGATGCAAGAGGGTAAGGTGGTCGCTTACGCCGAGAGGGCCTAAAACCACATGAGAAGAATTATCCGACTCATGACCTAGAGTTGGCCGCAATCATTTTCGCGTTAAAGATTTGGCGACATTATTTATATGGTGAGAAGTGTCGAATTTTACGGATCATAAGAGTTTGAGGTACTTGATGAATCAAAAGAGTTAAATTTACAAGAATGACGATGGCTTGAATTATTGAAAGACTACGAGCTAGTGATCAATTACCACCCGGAAAGCAAATATAATTCTGAGATGCTTTAAGTAGAAAATCTTTGTATGCTTTGAGAACTATGAGCACGAGTTTGTCATTGTCCGATGATGGTGCTATACTGGCTGAGTTGAGAGCTAGGACACTAATTGTCCAACAAATATGTGAAGCTCAAAGGAATGATAGTGAGATGTTAGCTAAAAGAGCTAAGTGTGAATCAGGAGCTAATTCTGAATTTTGGATAAGTTCAAATGGTTGTTTAATGTTCTATGATAGAATTTGTGTACCTAAAGATGATGAGTTAATTCGAGAAATTTACAAGAAGCATATAATAGTCATTTGTCAGTACACCCGGGCAGTACGAAAATGTACAATGATCTAAAGAAATTCTATTTGTGGCCAAGAATGAAAAGAGACATCTCAGAGTATGTAACAAGATGTCTGATTTGTTAACAAGTGAAAGCCAAGCATCAGGTGCCTTCGGGATTACTTCTACCAGTGATAGTTCCCGAGTGGAAGTGGGATCAGATCATCATGGACTTCGTGACGGGGTTGCCTTCGACACCAAAAAAGAAAGATTCTATATGGGTTATTGTTGATAGGTTAACGAAGTCGGCTCACTTTATATCGGTACGTATTGATTATTCACTAGAGAAGTTAGCTGAGTTGTATATTGCAAAGATAGTAAAATTACATGGAGTGCCTATATCCATTATCTCGGATGGAGACCTGAGATTTACTTCGAGGTTTTAGAAGAAACTACAAGAGGCCTTAGGTACAAGGTTGAATTTTAGTACTGCTTTTCATCCTCAAACTGATGGTCAGTCTGAGAGAGTAATTCAAGTTCTTGAAGATATGCTCTGATGCTGTGTGTTAGAATTCGAAGGTAGTTGGGAAAGATACATATCTTTGGTCGAATTTGCTTACAACAATAGTTATCAATCGAGCATACGGATGGCACCGTATGAGGCCTTATATGGTCGTAAGTGTCAGGCTCTTCTGTATTAGACTGAGTTGGGTGAGAAGCAAATCCTTGGGATTGATTTAGTTAAAGAAACTGAGAAAAAGTGAAAGTGATTTGGGATAGTTTCAAAGTTACTTCAGACAGGCAAAAGTCGTACGCGGACTTGAAAAGAAAAGAAATTGAGTTTCAAGTAGGTGACAAAGTATTTTTGAAAGTGTCACCGTGGAAGAAAGTATTGAGATTTGGTTGAAAGAGTAAATTGAGTCCGAGATTCATAGGGCCGTACGAAATTACCGAAAGGATTGGGCCAGTGGCATATCGGTTGGCTCTACTGGTAGAGTTAGAGAAAATTCACAATGCGTTCCATGTATCAATGCTAAGGCGTTATCGTCCGATCCCTCGCATGTGGTTTCTCCCACGAAAATTGAGATACGACCGGACATGACATATGAGGAAGAGCCGATTAAAATCTTGGCTCGAGAAGTAAAACAGTTGAGGAATAAGGATATAGCCTTAGTAAAAGTGTTGTGGTGAAAGCACGGTGTAGAAGAAGCTACGTAGGAATAGGAAGAAGCCATGAGAGAGCAATATCCAAACCTCTTTACCGGTAAGATTTTTGAAGGCGAAAATCTGAAAAAGGGGGGAGAGTTGTAACAGCCTGATTTTGGGGCTATCAAAACAGTGGTCTCGGGACCACTAATCTGAGGTTGAGGAAATTATTTTACTATTATTTTATGTGTTATGGTATTAATATATGGCTATGTGAAATTTTTGGTGCTTTAATTTGAGTGAAAGCATGATTAATTGTGAAAAAGGACTAAATCGCATAAAGTGTGAAAGTTCTATTTTTCAAGGTAGAGGAGTCCAATAGCCATAGATTACTAAATTGGAGGTCTTTAAAGTGCAATTAGGCCCTAGAAGATGTATTGGCCGGCCATAGATAGAAAAAGGGGACAAAAGCATTAATTGTAGTCAAATTGAGTGAAATTAGGTGAGAAAAGATGAATAAAATAAAGGGAAGAGAAAAACTATCATCTTTTACTATTCATTCATCTCTTTCTACCAAAAATTGAAGAGGAAATAGGACATTTGGGAGTTCAAACTTCAGCCAAGCCATCTCTTTGCTAGTAAGTAATTTAGGTGGTTTTAATTGATGATTTTTGTGTTTTTGGAGTCCCCAAAGCTTAAGCTAGCTAATGAAGGGACTAATTTGAGATATGGTTGAAAGTCTAGATACTTTCCATGAGAGTATTTATGTTGTGAGCTAAATTTTTATGGAAGAAAATGAATGGTAAGGAGGTGAGAAACAACTTTTATGAAGGGTGTTAGCATGAAAACACCTAAATAGGGCTTAAATGCAAAGATTCAATTTGTGTCATACATGCATGAAATATTTGGAATGGTGAGTAGCTGTAAGAGAAATAAATGTTCATCTATGCTTGTTTATTTAGAAAATGTGGTGAAAAATGATTCACGAGCTTAGGGGCAAAATCATAATTTTGCCATGGTATAAGGTTAAAATAGTCATTTTTGCCCAAGTGTAAAATTTGATGTATATTAATCATAGAATGTCCTAAATGGACGAATTTCATTTTTATAGATCAAGAAGAGTGCAAAATCAACCTTGACCGTGGGAAAGACAAGGTGATCGAGTAAATTGCTAGCTAACACGTTTTGCATCAAGGTAAGTTTTGGTGTAAACGATGCATTTTTCATGCACATTATTGTTGTAAATCAGTGCATAGCATAATTGAAAACATGTATAATTCAAGTAGATAAAAAGTGGTAGTTAATGAATAATTCTTGTGTGAATGATGGAATAGATAGGTAGGTGTGTTATATCAAATTTTGATGGTAGGCTAAGTGCGATACCACCTTGTTGTTTAATTACGATGGGCTGTGTGTGATACCATCGTCTGTTAACCTTTCTGGTGGGCTGTATGCGATACCACCGTAATTAACCTTTCTGGTGGGCTGTGTGCGATACCACCGTAATTAACCTTCTTGGTGAGCTATGTGCGATACCACCTTAATGAAGACTGATGGTGGGCTAAGTGCGAAACCACCGAGTAATGTATTTTGAGATGGTGATGGGTTACAATAAGTGACCTTGTGATGTTTAGTGCAGGAAAACCATTATTGTATGTATGCATCATGCTTGTAATGTGATTGGGATGTGTGAATGAAGGAAATGAGTAAGCCGAATACTAAACGTATATTGATTTCTTGCTTACCAAATAATGTTATAAAAATGTTCATTCATTTTAAAGTGTTTTGTTGTTTACATGTGAACTTACTAAGCTTTAAGCTTACTCCTCTCTTTTTCCCTTGTCTTATACTACTTAAAAGTCGAGTCGGGATTCGCCGATAACTAGAAGACCGCCCACACTATCTGCTTACTTCGGTATAATTAGATTAGTGATGTTGTATATGGCATGTATAGGACTAGACTACTTAGATTATTTTGTTATTTTGACCAAAGGTGTATTGGCTCTTACTAAGGCATTTATTTTGTAAATTGCCAAAGAATGATGGCATATTTTATCATTTATGAAATTTCAATGTTATCAATGTGAGTGCATGTGGATTAAGAGAGGTTTGTTGGTTTGTTGAATAAACCCATGTAGAGTAAGATATAAGGATGCTAGAAGCCTAGTAAATAGCCTTCATATGTCACACGGGTAGACACACGGGCGTGTGTCTAGGCCGTGCTAACCCTGCACCTTATTATTACTAATTAGAATAGACCACGGGTGAATCTCACGGCCGTGTGCATGAGCCGTGTAATACACACGGTAGGGACATGGGCGTGTGCCTAGGCTGTGTGGATCAAGTTAGTAACTCCCAACGGTTACGAGACACGGATGTGTCCAGGCCATGCTCAATTACTCTGTAACTCCCCACGGGCAGAAGACACGGGTATGTTGTATGGGTACACGGGCGTGCCCCTATTATACATGGGCGTGCCCTAACCATATGAGTTTTGGCGAATGTTGGGTTTTTGGGCACGGTGGGAGCACATAGGCGTGTGTGACCACACACAGGCGTGTGTGTCATCTAGCATGGCGTGCACTCCCTGTTTAGATTAAAAGAAATTTTATGGACAGTAAAACTTTCGATATGATCTCGAGAGTTCTCGTAAGTGCGATTGAGATCTCATAGGTTGAGTGTGAAGTAGTTGAAGCGATTCGGGAAGAGTAGTCACATTGAGCCTAAGTGGCGGTCAGGTAAATTGTTCGGTAATGTCTCGTGCTCAATTCCAGTGGGGATTACAGGTAAGGGGTGTTACATTTAGTGGTATCAGAGCTATGGTTTTGTCGGTTCTAGGACTATCGTAGCGTGTGTGAGAGTCTAGCTATACATGCCATAAGCATATAATGATAGTGTGGTGGCTTCTGATGATTTTAAAAATTTATTTTATGTAGTATATAGATTTCGATCAATCGGCTACTGATGACGCAGCTAGTAATGCACCGACTCCTGCGTTAGGGACCGCACCTGTGCAAAGTGAACCTGAGACTGGGGGTCAAGGAGAAGAGGCTCGAGAAGCCTTTCTCCAAATGATGAGCAATTGGTACACTGAGTATGTACGAGCTAATCCCAATGCTCAACCTCCTCCACCTCCTCCTATACCTCAGCCAGTTGCTGTGTCTCCCCAATGTGTAGAAATAGTGAGGATAAATAAGCCCCCGGTAGATAAAATTCAGAAGCAAGGGGCTGAAGATTTTAGAGATAACAAAGATGATGACCCTAAGTGGGCGGGGTTCTGGTTTGAGAACTCAATGAGGGTATTTGATGAACTCTCCTGTACACCTGAGAAGAGTTTGAAATGCGCTGTATCTTTGCTGAGGGACTCGGCATACTATTGGTGGAAAACATTGACATCAGTAGTTCCTAATGAGAGGGTAACGTGAGACTTTTTCTTGGAAGAATTTTGAAATAAGTATATAAGTCAAACGTTTATAGACCAGAAGCGGAAGGAATTCCTTGAGTTAAAGCAAGGAAAAATGACTGTGGCGGAATATGAACACGAATTTGTTCAGCTTAGTAAGTACGCACAGGAATGTGTATCCACGGAGGTTACCCTATGTAAGAGGCTTGAAGACGGGTTAAATGAAGACATCAAACTTTTAGTTGGGATCTTAGAACTAAAAGAATTTGTGATACTGGTGGATTGGGCTAGTAAGGCCAAAGAATTGAGGAAGAAAAGAAGAAAGCCCTGAGTGAGGCTCGTGATGCGAGGAAGAGGCCGATGAGCAAGTCATACCAATCTCAATCGAAGAGGTCTAGAGAAGGGAACCCTCGGATGGCTACGTCAGTCGAGTATTCGCAGAGAGATCGAGGTAATACGTATTTGTTGGAACGCCGGCACCCCATGGCGCAGAGAAATAAAATTAATCCCGTGATCCAAACCATGAATCCATGTGAGAACGAATCGGGGTGAAATAAAGGTTTCAAATTACCAAAGTTTCAATCGAGTAGATTGCGACGCCTCGGCGACAAGATATCGATCTCTTGTCGAACCAAGCCACAACCTTTACGATGTCGGCCTCACGTAATCCACCGGTTTGACTATGAACGATGTAAATCTCCAAAAACTATTTTTCGAGGTATTTTGCTTGACTACCGCTAGACCTTTTTAAGCAAAACTCTTAGGGTTTTTCTTCACTTATTACCCTTTTATAATCAGTATATCATTTATGAATAATAAAATTAAATAAATATAATAATGTTTTAACCGAAAATTATAATTACATTAATTATACCCAAAAAGTTATAATTATATTAATTATAACATGGATTTCATAAACTATATTTATTTAAATTTATATACTAATCAAATTCATATATTAATTCTCATTATGTGTACAACATCCTTGTACATATAATATATTCAATATTTGATTGCCCAATTAAATTAATTCTTTAATTAATTTAATTCATGTGACAATCAAACACAATACCAACTATGTTTCATTCGTTCATTTCAACCATAGGGTGTGACCTCAGAGGTTCTTGTAACGTTAGTAGTAATACTAGAACGATTCTAATGTCACAAACAATGAGTGGCATCTAGCAATGCATCATTGCTACCTAAGATACAAGAAGTCATGATTCGACATAACTTTTGTGATTAACTTTTCATGCATTAATCCTTAAGTCCTTTATCTCGGAATAGATACAAGTCATGGAATAGTCACACTTGTATAGTCCATCCCATGTTTCTTGATATCTTGAGTAGACTATGATATACAAATTAGTATGACATCTCATGTCAACTTATTTGAGCATGGCCATGCATTTCTAGTCTCACTCAATCAAGTGGCCTAAGATATTACTCCCATTATGTGGGAGGGACTTATCCTATATTGATCAACAATATCCTCTACATTGATTGTGATATATCCAACATCGGTCTTTATAGAACAACCCGATTTTGCACGCGTTTCAGTATCAAAATATACGACTCACGATGTTGGGATAATGATTATCTCAAGTCTAAGGATCATATACATATTAATCACTATGAGTAATGTTGTGACAATTACATAATAATCCAAGAAACATACTCATAGCGGGTCAGTCCAATATGTTTTTCTCTAACACACATATTCATGCATTGATTTTGACACTCCATATCAATGACAACTCTTTATCATCAATCAACTACATGTTAGTCTTAATGCATTATTGTTGTCCTAGTTAACAATAATACTTGACTAAGGATATTTTAAGAATAATCATATTATTCTCGTGACATTATTATAAAGCAGTTTATTTGTACACACGAAGGAAAAACCAAATAATAATGACAACGCTTTATATTAATAAACATGGTAAATCAAGTATGTTATTACAACCATCTCATGATTGATCTTTGGGCATACTATTACAATCTCCCACTAGCACTAAGACCAATCAATCATATATCTAATACCAAGAGACTTAGTGTGGCGATCATGCTTCTGGCGTGTCGGAGGCTTGGTCAAGGATCAAAGAATGTTATCATCGTAGGTACTCTACATATCTCAACATCTCCTCGATCGATAATCTCTCGAATAAGATGATAGCGCCTAAGTATATGTTTGGATCATTGGTGAGATCTCGGTTCTTTGCTTGTGCAATAGCTCCATTGTTATCACATCGGAGTTCTATAGCATCCGATATGCTAGGCACAACCCTAGTCCAAGAATGAACTTGATCCAAATCGCTTCTTTTTTTTGCCTCACTGGCGCAATATACTCTACCTCTGTTGTAGAATCGACTCATCGTACTTTGCTTTGAACTCTTCCACTCACAAGACCACCATTAAGGCAAAACACAAATCCTGATTGCGATCGAGAATCGTCCTTGTCGGCTTGAAGCTAGCATCGGTGTAACCTTTACACTTAACTCGTCCTCACCTCCATATATTAGGAACGTATCCTTAGTTCTTCTTAAGTACTTAAGGATATTCTTGATCGTGGTCCGATGACCTTCACCGGATCTACTTGGTACCGTCGTCATACTTAAGGCATACGAGACATCCGACGGGTACATAACATGGCATACATGATAGATCCAATAGCGAAGCATATGGAATTTTACTCATCGTTCTCTCTCTTGTGGAGTTGAAGGACACATTTCCTTGAGAGTGAAATACCATGTCTCATAGGTAGAAATCCTCTTTAGATTCTTCCATCTTGAACCTTTTCAAGATTACTTTATCTATGTATGTACTTTGGCTTAGACCTAGTAGTCGTCTTGATCTATCTCTATAGATCTTGACTCCTAAGATGTAAGTAGCTTACCAAGTCCTTCATAGAAAAACAACTTCTTAACCAAGTCTTAATAGACGCAAGGTAGGTATGTCATTTCCCATGATAAGTATGTCATCCACATACAGTACCAAGAATGTGATAGTGCTCCCACTAGCTTTCTTGTAAACACATGGTTTATCTTCATTTTGATAAAACCAAACTCTTTAATTGCATCGTTAAAATGAAGATTCCAACTTCGAGAAGCTTGCTTTAATCCATAAATGGATCTTTGTAGCTTACAAATCTTTCTAGCATCCTTTGGATTGACAAAACCTTGAGTTGTGTCATGTACACATCCTCTTCAAGTTTCCCATTAAGGAAAGTCGTTTTGACGTCCATCCGCCGATTTCATAATCATGAAATGCAATTATGGCGAGCAAGATCTGATGGATTTAAACATAGCTACAGGAGAAAAAGTTTCATCATAGTCAACACCATGAATTTGGCGAAAACCTTTAGCGACTAATCGCCTTGTATGTTTGTACATTACCATCCATGTCGGTTTTCTTTTGAAAACCCACTTGCACCCTATAGGTTTAACCCTTGGTGGGTCAATCAAAGTCCATACTTGATTTTCATACATGGAATCCATCTCGATCTCATGGCCTCAAGCCATTTCTCGAGTCTGGGCTCGCCACCGCTTCTTGATAAGTCCTAGGCTCATCTTGATCTATAAGAAGAACGTCACCATGTGTTGTAATGAGAAATCCATATCTCTCGTGTGCATGGCGTTCTCTTAAAGATCTTCAGCGGTGGTTGTGTTTCTCAAGAGTTACTTGTTCCTCAATTTCTTGTGGAATTTGTTGTTGTTCTATCAACGGTTCGGTGGTATCTTGTGATTCTCGAATTTCTTCAAGTTCAATCTTTCTCCCACTTCCTTTTCTAGAAATAAATTCTCTCTAGGAAGACACGGTCCGAGCAACAAACATTTTGTTCTCGGTGGGATTAAAGAAATAATAACCTTTGGTTTCTTTCGGATACCCACAAAATACACTTTTGATTTGGGTTCAAGCTTAGTAGGCGTCGACGCTTAACATAAGCTTCACAACCCCAAATTTTCATAAAAGACATATCTTGGGACGCTTCCGGTCCACATCTCATATGGCGTCTTTTGAACCGATTTAGATGGAACACGATTTAGTGTGAAAGCAATTGCCTCAATTGCATGTCCCTAAAAAGAAGTCGGTAGATCAAGATGACTCATCATGGATCGAACCATGTCTAATAAAGTTCGATTTCTTCTCTCGTAAACTCCATTCCATTGAGGAGTAGCGGGAGGAGTAAGTTGTGAGACAATCCCACATTCCTTCAATAGATCATCAAACTCTAGGCTCAAATACTCTCCACCTCGATCGGATCAAGTGACTTGATAGTTTTGCCTAGTTGATTTTGTACTTCATTTTGAATTCCTTGAACTTTTCAAGAGACTCGGACTTATGGCGCATGAGATAAATATACCCATATCTCTGAAATCATCGGTGAAAGTAATGAAGTATTGAAATCCTCCTCTGCGGCAGTGTATTTATTGGTCCACATACATCGTAATGTATTAGGCCCAATAAATCACTAGCTCGCTCACTTTTACCAAGAAAAGGAGATTTAGTTATTTTTCCTAATAAGCAAGATTCACATACTTCAAATTGTTCAAAACAAATGAATCTAAGAAACCATCTTTATGGAGTATGGATATCGTCTCTCACTTATGTGGCCCAAACGACAATGCCAAAGATAAGTTTGATTTGAGTCATTTATTTTAGATCTTTTAGTATTTATGTTGTAAATAGGGTTCATTTGATCTAAAATATAGAGGCCATTAATCAATTGTGCCGAACCATAAAAAATTATTGAGATAAAAGGAACAACAATTATTCTTAATAATTATCTCAAAACCAATTTTGTCTAAACAAGAAACTGAAATAATGTTTTTAGTCAAACTGGGCACAAAATAACAATCCTCTAAAATTAAATCAAGTCCACTAGGCAAAGATAAAGTATATGTCCCCACGACTAATGCAAAGAACCTTTGCTCCATTTCCAACTCGCAGTCCACATCTCCTCTAGCCAACGCCCTACTCCTTTGTAGTCCCTTACGTAAGTACAAATATGAGAACCACAACCAGTATCTAATACCCAAGTAGTAGTTGATAAATTAATATCAATAACATAAATACACAAGCAGACGTTCCGCTTGTTTTGGCCTTCTTGACTTCCTCAAGATAGATAGGCGCTCCGCTTCCAATGTCCAATCACACCACAATGAAAGCAGCTTCCTTCCTTAGACACTCCACCTTTAGGTTTCATTACTGACCTTTCCTTTGCCGTGCTTGGGCTTACCTTTACCCTTGGGCTTTATGCAATTTTGGCCTTTCCTTGCCCTTGTTGTTACGGACCATCAAGATGGGCTTGGGTCCAACCTTTTCATGTTACCTTCACGATTAAGTAACATCTACCGCAAGCGTGGTAGAGTCTTGTCAATTTCATTCATATTGAAATTAAGAACAAATCTGGTCGTAGCTATCCCAAGAACGATTGCGAATAACATCGATGGCCAACTCTTGGCCCAATGGAAAACCAAGCTTAGACAGGACTTTCAATATAGCCAATCATCTTAAGGACATGAGGTCCCTGGGCTTCCTTCACCAACTTACATTGGAATAGGGCTTTAGAGACATCGAACCTCTCTTGCCGTGCTTGCCCTTGATAAAGTTCTTTAGGTGCTCGATCATATCATAAGCAACCATGTCCTCATGTTGCTTCTGAAGCTCAGGATTCATAGTGGCAAGCATAAGACATCCAACATCTACCATGTCATCGAGATACTTCTTGTAAGCATCTTTATCAGTTCTCGAGGCACTAATAGGTGGTTCATTAGGAAGTGGTTGTTCAATGACATACAATTTCCGTTCTTGTTTGAGGACAATCCTCAAGTTACTGGAACCGATCAAGAAAATTCAAACCATTCAATTTGTCCTTCTCAAGGACCGATCGAATGAGAGTGTGCTAGTATTTGCGACCATAATATATCTACAATAATTGAATATGCGTGTGAGTAAATTTACCAAGTTTATATCAATCATTAAAAACTTTATTAAATGATGATCCCACTATTTTATTTCAAAATTAATAACCCCATATATTAATTTCGAAAAACTTTTTCCAAAGTATTTCTAGTGGGATCCATATTTCACCTCCTCTTAAGTCACTTTGGCTTTACTCTCAAGACTAAGGTTATTTAGGTAAGCAACCTTTGCTAATTACATCATATGTAACTCCTAATATTTGGTGAACAACTCTTGTTCTAATCATCTTATGATTTATCCAATTTAATTGCCTCTAGGTTTCTAATCCTATTAGAGTAACCTAGTTAAGTCATTAACCAATTTTAACCGTGAATATCACTTGTTTATTCTTCGCGTTTAACCAAGATAAATACTAGTACTTTGTTTGGCATAACCTACATAGTATTGATCGAGGCCTTAACGAGGCAAAATTGGAAGGCCATGTTGACTTAATATTTTAATAGAGGATTTTATTAAGGATGTTCCATCTCACCAATTATGGTCTAATTTAGTCCATTTAGTCTTTTAATTGATCTCATCAATTAATTGGGTTTATTATTAAATTTTAATATATAAATTGGCATGCTTTAAACATCCATAGCATCTCATACATGAATAAATAAAGCAATAAATAAATGCAATAGTTATAGCCCATAAACTAGGGTGATTCAACCCAAGCCAATGGGAGAACCAAAAGGAAACCTAAAGGTGTAAGCGGTTTCATAAACTATCATTCTTCAATAGTTGTCCCAACTTCCTTCTCGTCTGCCCATAGCAACTTTTGCAAATTACAATATGCGAAACTCGTTTTACATACGAGGAGTAAGATGAGAAGAGAAATACAAGAGAATAGTAGTAAGGCACGACTACACGCAGTAGTATTTATATATATAAAATTACAACCTTTTACCAAATGGGTCATCTGCTATAACTATGCATTTCAAACACCGTGCATGTCAAAAATAGCATACATAATTCAATACTCTTTTGCTAAGGTGAATTATAAAATATCCTTTCAACCTTATGTGGCCCATCAAGTTTATATATATTTCTTTTATTAACAAAATATACTATAATAAGAAAATGGGGTGCGAGGCGGTCGGAGGAAGCGGTCAAGGCCGCCCGGAGTTGTCTCGATCCCCATCCTCAAAATATGAGAGGGATGTTACAAGAGGAGCTGGGGTGCGAGGCGGAGCCTCACAGTATGGACCATGCGTACAAATCGCATACCCAATCAAATGAAACCTTACGATTTGATAACTTTTATCAACTAATCGTGTTTTCAAGATTTTAATCCTTGAGGTTCATATCGGAACAACCCTTGTTCCACTAGCCGATTAACCTCATCGAAACCGTAAATACCACCGTCGCAATATTAAAGATTTGTTAATAGTTAATGTAAATAACATAAGATCGAATAGGCCACAACACCATGATTAACATTTAATCAATTATCGAAAGAACAGTTATCGGGTTATGCTTAAACGATTTAAACAACCGAAAACGTAGTAAAATAAAAGCATGCATCTCATACAATTGCATCACCCAAGTATTTAAACCCGAGTCCAGTATCACACAAGTGGCTCGATACCATCGTTGGAACGCGGCACCCCATGCGCAGCGAAATAAAATTAATCCCGTGATCCAAACCATGAATCCATGTGAGAACTAATCGGGTGAAATAAAGGTTTCAAATTACCAAAGTTTCAATCGAGTAGATTATGCGCCTCGGCGACAAGATATCGATCTCTTGTCGAACCAAGCCACAACCTTTACGATGTCGGCCTCACGTAATCCACCCGTTTGACTATGAGCGCGAAATCTCCAAAACTATTTTTCGAGGTATTTTGCTTGACAATGCTAGACCTTTTTAAGCAAAATTCTTAGGGTTTTTCTTCATTTATTACCCTTTTATAATCAAGATATCATTTATGAATAATAAAATTAAATAAATATAATAATGTTTTAACCGAAAATTATAATTACATTAATTATACCCAAAAAGTTATAATTATATTAATTATAACATGGATTTCGATAAACTATATTTATTTAAATTTATATCTGAATCAAATTCATATATTAATTCTCATTATGTGTACAACATCCTTGTACATATAATATATTCAATATTTGATTGCCCAATTAAATTAATTCTTTAATTAATTTAATTCATGTGACAATCAAACACAATACCAACTATGTTTCATTCCGTTCATTTCAACCATAGGGTGTGACCACAGAGGTTCTTGTAACGTTAGTAGTAATACTAGAATGATTCTAATGTCACAAACAATGAGTGGCATCTAGCAATGCATCATTGCTACCTAAGATACAAGAAGTCATGATTCGACATAACTTTTGTGATTAACTTTTCATGCATTAATCCTTAAGTCCTTTATCTCGGAATAGATACAAGTCATGGAATAGTCACACTTGTATAGTCCATCCCATGTTTCTTGATATCTTGAGTAGACTATGATATACAAATTAGTATGACATCTCATGTCAACTTATTTGAGCATGGCCATGCATTTCTAGTCTCACTCAATCAAGTGGCCTAAGATATTACTCCCATTATGTGGGAGGACTTATCCTATATTGATCAACAATATCCTCTACATTGATTGTGATATATCCAACATCGGTCTTTATAGAACAACCGATTACGATTGCACGTTTGATCGTATCAAAATGTACGACTCACGATGTTGGGATAATGATTATCTCAAGTCTAAGGATCATATACATATTAATCACTATGAGTAATGTTGTGACAATTACATAATAATCCAATCAAGTATGTTATTACAACCATCTCATGATTGATCTTTGGGTTCAAGAGTTCAAGAGACCACCTCAATGGCAAGTGTAGGCAATCCAAAGTTCAAGCGAGTGCCCAAGTTAGGCAGACATCACACCTTGGAGAGTGTTGGGGAAACAATCAAAATTGCTATAAGTGTGGATCCTCGACCATTTCATTCAAATCATCACGAAAGAGATGACAAGGAAAAGAAGCGGGAGGTAAAATCAAGCGATTGCATCTTTTAGAGGTAGGCCACAAAAGAACCCGGGAGGTGGGACTAGTGGTAGAGGTGTATCACGAGACACACCGTGAGGTCGAAGGTCGAGCACTAGCAAGAACCTATGCTATTCGCGCTCGAGAAGATGCATCGTCGCCGGATGTAATAACAGGTACATTTTCTCTCTATGGCACATCTGTTATTGCTTTGATTGACCCGGGGTCTACCCATTCTTATAATTGTATGGGATTGGCATTTAGTTTGGGTATGACTATTGGGTCTACTAAATTTGTGATAAAAGTATCAAACCCCCTAAGAAAATAGGTGTTAGTTGATAAGGTGTGTAGGAACTGTCCTTTGACAGTTAGGGGTCATTATTTTTCGACAAACTTTATGTTCTTTGCCGTTTGATGTGTTTGACTTGATCCTTGGTATGGGTGGTTGTTGCCCATAGCGTTTTAGTGAATTGTGGTAGTAAATTTATTGAATTGAAGTGTGAAAATGGAGATGTTATTCGGGTTGAATCAAGTGAGTCAGATAACTTACCGGTGATGATTTCTTCCATGGCAGCTGAAAAATATTTGAGAAAAGGATGTGAGTTGTATTTTACCTTTGTACTGAATAGTTAAGAGTCTGAGGCAAAGGTTGAAACCGTTCCGGTTGTATGTGAGTATCCGGATGTATTCCCAGAAGAGTTACCTGGACTACCTCCAATCAGAGAGGTTGAGTTCAGAATTGAGTTAGTTCAGGGGACGGCACCTATTTCCATCACTCTGTATAGGATGGCACCGTTGGAGTTGAAAGAACTGAAGGTCCAGTTTCAAGAGTTGACGGATAAGGGTTTTGCAAGACCAAGCTTTTCATTGTAGGGTGCTCCGGTATTATTTGTGAAAAAGAAAAATAGATCGATGAGATTGTGTATAGACTACAGACATCTCAACAAGGTGACGGTGAAAAATAGGTATCCTTTACCGAGGATAGATGATCTATTTGGTCAACTGAAATGAGCTATAGTGTTCTCCAAGATTGATTTGAGATCCGGATATTATCAGCTGAGAATTAAGGAACAAGACATGCCAAAAATAGTATTTAGGACGAGGTATGGCCATTATGAGTTTCTAGTCATGCCGTTCAGTTTAGGGAATGCTCCTGCAGTTTTTATGGACTTAATGAATCGTATCTTCGACCATATTTGGATAAGTTCGTAGTTGTTTTTATCGATGACATATTGGTCTACTCCCGAGATGAGTGTGATCATGCAAAGCATTTGAGAATTGTCTTGCAGACCTTGAGAGACAAGCAATTATATGCTAAATTTAGCAAGAGCGAGTTTTGGCTCAGGAGGTTGATTCTAGGACATGTTGTGTCAAGGAAAGACATTAGAGTTGATCGGGAAAGATCTCGGCTATTGTGGAGTGGAAACTGCCGAGGAACGTGTCAGAAGTCAGAAGCTTTTTAGGTTTGTCGGGGTACTATAGACGGTTCGTGGATGGATTTTCTATGATTGCTACTCCAATGATGAAATTATTGCAGAAGGATGTTAAGTTTGAATGGACTGAAAAATACCAACAGAGTTTTGAGAGATTGAAAACGTTGTTGAGAGAATCACCGATTTTGGTATAGTCTGAGTCAGGAAAGGAGTTTGTAGTCTACAGTGACGCATCCTTAAATGGTCTCGATTGTGTGTTGATGCAAGAGGGTAAGGTGGTCACTTACGCCTCGAGACAGTTAAAACCACATGAGAAAAATTATCCGACTCATGACCTAGAGTTGGCCGCAATTATTTTCGCGTTAAAGATTTGGCGACATTATTTATATGGTGAGAAGTGTCAAATTTTTACGGATTATAAGAGTTTGAGGTACTTGATGAATCAAAAAGAGTTAAATTTACATCAACGACGATGGCTTGAATTATTGAAAGACTACGAGCTAGTGATCAATTACCACCCGGGGAAAGCAAATATAGTTACAGATGCTTTAAGTAGAAAATCTCTGTATGCTTTGAGAACTATGAGCACGAGTTTGTCATTGTCCGATGATGGTGCTATACTGGCTGAGTTGAGAGCTAGGACACTAATTGTCCAACAAATATGTGAAGCTCAAAGGAATGATAGTGAGATGTTAGCTAAAAGAGCTAAGTGTGAATCAGGAGCTGATTCTGAATTTTGGATAAGTTCGAATGGTTGTTTAATGTTCCATGATAGAATTTGTGTACCTAAAGATGATGAGTTAATCCGAGAACTTTTACAAGAAGCACATAATAGTCATTTGTCAGTACACCCGGGCAATACAAAAATGTATAATGATCTGAAGAAATTCTATTGGTGACCAGGAATGAAAAGAGACATCTCGGAGTATGTAACAAGATGTTTGATTTGTTAACAAGTGAAAGCCGAGCATTAGGTGCCTTCGGGATTGCTTCTACCAGTGATGGTTCCGAGTGGAAGTGGGATCGGATCACCATGAACTTCGTGACGGGGTTGCCTTCGACACTGAAAAAGAAAGATGCTATATGGGTTATTATTGATAGGTTAACGAAGTCGGCTCACTTTATACCGGTACGTATTGATTATTCACTAGAGAAGTTAGCCGAGTTGTATATTGCAGAGATAGTAAGATTACATGGAGTGCCTATATCCATTATCTCGGATGATGGAGATTTGAGATTTACTTCGAGGTTTTGGAAGAAGCTATAAGAGGCCTTAGGTACAAGGTTGAATTTTAGTACTACTTTTCATCCTCAAAATGATGGTCAGTCTGAGAGAGTAATTCAAGTTCTTGAAGATATGCTCCTATGCTGTGTGTTAGAATTCGAAGGTGTTGGGAAAGATACCTACCTTTGGTCGAATTCACTTACAACAATAGTTATCAGTCGAGCATACGGATGGCACCATATGAGGCGTTATATGGTCGTAAGTGTCGGACTCCTCTGTATTGGAATGAGTTGGGTGAGAAGCAAATCCTTGGGATTGATTTATTTAAAGAAACTGAGGAAAAAGTGAAAGTGATTCGGGATAGTTTGAAAGTTGCTTCAGACCGACAAAATTTGTACGTGGACTTGAAAAGAAAAGAAATTGAGTTTTAAGTAGTTGACAAAGTATTTTTTGAAAGTGTCACCCTGGAAGAAAGTATTGAGATTTGGTCGAAAGAGTAAATTGAGTCCGAGATTCATAGGGCCGTACGAAATTACCGAAAGGATTGGGCCAGTGGCATATCGATTGGCTCTACTGGTAGAGTTAGAGAAAATTCACAATGCGTTCCATGTATCAATGCTAAGGCATTATCGTTTCGATCCCTCGCATATGGTTTCTCCCACGGAAATTGAGATACGACCGGACATGACATATGAGGAAAATCCGATTAAAATCTTGGCTCGAGAAGTGAAACAGTTGAGGAATAAGGACATAGCCTTAGTAAAAGTTTTGTGGCGAAAGCACGGTGTAGAAGAAGCTACATGGCAATCGGAAGAAGCCATGAGAGAGCAATATCCGAACCTCTTTACCGGTAAAATTTTTTAGGGCGAAAGTCCGAAAAAGGGAGGAGAGTTGTAACAGCCTGATTTTGGGGCTATCGAAACAGTGGTCTCAAGACCACTAATCCGAGGTTGAGGAAATTATTTTACTATTATTTTATGTGTTATGGTATTAATATATGGCTATGTGAAAATTTTGGTGCTTTAATTTGAGTGAAAGCATGCTCAATTGTGAAAAAGGACTAAATCGTATAAAGTGTGAAAGTTCTATTTTTCAAGGTAGAGGAGTCCAATAGCCATAGATTACTAAATTAGAGGTCCTTAAAGTGCAATTAGGCCCTAGAAGATGTATTGGCCGGCCATAGATAGAAAAAGGGGACAAGAGCATTAATTGTAGTCAAATTGGGTGAAATTGGGTGAGAAAAGATGAATAAAATAAAAGGAAGAGAAAAACTATCATCTTTTACTATTTATTCATCTCTTTCTACCGAAAATTAAAGAGGAAATAGGGCATTTGGGAGTTCAAACTTTCAGCCAAGCCATCTCTTTGCTAGTAAGTAATTTAGGTGGTTTTAATTGATGATTTTTGTGTTTTTGGAGTCCCCAAAGCTTAAGCTAGCTAATGAGGGGACTAATTTGAGATATGGTTGAAAGTCTAGATACTTTCCATGAGAGTATTTATGTTTTGAGCTAAATTTTTATGGAAGAAAATGAATGGTAGGGAGGTGAGAAACAACTTTTATGAAGGGTGTTAACATGAAAACACCTAAATAGGGCTTGAATGCAAAGATTCAATTTGTGTCATAAATGCATGAAATAGTTGGAATGGTGAGTAGTTGTAAGAGTAATAAATGTTCATCTATGCTTGTTTATTTAGAAAATGTGGTAAAAAAATGATTCACGAGCTTAGGGGCAAAATCGTAATTTTGCCATGGTATAAGGTTAAAATAGTCATTTTTTCCCAAGTGTAGAATTTGATGTATATTAATCATAGAATGTCCTAAATGAATGAATTTAATTTTTATTGATCAAGAAGAGCGCGGAATCAACCTTGACCGTGGGAAAGACAAGGTGATCGAGTAAATCGCTAGCTAACACGTTTTGCATCAAGGTAAGTTTACATGTAAACGATGCATTTTACATGCATATTATTGTTGTAAATCAGTGCATAGCATAATTGAGAACATGTATAATTCAAGTAGATAGAAAGTGGTAGTTAATGAATAATTCTTGTGTGAATGATGGAATAGATAGGTAGGTGTTATATCAAATTTTGATGGTGGGCTAAGTGCGATACCACCTTGTTGTTTAATTACGATGGGCTGTGTGTGATACCATCGTCTATTAACCTTTCTGGTGGGCTGTGTGCGATACCACCGTAATTAACCTTTCTGGTGGGCTGTGTGCGATACCACTGTAATTAACCTTCTTGGTGGGCTATGTGTGATACCACCTTAATGAAGACTGATGGTGGGCTAAGTGCGAAATCACTGGGTAACGTATTTTGAGATGGTGATGTGTTACATTAAGTGACCTTGTGATGTTTAATGCAGGAAAACCGTTATTGTATGTATGCATCATGCTTGTGATGTGATTGGGATGTGTGAATGGAGGAAATGAGTAAGCCTAATACTGAACGTATATTGATTTCTTGCTTAGCAAATAATGCTATAAAAATGTTCATTCATTTTAAAGTGTTATATTGTTTACATGTGAACTTACTAAGCTTTAAGCTTACTTCTCTCTTTTTCCCTTATCTTATAGGGCTTAAGAGTCGAGCCGGGATTCATCGATAACTAGAAGACCGCCCACACTATCTGCTTATTTCGGTATAATTAGATTAGTGATTTTGTATATGGCATGTATAGGACTAGACTAGTTAGATTATTTTGTTATTTTGACCAAAGGTGTATTGGCTCTTGCTAAGGCATTTATTTTGTAAATTGCCAAAGAATGATGGCATATTTTATCATTTATGAAATTTCAATGTTATCAATGTGAGTGCATGTGGATTAAGAGAGGTTTCTTGGTTTGTTGAATAAACCCATGTAGAGTAAGATACAAGGATGCTAGAAGCCTGGCAAATAGCCTTCATGTGCCATACGGGTAGACACACGGGCTTGTGTCTAGGCCGTGCTAACCCTGCACCTTATTATTACTAATTACAATAGACCACGGGTGAATCCCACGCCGTGTGCATGAACCGTGTAAGACACACTGTAGGGACATAGGCGTGTACCCAGGCCGTGTGGATCAAGTCAGTAGCTCTCAACGGTTAAGAGACACGGGTGTGTCCAGGCCATGCTCAATTAATCAGTAACTCCCCACAGGCAGAAGATACTGGTATGTTGTATGGGTATATGGGCGTGCCCTAGCCGTGTGAGTTTTAGCAAAATGTTGGGGTTTTTGGGCACGGTGGGAGCACATGGGCGTGTGTGACCACACACAGGCGTGTGTGTCATCTAGCATGGGCGTGCACTCCCTGTTTAGATTGAAAGAAATTTTATGGACCGTAAAACTTTTGATATGATCCCGGGAGTTCTCGTAGGTACGATTGAGATCTCATAGGTTGAGTGTGAAGTAGTTGAAGCGATTCGGGAAGAGTAGTCACATTGAGCCTAAGTGGCGGTCAGGTAAATTGTTCGGTAACGTCTCGTGCCCGATTTCAGCAGGGGATTACGGGTAAGGGGTGTTACATTAAACCTCCAAAGAGGTATGCCGAGGCTGATATAGTTGCTTATGCTTTAAATGTGGCTGAAGATATGGATGGAAATCAAGAGCCATCTACTTATTCTGAGGCAGTTAGCTGTGAAGACTTAGATAAGTGGATGTTTGTCATGTAATAAGAGATAGAGTCACTCCACAAGAACATAACATGAGATCTTGTGAAGCTTCTTAAAGGTAAGAAGATTGTTCGTTGTAAATAGGTGTTCAAGAGGAAATAAGGGACTCTAGGAGTTGAAGAACCTAGATAAAAAGTAAGGCTTGTTGCAAAGGGTTACAGTCAGATTTTAGGCGTGGACTTCACAGATGTGTTTTCTCCAGTTGCGAAGCATAGTTCAATTCGAGTCTTACTTGGTATTGTGGCCATGTATAATTTAGAGCTCGAACAATTAGATGTAAAACAACATTCTTGCATGGAGAACTTGAGGAGGACATTTACATACAATAACCAGAGGACTTTATAGTATCAGAAAAAGAGGACTATGTTTTCTTGTTGAAAAAGTCTATTTTATGGCTTGAAACAGTCACCAAGGCAGTGGTACAAGAGATTTGATTCTTTTATGACTTCTCATGATTTCAAAAGAAGTAGATTTGACAATTGTATTTATTTTAAGAAGAATAGTGATGGTTCTTTTGTGTATCTACTTCTCTATGTTGATGACATGTTGATAGCAGTGAAAGATAAATGAGAGATAAGAAAGGTCAAAGCCCAACTTAGTGAAGAATTTGAGATGAAGGATTTGGGAGCAGCAAAGAAGATACTTGGTATTGAGATCTCAAATATAGAAAATCAAGTAAATTGTACCTAAGTCAGAAATGGTACATTGAGAATGTTCTTTGCAGGTTCAATATGTAGATTGTTAAGCCTATTAGTACTCCTTTAGTGGCCCATTTCATACTTTCATCAGCTTTGTCTCCACAATCAAATGATGAGATTGACTAAATGTCAAATGTTCCATATTCTAGTACAGTGGAATCTCTTATTTATGATATGGTTTGTTCACGTCCAGATTTATCATATGCAATTAGTAGATACATGGCGAATCCCGGTAAAGAACACTAGAAAGAAATTTAGTGGATTTTTAGATACTTACGAGGCACTACTGATGTTTGCTTATAGTTTGGAAGAAATAGAGATGGAGTAATTGGGTATGTTGATGTTGATTTTTCGGAGACCTTGATAAAAGAAGATCTCTCACAAGTTATGTCTTTACAATTGGGAGTTGTGCAATCAGTTGGAAAGCCACCTTGCAAACTACTGTCACTTTGTCTACCACTGAAGTTGAGTACATGACGATCACTGAGGCTTGTAAAGAAACTATTTGGTTAAAAGGGCTCTTTAGTGAACTCAATGAAGACCTTCAAATCAGTACAATTTTTTGTGACAGTTAAAGTGACATCTTCCTTACGAAAGATCAAATGTTTCATGAGAGAACAAAGTACATTGATGTTCGGTATCATTTTGTTCGTGATATTATTGCTCGTGGTGATATTGTTGTGAGCAAAATTAGTACTCAGGATAATCCTACAGATATGATGACTAAGTCACTTCCTATAACCAAGTTTGAGCATTGCTTAGACTTGGTTGGTGTTCATTGTTGAAGATAAACCCCTAAGGGGTTTCATGGAAGAGGTGGAGAATTTGTTCATTGAGAATTCGTGTCAAGGTAGAGATTATTAGAGTTGTGACCCAAATTCTTATTAAAATAAAATACAGACTGCACAAGAAGAATCCGTATAGAAGTTTACTTCCTCTGTTTGATATTGATTTGAATAAGGTGTTTTAACCTTACTACGTTACTTATATTAGATGTTGATTAGAATAAGGTTTTCTAAACCTATAAATAGACTCATTCTTTACTCCTTGTAATTATTCGAATTCAACATAGTAAATTTTTTTCTCCTCTGCCCGTGGTTTTTTTCTCGAAAGGTTTCCACATAAAATTTGCGTATTCTATTTTTCTTTCTTTTCTTTGTGATACATTGCCATTATCGACATTCTATTTTCACAGTTGCCAATACATGAAAACGTAGGTTTGAGTGCGCTGAAGCGCATTATCCTTCTATTTATGGGTTAGGGGGGAGTTATGGATAGTTTTAAGTATAAGGAGGAGTTATGGATAGTTTTAAGTATTGTGTCAAAAAAAGAAAATATAATTAAAATATATAATAAAATTGTTAATAAAAACATTTATTAATATTAAATTATGATCACAATTTTAATTTTTTTTTTTTTACAATTTGAACATACAATATACCTTACAACTTTTAAGATCAATTTATTTTAAAAATAACAATTTAATAATATACTTATTTTACTCTTGCAAGAAATACAAACTAGTTAAGATCTAAAAATCCAATATCAAAATATCTTAAAAGATAATTTTATTTTATTTTTTATCGTGTGCTATGATCTAATAGAAATTAATTAAACTGATTTGGAAAAAGTGGTAAATATTATAAATATTATAGGTATAAATTCAAATTTTAACATTTGTAATTTTTATTGATTTTTAAATAAGAAAAGATAAAGCAATACTCTTATAATAATATAAATTATTTAAAATATATAAAGTTATTTTAGTAATTTCTTTGATTAAGTTCGTTGGTGTTGAGTTAACTCGTCACACCAGCTTAGTCACATACTTAAATAATAGTATAGATTTATTTAAGATAAACAACACCATTAGTCATTAAACTATGGGTAGATTTTTTATTTGGTCACTTAACTAAAAAAAGTTATAATTTGGTCACAAAAGCATTCAAAAGTTTTCAATTAAGTCACTAGGCTGTTAAAGTAAATCCTATATGGCTTTCTCTGTCTGTATTGCATGTACTAGTCGAAAGCTCTCTTTCCCTTCTCTTCTACAATTCAATTTTTTTTTAAGAAACGGGTTTGGATGTCACAAATTTGCGAACCAAAAGTCAAATAATTTTTTTCTCTAATCTCTGAGACTAACTGTCAAATCGAGTTAGATCTAATGTATGTTCAACTACAGATCATTGATAGGTTCTAATCCTTGTACCAATTGTCAAATTGTTCCTTGGAGTTCGTTGGTAGCACTTTTTTTTTTAAAAGAAAAACTTATAGACCAGTGACTTAAATAAAAACTTTTGAATAGTTCAATGACTTAAATGAAAACTTTCGAATAATTCAGTGACCAAATTATAACTCTTTTTAGTTAAGTGACTATAACGAAAACTTACCCATAATTTAAAAACTAATAGTGTAGTTTACCCATTTATTTATAATTCCTCTATTATCTTTGTAGGGTCCAATTTTAGCCCGGGGTCCACACCAATACCAAAAATAAAACAATAAAGTCCAAATAGTTCAAAATATAGCAGCCCAATTAAATTAGGGCCCAAACAGCCCAAAATTTTCAAAGCTACATAAATCCTAGCCTCCCACTGCCACCATAACTCCACTACCCACGTTCTCCACCACCATGCGCCCACATCCCGCGACATGTGCCACTCTACCACGCCATGTCAGAGACGTGTTTGATCGAGCACCTGTAAATGAACAAGAATTAGTTGTAAAAAGGGCTATAAAAGCCTTCGAAAAAGATGTAAATGGGGACGGTTTTTTTAAAGAAAATAGAAAGGAATATATGGATTTTTTTGTTACAAATACAAGGGCAGTACATACACACACACAACTTTCATAGATACGAAATCAATACACAACCACTACAAAAAAGAATAAACGAGCAAAGGTTTTTTTTTATCTTCAATTTTCTCTTTTATTTTCAAATATGTGCTTTTGTTTTTTTTAAGTTTTTTTCTTTTTTTTTTACCTATATTAAAGCTCTAGAGAATAATAAAAAAGAAGGGAAAAAATACCTTTTTGAATTCACCATCGCAGTGGCGGTGGTGTGATGATGATTTGGCTCGGTGGTGACGATCGGAGGGGTTGCCGAAAACCACCTGGAGAGAGGAGAGAAATTTCAGATTTTTTTTTTTAAAAAAGAAGAAGAAGAATGTTTTATTTTAAAAGAAAATTTTGGTATTTATAATACGCTTGAAACGGCGCCGTTTTGACAATAGGGGTCAGAGGCCAAAATGACGTCGTTTTGGGCCTCTGATCCGTGACCTGACCCGCCTGAGGCAAGGATTCGCTCGTTTTTATTATGGAGGGGCTAATTTCACTTTTAGCCCCTCCGCTTTTTCTTGTTTTCACAATCAAGTTTTTATTCCCGATTTTGGCCCGATAATTCTTCCATTGTTTCAATTTGAGACCTCATTCAAAAGCACCGTTTTAGAGGGAGGGTTTATTGCTATTTTGGTCCCTCCAAGTTGCGCGTGTGTTGCAATTTAGCCTCCTATTCTTCTTTTATTTTAAATTTGGCCCAAATCTTTTGATTTTGATCCCATTTAGTCCCTCTTCGATTATTTTGTTATTTTACCATTAAATTAATTATTTTTTTCTAATTTTTTTGTTTTATTATTATTATATATATTATTGTTTACTTTAATTCTTTTAGTTATATATTATTGTTTTTACTACTATTATTTTTTATTTAATACTATTATTCTAATATTATTACTATTATTTTCTTATTGATATATGTTTTTGCTTATTGTTGTTACTATTCTATTATCATATTTATATTTTGGTATTATATTTACCTTTTTGTACTATATTTATTAGTTTCATTAGTAGTATTGTAATTATTACCATTTGTTTTATTTGTCACATTTTTTTTGTTACTGTAATATTATTGTTTTTCCCCCTTTTGTATCTATTATTATTCTCCCTTATTATTAGAGGTGGGCATGGAAATTTGGGTTACTTGGCCCCCAAAGCCCTTAGAAAAATGGAAGGATTCGGATAAAAATGTAGGCTCGAAATATGGGTTTGGATAAAAAAATAGGCCCGTTTAGAAAATAGGCCGGGCTAGGGTAAAACTTTTTGACCTGAGCCCAATTCTTCTGGTTAGAATTATATATTAAATATATATTTTATTTTTAATTAAATATACTTTTAAATTTACATATTTTTATTTGTTTTTTTGTTTTAATATTTATTTTAAAATTTTTATTTAATGAAAAAGCTAAAAAAATTACATATTTTTATTTGTTTTTGTTTTAATATTTGTTTTAAATTTTTTATTTAATGAAAAAACTTAAAAAATTAATATGGGCGGGCGGACTCGAGTTTATCAATTTTCTTTAAGGCCGGACTTGGAAAAAATTTTAGGCCCATATTTTGGGCCGGGCTGGGCCTAAAAATGGGCCTAAAATTTTATCCCAGCCCTGCCCGGCCCAACTTGGCCCATGCCCACCTCTACTTATTATTATCATTTACATTTCCACATTTTTTTTGTTTTTTTAAAAATTCATAAAAAGGGTTTCACAAATGTAATATTTCGTGTCTGGAACTTCAGAAAATCATGCCAAATCGTGCTGGGTTTCGATTCTTCGTTCGTCTAGATGACTAAATATCCTTTGAAGATTTTAAATTGTGTTTTCTTAAATAAGACAATGTTTTGTGTTTGGAAGTTCGAGAGATCGTGCCCAATCATGCTGGGTTTCGATTTTCTATTCGTCCAAATAACCAAATATCCTTTAGAGATTCGAACGGGTTTTTAAATAGAGGCAATATTTCATGTTTGAAAATTCGAGGAATCGTGCCCAATCGTGTTGGGTTTCGGTTTTTGTTTAGCCAAATAATGGAATACCCTTTCAAAATTGCACTGCATGAATTTTGGAAATCTCGAAATGATCTTGATATCGAGGGTTTGAAACATCGTGTCATATCGTGCTAGATGTGGTATGTCATCTTTTCGGAATAAGAGAATTTCGTTATCCAATTCAAATTATCCAAACATTTTCTAAAGGATTCGTCTTTTAAAATCTTTTCCAATTTTCGACATTAGGACATTAATCAATCAATATGGTACCAATTTTGGGCGTTGCGAGGGTGCTAATCCTTCCTCGTGCGTAACCAACTCCCGGACTCGTTTTCTTAAAATTCGTAGACCAAAACATTTTCAAAAGTGGCCCAATCGTACTTCAAAAAAAAGATTGGTGGCGACTTCATTCTCCTTTTAAAGTCGGCCCGTTTTCCAAACAAAAAAATGGTTTCCACAATCTTTTATTTTAATCAATAATAATATATCATGTCTTATTTACTAACCAAATGTTCTTCTTTAAATAATAACATACATTAATGATTTATATATGTAAGTCTTAATAGTGGTCATCATCAGCCATCAACCGTAGCTCAGCAAGTGATGGAAAAGATAAGAACAATGGAATTTAAAAGAAAAGGACAGTCACTGTTGTTCATTTTCCTCAAGCTTTTAACATCTCACCCCAAAACTCAGATCACAGTCATATATATGCATCCCTTTCACCCAACAACACATACAAATTAAAAAAAAAAAAAAAAAATCATGTGGACAAAGAAATTTCAACTTTATTATTGTACTAGCTAGCCACAAATGCTCCCATCCACTTCACTTTTTTAAAATTTGCAAAACATTTATTACCTCATATATAATGAAAACCACGAATGTGATGGTGAAACCATCCAGTGGCTGGCTGCTTCATCGTAGCTGCCGCAGGAAAATGGCAACTTCCCAGCCAAGTTCTCTAGCTGTGACTCTACCATTTCAGCTCCTTCATCAATATCTACACCTTTCTCTTTACCACTGTTTGTTCAACTGCAATAATGGTTATGGAGATGATGGGAGAAGATTCATCAACAACAGTACTACTGCTGGTGCCGCCATGTTAGGGTTGCAGCATCAGCTGTATCCTCAAATTTCCATAACGATTAGTTACCAAACGAGAATCACACCTGGTATATATACTCCTATCCAACTGAGAGCCCGAGATACGTGGCATCATTAGTAGCTGCCTGAGAAGATAGACCACCCGTTACCTCACCATGTTTTTAGTGGGAATGCTCTTATTTTCAAGAGGGTCATCGAGAACTATTAAAGTATAACAACTTTTTATTACCATAGTAAAAAGAATATCAAAGCAGTATTACATTTGGCGACAACCCACAAATAATCAACTTATCACCTAACGAACCACACATTGACCATTTTTTAGAATTGTCATTAATGTGGCGCTACTAGATAGAAGACTTTTCTATAAATATCCCGAAGAAAGATGAACAAGGGTTAATATCCCTCACTCCTTCAGCAACCTTAACGCCATAAGTCTTCTACATCTTGTATTCTTCGACTCATAGCCTCCTCCTCTCCCTCCTCACTTACACTTTCTGACTCTTCGCCTGATTAGGTGAACAGGCCTTATTTGTACTACTATCATCTCCTCTCTTATCAAGGGTGAAGTCAGGGGCTAATAGAGGTTGGATCATTTTAAAATAGAAATTTTTTAAAATTCTTTTATAATTTATAAAATTTTAAAATAGTAATGATAAAATTACACTTTATCCCTTTAAAAATATAAAAAAATTAATTTAATTCTTTAAAAATTATAAAAAATAAACAAGTAAAATAATAAAATTACATTTTTATTATAATAAAATATGCAATTTAAATTATATTTTGGTTTCCCTTATCCCAAATCCTTTGAGAGACCAACATTTTCCCTACATTTTTATTATAAAGACAAAATTTTAGGTGGCATATTTTTGCAGAGGCATGGAGCAATTATATTTGCATAGTATTATACATACATATATCAAAAATTTGAAGTCGTAATAATGATATATTAATATGATTTATGCTATTTTTACGTATTGCATGTGAAACAGAATGGATGAATAAGTGGTTAAAAATGGAAGAAATAGAATTGAAATGGAGCATGCACATTAAAGCAGCAAAAAACTTATCACATTCCCAGTGCATATATGAATGAACGAATGAGCTAACAAATATCTTTTTTTGATTTTTTTTCTATCAAATCAGCTACTAAAAATAAGATAATAACCCAAAAAAACCCGCCATCAAATAGTTACTAATTATACAAACAGAAAAAGTCCAAAAGCATCTAGTTTAGAGCTTCGTTTTCCTTTTCATGCATGCTTGATGACGTTGAGTCACCACCCAATGGATATATAGAATAAATTATTACATTTGTTGTATTCCAAAGAGAAAAGAGAACAGATCCCATTATTTGAGATATATTTGTGACAATGAATAATCAATCATCATCAATACCGACGACAACAGCAACCAAAGGATGGGTTTTGCCATACGAAACCCCAAGACTAAGGGACCATTACGTGGTGGGGAAAAAGCTGGGGCAAGGCCAATTTGGAACCACCTATGAATGTATTCACAAGGCTACTGGCACCGTTTTCGCTTGTAAGTCGATCCCAAAGCGTAAACTTTTATGCCGTGAAGATTACGACGATGTTTGGAGGGAGATCAAGATCATGCACCATTTATCGGAGCACCCGAGCGTGGTGCGGATCAAGGGGACTTATGAAGATTCCGTGTTTGTTCACTTGGTTATGGAGATTTGTTTAGGCGGTGAACTTTTTGATAGGATTGTGGCTAAAGGTCATTACAGTGAAAGAGAGGCTGCTAAGCTTATTAAAACGATCGTGGGTGTTGTGGAGGCTTGTCATTCTCTTGGGGTTATGCATAGAGATCTCAAACCTGAGAATTTCTTGTTTGATTCTCCTGGTGATGATGCCGTCCTCAAGGCTACAGATTTTGGCTTGTCTATCTTCTATAAACCAGGTTGGGTCCTGGGGTTTCTTTTCTTTATATGCTACTTTTGATTTTTGAAACAATAGCCATTGATTTTGACCTTATGATTTTGGTTGTTTTCATGATTGGTGCTTTCCTTTTAATTGGGTTTTTCTTTAAAAAGGAAAAAAAAGTTTGGGTTGATTCTCTCAAAGTTCTTCAGAAATTTATGTTTGATCATGTTGAATGTTTTTAAGATATTATGGGATAAGTTTCCCTTATGATAACTCAATTTTTAAGATTGTTGGAGTGGTTTACTTGAATATCTTAATCTGAATAGGTTTAGACTCAGAGCCCAAAAACGAATGGAGAAGCTTTACCTGAATACCCCGACCCTAATAGGTTTAGGCTTCGACCGTAAAATGAGCGGAGGAGGATACATATGATTATACCAATAATATTCTGTAAAACTCCATACTGATGTTAAGATCAGCATCGCTGGAACATCAGGTTGTGCCTCGGTACCAAATTTTTCTTGCTTGTATGATGCCATTTTCAAATTTCTTGTGCTAGGAAGAATCATTAGGCTTCTTCAAATGATGGGAAACTTCACACCTGTGGCACTTACTAGTGATTTTCCCTCTGTTTTTCACGGCGTTTCCTCTCAGAGTTAATGCCGGTTTACGTTTCTATCGTACAGGACAACGTTATGCTGATGTTGTTGGGAGTCCCTTTTATGTTGCACCAGAGGTTTTGTGCAAGCATTATGGACCAGAAATAGATATATGGAGTGCAGGTGTTATCCTTTACATTTTGTTGAGTGGTGTTCCACCATTTTGGGCAGGTATTCTATCATAGCATACATCCTTCAACACTTGGTCCTAATTCTTCTATTCTCATATCCTAAGTTGTTTTTTTTACTTTTCTTCTTGATTCGTAGAAACTGAATCAGGAATATTCAGACAGATTTTACATGGGAAACTCGACTTCACATCCGAGCCATGGCCTAGCATCTCCGAAAGTGCAAAAGATCTAATACGAAAGATGCTTGAGAGGCACCCTAAGTCAAGAATTTCTGCTTATCAAGTCTTATGTAAGTCATTTTAAATATTAATGTCAATCCAAATTATGATTTCTTTGCAATAGCAAGGGAATGGCAATGCCTACCTATCTTTCTTTCTTTTTTTATGTGTGGAAGTCACAACAGTGGGTTGATTTATGCATCAGGTCACCCATGGATTGTTGATGATAGAGTTGCCCCAGACAAACCTCTAGATTCCGCCGTGCTATCACGCTTGAAGCAGTTCTCGGCGATGAACAAACTTAAAAAGATGGCGTTGCGTGTATGTCATTCTCCTGTTTTTGATGTGTTTACATAGGCATGCTTGAAAACGCTGCCCCTTTTTACCCATGTTTCACGTTCTTTTACAATGGGGAGACACAAAAAAAAAAAATAAAAACATTCTTTTGCAGGTCATAGCAGAACGACTCTCCGAGGAAGAAATAGGTGGTCTGAAAGAGTTGTTCAAAATGATTGATACGGACAGCAGCGGGACAATAACGTATCAAGAACTCAAAGACGGTTTAAAGAAAGTGGGGTCTGAATTAATGGAATCTGAAATCAAATCTTTAATGGAAGCAGTAAATACCACTTCCTTTCTTGATTTGTTACTGATATGCTTTATGTTACAACATGATTGAGTGATTGATGACAGCCACAACTGTTGTTATCCTTGACAGGCCGATATCGACAACAATGGAACAATCGACTATGGTGAATTCATTGCAGCAACACTGCACATGAATAAGCTGGAGAGAGAGGAAAATATAGTAGCTGCTTTCACCTTTTTTGACAAAGATGGTAGTGGTTATATCACGGTAGATGAACTTCAACAAGCTTGCAAAGAGTTTGGTTTAGGTGATGTCCATCTGGAGGACATGATCAAAGAAATAGACCAAGATAATGTAAGCATGGTTTTGACATTATAATTTGGAACATGTAAAATATTATTAATAACTGTTGTTATAATACATGTATGTATAAATTGTAGGATGGAAGAATAGATTATGGGGAGTTTGCAGCAATGATGAGAAAAGGTGATGGGTTAGGAAGAAGCATAAGCATGAGAAGCAACCTCAACAAGAATATAGCTGACGCCTTTGGACTTGGAGTGAAAGACTTGACATCAATCTCCTCTGACTCTAACTCTTGTCCTTCTTCTAGTTAGCATCATTTCTTACATTTAAATTTGTCTATCCAAATTTAACCCTTCTTTACTTGAGTTGAGTTTGTATAGACACAATGATAATTGGATCTTTATATTTATATTTATATACACATATTATCAAGCTAATGTACTTTATTTAGCAATGGTGATTGCTTAAGCTTAAAATTTTCCTTTTCTCTTATCCTTAAAATGACACAGCAGCTGATGTCATGGTATTTTTGGTAGAATATTAAGTTGATGGTGTGCAGTTTTGTTTTCTTACCCAATACTATATTCATCAGTATGCTTTAACTATCTAAAGACTTGTTTTAAGAAAAAAACTATTATAGTACTAGCATCACTTTTTTGAAATATTTAAAGTAAAAAAGAAAGAAAAAGGAGCAATGACTATGAGTTTCTGAGAAAGCTTTTTTAAAGGTAAAAGATGAACTTTTTTCCACCTTAAGTTACATTTTCATACCAGATCAGATGCCAGTGGAACTACAACTTCCTAGTTAGTACTAGGTTACATTTTCATACCAGATCAGATGCCAGTGGAACTACAACTTCCTAGTTAGTACTAGGATTAACATTAAAAATAATTAAATGTTGTAAACAAAGAGAAGAACTAAATTTGACCTCTAAGCAACCCTTTCCTTTTCCTTTATCCCTTATCGATTATCTATTTTATTTATTTATTTTTGCAAAGAAAGAGATTTCAATAATTGAATTAACCCAGAAATTGAAAAGCATCACATATTTAACTTCCAATCTGATTTTTTTTTTTTTTTATGTAAAATAAAACATCAGCAGCAGAAGGAAGCAATATCTAAAAAAGACCAACTTTTATCACTGAGTACACTATATATATCAGTACAGTTTTTACATAATTCTACAGCAACATTATCATGTAGCGCTGTCTGTAAAAGTAAAACTGTCAATGGCGTACAAAGCATTTCTAGGAAGAAAAAGAAAAAGTTTACTCCCAAATGTTTTAAATAATCTAAATGGGAGATGACTTTAAGTAAACATAACATGAAATATAAGAAAAAAGGAATTTCCTGCCCTCTGCTTTTCATATTTTGTGTCAATGGTAGATCTTCAATAATCAGCTGCAGAAATGAGGATCTTCTACTATGCTCTATCCTTTCTTGGATCCTAAATTTTGAAATTTGGAAAAATTTGTATTCTTAATCCCCCATTGACAGTCAGGAGGATGCTACAGACTTCACCAACATAACCTTATTCATATATCTTCTTTTTCTTAAGAAGGGTAGGAAACATGGAGACCAACCCAATAAGGAAAAGCACAGACAAAGTCTTGAAATCGTAGAGGTCCTTGACAGACCTAAGATCCCCAAGTGCAAGACCAGCCTGAAAGAAGATACAATGATGGTCCCAAATCAGATTCTTGAATTGAAGCTTACATGTATGCAATACCATCAAGAAATACCATATCATTGAACCAGGTACAAAATAAACCAAGAAAAAGGGCTGTCAAATGAACATAATGTTCTTTGACCTTTCTACATTAAAAACTTACCAGCTACTTGCACTTTTTTAAATATCAAATTGTTCAGAGGTAAGGATCTGAATACACGAGTTCCATCTTTTCCTATCATTTTACTATTACGTGACACCAATGAATTGCATTAAATTGAATCTCAACACAAACTCTATTATTTTTTAATTATCTCCAGTACAAAGAGACCTAATTCAATTACAGCATATGATCAATTAAATGGACACCAATAAATATATCCAAATAAAATCCATTGAACCTTATCCGCCATATCTTTAGTGAAGAAACCTATTAACAATAGTAATCGTGGGGCTTCATCAACAAGTACCTATTTCAAACCGTAAACAGTCTCTATAGTTCAGTAACTCCATGTATTTGGCTAAGGTAAGAATCCGATTTAGACAGAATATGGCGAGAATATACGTACAGAGATCTTGTAGAAGCTTTTCTCGTTCCAAATTGTTAAGAATGCAAATCAATTATTTTAAAACATTAAATTAAAACTTTCATGAAGTCCTCCAATATATAGCTAGCTAGGGTAATGCAAAAATGTTTAAAACAATATTGTCATTGATCTGAGCTTCAGAACAAAGTCAAATGGTTAGAAACACGTAACTTTCTTCTTTTTGGCAATGTGACAAGACATGTGACCGATCACAAATATATTGTTCTATTACCATTATCAAAAACTGTTTGATGAGACATGTGAGTCACAAATATATTGTTCTATCTCCGTTATCAAAGTTTGTTTTAAATAAACATGCGGACTATCTGACATCATTTATGCCTATGAATAATAGGGTGTAGCAATAAATTGGATAACACAAGTATCTCTTTTCTTTCAACAAATATTTTCAGATGACAATATCAATAGTAATAAAAAAGGAATAGAAAAATGAAAATCGAATCATAAAGAACACAAGGAATTAAATGAGGTACATGGCAGGATACTTACTTTGACAGTTATATAGGAGGCTGGTATTAGGCCAACAAAAGTTGCTAAGAAGAACACATGAAACGGTATGTCAACTATAGGTGAAGCCAAATTAATAAATAGGTTGGGTAGAGTTGGAGTAATTCTCAGAAAGAGCATGTAATTCAGCAACTTGTCCCTTCGCTTAGCAATCTGACTCCACAAAAAAAATGCAGATGAATTCAAGTACGAAGAAGATAATAGGACAACAAATGAAAGATGCTAAATTAAGAGAAAACAGAAAGGAAATTTGCAAAGATGGTAACAAAGAAATACCTCAGCTTGAAAAAATCTTAATTTATCAGGCCACAACCAACTAACCAAAGGCCTGCCTATCAGCTTTGACAGAAAAAAGCAAGAGCATGCTCCAGCTGTGGCATTAAAGACAACCAAGAAAACGCCTTTTACACCAAAGAGAGCTCCAGCTAGCAAAGACATGAAAATTGTTCCAGGAATCATAAAGGTTTGCATGAAGATATAAGTCGAGCAGTAACCCAAAATGAATTGTGTTGGATAATCACTTGCATATGTTGCAATATTATCTCTGAAAAAGAAAAAAAAAAAAAACAGAGACTTCAGTAAAATGAGTGTTGCAGCTAAAATATGAACACAAAGAAAGAAATTGTTGACAACAAAGCAGCAATGCCAGGCAACAACAAAGTAGTGAATACATAAGTAAACTAAAGGAAATGACAACAATAAATTAAGAATGGAAATTAGGGCAACAATGTATTGCAAATATATGAAGGGAGAAATTAATGAAACCCACTGATGACATTTCGCAAAAGAAAAAGTCAAAGCAGAACTCAGCAACCAAAACAGCTAAATCAAACATCAACGCTGTGATTTACATTTAAAAAAGAGAATTATACTCCAATTGTTATGTGATCCTCTCAAAATATGACCACTCAGTATTACACGATCTCTACATGAGAAATATCTAATACATTGCTGGCTCTACTAAGCATGCCTGCAACATGGTCCCTATAATTTGCATAATTGTATTCCCTCACATGATCCACAGATGAATTACAATCATGATTAATAACCATAGATTGCTTTTTAAGCCCTTAATTCAAATTAAGGTATATGGGATAGAGCAAGGACAAAACAAATTGAAAGTATTCATTCGGGACAAAATAGAAATGATAGAATTCTCGTCCACAACAATTTTCATTGTTTTAGCAGCTTAACTCCTCCAATCTAACACAAAAAGAGGCACATTTCACCTTCAAACAACCCGATTAAAGATGGAATTATAAGCTAAAATAATCCTATTACTTCTTTCTAGCTCTAAATCACAAAAAACCACAAGAAACCTAAAATGGGCATTTCAAAAATCTACAATATTTATCAAATCCAAATGATTCAACACAAAATTAAGCTTATTTCCGAACTAAAGCATCAAACATTCACCAAAAGAGAGAAGACGTCAGTTTCGATGATAAAAAAAATAAGAGAGGACCTACTTCAGCAAGCGCAGATCGGAGATGGAACGCGGGATCTTGAGTTTCCCGTACTCGGTGGCGGGCATAGTAAGGTAGATGCAGAACAAACCGGTAGAAAAAATCAAGAAAACCCCAAAAAAGGCAGCCAGTTCCCACCTCGAAACGGGAAACCTTTCCGATTTTACCCTCTTCCCAGTTGGGGAATCGTCATCTTCCTTGCTGCTGTTGTTCAACAACGCCGCCGCGGCACTTTCCTCGTCCCTCAACACATTCCTCGGAGCAGCCATTTCAAAATATCGACAAGATAAAGAGCACAAAAAACAAGAGTGCTGGGAACTTGGGATCCCAAAAGAATATAAAAATAAGAATAATAAATTGAAACGAAATAATATTGCTGAATTAAAAAATCATTGCTATGACATTTATATGGAAATGGAAGTGGGTGTTTTTATGAACCCTAATTTGAAGAAATTGAATTGGTTGGTGCCAGCGAGTTTTAAAGCAATGCGGTTTTTCTTAAAAATAAAACCAGATAAACAATAGAAGAGAAATTTGGAAGACAAAGTTGTTTCCTTTTCTTCTTTGTTTTAATTAAGAAAATGGAGAAAAATGTCTTCAAATGCCTATATATATATATATATATATATATATTACAACAAGAGTTTTCTTATTATTTAACTGGGAATTGAAATATTAAAAATATAGTAATTCACAAAGGCCATAGAGGGCGAAGTTCAGAAGAAAAAATTGGTATGGAATTAAATTGTATATTTTATAATATTAAAAATATAATTTTATTATTTTAATAAATTTATATTTTATAATTTTTAAAAATTTAATTAATATTTTATTATTTTTGAAAAATATAATTTTATCATTATTAATTTAAAAATAAAATTTATCCATTTTAAAGGGTCAGCCATACCAACCCTTTTAAGCTGCCAATGCATAATATTATTTTTAAAAGTTAAACTTTATATTATAGAAATATTATACTTTTAAATTTTATTTATTTGAATTGTTAAATTATAATTTTACTATCAAAAGGCAAATTATTATATTATTAAAGTTATCTTACCATTCAGTAGTTGAGCTTAATAAAAAAACACATTACACTCTCAATTTAAATCTTAAATACGATATTTTTGAAAAGTACAATTACAAACCTTGAATATAATAATAGAATAGACATTAAAAATATAAAAAACCCTAATTGAATGTAAAAACATCATTTGAATTTTAAAACTACTTCTAAACTATGCAATATCCTTAAATTACAATTTTGGATAAAATTGAAAATCATTTATATGAATTGGAAACATTAATAACATCTTGCTTCATGAATGAAAATTTTACTTCCACCATTATTACATTAATTGAATTTTGGTGTGAGTTATTTTCTTCCCTATGATAGGTTAGATATAACATTTTGATAATTTTTATCTTTTATTTATTTTTATGTTTAAAATATTAAAATTTAAATTACGAGAGTTAGATGAGATAATAATAGTTTTTCTTATCTTAATCAATAGTCAAAGATTTCATTCTCATACTAAGTATAGAATGATTCAAAACTTCAAAACTTGTAATAGCTTATCTATGCTAAAAGTTATTAAGTTCGCTCATAGATACCTTGAAAAATAAAAAATATATATAAATTTTTACATTGTTCCATATAAATTTTATTATGTTCGTTTATATTAATTTTCACGACGTGATTTAATTATTTTCTTATATTAATATTTGTGTCGATTTTTAATATCTAATTAATTTATTTGATTCAATTTTAAATTTAAATTTATTTATTTAAATTTTTATTACATCGTTATCATACATTAATATAAATATAAATATTAATTTGAGAGGTAAGGATTATTTAGAAATTAAATTTCGAGGACTTGTTTTAGTAAATTTAATTTGAAAACCTTTGCAGCAAGAAAAATCCAATGTTTGTTACATCAATTACTTTCTTTTGCTTGAGTAGATTAAATTTATCTTAATTTTGATGGACGCCCATTTAATAATAAAATATTTATAACACTTTCTTTTGAATATCTATTGATACATAATGTCTCTCGTTAAAATCTTATTAAAAAAAACTCTGTGAAAAAAAAAACTCTTAGTGAGGAAAAAAAAAGTACACTTATCTATAATACTCATTACATGTTTTCTCATTAAAATTTTATCAGGAAAATCTAATGAGACAAAACCTCACTTAAAGGAAAAATAATACAACACGTATTTACTTCCCCTCATGACTGCATCACATGATATCTCATATTTTGTGGCCTTAAATACTAGCTTTTCAAATAATCACTTAAACGGATTTACTAAGCATTTATATCATAATTCTTTTGAAAGTCACGAGTAATGAAAATTTTGGAGAAATATATTTTGATCTCATTAGGAGTTTCAATAATAATTATAATAAACTTTGATCATGATCCTTCTATAAAAATACAAATAGGTATTTTGGATCATTTTATAATTTTTCTTCAACTAATATTTTCGAGTTAAATATCGCATATGTTCAAATCATTTCAATTCATATAAATGTTAATGCAAACATATTGAACAATTTCCCAAAAATTCTATATGCTTCGTCATTCTAAATCCTTCAAGGACTTTAATATAAACTTTCATTATATAGTGATTTATATAAAATGTTGTAACTATTGAATTTGGTGCCTTAAGTGTAGTATATTTGTTTTGTAAACTTGTATTTTTTCGAACAAATTGGTTTAATAATAATATCCATTAATTACATTAAAGTCCCTTTTGTATACTATTCTTAATGTTTTTGCACGCAAAGCAAAATGAAAGCAAGTATTGACTCACTGATTATCTAATGTTTAACTAATACTAAGCGGTATTACATGGTTGGATTGTAATACGAAAGAACAACTTGTATTAGTAGATGAACCTAAACATGTCATTAGTCCAATTGGAAACGAGCAAAACGATTGAGAGACTAATATGTCGTCTATCAAGTTCAATTGGGGAGATGTTATATCTTGGGCATTGGAGCGGATGATTCCCAAAAGATAGAGACATAGATGTAACATCCTTAATATATGGGCTTGTGCATTTTGTGTAGTGTAGGCTTAAAATATTAATTTAAGGATTTGAGGTGTAAATGGGCATCAGGTTTGGGCTGAGGCTTTGATTAAATATTTTGTATAGACACTCTAGGGGCTTAAATTAAAGTTGTAGTAGATTAATTGACATATTAGGCTTGTGGCCCAATAACTAGGGGCACAGTAAAGGTGAGCTATAAGTCGCGTCACTAGTGCAAGAGGAGGGCCCAAATTGTGGTTGCTTGAAGCCCAAGTTATAGGGCTAAATTTCGACACGTAATTAAGTAAGGGGGGACGGCACGAGGCTATTTTTTTTGCGAATTTTATTATATTTATTCTATGTAGATAATAAGCAGATAAAGGCTATTTGAAACACCCCAAACCCGACCCACAAGCCCTGACCGGATCTGGTATGTTCCTCGAGTAAAACTTCAATTAATTCTCGTTTTGTTTTATAAGAAAATATGATGGTTTCGTATAAAATGGATCTATTTAGTGGTCGCGTTGTAAATGGTGTTTAATATAGTTGGTGTCTCATTAAAACGTTATCTTTAAGAGAAAGATTTTAAGTTAAAAGAAAACCAAATTTTATGAAAAAATTATTATCATTGTAAAAACCATAGGTGTTTAGGTGTCAAAACAGTTTAAGTTATTTTTTTTTTGAAATCATTTAATTATTTAGTAAATATTTGACCGTAGTGCATTAAAAATCTAAAACATAAAAATTTAAGCAGTTCATAGCGGCCTTATTACAAAAATAACATAACCCAAAATAAATCCTAAATAATAAAAATAAACTTAGTAAGTTTAATTAAAAGAAACTCCGAAATACTTAGTTGAGCAATGGCCACCACGTAGTCCTCGTTACCCGATCCATCACGCTAAGAGTCACCTAAAATATATCCCATAAAAGGGTGAGTCAACAGACTCAATGTGTAACATTACACTAAAAGCCCAATCGATCAAAGCCATTAAGCCCATTTAAAACATATTTAGCCATAAGCCCATTTTATATCAAATCGATAAAATCGATTAAATCACATATATATATATATAAATGAAATGCAATCCCAAGCCCACCTAAAATCCATCCGCTACACACCAACCGTACCTACCAATCACACCGTGGGATTACTAAATCGACCTCCATCCGCTACACACCATCGAAGGCGCTTGTGCAATCAACATGCACATCGCCTTATAATTTTGTGGCATGGCCACAGATAATTGTGACCAAGTCACCGGATTCACATATGTGACCAAGTCACCGGATTCATATTATGTGACCAAGTCACCGGATTCATATTATGTGACCGAAGTCACGGATAATGTGGTAAAACCACGGAACACTTCCCTTTATCAATATCACCCATATGCCCATGCACATACATATTGTTCGGATTTTATACAATATACCCCAAAATCATAACAGAGTCATACTTATTTCATATTTATGCTTATAGAATTATTAACGAAGTAATGGGGTAAACATACACGAATATCGTGTACCACCGAATGGTACTGCAACCATTATCATACATATATTCATACAAATCATTATTATTTTAGATCTATGAGAAATTTAGTATAGTGTTACACACTTTATAACAAATGAGAATGATACCTTTCCGCTCATTTAATAATCGAATTATTTATCACACTTGATTAGAACACACTACTACTTATAAATCTATACTATTGATGAATAATCTAATTCCTTACCCTCTAATCTCGGGCAATCGTTATATGTGATTTTCTCCAATAGATGGATCAAAATCGATGACAAACCACGAACAAATAGTGGCTCGTGTACGCATACGACTTCAAATAATCGATCTTCGTTGGCGGAAGGTCCACAACCCGGTGGAAAGTCTCGAATCCCCTATACTGATTTCTTCGTTTGAAATTTGAGGGTATAATGAACCACCCTCTTCCAAACACTCCTTACCGCTCTTTTCGAACCTATTTTGTTTGCCCCAAAATCTTACGTTCACGGAAAATGATCGGCGATAGAGTCCCCAAAACGAAAGCGATTAGTAGTCTATCTAAAATGATATAATAAGTATATAAAACTCATTTACCTTGAATATTTAATTTCCGATGGATCTCTCCTTAATCGTTGGCAACAAAAGAATCCCAAAATCCTTCTTCAAAGATTCGCCAAGGAGAAATAAGAGGATTAGATTCCTAAAATCGGCTAATCCAAAAGAAAAGAACGAAGAATGATTGATAGATAATCCTTACCCGTAACGCGGAGAATGATTGTACCCTTACTTGAACTATAAAGAGATTCGGCCTTAACAATTAAGAAGAAAAGAAATGGTGGTTTCGGCTTTAACAAAAGAGAAGAGAAAAAGATGGTGGTTTCAGTTTTAATAAAAGAAAAGAAAGAAAGATGGGAGGTTTAAGATGTTATGATTATGGTGAAAATGGAGGATGGTTTCGGCTAAGAGAAAGAAGGAGAAAAGAAAAGATGAAAAGGACCTTAGTGCTAGGATGATTTTGGCACTAGAGAGGAAGAAAGAAAAGAGAAATGTCTTCTAATCTTTTGGTGTTTTCGCAATAGAGAAAAGAAACTTGAGAGAATAGGCAATTACACCAAAATGGTTCAAAATGATAGCCAAAACAAAACAAAACTTTCACCTAATGCCAATGACAAATTGGCTAAGAAGAAAGATTTTGGAGAAAAGGAAAAAATGCACAAAATGTTAAGATTTTGGCCAACTATCATCCCCTAATCCCATACAACATTCTACCAACTCACATGCCAACACAATCCCACTTTTTCCTCCTCATTTCTTCCCTATCTTCCCTAATCACTATCACAATTAAGCCAACCCCTTAGCCCTTATGTCGTCCACATTCATGGTCAAATGACCATAGAAAACTTCCAAAACATCACCCATTCATCAAGCCTTTTGTCCCTTATCCTTCCATAACATCTTGATTCCATACCTTAACTAATAACTTGCCTTTTCCCTTTGGTCTACTATCCAAAATGAAAGAAAATCCATCCATACTAAGATAAGGCTTGACCGACACTATAGGAAAGAGAACAAAAATAAAAATCCTTCCAATTGCTAGCTAAGGGATTCGAACCTCTCCTCTCATGCATTTACCCATGTGCCAACACCACCTTGCCAATTGACTTGTTATGATTAAAACCTCATGCCAATTTTTCTTAAAGCCTATCTTGCTTAGCTCCATCTTAAGACTTAAAAATTTAACATTTTTCTAAGGCATTCTCTTACATACTGAAGTTCCTAAAACTCCCAAAGCACACTAAACACATAGGCATGCAACCACATACAATTAAGTTAAAAATGCATAACCCCTATATTCTGGATATTACAGTTCTACCCTCCTTAAAAATAATTTCGACCTCGAAATTACTAGGATAGAACAAGTGAGGGTATTATTGTCGCATTGATTCCTCCAGCTCCCACGAAGCTTCTTCCTATCCATGATTACGCCATAACACTTTGACGAGAGGAACTGATTTTCTCCGTAACACCTTTACATCCCGTTCCAGAATTTGAATTGGCTCCTCTTCGTAGGACAAATCTGGTCTTAATTCCACCTCCTCAACTGGCACTACATGAGATGGATCCGACTGGTAACGACGTAATATTGAAACATGAAACACATCGTGTATTTGTTTTAACTCCGAAGGCAATTCTAACTGATATGCCACTGGTCCGACTCGCTTCAAAACCCGATAAGGTCCTATGAACCTGGGACTTAACTTCCCTTTGCGACCAAATCTCATCACCTTTTTCCAAGGTGAAACCTTTAGGAATACTTGATCCCCCACAACAAACTCTATTTCTTTCCGCTTAAGATCTGCGTACGACTTTTGCCTATCAGATGCCTCCTTTAACCGAGCCCGGATTACCTTAACCTTTTCTTTGGATTCAGCCACTATTTTTGATCCCAAAACTTGGCGTTTCCCTAATTCTGTCCAACACGTAGGAGTGTGACATTTTCGTCCATATAGTGCTTCATACGGTGCCATCTGAATACTGGCTTGGTAACTGTTGTTGTACGCAAATTCTACTAAAGGTAAGAACTCCTCCTAGCTTCCTCTGAAATCTATCACACATCCCCTTAACATATCCTCTAAGACTTGGATTACTCGATCAGACTTGCCGTCCGACTGTGGATGAAATGCCGTACTGAAGTCCAATCTGGTGCCCAAAGCCTGATGCAATGCTTTCCAAAACTGAGACGTAAACCTCGGATCCCTATTCGAAATAATCGACACCGGCACTCCATGCAATCTCACAATCTTAGCCACATACAACTTCGCCAATTTCTGCAAAGAGTAATCAACCCGAACTGGGATAAAATGTGCAGATTTTGTCAATCGATCCACTATCACCCATACCGAGTCTTTCTTAGTAGGCATAGGAGGAAGCCCACTAACAAAGTCCATGGTGATTCTCTCCCACTTCCACTGCGGAATCTTTATCGGTTGAAGCAATCCCGAAGGTACTTGATGTTCAGCCTTGACTTGTTGACACGTTAAACACTTTCCTACTTAATTACAGAACTTTTCCCGCTTAAGACCGCAGACCACCAAAACCGATCTCAGAATCTCGGTATAACTTACTTCCTCCAGATGCATAGCATAAGGGCTACCATGCGACTCGAAGAATCTTTGCCTCAACTCCCGATTCCTCGGCATACGACTTTACCTTTGAAACACAATACCCCATCACAAGTTAATACCATAATCTTCTAATTCCCATTCTCGCACTGTCAAGCTTAGTACTCGGATCATCGCTCACCAACCTGCTCTCTTTACTTGACTCAACCACGTCGGCTTTACTTGTAATTCTCGCAAAGAAGCTTCCGTCATCATAAAGACTAAGATGTGCAAACATCGCCCTTAGATCTGACACCATTTTTCGACTTAGAGCATCTACCACCACATTCGCCTTGCCCGGGTGGTACTCCATAGAACAGTCATAGTCTTTCAACAACTCTACCCACCTTAGCTGTCTCAGATTTAGCTCCTTCTGAGTCAGTAGATATTTCAGACTCTTGTGGTCCGTGTATATCACTGACTTTTCCCCATATAAATAATGCCTCCAAACCTTAAGAGCAAAAACTACTGCAGCCAACTCTAAATCATGCGTCGGGTAATTAACCTCGTGTGGCCTTAATTGTCGAGACGCATACGTAACTACCTTCCCGTCTTGCATCAGAACATATCCTAATTCTGTGTGAGAAGTGTCACAATACACCACGAAATCCTTCCCTGCCTCAGGCTGAATCAAAACTGGAGCTTTAGTCAAAACCTTCTTAAGCTTCTCAAAGCTCTCTTACTGCTTATCGGCCCATACGAAAGGTACCTCCTTTCGCAACAATTTCATTAAAGGTGCAGCTATCGATGAAAATCCTTCGACGAACCTTCTGTAGTAGCCTGCTAAACCCAAGAAACCGTGAACCTCGCCATTGGACTTAGGTGGTTTCAATCTAGTATCGCCTCAATCTTCCGAGGATCCACCTTATCCCTTTGCGCAGACACCATATGGCTTAAAATGCAACTTCTTTCACCAAAATTCACACTTTGAATTTGGCATAAAGCTTCTTCTCCTTAACACTTGCAACACTATCCGGAGATGCTCATCATGCTCTATCTCTGACTTAGAATACACTAGGATGTCGTCTATGAACACCACGATGAACTGATCTAAGTAGGGTTGGAAAACCCGATTCATCATATCCATGAATGCAGCTGGGGCATTCGTCAATCTGAACGGCATTACCAAAAACTCATAATGCCCATATCTTGTTCGAAAAGCTGTCTTATGAATATCCACTTCCTTCACCTTAAGCTGATGATACCCGGCCTTAGATCTATCTTTGAGAATACCGTAGCTCCCTTAAGCTGATCGAACAAGTCATCGATCCTTGGCAAAGGATACTTGTTCTTGATGGTCACTTATTCAACCGCCAGTGATCTATACACATTCTCATCGTTCCGTCCTTCTTCTTTACAAATAAGACCGGTACTCCCCATGGAGACACATTAGGTCGGATAAACTCACGATCAAGTAACTTTTGAATCTGAGCCTTAAGCTCAACCAACTCTTTTGGTGCCATTCTATACGGAGCGATAGAAACTGGCGTCGTTTCAGGCAATAAGTCAATCCCAAATTCTACCTCTCGATCCGGAGGCAATCTTGGAAGTTCTTCCGAAAAACATCCACAAATTCTCTCACAGTTCTGACCTCTTCAACAGTTGCTTCCTTAACCTCCAAGGCACTAACCAACATCAGAAAAGCTACACATCCCTTTCTAACCATCTTTTTTGCCTTAAGGGCAGATACTACATTTGATAAGTAATTTCATCTCTCGCCCATCACCACAACTTCTTTGTCATCAATAGTTTTTAATGACATCTTCTTAGTAGCACAATCCATATTTGCACGATATTTTACTAGCCAATCCATGCCTAAGATCAGGTCGAATTCCTCGAATGGCAACTCCATTAAATCAGCTGGGAACTGCGTCCCTTGAACTTCTAAAGGCACTTCCTTAAAGAGTTTATCTATTATTACAATCTATCCTAAAGGACTAAGTACAGTCATCTTCCTAGGTACGCCTCGAAGTCACATGCGAGTTCTAGATACTTCATTAGCGATGTATGAATGAGTTGACCCTATATCTATCAAAGCAATAAAGGGCAACCCGTAAATCGTAAACGCATCGTGATAACATCAAAAGGCCACTATCCTCTCTGACGATTTAATGCATATACCAAACTGGCCGTCTCGCCTCAAAACTACCATCGCCTACCTAGAGTCCCGACCTCTACTAGAACCATTACTTCTTCCATTTGGACCACGACCCTCATCGGTTGTTGTCCACCTCCAAACTGATTAACACCACGACTTTGGCGGTTCTTATCTCAGATTCATCGGAAATCTTTAATCATATGATCTTTAGACCCGCACTTGAAACATCCCGCTCTTTTTCCAACATTCTCCCGGGTGCATCTTCCCACATTGAGCACAAGTACGATATTGTCCTCCCGTAGCAACCTGCTGACCTCACGGCCCATCAACTCTAGGTTTCTTTTGAAAATTTCTGATGACCTCAAGATCCAAAACTTCTCTTATTCTTATTCGACCTCCTCCGGTTCTATCTCTCATCCGCTTAACTTCTTCACTATCCTTGCCCTATCCACTAAGATCGCAAAGTCTCTTTCCTAATGAGCAATCAACACTCATGACTCATCTCTCGGTCCATCCTCGAATCGACACACATTTCATAATCGTAGCTACTATCCTCTAGCATATCGGCTAAGTCATAAAAACTCGCTTCATACTCACTATCGACTTATTTCCTTACACTAAATTGTAAACGCTTTTCTCGAGAGTCGATGTAGCTAGCTCCAACGATTTCCTTCAAACTTAACCTTAAAATACCCTCAATCCACTCAATCCACAGGGGTACTCTCCTTGACAGTGAGCCACCACTGGTAGGCCTCATCACGAAGTAATGAAACAGCACCTTTTAGGGCTAGTTTGGCAATGCTTTTAAAAGTGCTTTTGAAAAGTCTTTGTGGAAAAGTGCTTTTGAGAAGTGCTTTTGAAAAGTTTACTTTAAAATTTGAGTGTTTAGCATTCTTTGTCAAAAAGTGCTTTTGAGAAATAAAATGTCCATTTTAGACATGTTATTATCAAGTAACAAATATACATTTAAATAAATTTTAAATTAGTTAATATTATTATATTTTAGTAAGAATATAAAAATTACTATAACTTGTTAATATTTTAATATATGAAATATAAATTTTAATTTTAAATATTTGTAAGTAATAAATATTAATTAGTTATAAAATTTAATTAGAATATATAAACTACATTTTAAATATTTAAATATAACCAATAAATATTTGTAATTAATATTTTAAAATATTTTTTATTTTTAATTAATGATTTTAACACATTTATAATTAATCCCCACAAAAAAGGAAAGTACTATGTTATTAGAGGGTGAAAAGTAATTAACACTAAAAGTGCTTTTGGGAGAGGAAAAGCTAAAATTTTAGCTCCTCCTTTTTAGAAGTGCTTTTGAAAAGCACTTCGAAAAGTCAAAATTCCAAATTAAAAGCGACTTGTTCGCATGCCTTTTCTTCCAAAAGTGCTTTTAGAGCCGAAGTGCTTTTGAAAAGCAATGCGAACTGCCTCAACTTTTCTTCAAGAAGGCGGTCCAAATCGTCCATGATCCTCTTGATCGCCTCTAACCAAGATCCACTACATTCTGAGCTACTCCAGATACTCCCTAAAAATCTCAAATTGCTTGATCTAAGTCTCTCACCATCGACTTTCGAGCCCCATTTCCCATACTAGCTCCTCGCTACTCGTTCCAAAACTCGCATGACATAGCGTGCGATACTGCGTCATCTCCTCCAGTTTGCTCTTGAAATTCCACCCCAACAGCCGGTGGAGGAGCTTTATTTTCGGAACCTTGACCAGATCTAACTGGTTCCGACACAGCCATTCTGCCTCTACCCGTCCACGACGACCACGTCCCCTAGAACTCATGTCTACTACGCGTCTTATCTGTTTTACGAAAAAGTTTTATGTATTAGAGTCTTTTCACTTCTTGTTTAAAGAAAGTTTTATGTAACAAAGATTTATTCAGTGGTTTTTCCGTAGAAGTACACATACACCTAGGGTCCATGTCTCTAAAGTATAGTTTCCTTAGGCTTATCACTTAAAATATCATACATTCACATCAATTTATTGACAAAAGAACTTACCTGATGGACCTAGGCCGAGAACTCGGGTGCCATGCTTCTATAAAACCATTTTAACTAAAGAAAATTTTCAAAAAGTCATTTGGGCCAAATTTTGAAAACGTTGTGGGCTTCAAAATCAAGGCCGAGAGTTTAAAATTGGGCTCGATACTAAGTTGAAACACCCCAAACCCGACCCACAAGCCCCGACCGGATCCGTATGTTCCTCGAGTAAAACTTCAATTAATTTCGTTTTATTTTATAAGAAAATATGATGGTTTCAGTATAAAATGGATCTATTTAGTGGTCGCATTGTAAATAGTGTTTAATATAGTTGGTGTCTCATTAAAACATTATCTTTAAGAGAAAGATTTTAAGTTAAAAGAAAACAAAATTTTATGAAAAACTTATTATCATTGTAAAAACCATAGGTGTTTAGGTGTCAAAACAGTTTAAGTTATTTTTTTGAAATCATTTAATTATTTAGTAAATATTTGACCGTAGCATTGAAAATCTAAAACGTAAAAATTTAAGCAGTTCATAGCAGATTTTATTACAAAAATAACATAGCCCAAAATAAATCCTAAATAATAAAATAAACTTAGTAAGTTTAATTAAAAGAAACTCAAATACTTAGTTGAGCAATGACCACCACGTAGTCCTCGTTGACCCGATCCATCACGCTAAGAGTCACCAAATATATCCCATAAAAGGGTGAGTCAATGACTCAATGTGTAACATTACACTAAAAGCCCAATCGATCAAAGCCATTAAGCCCATTTAAAACATATTTAGCCATAAGCCCATTTTATATCAAATCGATAAAATCGATTAAATCACATGTATATATATAAATGAAATGCAATCCCAAGCCCACCTAAAATCCATCTGCTACACACCATTCGTACCTACCAATCACACCGTGGGATTACTAAATCGACCCTCCATCCGCTACACACCATCGAAGGTAGTTCTTTGCGATCAACATGCACATCACCCTTATAATTTTGTGGCATGGCCACGGATAATTGTGACCAAGTCACCGGATTCATATATGTGACCAAGTCACGGATTCATATTATGTGACCAAGTCACCGGATTCATATTATGTGACCAAGTCACCGGATAAAATGGTAAAACCAGGAACACTTCCCTTTATCAATATCACCCATATGCCCATGCACATACATATTATTCGGATTTTATGCAATATACCCCAAAATCATAACAGAGTCATACTTATTTCATATTTATGCTTATAGCATTATTAACTAAGTAATGGGGTAAACATATTCGAATATCGTGTACCACCGAATGGTACTCGCAACCATTATCATACATATATTCATACAAATCATTATTATTTTAGATCTATGAGAAATTTAGTATAGTGTTACACACCTTATAACAAATGAGAATGATACCTTCCGCCTCGTCGACACCTAATTATTTATCACACTTGATTAGAACACACTACTACTTATAAATCTATACTATTGATGAATAATCTAATTCCTTACCCTCTAATCTCGAAAAATCATATATGTGATTTTTCTCCAATAGATGGATCAAAATCCGATGACAAACCACGAACAAATAGTGGCTCGGGTGTACGCACAACTTCAAATAATTGATCTTCATTGGCAGAAGGTCCACAACCGGGTAGAAAGTCTCGAATCCCCGATACAGCCCTTCGTTTGAAATTTAAGGGTATAACAGAACCACCCCTCTTCCAAACACTCATTACCGCTCTTTTTAAGCCTATTTTGTTTGCCCCAAAATCTTACGTTCACGGGAAAATGATCGAGCGATAGAGTCCCCTAAAACGAAAACGATTAGTAGTCTATCTAAAACGATATAATAAGCATATAAAACTCCTTTACCTTGAATATTTAATTTCTCGATGGATCTCTCCTTAATCGTTGGCTACAAAAAGAATCCCAAAATCCTCCTTCAAAGATTCGGCTAAGGAGAAATAAGAGGATTAGATTCCTAAAATCGGCTAATCCAAAAGAAAAGAAAGAAGAACGATTGATAGATAATCCTTACCGTAACGCGAGAATGATTATACCCTTACTTGAACTATAAAGAGATTCGCCTTAACAATTAAGAAGAAAAGAAATGGTGGTTTCGGCTTTAATAAAAGAGAAGAGAAAAAGATGGTGGTTTCAGTTTTAATAAAAGAAAAGAAAGAAAGATGGGAGGTTTAAGATGTTATGATTATGGTGAAAATGGAGGATGGTTTCGGCTAAGAGAAAGAAAGAGAAAAGAAAAAGATGAAAAAGGACCTTAGTGCTAGGATGATTTAAGACTAGAGAGGAAGAAAAGAAAAGAGAAATGTCTTCTAATCTTTTGGTGTTTTCGCAATAGAGAAAAAGAAACTTGAGAGAATAGGCAATTACACCAAAATGGTCAAAATGATAGCCAAAACAAAACAAAACTTTCATCTAATGCCAATGACAAATTCGCTAAGAAGAAAGATTTTGGAGAAAAGGGAAAAAAATGCACAAAATGTTAAGATTTTGGCCAACTATCACCCCCTAATCCCATACAACATTCGGCCAACTCACATGCCAACACAATCCCACTTTTCCTCCTCATTTCTTCCCTATCTTCCCCCTAATCACTATCACAATTAAGCCAACCCCCTTAGCTCCTTATGCCGTCCACATTCATGGTCAAATGGCCATAGAAAACTTCCAAAACATCACCCATTCATCAAGCCTTTTGTCCCCTTATCCTTCCATAACATCTTGATTCCATACCTTAACTAATAACTTGCCTTTTCCCTTTGGTCTACCATCCAAAAATGAAAGAAAATCCATCCATACTAAGATAAGGCTTGACCGACACTATAGGAAAGAGAACAAAATAAAAATCCTTCCAATTGCTAGCTAAGGATTCAACCTCTCCTCTCATGCATTCACCCATGTGCCAACACCACCTTGCCAATTGACTTGTTATGATTAAAACCTCATGCCAATTTTTCTTAAAGCCTATCTTGCTTAGCTCCATCTTAAGACTTAAAAATTTAATATTTTTCTAAGGCATTCTCTTACATACTGAAGTTCCTAAAACTCCCAAAGCACACTGAACTACACATAGGCATGCAACCACATACAATTAAGTTAAAAATGCATAACCCCTATATTCTGGATATTACACTATTATTTAGGGATTTAGTCTTTAAGGATAATAAGCAGATAAAGGCTATTTTTGAGGAGATAACAGATTAAGATAAGGGAAAAGGGATAAGAGCTATCATATGTGGCAGTGTTGGCCAAAAATCAATCTCTGCTAAAGGGAGGAATCAGTTTTCTATATAAAGAGGGGGTGTGCCAAAATTTTGAAGCCTCTCTTTTCTCATCTTCTTCCTCTCAAAAGTCGAAAACCACCATCTGCTTCACCCTTTCTTCCTCTCTAAAATTTTCTGGTTGGCCGAATCTTTTAACCTCTATTGTTATTCTTCTTCTAATCCATAAAAGTCGAAATCACATCTCTATTTGTAACACCCCAAACCCGGTCTATACATTGAGACTAGATTTGGTTTGTTACATGAATCGAGCTATTTTTAAATCTTCAATAAGTTGAAAGCTACAAGATTTAATAAAATTAGAAGGGTATTTGAATTTGATAAATATTAGATCACATTAGTTGAAAACATTGTATTCTCAAAACCCTTTAGGTAATTTATTAAAGAGTTAACAATAATAAAATATTTATAAAAGGATTTGAAAACCCAAATTTATTTTAATAAAACATCATATAATCATAGCCCATATTTAAGAAATCCAAAGTATAATTTAAAACCAAATACGCATAAAATCCATAATTTATTTATAGAGGCCCTTATTACAATAACCCAAAATAGTAAAAATACTTATTAAAAGTTCAGAGTTTAAATAACCCATGTTTTACAAGATGGCCTCCACGAAGTCATCCTCGGCCCAAGTCCACGTCAATTTCCATTACCTGAGATGGAAAAATTAAAGGGGTGAGTTACTTAGAACTCCAAGTGTGTAACTCACTTACCACCATTATTGGGCCAGATCATCAAGATATTATGTTGGGCTTGAGCCCAATTACAGAATTCAACAATATATCATAAAAATGAAATAAAATAATTTAAAAAAATGCATGTAAAATGAATTTCCCAACCAAACCTAATATCCATCCGCTAACACCCCTGCACCAACCATCACACTTGTGGGATCAAGTCAACCCACCCCGCCAACACACCAATCGTAGGCATTAAGCCTTTTTATAATTGTGGCAAAGCCACCTAACTAGAGGCAATAAGCCATATTTGTGGCGAGCCACCGAACTAGAGGCAATAAGCCATATTTGTGGCGAGCCATTAACTAGATTTTTGGCAACAGCCATTCTTCTCTTCATATACCCCACCCCATGCAATTATGTGTATATAACAATATATAAATTCATATAACAATTTTATTTAATCCATAACAATGGTGGGTTTATCATTAAACATTTCATTTGGCCCAAGAAAATAATTTAGCATTTTGCCCATTTAGCAATTTAGTGGGCTTTGGCCCATTTATCAAACTAGAGTATTTTGACCCACTTTATCGAACTAGAGTATTTTGGCCCAATTTATCGAACTAGAGCATTTTGGCCCAATTTATCGAACTAGAGTATTTTGGCCCAATTTGTCGAACTAGAGTATTTTGGCCCAATTTACCGAACTAGAGTATTTTGACCCAATTTGTCGAACTAGAGTATTTTGGCCCAATTTACCGAACTAGAGTATTTTGACCCAATTTGTCGAACTAGAGTATTTTGGCCCAATTTATCGAACTAGAGTATTTTATGGCCCATTTTCACTTAAACATACAATTTACATAATAACAAGTAATTTCTCGGCGTTTTTTGTAATTTTCACGATTTAATCGCTTTTACGTATTTTCGTCAAAATATCGCTTTTACGTTTTACCGATCTAGTCGCTTTTACGATTTTACTTCCATACCGAAATTGACATCCAACCGAGAAATAGTGTGAAGTTACACACTCGATACCGAGAGTACTAATCCTTCTCGCCTCGGCACATAAAACATATTTCGATCCGTTAGAACACTATTTCAGATAAATATTCTTAATCGATAATAGATCCAAAATCTTACCTCTTGATTTTGAATCACTTCGATTTTCGGCTTCTCCTCGTTTATTGATTCGCTCGGTCGTCGAGAATCCACCAACGATAATGGCTCGGAAGTTCGTACTACTTGAATAATTGACTCCTTCTAAGATGGTCCGCAACCCGTGGAAAATCCTGATCGCGAAATCGCTTCTTCGCTTAAATGGGGATTTACGATCCGCCTCTTAACGTGATTAACCACCGCCTTTTCTTCCCTATTTTGAAAGTCTTCACGATCAAAGTAATATTAGTTAAATCTAAAATAATATCGAATAGTACTAGAGGCTTTAAAAAGATGTGATTTCCTTACCACAAGAATTCGATTCCAACGTTTCTACGATTCTCCCGATCACTTGAGTTCCGATCTTCCGTTATTGCACTATATAATAACGAATGAAGCGTTATTAGAACGAACGCTTATTCCGATCCAAAAAGGCCTTCATAACACCATTAATATTCGGCCATAACACTTTAATAAAACGAAAACGAAAAGAAGAACCCTTACCTATAATCCACGATCAAAAGAAAGGATTGAGAAAAGGTGTTTGTGATAGATGAAGATTTCGCTATGTATGATCAAAGAAAAGAAATAAGATTCGGCTAAGGCACTCTAGCATTCGACCATGAGAGAGTGTTTGATGGAGAAACTTTGAATGGAAGAATTAAAATATGAAAGAAAGAGTTGGTGATGATGTTGTTTGATTTCTAAGAGAAGAGAAGAAAAATATGGATTTTAGGAGCTAGTACATTCGGCCATGGTAAAAGAAAAGAGAAAGGATGGTTCTTTTGGTATAGGTGATTTCGGTACTCAAAGAAAAGACACAAAGCAATGGCTAAAGAAATAAAAAATATGACCAAATGATCACAAAACTTGAGCTTTAGCAATTGCAAAATTCGCCAAGATGAAAGTTGAAAAGAGAGAAAACAAAATTCGCACAAGGTGCAAGGAATGACCAAAGAGAAAATGAACTTCTTAGCCAAAACTAACACAAAAATTGGCCCCTCCCTATACCAAGTTATCGTCCAACACATGGTCAATTGGCCATGATTTGTTTCAAAATTTCCCTTGATATGTGCCTTATGTTCCCCTATCTTTCCTTAAGTATTTTATTCCATGCCATATGTTAACTATTTCCTTAAACCTTTGATACACTAACCAAAAATAACATGGTCAACACTTACCATATATGTTCTTGGCCGACACTTGCTATCCATGTGCGTAAAATTAAAATAAAATTCATCTAGATGCTAAACAAGGGATTCGAACCTCTTCCCTCTTGCTATAACCCATGCGCCAACTCCACCATGCCATGTATTCAACTTATGACACTCATTAACACTTAATTTAACTTAAGTCTTAATGACCTTTGCTTCTCTTCAATAAATTCTCAATTATTAAATTTTATTCCTTATCCAATTTATGCTATACTCCTCTTTAGGACTTCAATAAGCACTAAAATAAAAGAAAGAAATTTTCCTTTAAAGTCTAAACACCAATTCATGCAATATATAAACACTCGGATTTTTAGGGTGTTACAACTCTACCCTCCTTAAAGAAAATTTCGTCCTCGAAATTTACCTGGTTGAAAGAGGTGAGGGTATTGTTGCCGAATTGCATCCTCGGGCTCCCACGTAGCTTCCTCTACTCCGTGGTTACGCCATAGAATTTTGACCAACGGCACGGTTTTCTTTCTTAGCACCTTGACATCTCGGTCTAAGATTTCCACTGGTTCTTCTTCAAAAGACAAATCTGAATTCAGCTCCAATTCTTCTATCAGTATAATGTGCGAAGGATCCGATCTATAACGCCTCAACATGGAAACATGAAAAACATTATGGATTTGATCCAATTCCGGAGGTAACTCAATCTGATAAGCCACTGGACCAACACGCTTCAGCACACGATAAGGTCCAATGTATCTAGGACTTAGCTTGCCCTTCCTTCCGAATCTGAAGATCTTTTTCCAAGGAGATACCTTCAAGAAAACCTCGATCCCCACATCATACTCGATATCCCTTCGCTTCAGTCCGCATCGACTTCATCTATCTCGAGGCTTCTTTCAATCGTGCTCGAATAACTTTTACCTTATCCTCGTCTCGGATATCATCTCAGACTTAACATCCGCTCTTTCGCCCAACTCGGTCCAACAAATAGGAGAACGACACTTACGACCATACAATGCCTCGTAAGGTGCCATCGAATGCTAGACCGATAGGCTGTTGTTATATCGCGAATTTCGCCATGGTAGATAATCTTCCCAACTACCCTCAAGTCGATTACACATCCCTTAACATATCTTCCAATATCTGAATTACCTCTCCGACTGACCATCAGACTGAGGATGAAATGCCGTACTAAAATTCAACTTTGTCCCCAAGGCTTCATGCAGAGCTTTCCAGAATCGTGATGTAAACCTAGGGTCCCTATCTGATATAATAGATACAGTACCCCATGCGACCTCACAATTTCGGATACATACGCTTTGCCAACTTCAGAATGAATAATCAGACGGATTTGGCAGGAAATGAGCAGTCTTCGTCAACCGATCAACAATTACCCACACAAAATTTTTCTTAGTAGGTGTTAAAGGTAACCCACTAACAAAATCCATGGTTATCCGTTCCCATTTCCAAAGAGGAATTTTTATCGGTTGTAACAACCCAGACGGTAATTGATGTTCTGCCTTCACTTGCTGACAAGTCTAACATTTTCCCACAAATTCTGAAATCTCACGTTTCATCCCTGGCCACCAATACTGTTCACGGAGATCTCGATACATCTTATTTCCTCCGGATGCATAGCATAAGGCTACTATGCGCCTCCAGAGAATCAGCTTGCCTCAGTCCGAATCCTTAGGCATACATACTCTTCCTCGAAAGCATAACACACCCTCCGTGTTTATTCCAAAATCCTCAATTTCACCATTTTCAACTTGTCAAGTAAAGGTCCCAACTTCTCATCCGATGTCTTTTTCCTTGATTTGTTCCCACCACGAGGCTTCATCCAAGTTCGCTAATCAAACCGCCATTCTCGCATGCACTCAAATGGGCAAACAAAGCTCTTAATTCGGATCTCGTCTTACGACTTAACGCGTCACTACCACGTTAGCCTTTCCAGATGATATTCGATCGAGAAATCATAATCTTTAATAATTCTACCCATCTTCTTTGTCTCAAATTTAACTTCTTTTGGGTAAGGAGGTATTTAAGACTCTTGCGATCCGTGTAGATTGTAGATTTCTCACCATGAGATAGTGCCTCCAAATCTTTGAGCAAAGACAACGCAATTAACTCCAAATCATGCGTAGGGTAGTTTACTTGTGTGGTCTCAATTGACAAGAAGTATAAGCCACCACTTTTCCATTTTGCATCAACACACAACCCAAACCCGTGTGAGACGATCACAATAAGCAATGAATTCTTTTCAGCCTCCTATCAATCAAACCGAGCTTCCGTCAGATCTTCTTCAATTTCTTGAAACTCTTCTTGCTTTTCGGTCCAAATATACGAGCTCCTTTCGCAATGCTTTAGTTAGGGTGCAGAATCAACGAAAACCCTCTACAAAACGCCTATAGTATCCAAAGAAGACCGAAACTCCGAATTTCAGCTACCGATGTTGGTGGTTTCCAATCCAAAATAGCCTCAATTTTTCGAGGATCCACCCTTATTCCTTCGGCTGATACTACATGACCAAGGAAAATCACTTCCTTTAGCCAAAATTCGCATTTACTAAATTTGGCATACAATTGTTTATCACGAAGTAGTCAGAATACTATCCGCAAATGTTGGTCATGTTCCTCCTCATTTCTAATAAACCAATATGTCATCTATGAACACTACCACGAACCGGTCTAAATATGGTTGAAAGACTCGGTTCATCATGTCCATAAATGCACGGTGGTGCATTGGTTAGTCCAAACAGCATCACTACAAACTCATAGTGTCCGTAACGTGTCCGAAATGCCGTCTTATAAATGTCCGCTTTTTCACCTTGAAAGTGGTGATAACTCGACCTTAAATCAATTTTGGAGAAAATCAAGTCCTTTTAATTGATCAAACAGGTCGTCAATTCTCGACAGAGGATACCGATTCTTGATCGTCAATTTATTCAATTGTCTGTAGTAAATGCACATACGCATCGATCCATCCTTCTTCTTGACGAATAGAACTGGTGCTCCCCACGGAGACATACTTGGTCGAATAAATCCCCGATCCAGTAATTCTTGAATTTGAGCTTTGAGCTCAGCCAACTCCTTCGGTGCCATTCTATAAGGAGCAATGGACATTGGAGCTGTCCTAGGCAAAAGCTCAATGCTAAATTCTACTTCTCGATCTGGAGGTATACCAGGAAGTTCTTCGGGAAATACATCGGAAAATTCCTTCACTGTCCTCACATCATCCACAGATAACTCTTTAGCATCCAAAGCACAGATAAAGGCTAGGAATGCTCCATATCCTTTTCGCACCAACTTCTTCGCCTTTAATGCAGATACCACATTTGCCAAATAGTTCCTTCACTCGCCAATCATTATGACTTCTTTATCATCCAAGGTTCTTACTGACATTTGTTTTTCAGCACAATCTAATTGCGCCCGATGTTTAACCAACCAATCCATGCCTGTAATGAGATTGAACTCACCGAAAGGTAGTTCCATCAAGTTTGCTAAGAATATCTCCTCTTGAATTTTTAAGGCACGTCTTTAAATATTTTATTAACAATTACGATCGTCTAAAGGACTAATTCATCGTCATCTCACTATCGGTAATTTGATTCTAATTTTAGGTTTCCAGATATGGCACTAGATACATATGAATGGGTAGAGCCAATATCTATTAAGGCAATAATGTACATCAAAAATGAAGAACGCATCAGCTTATCACATCGTGCATTACCGTCCTCATGGCGTCTAACCGCATAGACCAGCCCAGCCGTCTTGCATCCGCATTTCTCTATGACCATTGCCTCGACCGGTGCACCTTGACCACGACCAGCCCCATTACCACCACGACCGGTCCACGACCTCTCGGTCAGCTGATTACCCCGGCCGGTGTGCATCATTATTACGAACTTTTGAGTCGTATCCATACGCCGAGGACAATTTTTATACTGATGATCCATTGAACCGCATTTGTAGCATGCACCCGTTTTCCTCCAACATTCCCCAAAATGTCTTTTCCCACACTCAGTGTAATCTCGACTCGATTATTTGTTACTGTGGTTCTACCTTGAACCGATTCATCATTCCGAGGTCTCTTCCGAATTTCTTTGAAGAACCGCATCATCGTGTCTCTCTCTTATTTCGAATTTTTCTGCTCGCTGCTCAATTCTTAGCCTCTTCGCTATTTTGGCCTTCTCCACAAGAGTCAAAAATTTCTAACTTGTTGTGGAGCAATCGTAACCCTCACCATCATTAAGTCCATCCTCAAACGCATACAACGCTCAGAATCTGTTGCTACAATTGTCCCGCATAACGGCTCAGACGTAAAACTCGACTTCATATGTCGCCACGGTCTTACTTCTTTGGACAAGATTCGAAATTCTTTCCTTCGAGCGCCTACATAACTCGCTCCAACGATTTTCCTTGGAAGGCGCTTTAAAGAATTCCCAATTAATCAAGCGCTGACCGGTGCCTTCTCGAACAAATGAGCCACCACCGACACGCCTCATCTCTTAACAAGGATACAGCCTCCTCTCGCTTTTTGCTCGACAAGACATTCCATGTCATCCATAATCCGCTCCACGACTTCGAGCCAAGATTCACTACATTCGAGCTACACCGAGACTTCTAAAACTTCGCATTATTTGACTTAAGTCACTCAAATTGACCCACGAGTTGTTGGCCCAATTCTAGTCCCAATGACCTTTCCAAGACTCGCAGATTGCTTGAGTCAATGCATTATCTTCTTCCATGTGATCGCGTGATCCTCGCTCTCACTTCCAATTGACGCAGTGCGTCTACTTCCTAAGATATGATTTGGTGCTTCATCAGTAGCACCTCGGCCTCTTCCATACCACGTTTATCTGCGCCCATGACCACGCCCTCTAGTGCTCATGATAGCTTGTTCATTTTATCGATTACAAGTTTTATGAATCAAAAATTTGTTTGGTGTTTATTAACGATATTTTATGAGATTTGAGATATAGAGTTGTTTTTCCGCAACATATCCTATAGTCTCAATCTCTACGGTTTTTCACATCTAAAACTAGAAGTTCTAGAGTGTTCCTATGATTATATCATAGTAATTATTAAGCAATAAATCATAGTAATTATTAAGCAATAAATACTTACTTGACTTGTTGCCGATGCTTGTAGTGCCATACCGATCTTTTAAAATTTGAACGATTTCATACGTAAATTATTTATGAACCCAAACCACAGTAGAAGTTTTTGAAACGGCTCGATATTCACTAAATGTAACACCCCAAACCCGGTCTATGCATTGAGACTAGATTTGATTTGTTACATAAATCGAGCTATTTTAAATCTTCAATAAGTTGAAAGCTACAATATTATTTACAAGATTTAATAAAATTAGAAGGGTATTTGAATTTGATAAATATTAGATCACATTAGTTAAAAATCATTGTATTCTCAAAACCCTTTAGGTAATTTATTAAAGAGCTAACAATAATAAAATATTTATAAAAGGATTTGAAAACCCAAATTTATTTTAATAAAAACATCATATAATCATAGCCCATATTTAAGAAATCCAAAGTATAATTTAAAACCAAACACACATAAAATCCATAATTTATTTATAGAGGCCCTTATTACAATAACCCAAAATAGTAAAAATACTTATTAAAAGTTTAGAGTTTAAATAACCCATGTTTTGTAGTATGGCCTCCACGAAGTCATCCTCTACCAAGTCCACGCCAATTTCCATTACCCGAGATGGAAAAATTAAAGGGGTGAGTTACTTAGAACTCAAGTGTAACTCACTTACCACCATTATTGGGCCGATCATCAAGATATTATGTTGGGCTTGAGCCCATTATGTAATTCAACAATATATCATAAAATGAAATAAAATAATTTAAAAAAAAATGCATGTAAAATGAATTTCCCAACCAAACCTAATATCCATCCGCTAACACCCCCGTACCAACCATCACACCTGTGGGGATCAAGTCAACCCACCCCGCCAACACACCAATCGTAGGCATTAAGCCTTTTTATAATTGTGGCAAAGCCACCGAACTAGAGGCAATAAGCCATATTTGTGGCAGAGCCACCGAACTAGAGGCAATAAGCCATATTTGTGGCAGAGCCACCGAACTAGATTTTTGGCAACAGGCCATTCTTCTCTTCATATACCCCACCCCATGCAATTATGTGTATATAACAATATATAAATTCATATAACAATTTTTATTTAATCCATAACATTGGTGGGTTTATCATTAAACATTTCATTTGGCCCAAGAAAATAATTTAGCATTTTGCCCATTTAGCAATTTAGTGGGCTTTGGCCCATTTATCAAACTAGAGTATTTTGACTCACTTTATCGAACTAGAGTATTTTGGCCCAATTTATCGAACTAGAGCATTTTGGCCCAATTTATCGAACTAGAGAATTTTGGCCCAATTTGTCGAACTAGAGTATTTTGGCCCAATTTACCGAACTAGAGTATTTTGACCCAATTTGTTTAACTAGAGTATTTTGGCCCAATTTACCGAACTAGAGTATTTTGACCCAATTTGTTTAACTAGAGTATTTTGCCCCAATTTATCGAACTAGAGTATTTTACCCATTTTCACTTAAACATACAATTTACATAATAACAAGTAATTTCTAGTAGGCGTTTTGTAATTTTCACGATTTAATCGTTTTTACGTATTTTCGTCAAAATATCGTTTTTACATTTTTACCGATCTAGTCGTTTTACGATTTTACTTCCATACCGAAATTGACATCCAACCGAGAAATAGTGTGAAGTTACACACCTCGATACCGAGAGTACTAATCCTTCTCGCTCCTCGGACCTAAAACATATTTCGATCCGTTAGAACACTATTTTGTATAAATATTCTTAATCGATAATAGATCCAAAATCTTACCTCTTGATTTTGAATCACTTCGATTTTCGCTTCTCCTCGCTTATTGATTCGCTCGTCACGAGAATCCACCAACGATAATGGCTCTAAGTTCGTACTACTTCAAATAATTGACTCCCTTCGAAGATGGTCCGCAACCGGTGGAAAATCCCGACCGCCGAAACCGCTCTTCGCTTAAATGGGGATTTACGATCCGCCTCTTAACGTGATTAACCACGCCTTTTCTTCCCTATTTTGAAAGTCTTCACGACCAAAGTAATATTAGTTAAATCTAAAATAATATCGAATAGTACTAGAGGCTTTAAAAGATGTGATTTCCTTACCACAAGAATTCGATTCCAACGTTTCTACGATTCTCCGATCACTTCGTTATTGCACTATATAATAACGAATGAAGCGTTATTAGAACGAACGCTTATTCCGATCCAAAAGGCCTTCATAACACCATTAATATTTGGCCATAACACTTTAATAAAATGAAAACGAAAAGAAGAACCCTTACCTATAATCCACGATCAAAAGAAAGGATTGAGAAAAGGTGTTTGTTATAGATGAAGATTTCGGCTATGTATGATCAAAGAAAAAGAAATAAGATTCGCTAAGGCACTCTAGCATTCGGCCATGAGAGAGTGTTTGATGGAGAAACTTTGAATGGAAGAATTAAAATATGAAAGAAAGAGTTGGTGATGATGTTGTTTGATTTCTAAGAGAAGAGAAGAAAAAGATGGATTTTAGGAGCTAGTACATTCGGCCATGGTAAAAGAAAAGAGAAAGGATGGTTCTTTTGGTATAGGTGATTTCAGCACTCAAAGAAAAGACACAAAGCAATGGCTAAAGAAATAAAAAATATGACCAAATGATCACAAAACTTGAGCTTTACCAATTGCAAAATTCGCCAAGATGAAAGTTGAAAGAGAGAAAACAAAATTCTGCACAAGGTGCAAGGAATGACCAAAGAGAAAATGAACTTCTTAGCCAAAACTAACACAAAATTTGGCTCCTCCCTATACTAAGTTGCCGTCCAACTCATGGTCAATTGGCCATGATTTGTTTCAAAATTTTCCTTGATATGTGCCTTATGTTCCCCTATCTTTCCTTAAGTATTTGATTCCATGCCATATGTTAACTATTTCCTTAAACCTTTGATACACTAACCAAAAATAACATGGTCAACACTTACCATATATGTTCTTGGCCGACACTTGCTATCCATGTGAGAAAATTAAAATAAAATTCATCTAGATGCTAAACAAGGATTGAACCTCTTCCTCTTGCTATAACCCATGCGCCAACTCCACCATGCTATGTATTCAACTTATGACACTCATTAACACTTAATTTAACTTAAGTCTTAATGACCTTTGCTTCTCTTCAATAAATTCTCAATTATTAAATTTTATTCCTTATCCAATTTATGCTATACTCTTCTTTAGGACTTCAATAAGCACTAAAATAAAAGAAAGAAATTTTCCTTTAAAGTCTAAACACCAATTCATGCAATATATAAACACTCGGATTTTTAGGGTGTTACACTATTATTCTATTCTTCTCCTTAATATTCATTGGCCGAATCTCTCTTAGCCATCTCTTCAATTCTTAAAACTTCTAAAAGCCAAAATTCTTAGATCTCACCTCCTGAAGTTACCGAATTTTCTTCAGTGGAGATTGCTTGTGCCGAATCTTGAAGGAAGCAATGGGTAAGTGTTGATTTTGAGTTTCCAAATCTTTTCCGGCTTTTCAAAGACCCTAGCTGAATGGCTATTTAGAAACTAATCCCTTATGTTCTCTTATTTTTGGCATTCCGGGATCTGAAGTAGGGCCAATCGCATAGATCTCCAAGATATAGTTCGATAACACTCGAATCGTGTTACCTCCGAGATTTTAAGGTATGGATATTTACTAATTCTTTTACGTGCAAAATTTAGGTATTTATTAACCCTTGGCCGATTATAGGAGAGGCCCTATTTTCACATCTTTCCGGCTATTTGAGCAAAGTAGTAGATCGGTTTAGCAAGGGTATTGATACTAATCAGGTGTGTAACCTTTCTCACTGTTAGATTGTTTGCTATTATATATATATATTTTTGTATAAATCTATTATACTCTGCTAAATGCCGAAATCCAGGCATAACAAGTGAAAACCCTTGAAGGGTAATGGCTAACCAAAGGTTGTGACTTCTGTCCTATTTCGGTGATTATTTTTGTTAAAACGATATGCTTTGTATGACGATCTCACCGTATGCCCGGGTTGGGAAATTTATGAAAAGGGAAGTGATCTGCTACGGTGGCTTATGCCATTTCACCGGTGACTCTGTCACAACTCGCTTCGGTGGCTTATGCCATTTCACTGATGACTGTCACAACTCGACGATGAGTAGCTAATCGCAGATGATTGCCATCGATGGTGTGTAGCGGTGTGGGTTGATTGTAGAAATCCCCAATGGTGTGCATGGCGGTAAGGGTGGCGTGTAGCGGATGGAAACCTAGGATTTGGGTTGGGCTTGCATATATTTTTGGTTATGTATATATATAAGTGTCTGTTATTCGGTTTACGTGAAATGAGGACCAAGTCTAATGGTGCATGAAGGTTGCACACTGAGTCTCGCGACTCAACCAATTATTTTAACAATTTCAAGTAGCACCTAGTGCAATGGACCGGGCTGGAGAGGAGCGCAAGGTGGCCATGCAAAAGATCATTTGGATTCGGCGAAAAGATTCTAGATTACTATTTCATATTTTTAATTAATGTGTTTTAAATTTCGTTGTAATAAGGCCATGGGCCACTAGACTATTACTGATGTTTTGGGTTTATGTTGGGCTTTTATTACTGGGTTTTTACAATTTATGTTTAAATTAAGTTAAGGCATGTATAAGATTTCGGTTTTTGTTTAAAATTCATTACGGCATTTTATAACTTTATATTTTATACGAATTAATAAATTATTAAGTTTTTCGGTATAAATGTTTAAACCTGATAACTGTTTTCCAAAATGCGACATGTTTTACAACATCTCTTTAGTGACATACCAGATCCGGTTGTAGTGTTTGGGCCGGGTTTGGGGTGTTACAATAGAAGTGACTGACTAGACTGATAGTATATTGGAAAATACCCAAGTAGAATAGATCCTAGACCCGTTTATGGATTTATTCACTCGTGATGTTTATAGTGTGATATACATTAATCTTGAATGGATGATGGACTATATATGTGTGACTCTTATACTTTGATGTAAGTAAAAGCTTGAGTTCAAATAGATAAGGAACCAAAAGTTGGTGCGTTAGGTATATGTTTAACACCCCCATACCTGACCTGATCACCGAGTCAAGGCATCAAGATGTCACATTCGTTGCCGAAGCAACTATTGAAAATTTCAGAGCAATTTATCATATTATTTAATTAATGTAGATCATTGACTAATTTTAGTATAATTGAATTTACGATAGAACTAATTATGAGTTAAAGAAGCTCATTAAAACATCCACAATTGATCAAAGGCCAAATTGTAAAGTTCATAAAAAATTTTGAATTGTCGTTGCGACGTTGGGGGTTTCCACGTCGTGACATGGCAAACTTGTCATCGTGATGTTGTCTCTATTTTCCTATAAGTTCCATGCTTTATTTTTATTTATTTTATATCATTACCTAAACCGTATTCAAATGTCATAACCACCACTTCATTTTACATATCATCCATTTACATTTATTTCTAATCTCAAGTCCTCATAAAAACATGATATTCAATTAAAGATAACAAAGTTTATAAAATTTACACAAATATTAAAATTTTACAAATAAGATCATTGGAGGACTTGCACTTGCAAAATTAGTTTACCCACTTTATGTATATTTCATATTTATTTCTAAATTGTGCCAATCAATTTAATTCTTCATAAAATTTTAACAAAGAATTCACATCAATTAACAATTATTCACTTATTATTTTATCAATTCGCTTAAATATACTAATATGTATTAATCATTCCATCACCTACAACCATTTCAAACATTTCAAATTCATCTACTATATATATATATATATATATTCATATATTTTTCGTCCTCCTCCTCTCCATTCCACATCCTTTATGTATATATTTGTTAGAATCTTTAGCTTTTAGTATATAACATGTTTATATGTAACATTATCTATAATTCCATTATTTACTTATGTGTTCATATCAAAGCTATCCGCTTGAGTCATAATTACTAAATTATTTATATCTTGAGCTAAAGAATTCAAAATTAAGATTCGCTTGATGCTTTTGAAACTAGACTCAAATATCTTTTTACTATAAAAATTTCAGAATTTATAATTTAGCCAATAACAGTAAAATCTTCAAATTTATTTTTATTCTATTGTTTGACAGCTTCGACCATTTTATACTAAAAATTAATTATTTCTTAGTACGGGGTTTCGATGAAGTTTTTGTTTGTTTTTCTTGAATATATACTCATTAAGAATTTAAATATATAAATTTAAACCCATAATTTTTTTTTTACAATTTTTGATGATTTTCCAAAGTCAGAGCAGGGAAATCCTAAATCAATCTGACCTTGTCTCACAAAAATTCATATATCTCATAATATGATTTTTTTTGCTTACACTGTTTCTTCTATGTAAAAATAGACTCAATAGGATTTAATTTCATACTTTAATTAACCTCTAATTCAATTTCTAAAATTTTTGGTGAATTTTCAAACTCGGACTCATCGTCATTGCCTAAAACTGCTTTTACTTCCTCTTATTTCCTTTCACTAACATATCAAGAACATAAAACCTTATATAAGAAAACTCTACTTTAACATCATTTTCATGCTTTTTCAATAATATCAAACTTAAAAATATATTGAAATATTGATGTTCTTACCTTGTCCTATTGATTTTCTCTCTCATCCAACTTCCATTTTCTTGAATCCAAGGTGATTTTCTTGTTCTCCAAAGTCTCCTTATCACTTTTCTCTCTTGGTGATTATGAAAATTCCTTGAAATTCTAGGTGAAAATGGTGGATTTTTGGTGGAAGGATCAAACTGTAAAGATAACAAAGCTTTCTTCTTCCTTCCCCCTCACTCATGTTGGAAAAATGGGAGGATCCTCTCTTTTTTTTCTTCATCTTCCTCTCCTTTTATACTAGCTATTTATAATAAAATATTAGTAAAATATCTCATTAAAATGTTAATAAAGTAATATTTATCTAATTAAATAATTATAAAATATCATCATATCTCCAACATCATCATTGCCTTCTAGAGTTCTCTCTGTTTCTAATTGACCATTTTTCCCTTTATGGTCTTTTAAAATTTCATCCTTGAGTCATCACTTAATTTGGTAAAATTATAATTTAGTCCATTATATTTTTTTGCTTATTCAATTTGGTCCTTATTAATCCATTTTCCTTAATTTATAGATCCTTCTACCTTTAAGATGTTTGCACTATTAGTATTTCACTTCAACTTTTCCATATTTATATTTATGCCACAAAAGTTTTCACATATTTTCAATTTAGTCCATTCCTTAATTTAATACATTATGTCTTACTTCTTGATTTAACTTTCTTTGTATATCTTACAACTTTCGTTTTCATTGATCTTATACCTTTCTTTTCGCTAAGATTTTATCTCATATTATTTACTATAAAGGGGGTTTTGAGGATGTTACAATATGACTTCCGTAGTATGTAGCATCATTCACAATAGTGGAATTCATAATCCAATTAATGGGTAAATGATATCCTCTTATGATAAATGACTTAATTATTATTTGGTAAATGACTTCCGTAGTATGTAGCATTACATTATAGATGAAAAGTAAACATAGCCACAGGTCATTTTTCTTTATGATAAATGACTTAATTATTATTTGATAGTGACTTTTCATAAAGGAAGATGTAATGGTTACCAAGAGATAAAATAGGATCATATTGGGAGCACATGTAACACCTCAATACTCGACCCAATCGTCAGGTCTGAGTTACAGGATGCCACATTCATTTTCGAAGCAACTATAATCAATTACTTTTAGTTTAAACCATTAAACATTCATTTACGAGTACTATAAGCACATGATGTGATACACAATCATTTTCGGATCTTATAGGAGCTTATAATGCTTTAATGCTAACGTAAGGTTGAATTAGAACCAAATTGCAAAGATTTCAAAGTACCAAGTCGACATCGCGACTTCGAGGTTCCTCATCGCGACGCAACTCATTGACTAGGCTCATCGTAACATTGAGTATACGCCATCACAATGTAACTCTCTATTTGATCTCGTCCTGACATGTTTCACTATTTCTAAAAGGACCAACTTGGCACAAGTTTGGGGTGCCTAAAATAACACCTAAACATTCCAAAAACAACCAATTCAATAACATACTAATTGAATTCAGGCTAAAATATGCCAAAGTGGTACTTCAAGATAAAACTAATCAACCAATTTCCAAAACCAACCATTATGATACAAAACCGACTTAATCCCTAGGTACATGCCATATACTAATAAAAAAGAACTTTACAAACTTTGCTAAGTCGGGGATCATTTCCTTGATGTTGAAACCACTTCTCATTTTTTGAGGATCACCTATAGCTGCGCATAGAGAAAACAAATTGTATGCTAAGTGATAGAGCTCAGTGGTACTTTCATGATCCAAGATAGTATAACACAAACATTAATACCATGATCTAATACAATTGCATATACTTATTCATTTCATGTTTAACCAATTCATGACCACATTTACAATCCATTTCCATCATATCTTCACACATAAAACATATATATACCATTGATAAGCCAATTCTTTAATCAATTCAAACAAGCTTACAACTAAATACGAAAATCGCATCTCATTCAATATCATATTCACTTAACATCTTTTTATTGGGAAGTGTGTCCATATTGTAGTAAACATGTAACTGCTTTCTATGTATTTGAATGATGAATAAATAAATAAAGTTAATATCACATTTCACTATTATATCTTTTTTTTTTGTCTTTCATGTTTTGCATGCATAACGAAATTGTGACAAGTAAATATTAGTGATCGTTGTTTTGTCGAGTTTTAAAATTTATAAAGAGAATGATCAAACTTGGAAACTATCTCTGACAATGACTTAAGGCAAGTGCACCTATCGAATTGTAGTATAGCTTAGGCAAGATCGGATTGTCGAACCCAAAGGAACTAAAAGTACTAATACTAACTTTCTTTCTATTATTTTGCCTAAATATTAAGTGATTGGTTGTTTAATCTAAATTAACTAACTACTAAGCTAAAGGCGCAAAGACAAAAAGAATGAATTGGGGAAATAACTTTAGGAAAATCAGTTGATTAAGACGATACCCTTAGGAAGAATCCACCTAGACTTCACTTGTTATCTAACACTGAACCAGACAATTTATTCACTTGACTTGATTTATTCACTGAACCAGAGGTGAATAATGTCTAACCCTAGGTTGATTAATTGAAATCTATTTCTAATTAAAACCCCTAGAATCATATTAACTCGTTCTATGGACTCTCATATTAGGTTTCACCCTAATCCGGAAAAATCTCGTCACCCTATCTCTAGGCGCGCGATCAACTCCGCTTAATTATGCTAGATCTACTCTTAGACAGGGACTTTTGCTTCACCACCTAAGCACATTCAACTTGAATCAATATCCCGAAAATATTAACACAAGAATTAAGCTCACATAATTAAGAACAAATCAAATATTTATCATATAGTTCAGAAAACAATGACAAGATCCGTCTTAGGTTTCATCCCCTTCAGGTATCTGAAGGGTTTAGTTCATAACAATAAAAGAAAACATCTTAGAAGAAAGGATAAAACAAAACATAATGTAACACCCCAAACCCGGTCTATGAATTTAGACTAGATTTAGTTTGTTACATGACTCGAGCTATTTAAAATTTTCAATAAGTTGAAAACTACAATATTATTTATGTAATTTTAGTAAAATTTGAAGAGTATTTGGAATTGATAAATATTAGAAAAACATTAGTTGAAAATCATTGTGTTATCAAAAATCTTTAGGTAATTTATTAAAGTGTTATCAATAACAAAATATTTATTAAGGAATTTCATATACTTGAAAACCCAATTTTATTTTAATAAAACATCATGTAATCATAGCCCATAATTAAAAGTCCAAAGTATAGTTTAAAGCCCAAACACACATAAAATCCATAAGTTATTTATAGAGGCCCTTATTACAATAATCCATAATAGTAAAAAATTACTTATTAAAAGTTCGAGTTTATATAACCTCTTTTGCAAGATGGCCTCCACGAAGTCATCCTCTACCAAGTCCACGCCAATTTCCATTACCCGAGATGGAAAAATTAAAGGGGTGAGTTACTTAGAACTCAAAGTGTAACTCACTTACCACCATTATTGGGCCGATCATCAAGGTATTATGTTGGGCTTGAGCCCAATTACGTAATTCAACAATATATCATAAAATAAAATAATTTGAAGATGCATGTAAAATGAATTTCCCAACCAAACCTAATATCCATCGCTAACACCCTGCATCAACCATCACACCGTGGGGATCAAGTCAACCCACCCCGCCAACACACCAATCGTAGGCATTAAGCCTTTTTATAATTGTGGCAAAGCCATTAACTAGAGGCAATAAGCCATATTTATTTTTGTGGCAAGGCCATCAACTAGAGGCAATAAGCCATTATTTATTTTTGTGGCAAGGCCCACCAACTAGAGGCAATAAGCCATTATTGTGGCAAGGCCACCGAACTAGAGGCAATAAGCCATTATTGTGGCGAGCCACCGAACTAGATTTTTGGCAACCGCCATTCTTCTCTTCATATATCCCACCCCATGCAATTATGCGTGTATAACAAAATATAAAATTTCTTAATAATGCATAACATGGTGGGTTTATCGCTTAAACATTTCATTTGGCCCATAAACATAATTTAGCAATTTGTCTATTTAACAGTTTAGTGGGCTTTGGCCCATTTACCAAACTAGAGTATTTTGGCCCAATTTATCGAACTAGAGTATTTTGGCCCAATTTATTGAATTAGAGTATTTTGGCCCAATTTATCGAACTAGAGTATTTTGGCCCAATTTATCGAACTAGAGTATTTTACTACCCATTTTCACTAAACATACAATTACATAATAACAAGTAATTTCTCGAGGCGTTCCGTAATTTTCACGATTTAGTCGTTTTTACGTATTTTCGCCAAAATATCGTTTTACGTTTTTACCGATCTAATCGTTTTACGATTTTACTTCCAATATCGAAATTGACATCCAACCGAGAAATAGTGTGAAGTTACACACCCGATACCGATAGTACTAATCCTTCTCGCTCCTGGCACCTAAAACATATTTCGATCCGTTAGAATACTATTTCAGTAAAAATATTCTTAATCGATAATAGATCCAAAATCTTACCTCTTGATTTTGAATCACTTCGATTTTCGCTTCTCCTCGCTTATTGGTTCGTTAGTCGCCGAGAATCCACCAACGATAATGGCTCTAAGTTCGTACTACTTGAATAGTTGACTCCTTTCGAAGATGGTCCGCAACCCTGAAAAATCCGGATTAAACCGCTCTTCGCTTAAATGGGGATTTACAGATCCGCCTCTTAACGTGACTAACCACCGCCTTTTCTTCCCTATTTTGAAAGTCTTCAAGATCCAAAGGAATATTAGTTAGATCTAAAATAATATCAAAACAAGATACTAGAGGTTTTAAAGTGGGATTTCCTTACCACAATAAAACGCTTCCAACGTTTCTACGGTTCTCCGATCACTTGAGTTCCGATCTTCGTTATTGCACTAAATAATAACGAAAGAAACGTTATTAGAATGAACGTTATATCGATTCAAAAGTCCTTCATAACACCATTAATATTCGCCATAATACCATTAGTAAATCGAAAACGAAAAAAAGAAACCCTTACCTATAATCCACGATCAAAAGAAAGGATTGAAAATGATGCTTATGAGAGTTGGAGAATTCGGCTATGCAACCAAAGAAAAAAGAAAATAAATTGACTATGGGCACTCTAGCATTCGACCATTGAAGAAAAGGAAGAAAATATGGTGAAAAGAAATAAAGATGAGAGAAGAATGATGATGATGTTGTTTTGATTTTCAAAGAGAATGGAGAATAAAAGAAAGAAAGAGATGAGTTTTGAGAGCAATGTATATTCGCAATGGGAGAAGAAAAGAAAAGAATGGTCTTTTAGGTATTGGTAAAATCGGCACTAAGAGAAAGGCACAAAATTGAACACTAAAGTGAAAAGCAAAATGACCAATTGGTCAAAATAATAAAGGCTTACCAATGATCAATTTCGCTAAAGGAAAAGAGGTTGAGAAGAAGAAAATTCTGCACTAGGTTGCTAGGAATGACCAAAGAGAAAATGAAATGCTTAGCCAAAACTAGCACAAAATTTGGCTCCTTCTCTATACCCAATTGTCAGTCAAAGCATGGTCAATAGCCATGATTTTGTTTCCAAAATTCTTCCTTGATATGTGCCTTATGTCCCCTATCTTTCCTTAAGTTTTGATTCCATGCCATAAGTTAGTTGTTTCCTAAATCCTTTGATACACTAACCAAAAATAACATGGTCAACACTTACCATATATGTTCTTGGCCGACACTCACTATACATGGGCGAAAATTAAAACAAAAATTTATCTAAATGCTAAACAAGGATTCAACCTCTTCCTCTTGCTAGAACTCATGCGCCAACACCACCATGCCATGTACTCACTTATGTCACTCCTTAACACTTAATTTAACTTAAGTCTTAATGACATTTGCTTCTCTTCAATAAATTCTCAATTATTAAATTTTATTCCTTATCCTAATTATGCTATACTCCTCTTTAGAACTTCAATAAGCACTAAAATAAAAGTAAGGAATTTTCCTTTAAAAATCTAAACACCAATTCATGCAATATAAAACACTCGGATTTTTAGGTGTTACAACTCCACCCTCCTTAAAGAAAATTTCGTCCTCGAAATTTACAGTTGAAAGAGGTGAGGGTATTGTTGTCGAATTGCATCCTCAGCTCCCACGTAGCTTCCTCCATTCGTGGTTACGCCATAGAACTTTGACTAAAGGCACGGTTTTCTTTCTTAGCACCTTGACATCTCGCCTAAGATTTTCACCGGTTCTTCTTCAAAAGACAAATCAATTCAGCTCCAATTCTTCTACCCAGATAATGTGCGAAGGATTCGATCTATAATGCCTCAACATGGAAACATGAAAACATTATGAATTTGATCCAATTCGAGGTAACTCAATCGATAAGCCACTAGACCAACACGCTTCAAAGACACGATAAGGTCCAATGTATCTAGGACTTAGCTTGCCCTTCCTTCCTAATCAAGATCTTTTCCAAGGAGATACCTTCAAGAAAACCCGATCCCCACATCATACTCGACATCCTTTCGCTTCAGTGTCCGCATACGACTTCGTCTCATCCGAGGCTTCTTTCAATCGTGCTCGAATAACTTTTACCTTATCCTCGTCTCGGATATCATCTCAGACCTAACATCGTCTTTCGCCCAACTCGGTCCAACAAATAGGAGAACGACACTTACGACCATACAATGCCTCGTAAGGTGCCATCCAATGCTAGATCGATAATGTTGTTATATCGCGAATTCTCGCCGGTGGTAGATAATCCTCCCAACTACCCTCAAGTCGATTATACATCCTCTTAACATATCTTCCAATATCTCGAATTACTCTTTCCGATCGACCATCGATCGAGGATGAAAAGCCGTACTGAAATTCAACTTTGTCCCCAAGGCTTCATGCAGAGCTTTCTAGAATCGTGATGTAAACCTAGGGTCCCTATCCGATATAATAGATACAAGTACCCCATGCAACCTCACAATTTCAGATACGTACAGTTTTGCCAATTTCTGCAATGAATAATCCGTACGAACTGGCAGGAAATGAGCAGTCTTCGTCAACCGATCAACAATTACCCAAACGGAATTTTTCTTAGTAGGTGTTAACGGTAACCCACTAACAAAATCCATAGTTATCCTCTCCCATTTCCAAAGAGGAATCTTTATCGGTTGCAACAATCCAGACGGTAATTGATGTTCTGCCTTCACTTGTTGACAAGTCAAACATTTTCCCACAAATTCTGAAATCTCACGCTTCAACCCTGGCCACCAATACTGTTCACGGAGATCTCGATACATCTTATTTCCTCCGGGATGCATAGCATAAGTGGCTACTATGCCTCCGTAGGATCGATTGCCTTAGATCCGAGTCCTTGGCATACATACTCTTCCTCGAAAACACAACACACCCTCCGTGTTTATTCCAAAATCCTCGATTTCACCATTTTCGACTTGCTGAAATAAAGGTCCCAACTTCTCATCAGATATCTGTTTTTCCTTGATTTGTTCCAGCCACAGAGGCTTCACCTGAAGTTCTGCTAACAAACTGCCATCCTCATACAGACTCAAATGGGCAAACAAAGCTCTTAATTCAGATATTGTCTTACGACTTAACGCGTCAGCTACCACGTTAGCCTTTCCAGGATGGTATTCGATTGAGAAATCATAATCTTTTAATAATTCTACCCATCTTCTTTGTCTCAAATTTAACTCCTTTTGGTTGAGGAGGTATTTAAGACTCTTGTGATCCGTGTAGATGACAGATTTCTCACTATAGAGATAGTGCCTCCAAATCTTTAGAGTAAAGACAACAGCAGCTAACTCTAGATCATGCGTAGGGTAGTTTACTTCCTGTGGTCTCAATTAACGAGAAGCATATGCACCACCTTTCCATTTTACATCAACACACAACCCAGACCCGTGCGAGACGCATCACAATAAACAAGAAATTCTTTTCCACCTCGGTTGAATTAAAACCGAGCTTCGTCGAGATTTTCTTCAATTTCTTGAAACTCTTTTCTTTGCTTTTCGGTCAAATATACTGAGCTCCCTTTCGTAATAGCTTTAGTTAGGTGCAAAGAATCAACGAAAACCCTCTACAAAACGCCTATAGTATCCACCAAACCCAAGAAACTCAATTTTAGCTACGATGTTGGTGGTTTCCAATCCGAATAGCCTTAATTTTCCGAGATCCACCTTATTCCTTCTGGTGATACTACATGACCAAGGAAAGTCACTTCCTTTAGCCAAAATTCGCATTTACTAAATTTGGCATACAATTGTTTATCACGTAAGTAGTTGTAATACTATCCGCAAATGTTTGGTCATGTTCCTCCTCATTTCTTGAATAAACCAATATGTCATCTATGAACACTACTACAAACCGGTCTAAATATGGTTGAAAGACTTGGTTCATCATGTCCATAAATGTGGCTGGTGCATTGGTTAATCCAAACGGCATCACTACAAACTCATAGTGTCCGTAAGCGTGTCCGAAATGCCGCCTTATAAATGTCCGCTTCTTTCTCCTTGAAATGGTGATAACTTGACCTTAAATCAATTTTGGAGAAAATTGAAGCTCCTTTTAATTGATCAAACAGTCGTCAATTCTTGGCGAGGATACCGATTCTTGATCGTCAATTTATTCAATTGTGCGTAGTCAATGCACATACGCATCGATCCATCCTTCTTCTTGACGAACAAACCGGTGCTCCCCGGAGACACACTTGGTCGAATGAATCCCGATCCAACAATTCTTGAATTTGAGCTTTAAGCTCACCAACTCCTTCGGTGCCATTCTATAAGGAGCAATGGACTTTGGAGTCGTCCCTGTGCAAAAGCTCAATGCCAAATTCTACTTCCGATCCGAGGTATACCGGAAGTTCTTCAGAAATACATCGAGAAATTCCTTCACCGTCCTCACATCATCCACAGATGACTCTTTAGCATCCAAAGCACGATAAAGGCTAGGAATGCTCCATATCCTTTCCGTACCAACTTCTCCGCCTTTAATGCGTAAACCACATTTGCCGATAGTTCCTTCGCTCACCAATCATTATGACTTCCTTATCATCCGAGGTTCTTATCGACATTCGTTTTTCAAAGACAATCCACTTGCGCTCGATGTTTAACCACCAATCCATGCCTGAATGAGATCGAACTCGCCGAAAGGTAGTTTCATCAAGTTTGCTACGAATACCTCTTCTTGAATTTTCAAGGGCACGTCTTTAAACATTTTATTAATAGATTCTGATCGTCCTAAAGGACTAATTATCGTCATCTCATTTTCGATAATTTGATTCTAAATTCGGGTTTCGGATATGGCACTAGCTACATATGAATGGGTAGAGCCAATATCTATTAAAGCAATAATGTACATCAAAATGAAGAACGTATCGCTTATCACATCGGTGCATTCCGTCCTCATGGCGTCTAAGCGCATAAACCAATCCAGCCGTCTTGCATCCGCATTTCCTCTAGGACCATTGCCTCGACCGGTGCACCTTGACCACGACCAGCCCCATTACCACCACGACCGGTCCACGACCTCTCGGTGGTCTGCTTGATTACCTCTGCCTATTGTACATCATTATTACGGACTTCTTGAGTCGTATCCAATCGTCGAGGACAATTTTTGTACTGATGATCCATTGAACCGCATTTGTAGCATGCACCCGTTTTCCTCCAACATTCTCCAAAATGTCTTTTCCCACACTCAGTGCAATCTCGACTTCGATTATTTGCTACCGGGTTCTACTTGAACCGATTCATCATTCCGAGGTTTCTTCCGAATCTCTTGGAAGAACCAGATCATCACGTGTCTCTCTTTTGTTTTGAAATCTTTCTCGGTTCGCTGTTCAATTCTTAGCCTCTTCGCTATTTTGGCCTTCTCCACAAGAGTCAAAAATTTCTAACCTACTTTGGAGCAATCGAACCCTCACTCATCATTAAGTCCATCCTAAACGCGTACAACGTTCGTGATCATTGCTACAATTGTTGGGCATAACGGCTCGGGACGTAAAACTTCGACTTCATATCTCGCCACGGCCTTACTTCCTTGGACAAGATTCGAAATTCTTTCCTTCGAGCGCCTACATAACTCGCTCCAACGATTTTCCTTGGAAGGCGCTTTAAAGAATTCCCAATTAATCGGTGCGTGCTTCGGTGCCTTCTCGAACAATGAGCCACCACCGACACGCCTCATCTCTTAACAAGGATCTGATTCCTCTCCGTTTTTGTTCGACAAGTACATTCCATGTCATCCATGATCCGCTCCACGACTTCAAGCCAAGATTCACTACATTCGAGCTACACCGAGACTCCTCTAAAACTTCGCATTATTTGCCTTAAGTCGCTCTGAAATTGACCCATGAGTTGTTGGCCCAATTCTAGTTCCAATGACCCTTTCCAAGACTCGCACATTGCTTGAGTCAATGCATTATCTTCTTCCATGTGATCGCGTGATCCGTCTCACTTTCAATTGACGCAGTCGCCCACTTCCAAACATATAATTTGGTGCTTGATCAAAAGCACCTCGGCTCTACCACGGCCACGTCTATCGCGTCCACGACCACGTCCTCTATGCTCATGATAACTTGTTCGTTTATCTGATTACAAGTTTTATGAATCAGAAAATTTGTTTCGGTGTTTATTAACGATATTTTATGAGATTTGAGATATAAAGTTGTTTTTCTAACATATCCTATAGTCTCAATCTCTACGGTTTTTCACATCTAAAACTAGAAGTTCTAGAGTGTTCCTATGATCATAGTAATCATTAAGCAATAAATACTTACTTGACTTGTTTAGGATGCTCGTGGTGCCATCTTGATCTGTAAAATATCATTGAACGATTTCATACAAAAATTATTTGCGAACCCAAACCACAGTAAGTTTTTGGCGGGCTCGATACCACTAAATGTAACACCCCAAACCCGGTCTATGAATTTAGACTAGATTTAGTTTGTTACATGACTCGAGCTATTTAAAATTTTCAATAAGTTGAAAACTACAATATTATTTCTGTAATTTTAGTAAAATTTGAAGAGTATTTGGAATTGATAAATATTAGAAAAACATTAGTTGAAAATCATTGTGTTATCAAAAATCTTTAGGTAATTTATTAAAGAGTTATCAATAACAAAATATTTATTAAGGAATTTCATATATTTGAAAACCCAATTTTATTTTAATAAAAACATCATGTAATCATAGCCCATAATTAAAAGTCCAAAGTATAGTTTAAAGCCCAAACACACATAAAATCCATAAGTTATTTATAGAGGCCCTTATTACAATAATCCATAATAGTAAAAAATTACTTATTAAAAGTTCGAGTTTATATAACCCTCTTTTGCAAGTATGGCCTCCACGAAGTCATCCTCGGCCCAAGTCCACGTCAATTTCCATTACGAGATGGAAAAATTAAAGGGGTGAGTTACTTAGAACTCAAAGTGTAACTCACTTACCACCATTATTGGGCCGATCATCAAGGTATTATCTTGGGCTTGAGCCCAATTCTGTAATTCAACAATATATCATAAAATAAAATAATTTGAAGATGCATGTAAAATGAATTTCCCAACCAAACCTAATATCCATCCGCTAACACCCTGTACCAACCATCACACACTGTGGGATCAAGTCAACCCACCCCGCCAACACACCAATCGTAGGCATTAAGCCTTTTTTATAATTGTGGCAAAGCCACCGAACTAGAGGCAATAAGCCATATTTATTTTGTGGCAAGGCCACCGAACTAGAGGCAATAAGCCATTATTTATTTTTGTGGCAAGGCCCATAGAACTAGAGGCAATAAGCCATTATTGTGGCAAGGCCACCGAACTAGAGGCAATAAGCCATTATTGTGGCGAAGAGCCACGAACTAGATTTTTGGCAACTGGCCATTCTTCTCTTCATATATCCCACCCCATGCAATTATCGTGTATAACAAAATATAAAATTTCTTAATAATGCATAGCATGGTGGGTTTATCGTTTAAACATTTCATTTGGCCCATAAACATAATTTAGCAATTTGTCTATTTAACGGTTTAGTGGGCTTTGGCCCATTTACCAAACTAGAGTATTTTGGCCCAATTTATCGAACTAGAGTATTTTGGCCCAATTTATCGAATTAGAGTATTTTGGCCCAATTTATCGAACTAGAGTATTTTGCCCAATTTATCGAACTAGAGTATTTTACTACCATTTTCACGAAACATACAATTACATAATAACAAGTAATTTCTCGAGGCGTTCCGTAATTTTCACGATTTAGTCGTTTTACGTATTTTCGTCAAAATATCGGTTTTACGTTTTACCGATCTAATCGCTTTTACGATTTTACTTCCAATATCGAAATTGACATCCAACCAGAAATAGTGTGAAGTTACACACCTCGATACCGAGAGTACTAATCCTTCTCGCTCCTCGGCACCTAAAACATATTTCGATCCGTTAGAATACTATTTAGTAAAAATATTCTTAATCGATAATAGATCCAAAATCTTACCCTCTTGATTTTGAATCACTTGATTTTGGCTTCTCCTCGTTTATTGGTTCGTTAGTCGCCGAGAATCCACCAACGATAATGGCTCGAAAGTTCGTACTACTTGAATAGTTGACTCCTTTAGGAAGATGGTCCGCAACCGGGTGGAAAATCGATTGCCAAACCGCTCTTCGTTTAAATGGGGATTTCTGATCCGCCTCTTAACGTGACTAACCACCGCCCTTTTCTTCCCTATTTTGAAAGTCTTCAAGATCCAAAGGAATATTAGTTAGATCTAAAATAATATCAAAAGCAAAGACTAGAGGTTTTAAAGAGTGGGATTTCCTTACCACAATAAAATGTTTCCAACGTTTCTACGGTTCTCCCGATCACTTGAGTTCCGATCTTCCGTTATTGCACTAAATAATAACGAAAGAAACGTTATTAGAATGAACGTTATATCGATTCAAAAAGTCCTTCATAACACCATTAATATTCGGCCATAATACCATTAGTAAATCGAAAACGAAAAAGAAGAAACCCTTACCTATAATCCACGATCAAAAAGAAAGGATTGAAAACGATGCTTATGAGAGTTGGAGAATTCGGCTATGCAACCAAAGAAAAAGAAAATAAATTCGGCTATGGGCACTCTAGCATTCGGCCATTGAAGAAAAAGGAAGAAAATATGAGTGAAAAGAAATAAAGATGAGAGAAGAATGATGATGATGTTGTTTTGATTTTCAAAGAGAATGGAGAATAAAAGAAAGAAAGAGATGAGTTTTGAGAGCAATGTATATTCGGCAATGGGGAGAAGAAAAGAAAAGAATGGTCTTTTAGGTATTGGTAAAATCGGCACTAAGAGAAAGGCACAAAATTGAACACTAAAGTGAAAAGCAAAATTACCAATTGGTCAAAATAATAAAGGCTTACCAATGATCAATTTCGCTAAAGGAAAAGAGGTTGAGAAGAAGAAAAATTCTGCACTAGGTTGCTAGGAATGACCAAAGAGAAAATGAAATGCTTAGCCAAAACTAGCACAAAATTTGGCTCCTTCTCTATACCCAATTTCCGTCCAAAGCATGGTCAATAGCCATGATTTTGTTTCCAAAATTCTTCCTTGATATGTGCCTTATGTCCCCCCTATCTTTCCTTAAGTTTTTGATTCCATGCCATAAGTTAGTTGTTTCCTAAATCCTTTGATACACTAACCAAAAATAACATGGTCAACACTTACCATATATGTTCTTGGCCGACACTCACTATACATGGGCAGAAAATTAAAAACAAAAATTTATCTAAATGCTAAACAAGGGATTCGAACCTCTTCCCTCTTGCTAGAACTCATGCACCAACACCACCATGCCATGTACTCACTTATGTCACTCCTTAACACTTAATTTAACTTAAGTCTTAATGACATTTTCTTCTCTTCAATAAATTCTCAATTATTAAATTTTATTCCTTATCCTAATTATGCTATACTCCTCTTTAGAACTTCAATAAGCACTAAAATAAAAGTAAGGAATTTTCCTTTAAAAATCTAAACACCAATTCATGCAATATAAAAACACTTTCGATTTTTAGGTGTTACACATAAGAAATCCCTAAAACTCCTTGAAGGAATTGAAGGAGAAATCCGCCGTCTTGAGTAGAATTCTGGCTTCTTGAGATGGATCAACTGGCTATCTTCGAGTGATTCCCACAAATCTGGCCTTTCTGGCTCGGCTCCTTGGCCTAGCTAACTGCCCTTAAAGGTTATGCTTATGGTGTTTATATAGGCTCTTGGAATGCTTTACTTGGCTGCTAAGTATCCTAATTCAAGTATAATTCCTACTAGCGTGTTTGAATAGGCTTTGGAATGTGTTTCTTTGCCTCTAAGTACTCTATTCCAAATGAAATTGCTCTTTGCCACGACCAAGACAAGGCCATGGCACACGCTCGTGTGAATCGATTTCAGGCTGTGGTCTAGTCTGCTGAACAGACACGCCTGTGTGTTTCAGGGTTCAGGACGTGTTAGAGTAAACTAGGGAGGCACGACCGTGTGGTCTTGGGCCCAAGCCGTGTCGATTTCGTGAGTTGGCCCAGTTTGGTCCGTTGTAAGCCCGTTTCTCGTTCTTTTCATCCCTATGTGCTTTCTTGAGTATAAAACATGAAAAGAAAGGATTAAGAGCACCTTTTTACATAAATTAAGGGATAAATCATCCAAAAGTATACTAAATGTGGGATTAAAATATGTTACTTTTTGGTTTATCAATTAGCTCATTGATTGTTTAAGTTCAAAGTGATGGTAAGTGACACTATAAGGATGTTTACATTGCAAGAAAGACAACTTACTTCCATAGATAATATAAATGAGTCGTAATCCCATAAAAAATCAAAGTAAGCATTTGATTCAAATACTTCAAAGGATTTGCAGCACGCCAAACCTGACCCGGTAATTGGATCCGAGTATGATGTACACTTAAAATCAGACTAACTTTAAAATATTTGGAGGAATATTTATAAAATTTTACAAATTTATAGATATAAAACATAGAATGGTTGTTGCTTACTAAAGTTTGAATGTTATCATTAGTAGTTTAAAATAACGTACAAGCAATTTGGTGTTTAAGTTTTTAGTAAGTAAATTTCATTGAACAAAACATAATAATTCAATTTCAAGCATTGATATTTAAATAAAATCCCGTAAAAATAAAGTATTTTAAAAATAGTAATTCTTAATACAAATCATTTCCAAAATACAATTATACACCACCCCAAGAGTCATGCATGATACAGAACAAAATAGTCAGCTCACAATAGCAGTAGCACTCTGGCATAGTCCTTCTAACAAACAGTCTTTTCAATTAGCAAGCCTGAGAAGAAAAAGATAACATAGTAAGTTCATACGAACTTAGTGAGTTCTAAAGAGACATTATACATATCCTTACTTAAAATACAACTGAACCTTTCAGTGGGACTTACACACGATAGTCATAGTATGCCCAATGGCGTATACAGAACACAGACAGACTTAGTACGCCAACTTACTTAACACATGGGCATATATTGTACGCTAACTTAACACAACTCAGATAAACCCAGAATTCAGAATCAGAAACATATCATACAGTCTCATTCACATACATACTCCCTCTTAGCTCCTCATATCGTTTTCATTAATATTAGCATGTTTTATCGTGATTTTCCAGTTTGGTTTGCAAAATAGCTGCCCTACCAGAGGTTACGCAAACATATCTCCTTTTATTCATCACCATAGATCATATCATATTTCTCATATCAGAAGTAGATGGTAGTGGCTTAGGTATGAATGGTGGCGCTTACTTCATATCACATACAGACAGAACTCAGACTGATGACACTGAATGACCATTAACCATACATAAATCATTCATACATTGCATATGAGGATTAGTTACCTTACAGGAATTATATAGTAAAGAATTTTACAACACATGGAAGTAAAATGGGTTTGGAAAATGCAGCGGAAAATAAATTTAGGGAAAAACCAGAGTTTTTATTTTTATTTTTCAAAATAAGATGTTGGTTGTGATATCAAAAGTAATAAACACTTAATCAAAATTGTACCTTTTCAATTCGTCTAGGATGAGCTCTTCGACTGAATAGTCTTCTCTGCTATCCATAAGCTCAAGTCTACCAAGTGTGGGCTCACTTTGAATCAGAAAATTTTTCTCAAAACTTACTAGTGGGGTAAATTCACAATTTCTCTAAACTTTTGGGTAAAGTTGTAAATCAAAAAAATATCTCTAGAAATTTTCTGAAATAATCTCTTCAGAAAATTTTATATCTACAACTTTATCTTGAATTCAAGTATGTATAAATAATAACCCAAGACTCTCCTTATATATAGAGAGTTTAGAGAGTTCAACTATAATTAAATTTAATAACTTTAATATTAAATTAATATAATATTTATCTAGATAAATATTAGATTAAATTTAATAGTAAATCTTATTAAAATAATAGAATGTTTATCTTGTAGATAAACATTAAATTAAATTTAATATTAAGATAATCACTTTAATATTAAATTAATAAAATACTATTAAGATAAGTATTAAATTTAATTTAATATTAAACTATTAAAAATAATCTTATTTTTGGAATAATTAATCTGAAATCAAATTCTCTATTAGAGTTCGACACCCTTACGACACCTAAGCGGTTCCTTCTTTGCCGATTCGATCGGGTCAATGACAACCTGACCGGTCTGGTCTAGTCATTATTGGACCATTGACTCGGTTTCACATACCGGGCCTGGTTCAACCAGTTTTTGGGTCTTAGTCTCGATTTTGGGCTCTCGGGCCCAATTTACGATCTCAGGTCCAATTTTCAAGTTGAATTACCCATTAGGCCAATTGTCTGACTTGAAAATTAACTTCCAAAAATATTATAGTAATTTTAATTGATTTAATTAATTTAATTTTAATTTATCAAAATTAATTTTTCCAAAAAATCACTTAGATTTTCCAAATTATTTTTTCAAGAAAATTCTTTGATCAAATTCTCTAGTTCAACAATTCTCATGACCACCTAATTTAATTCCACATCGATTAAATCAACTCAATTAAATTATTTCCAAAGTCGTAGAATTTTCTTTTGATTCAAATCCAGTCCGATCGAGCTTTTGTTGAGCTAGCGGATGGACCAATCAGACATATACAATTAGGCTCTAGTGATTGCAATGATGTCCAGAAGCATCGTTCCGATAATTCGCAATTACTTAATCATGGAGTCAGCCCACAAGTAAGTACCATGATTGAAAACTTCTTATAATATACTATTTACGAAAGCAATTCATCCAACTGCTTTGTCCAATGACCTCGCCATGCGTGTGTTACCCTCATATGATATCCTTGATTCCTTTTAATTAAATTCGTGCACTGAATATAATCTTATTTTATCTCACTGTCACTATTGGGTTTCTTAATGATTAATATGATCATCGTCAACAAATGACTGTGATAAATTGCTCGCCAGAGAACAAGCAACTCGTGGTCATGTTCCATATTTATCAATACACATAATATCAATGAGAGGATATCGTTAACTCTTTAATCGAGCTAAAAATTCCATTATTTTTAGTAAAGTCATGCCATACACAAGTCATGTACACAACATACCGACTATGAGGTCAATCATCTTTAGAGCATAAACCTCCACTTATATCAAAGCACATGAGTTGCATACGCATGGTCAATGGCTAACTCAAAATTTAGATAAATCACACCATGAACATCATAAGTGAATTAGTTCACAAACGGATTCAGAATTAATTCATCTTGGTTTTAGTCCAACATATCATTCTACCAATGAATACATCTATGTCTCTATTCATGGGGTAAACTGCTTCGATAGCCAATACTAGCCATCTTCCCAATCGAAATTGTAGACGACATAATAATCCTTTTCAATATTTGAATCAAATGCTCACTTTGATTATCTACTGAAGTAAGTTTTCTTTCTCACAATGTAAACGTTCTTTACAATACCACTTATCTTCAGTTTGAAGTTTAGACAATCAATGAGCTAATATTTGTTTGTCACAATTTCATTATGCATGCAAAATATAAAAGACATAAATATAAAAGACACAATAGTAAAATGGGAAATTAACTTTATTTATTTATTCATCGTTCAAATAAATAGAAATAAATTACATGTTTAATACAATATAGACACATTTCCCAACACTAACGTAGATGTTAGCTAAATATTTTGAACTTTTAGTTCGAAGAAGTTCTTCTAGACTTAGGTTTTCTTTCAGAAACTTTTAGAGGAAATCAAGAAAGAAGAAAAAGACATAAAGGTGTTTAGAAAGACCACCACTATCCTTATATATTTAAGCAATGGGGACAAGGATTAATAGAAAAATAAGATAATTCAACTAACACTCTTGATTCCTGTGATTAAGTGCATTTAACAAAATTTAGTTCTTATCATTTACAACAGTCTAGTTCTGTTCTAACTAAATCTCAACTTAACTAACCAAATAATCATACAATACAATAATAAACAAATCTAAACAACTGCAAACGTAACGAGTTCGCCCAAAGCATCTGGGGTGGGCGGATACTTAACAGAGGAGTCTACCAAACCCTAGAGATCGCCAAAACTAGTAGTTTACCTAATGGTTAATTACACAGAATTCTATACTTAGCTAGTAAAAATACTTTAAGTATTCAAATCTATCCTTAATTTACCATCTATATGCCAATCAGAAACCAACTATGGAGACTTCACCGAGCGGGCTATTATAGGATTATTATATCATCTACAATTCCAATTGGGGAGATGACAAATCTTGGCTATCAGAGCAGTTGACTTTATGGGTAGAGAGATAGATGTATTAATTGGAAGAATGATACATTAGAATGGACACAAGATGGATTAATTCTGAATTTGTTTGTGAATTAATTCACTTGTGATGTTTATGGTGTGATTTACCTAAATCCTGAGTTAGTCACTGACCATGCGTATGTAACTTATGTGCTTTGATATAAGTGGAGGTTATGCTCTAAAGATGATTGAGCTCATAGCTGGTATGTTGGGTACATGACTTGTGTATGGCGTGGCTTTACTAGAAGCAATGGAATTCATAACTTGATTAAAGAGTTAATGATATCCTCTCATTAGCATTATGTCGATTGATAAATATAGAACATGGCCACGAGTTCCTTATTCTCGGGCGAGCAATTTATCACAGTCATTTGTTGGCAATGATCATATTAATCATTAAGAAGACATAATGGTGACAATGAGATAAAATAAGATTGTATTCAGTGAACGGATTTAACTAAAAGGAATCAAGGATATCATATGAGCGAATTTAACTAAAAGGAATCAAGGATATCATATAAGGGTAACACACACATAATTGCAACTCCTTAAAAGGTAATTGGACAATAAACGGTTGGTGAATTGCTTTATCATGTCCGGTTCCATCATACTGATTGGTGAATTGTAAAGGGTATATAATAAGAAGTTTTCAATCATGGTACTTCTTGTGGGCTGACTCTATGATTAAGTAATTGCGAATTATCAGAATGATACTTTTGAACATAATTGCAATCACTAGAGCCTAATTGTATATGTTCGATTGGTCCTTCTGCTAGCTCAACAAAAGCTCGATTGGACTAGATTTGAATCAGAAGAAAATTCTATAACTTAGGGAATAATTTGATTGAGTTGATTTAGTCGATGTGGAATTAAATTAGACAGTCATGAGAATTATTCAACTAAAGAATTGATTAAAGAATTTTCTTGAAATTTAATTTGGAAAATCTAATTGATTTTTGGGAAAATTAATTTTGATCAAGTAAAATTAAATTATTCCAATTAACTAAAATTAATATGATATTTTTGGAACTCAATTTTCAAATTAGACAACTGGCTCAATGGGTAATTGAACTTGAAGTCGGACCTAAGATCGAAAATTGAGCCCGAGATCCCAAAATCGAGACCCAAAAACTACTCGAACCAGGCCAGTATGTGAAACTGGGTTGATGGTCCAACAGATGGCAGGATTGGATTAGACGAGTCGTCATTGTCTTGGATCGATCGGCAGCAGCCGAACGGGCTCGGGGTGTCGTGAGGGTGTCACACTTGCGATTGCACCATCGGACACGACGATGCTGGCGACAATGACTACGACATTCTGGTGGCTGGCGAGTGGTGCTTCGACAGTTGAGCAGTGGAGGAATCACAGTCTTACAGTGACTCTACCGGATAATCTGATTTCAAATTAAAATTTTAAAAATATAATTATTTTTATAAATTTTATAGTAAATTAAATTTAATACTTATCTTGATTGTATTTTATTAATTTGATATTAAAGCGATTATCTTAAAATTAAATTAAATTAAATATTTATCTTATAGATAAATATTCTATTAATTTAATAGATTTAATATTAAATTTAATCTAATATTTATCTTGATAAGTTTTATATAATTTAATATTAAAGTGATTAAGTTTAATTATAGTTGAACTGTAACACCCCAAACCCGGCCCACACACTACAACCGGATCTGGTATGTCACTAAGGAGATTTTATAAAACTTGTGGCACTTTGGAAAACAATTATCATGTTTAAACATTTATACCGAAAACTTAATAATTTATTAATTCATATAAGATATGAAGTTATAAAAAGCCTTGGTGATTTTTAAATAGAACCGAAATTTAATACATGTCTCAGCTTAATTTAAACATAAAATTTAAATGCCTAATAATAAAAACCCAACTTAAAACCCCAAAATAAATATAAGTCTAGTGGCCCATGGCCTTATTACAATGAAACTTAAAATCCGCTAATTTAAAATATTAAAATAACTAAATTAAGTAAAGTCCTTTGTTGAGTCTCAATACTCTTTCGCATGGCCACCTTGCGCTCCTCTCCAACCCGGTCCGATACACTAGGTGCTACCTAAAAATTGTTAAATAACGGGTTGAGTCGCGAGACTCAGTGTGCAACCCTCATGTACCATTAGATTTGGGCTTTAGCCCACAAAACAGGATAACAGAACATAATATATATATGAGAATATGCAAAGCCCAACCCAATCCTAGGTTTCCATCCGCTACACACCACCCTTACCTGGCAATCACACCATTAGGGATTTCTACAATCAGCCCACACTGCTACACACCACTGATGGCAGTCATGCTGCTTATCGTCAGATCATGGCCGTAGCCACTACAACAGGTCATGGCAAGAGCCACTACAATAGGTCACGGCATAAGCCGCTACAACAAGTCACGACATAAGCTGCTACAATAGAACACTTCCCCTTTCATCAAACCCAACCCCATGCAATCACAAAAATCGGCACACTTATCACATATGTCATCTTAACAGGAACATTCACTTAGGAATGATAGGGATCACTAACCTGGTGATTTGCTTTTACCCTCATTGGGTCTCAACCCTTATGCCGGGATTTCGGCATTTATTAGAATATAACACAATTTATAAACATATTTTAACAGGCAATCTAAATGGTGTGGAAGTGTTACACACCTGATATTGCATAGTCCTATATTCTTAGTCGATATCCTTGCTATCGGATCTACTACCCTCAGTCTATAACCTTGCTCAAAAGCCTAAAAAATGAAGATTTGGCCTCTCCTACAATCGGGCAAGGGTTAATAAATCTCGAATTTACACGTTAAAAATAGTAGATCTCCTTACCTTGAGATCCCGAAAGTAACACAATTCGAGTGTTACTGAACTATGACTTAGAGATCTACGCGATTGACTCTTCTTCAGATCCTGGAATGTCGCAAAAGAAAAACACAGGATTAGTCCCTTATAGCCATTCGGCTATGGCCTCCCAAAAGCTGAAAAAGGATCGAAAGATAACCCAAATCGGTACTTACCTCTTCTGAAAGTTTCAGCTATCCCCTGAAAAAGATTCGGCAACCGTAGAAGATTAGAGATCTAGAAGTTTTAGCTTTTTAAAGGAAATCCCAGAAAGATGAACAAGAGAGGACTGATGTGTTTTCGGCTTTCTAGAAGAACAAAGAATTGAAGAGATGGTCAAGAGAGATTCGGCCAATGAGTATTAAGGAAAAGAAAAGGTGATTAACAGGGTTTCGGCAATGGATAAATCTTTAGGGGTTTTGGTTTCTGATAGAAAAGAAAAAGGAGAAGAGATGATTCAAAGATGTAAAACTAAAGGTCATTCGAATGAAAATTTGGCACACCCTTACGCTTATCTCGAGCCGATTCTTTCCCCCTCTCTGAGTTTGATTTTCGGCCAACTCTAGCCTCCTAGATGAGCTCTCATCTTTTCCCTTATCGTAATCAAAAATCATATCCAAAAGAGTCCTACATCACACCACTCCTTCCCCCTTTATCAGCTTAATATCCACCTAATTTAAACGCTAAAAATCCCTAAAATATAGCCTTGTTGTCGTCCCTCCCTATTGCTCCCTTTAAATGCCGAATTTGGCCCACAAACTTGGGCTCCAAGCAATCCAAAACTTAGCCCTATCCAACTACTAGTGATGCCACTTATAGCTCCCTTATAGTGCCACTTACCTTTGGGCCACAAGCCCAATTTATCATTTAAAACACAGATAACTACCCTTTTAAGGTGTCTATACAGAAATTTAGTCAAAACCTCAGCCCGTTCTTGAGCCCAATCTGGACCCCTAACCCTTAAGTTAATATTTTAAGCATTCAACACCTAAAATGCATAGGCCCAATAATTTAGGATGTTACAGTTCTACCCCCCTTAAAATAAATTTCGACCTCAAAATTTACCTGATCAAAAGAGGTGGGGATACTGCTGTCGGATAACATCCTCTGGCTCCCACGTTGCCTCTTCTGCGCCGTGATTTCGCCACAAAACCTTGACCAAAGGGACAGACTTCTTTCTCAATACTTTTACGTCTTGATCCAAGATTTGCACTGGTTCCTCCTCAAAAGACAAATCTGGCCTTACTTCAATCTCTTCCACGGCACTACGTGCGATGGATCAGAACGATAACGTCTTAGCATCGAGACATGAAACACGTCATGTATCTGTTCCAACTCTAAAGGCAACTCCAAATGATAAGCCACTCGTGGACTTAACTTACTCTTCCGTCCAAACCTCATTACCTTCTTCCATAGAGATACCTTAAAAAGACTTGGTCTCCTACTGCAAATTCCACCTCCTTCCATTTTAGATCCGCATAAGATTTCTGCAGATCAGATGCCTCCTTCAATCAAGCCCATATTGACTTAACTTTCTCCTCCGTTTTTGAAACTAGCTCTGGACCCAATACTTGACATTCACCCAACTCCGTCCAACAAGTTGGGGTACGACATCTCCTTCCATATAACGCTTCATAAGGCACAGTCTGAATACTAGCTTGATAACTGTTATTGTATGTGAATTCTTCCAAAGGTAAATACTCCTCCCAACTACCCCTAAAATCAATAATGCAACCCCTTAGCGTATCCTCCAAGATCTGAATTACCCTCTTAGACTGACCATCAGTCTGTGGATGGAAAGCAGTACTAAAGTCTAACCTTGTTCCCATTGCTTGATGAAGAGCTTTCCAGAATCGTGATGTGAACCTAAGGTCCCTATCTGATATGATCGACACAGGTTCACCATGCAATCTCACCACCTCAGCCACATACAACTTAGTTAACTTTTGCAAAGAATAGTCGACCCGAACCGGTATGAAGTGAGCCGACTTTGTCAAACGATCCACAATCACCCAAATCGAATCCTTCTTAGTGGAAGTAATGGGTAACCCACTAACAAAATCCATCGTGATCCTTTCCCACTTCCACTGTGGAACCTTAACCGGCTGCAAAAACCCCGAAGGCAATTGGTGTTTCGCTTTCACCTGCTGGCGCGTCAAACACTTACCCACGAATTCTGTTACCTCTCGCTTCAGACCTGGCTACCAAAATTGCACTCGCAAATCCCGATACATCTTAACTCCTCCAGGATACATAGCGTATAGGCTACTATGTGCCTCCCGAAGAATCATATGCCTTAACTCCACATCCTTTAGCATACAGACTCTCTTATGGAAACACAGAACTCCATCACAATTCAAGCTATAGTCCTCTCCTTCACCATTCTGCACTTGCCGGATTCGAGTACTCAAGACATCATCCAGAAGTTGCTTCTCTTTGACCTGACTTGTCCACATAGGTCTTACTTGGATTTCGGCTACCAAACTGCCATTCTCATACAGGATGAAACACCCTAAACCAGGCCCACAAGCCCTGACCGGATCTGGCATGCTTCTAGGAAAACCATTCGAATCTTATTTGAAACTTTGCTAAAATTTTTCGTGTTTTTGAAAATAGTTGATTTGGGTTGGGCTCAAATTTTAAAACCCCTGTTGATTCGGTGTTAAAACATTTAATATTTATACTTAAGAAAAATGGACTTTAACTTTGAATTAATAAAAAAAATCGTGTCATACTTAAATAATTAATAATGCATGCATACTAGTTCAAACTATGGCCTTATTACATCAAATCAAAACCCAAATTAAATCCAAAATACTTAAAAAAAATAAGATATTCTTTGAGTTTAGCATGGCCACCACTTGAGCTCCTACCGACCTGGCCTATTACTGAGTGTCACCTGAAAAATAATCCCACAAAGGGGTGAGTCAAACAGACTTAATGTGTACAACCAACATAAGTCTCAATTAAATTCAGGCATATCAAATCATATATAATAACATATATAGTTAATGATACAAACCCGAACCCAAACCTAAATAACCATCCGCTACACATCACCCGTACCAACCATCACACCGTGGGGACTACTAAGTTAACCCTCCATCCGCTACCCATCATTGAAGGCAGTCGCTACAGTCGACGTGCTCATCGCCTCTTATAATTTCGTGACATAGCCACCAGATAATAATTCGTGACATAAGTCACCACATTCATACGTGACATAAGTCACCACATTCAAATTACGTGACATAAGTCACCACATTCGAGATATTGGGGTATAAAACCACCAATTCACTTCCCTTTACATATCACCCATATGCCCCATGTCAAACAAATCATGTAATATCATGCCTTATTTCACATTCTTATCACTATTGGCATATGTGCCATAATAGATCATATCATACTCATGGTAGGGTGGGTAAGCGTACGAGTACTTTGTAGCTTTGCAAGATACTCTTAGCCACATCTTAACATATTCTTAGTAACATATTTATTAAAACATAACCATAAATTTATTAAGGCTTAGTGTAGGTACACACCGATTTACTTAGCGCTTTATTAAAATCCGAAACCCGATCTAATGCTTTTAGACCCTTAATCCCTATATTCGCCAACCTTAAACACTTTAGCAAAAGCCATTTGGCTAATTAATTAAATCAAGGACAATCGCAACCAAAATCTTACCTTGTTGCCGATTTCACTACTAATCAAATCACTCAAATTTCGTAGTCTTTCTCCCTTGGAATCGGCTAACACTAGATCAATTGATTTGATTAGTTTTCGGCTTTTGAATAAATAGTAAATAGATCTAATTCACTAAATTAGCCTTGGCCGAATATCATGGGTACTTACCTTGCGATTTTAAATCCCGAAAGTCTCCTTACTGTCCCTTAACGTTGGCTACACACAAAAGAACACAAGGTTATGGCACTATACACATTCGGCCATCCCTAACCAAGGCTTAACCATTGTTTTCGGTATCTTAAAAGAATAAGAACACAAAACCGATTGCTTAAGGTGGAGATCACTTACCACTATGTCGCTTACCTTAGATATGAAATCCCAGATGGTTTCCTTAGAAGTCGACCCTATGAAAATCCCGAAAGAATCCTTCATAGTTTCGGGAAAAAACATTAAGGGGATTAGAATCTTGATTTCGGCTTTAAGAAAAAGATTGAAAAGAATCGATAATTGATCCTTACCCTTATGACAGAAATCGATTGCTCTTTGTTGAATCCACAAAGAGATTCGGCTAGGTGGACTTAGATAAGAACCAACAAGTTTTGGCTTTTGATGATTACTAGAAAGGTTCGACTATGGTTCCAATTCAGAGATGGAATCTTCGGCTTTGTTAGAGAATCTGAGAGAAAAGGAGGAAGAAAAAGTTGATAAACTCGGCAATGGAGGTCTTTAGTAAGTGGAAAATTTTGCTAGAACCAATAAAAGAAAAAAGAGAAAACTTTGGAGAGAAAAGAACAAAAGAGACTAATTTGCTTTGTAAAATTTGGCACACACTCCTTAACACACTACAAAGCCGAAAATAATCACCAAGAGAGTCCCTTGGCCGGCCACTACATCAAATCCCCTAATTCAATCTTCCTTAGCCAAATCTTCACGTTTTTAACTTGATCTACACTTCATCTTGAAGTGTCCTTGTGCCGCCCACTTCTTCTCTTCCTTGTAGCAAAATAAAGACTTTTATTTGCTTCCCTTGTGACTCGAACCCGGCCCATTTGCTGCTTGGCGTCACTTACAGAGGCTTTAAGTGGGCCTCCAAGCCACTTAACCAAGCCCATTTGTGTGTCATAACTCCCTACATTTTCTCTTAAGGCCACCACGCTGGCTTCCTCTTTTAGATTTAAAATCTAATAATTTCTAAGACACTCTCCTATTTTCTAAAGTTCACAAAATTCATACAACACATTCTTAACACACAAAGGCATGCTATTTCATATAATTAAGCAAAAATGCATAAGGCATAATCCAGGATATTACACAGGCTAAGATGAGCGAACATCACCCTTAAATTCGCTATTGCCTTCCTACTCAACGCATCCGCCACCACGTTAGCCTTGCCTAGGTGGTACTCAATCGAACAGTCATAGTCCTTTAACAGCTCGATCCACTTTCTCTATCTTAGGTTCAACTCCTTCTGAGTAAGGAGATACTTCAAGCTCTTATGGTCAGTGTAAATAACTGACTTCTCCCTGTACAAGTAGTGTCTCTAGATCTTCAGAGCAAACACTACTGCTGCCAATTCCAAATCATGCGTAGGGTAGTTTAACTCATGCGGTCTCAACTGTCGAGACGCATATGCAACAACTTTTCCATATTGCATCAACACACATTCGAGACCTGTGTGTGACGCATCACAGTAGACGATAAATTTTTTTCCCGCCTCTGGCTGAATTAACACTTGCACTTTCATCAAGATTCTCTTCAGCTTCTTAAAGCTCTCATGCTGTTTGTCGGTCCATACAAACGATACTCTCTTCCTCAACAATTTAGTTAAAGGTACCGCTATCAATGAGAACCCTTCAACAAACCTTCTATAGTACCCGACTAATCCCAAGAAACTTTGAACTTTCACCACAGACTTCGGTGGTTTACAATCCAACACGACTTCTACCTTCCGAGGGTCCACCCTAATTCCCTCTGCGGAAACTACATGCCTTAAGAAAGTCACTTCCTTCAGCTAGAACTCACACTTATTGAAATTTGCGTACAACTGCTTCTCCCTCAGGATTTGCAACACCACACGAAGATGTGCATCATGCTCCTCCTCAGACTTGGAATAAACCAGAATCTCGTCGATGAACACCACGTCAAATCGATCAAGATACGATTGAAATACACGGTTCATCATATCCATAAATGTCCGCTGGCGTATTCGTTAACGAACGACATCATCAAGAACTCATAATGATCATACCGAGTTCGAAATGTCGTCTTATGAATGTCTCCTTTCTTTACCTTTAACTGATGATATCCCGACCTTAAGTCAATATTAGAAAATACCGAAGCTCCTTTGAGCTGATCGAATAAGTCATCGATTCTTGGCAGTGGGTACTTGTTCTTAACCGTCAACTTATTCAACTGACGGTAGCCCACACACATACGCATGGATCCGTCCTTCTTCTTCACAAACAGGACCGAGGCTTCCCACGAAGACACACTCGATCAGATAAATCCACGATCAATAGTTCCTGGATCTGGGCTTTGAGTTCCACCAACTCCTTTGGCGCCATTCTATATGGGGCAATGGAAATCGGGGCTGTACCCGAAAGTAGCTCTATTCTAAACTCCATTTTGCGATCCGGGGGCAATCCTAGCAATTGCTCAGGAAAGACATCTGTGAAATCCTTGACTGTTCGAAGCTCATCGATAGTCACCTCCTTAACATCCAAAGCATCAATAAAAGCTAGAAATGCGTCGCATCCTTTCTAAATCATCTTAGCAGCCTTCAATGCCGAAACTACATTGGACAAATAGCTCCTTTTTTCTCCTAACACAACCACCTCCCCACCTTCCGGGGTACTCAACACCATGCGCTTAGTCTCACAATCCAACTTAGCACGATGCTTAGTCAACCAATCCATTTCTAAGATTAGGTCAAACTCTCCAAGCAGTAATTCCATTAAGTCTGCCGGGAACACTACCCCTTGAGTCTCTAAAGGTACGTTCCTAAACAGTTTGTCCACTACCCTAGATTGTCCTAAAGGACTAACCATAGTCATCCTCCTAGTGGTTGTTTCAGAGTCTATACTTAGGGTCTCAGATACTATACATCCAACATAGGAATGGGTTGACCCAATATCAATTAAGGCAAGAAAAGGGTTATCAGTAATAAAAAACGTACCGGTTATAACAATCGGTGCGTCACCATCCTCCCGTCATGAGCTGCATAAACTAGACCCGGCTGCCTTGCGTCTACATTACCTGCACCCCTACCAGGTGCTCCACGACCCTGACCAGCCCATTTCCTCCTCTGACTGCGCCACGACCCCTTGGTCCAAGCTGATCACCTCTCCTAGCCTGATCAGAACCTCGGCCCATTGGCTATACCTGATCCACCTATAGGCAGTCCTTAATCAGATGCTCCGTGGATCCACACCTAAACATCCACTGATTTTCCTTCTGCATTCCCCATAATGTGCCTTCCCACATGAAGGACATGATCGATACTTGCCTATAGGAACACGAGCTGGCCCATCAGTCCTAGGCCTTTTCTAAAAATTTCCAGATCCTTCTGATGGCCCAAAACTTCTCTTATTCTTACCCCGATCCTTATCCCTTTCCTGTCTCTCAGTCCATTTCACCTCCTCGACTATCTTAACCTTATCCACCAAAATAGTAAAGTTTCTCTCTCACTGCGGTGCTATCAAAACCCTTAACTCATTCCGTAGCCCATCCTCGAACTGAACACAACGTTCATATTCAGTTGCCACCATTCCTCGAGTGTAGCGGCTCAAGCGCAGAAACTCTGCGTCATATTCAGCCACAGACTTACTTCCCTGTACCAAATTCAGGAATGCCTTCCTTTGTGCATCCATATAGCTGGCCCCAACATACTTTCCCTGGAATGACTCCTTAAAGAAATCCCAATCAATCTGGTCTACGACAGTACCCTCTTTCACCGTGAGCCACCACTGATAGGCCTCGTCTCGAAGAAGAGACATGACCCCTTTCAACTTCTCCTCCACCGTGAAGTCTAGGTTATCCATTATGCGTTCCACTACCTCTAACCAATATTCAGCTGAACTCGGGGCTATACTAGAGACTCCTCTAAATACTTCTGCCCCGTTGTTTCTAAGTCTTTCTGGTACTGATTTTCAGGCTCCTATGCCCAAACCAGCCTCAGTCGCTCTCTCTAAAACTCTTAGCACTGCCTGAGACACCACATCCTCTCTGTCTGTCTGATCTTGAAATTCCACCTCAACAGCTGGTGGAACCAGTACCTCATCCCCGGATTCATGGCCAGATCCTACAGGTTCTGACACAGTCATCCTACCCCTTCCACGACCATGCGACAGACGTCCACAACCCATTGAACTCATTCTTCCGATTCGCATTTATCTGATTAGAAATTTTATGATTTATTAGTTTTTCTTCCAATGATTAACCACGAACAGTCTTATGAACAGTAGCTTTAAGAGTAGCTCTTTCGAATTCACAATTATGTCTCGAAATTTAGTCTAAAGTCTACTACCCTAATTCGGAGAATCACATACATTCACAATCAGCATACAGAGGCATTCACAAACTTACGTTCATCACCTAAGGGTATTTTCGTCATTTCACAACCCAGGAGTATTTTTGTAATTTTAACCTATAGGGGTATTTTCATAATTTTCCAAAATAAAGTTTCGGGTGGTTTTACAGAATAAGGGTATTTTGGTAATTTTGCAAATTCGAGGGTATTTCGATAATTTTGCAAATTGGGGTATTTCGATAATTTTACAAATCAAGGGTAATTTGGTAAAATTTTTTTACAAATCAGGGGTATTTTAAAAATTTTACAAAACTAGGGGGTATTTTAGTGATCTTACAAAATAAGGTGGCTGGTCTATTTCGGGTTTTAATTATATATTTTGGCCCGTCAACAAGTCCTCAAGGCTAAGGTGAACAGTCACTACGCACCAGGTAGGATTCCAACGAAGAGGAGGTGAGTCACTAGGACTGCTTAAATACCAAGCTCTCCCTAAATCCAATCCTAGACATGCATATGCCTGTTGCCACACTCTAACACGATGACTGGTTCACAGGATTTGTTTGGATAAATTAAGTCTTATGAAATTTAAGAAGTTGTTTAGGTTAAGCCTATAGTCCATCAAAGTCTATTTAAACTAATCTACGTCCCATACAGCCCATCGAGCCCACATATATACCACTCAATGGTTCAGACTACTTACCTGGCGGACTTGGGCCGGAGACGCAGGTGCCATGCTGAGCTAACAAACCTGTTATCATTTAAAAAACAACATGCATGTTTCAAAAACCCATCTTTATAAAATGTTTTGAGCCCAAAAACCCCAAAGCTGAGTTTTGAATCGGGCTCTGATACCAATTTGTAACACCCCAAACCCGGCCCACACACTACAACCGGATTTGGTATGTCACTAAGGAGATTTTATAAAACTTGTGGCACTTTGGAAAATAGTTATCAGGTTTAAACATTAATACCGAAAACTTAATAATTTATTAATTCATATAAGATATGAAGTTATAAAAAGCCTTGGTGATTTTTAAATAGAATCGAAATTTAATACATGTCTTAGCTTAATTTAAACATAAAATTTAAATGTCTAATAATAAAAACTCAACTTAAAACCCCAAAATAAATATAAGTCTAGTGGCCCATGGCCTTATTACAATGAAACTTAAAATATGCTAATTTAAAATATTAAAATAACTAAATTAAGTAAAGTCCTTTGCTGAGTCTCAATACTCTCTCGCATGGCCACCTTGCGCTCCTCTCCAACCCGGTCCGATGCACTAGGTGCTACCTGAAAATTGTGAAATAACGGGTTGAGTCGGGAGACTAAGTGTGCAACCCTCATGTACCATTAGATTTGGGCCTTAGCCCCACAGAATAGAATAACAGAACATAATATATATGAGAATATGCTAAGCCCAACCCAATCCTAGGTTTCCATCTGCTACACACCACCCTTACCTGCCAGTCACACCATTGGGGATTTCTACAATCAACCCACACTGCTACACACCACTGATGGCAGTCATGCTGCTCATCGTTAGATCATGGCCGTAGCCACTACAATAGGTCATGGCAAGAGCCACTACAATAGGTCACGGCACCGCAACAACAAGTCACGGCATAAGTCGCTACAACAGGTCACGGTATAAGCCGCTACAACAGAACACTTCCCCTTTCATCAAACCTAACCCCATGCAATCACAGAAATCGGCACACTTATCACATATGTCATCTTAACAGGACCATTCACTTAGGAATAATAGGGATCACTAACCTAGTAATTCGCTTTTACCCTCATTGGGTCTCAACCCTTATGCCGGGATTTTGACATTTATTAGAATATAAAAGAAATTATAAACATATTTTAACAGGCAATCTAAATGGTGTGGAAGTGTTACACACTTGATATCGTGTAGTCCTATATTCTTAGCCGATATCCTTTCCATCCGGATCTACTACCCTCAGTCTATAACCTTGCTCAAAAGCTGAAAAAACACGAAGATTTGGCCTCTCCTACAATCGGCCAAAGGTTAATAAATCCCGAATTTACATGTTAAAAATTAGTAGATCTTCTTACCTTGAGATCCTGAAAGTAACACGATTCGAGTGTTACTAAACTATGACTTAGAGATCTACGCGATTGACTCTTCTTTAGATCCCGGAATGCCACAAATGAAAAACACAGGATTAGTCCCTTATAGCCATTCGGCTATGGCCTCCCAAAAGCCAAAAAAGGATCGAAAGATAACCCAAATCGGTACTTACCTCTTCTGAAAGTTTCAGCTATCCCCTGAAAAAGATTCAACAACCGTAGAAGATTAGAGATCTAGAAGTTTCAGCTTTTTAAAGGAAATCCTGGAAAGATGAACAAGAGAGGACTGATGTGTTTTCGGCTTTCTAGAAGAATAAAGAATTGAAGAGATGGTCAAGAGAGATTCGGCCAATGAGTATTAAGGAAAAGAAAAGGTGATTAACAGGGTTTCAGCAATGGATAAATCTTTAGGGGTTTCGATTTCTGACAGAAAAGAAAAAGGAGAAGAGATGATTCAAAAGAGAGGAAACTAAAGGCTGTTCTAAATGAAAATTCGCACACCCTTACGCCTATCTTGGCTGATTCTTTCCCCTCTCGAGTTTGATTTTCGGCCAACTCTAGCCTCCTGGATGAGCTCTCATCTTTTCCCTTATCCTAATAAAAAATCACATCCAAAAGAGTCCTACATCACACCACTCCTTCCCCCTTTATCAGCTTAATATCCACCTAATTTAAACACTAAAAATCCCTAAAATATAGCCTTGTTGCCGTCCCTCCCCTATTGCTCCCTTTAAGTGCCAAATTTGGCCCACAAATTGGGCTCCAAGCAACCAAAACTTAGCCCTATCCAACTACTAGTGACGCCACTTATAGCTCCCTTATAGCGCCACTTACCTTTGGGCCACAAGCCTAATTTATCATTTAAAACACAGATAACTACCCTTTTAAGGTGTCTACACAGAAATTTAGTCAAAGCCTCAGCTCGCTCTTGAGCCCAATCTGGACCCTTAACCCTTAAGTTAATATTTTAAGCATTTAACACCTAAAATGCACAGGCCCAATAATTCGGGATGTTACATGAACTCTCCAAACTCTCTCTATATAAAGAGAGCCATGAGTTATTACTTTTCACACACTTGAATTCAATAGAAACTTATAGAGAGAAAGTTCTCTAAAGAAATTATTGCAAAAAATTTCTAAAGATATTTTTCTTATTTGAAACTTGACGCCAAAGTTTAGAGAAAGTGCGAAATTGCCTCGATGGTGATATTTGTGAAAAAATTTCTAATTCGAAGCGAGTCAACACTCAGCAACCGTGAGCTTGAGGATAGCGAAGATGACTACTTGGTCGAAGCATTCACCCTAGACGAATTGAAAATGTACAATTTTGGTTAAGTGTTTATTACTTGAGATATTACAACCAAATTCTAGTTTTGAAAAACAATTTAAAACTCTATTTTTTCCTTAAACTTATCTTCCGTTGTGTTTTCTAAACCCAATTTTCCAACACTTTTACCATTGTAGCTTACCGTTCAATCACTTTTCTGGAGTCATTTGACTCATTCACAATCATTTTAGCCTCCCGAGCTTGTTTTCAATAATTTTTTCAATAGCTTATTTGATTTTTCCATCATATTTCACATAGTAGTATAAATGAGGCCGTATTGTTAAACCATTTTATTTGACAATATCACTTATCGAGTTCACCATTTATAACCCAACTAACACGACTCGAGCTCGAACAGATACTCGGATCATCCAACCAACATACCAAATTGGCACCAAAGTACATCATTGGACAAACCAAAATAGGGTAAACTAGCACGTAAAGTGCATACTAGCGCATGAAGTACATATCTGGCGCACGAAGTGTGTCCTGGCACACGAGGTGTGTCCTGGCGCATAAGCGCATAATCTCGTACACAAACCAATCCTATGACATGCCAACTATATCGGACTTGACCGAATAACGAATAGGGTACCAATGTTCCATTCACATTACATTATCTGATTAATTTATTATATCACATTCAATTTCATAATCTAGATTCGATTCATCGTCAATACACACGTATTCACATCATATTATATATTTCAATTCATTTTCCATGTCACATTTCATATTTCATCTAAATAATGCTACCTTCTATTCTATTCAATTCAATCCACAAATCTCGATATTTAATATCGATCATAGAAATTCAATTCGTATGACCCTTATTAACTCACCTCAATATTCAATCATGAATTATAACAAAATAAGCAATAATTATATTAGTCTCGAATAATAAAAGTATAAATAGTGGTCTTGCGTCATACATTGACAACTCTCATTTTCCCTTTCGAAGGTTTCGCGTCGACGTTAGCTACAAATAGTCACAAAACATATCACACAATCAATTACCATCCAATTCATAACCAAATATTAATTTATGCATATTTTGTAATTTATTCAATTTAGTCTTTAGCGGGACAAATATAACTTTCAATCTAAAACTTGGGATTAAAATCTAATTTCACATATATTCATTAGGGACACTCTACTTCCTATTCCTACCGAAATTTCATAAAATTTTTGCATTTTAATCAATTTTCTCCCTAATGTAAGAAAGTATCAATTAAGCTTTACAATTTACTCTTTTTCTTATTATAAGCTTAATTTCTAACAATTTCACACCTAATTCATTTAATTCTCATCAATGAAAACTTACCAAAATTTCAACAATTGATCAAATTGATCTATGGGTTAGCTTAATCAAGTTTCCATGATAAAAAAAAATCTATAAAAATTAAAGAAACATGGCTAGGGACTTACATGAAATAAGTTATCGAAAGTCAAAACTACGTTTTCAAAGCTTTTTTAATGGTGGAGGGTATTAAAGGTTGAAGAAGATGATACTTCTTATCTTTTTCCACTAACTTTTCACATATATATTATGTTTAATTTTAATTAAACTTAATCATGTTTAATTAAGCTTTAATCTTTAATTAATTTAAACTAATAAAATTTAACATCACATCCCACTATCGTCTATTTAAAATAGGTTTACTAACCATTTTAGTCCTTGGGATAGTTATTATTTAAGTCCCCTAGCCTTTTCTTAATAAAAAATCTATAGTGATTATACTTTTACGATTTAGTTCCTGGGCCTTAATTTACCATTTTTTTACTAAATTGCTTGTCCAAATTTCAATTCATCTTTATAATAACTCCGTAAATATCCTTATTTATTATTTATGGACTTGGTTTATGAAAACAGGGTCTCAAAACTGCATTTTTTGACACCACTAAAAATTGGGTCTTTATAGAACAGATTTATCCCAAAGAGATTAAGGATATTGATCACTGTTTAACGTCACAACAATAATGTGCAAGCGTACGCTATCAATGCAAGTATAGTAGATAGATATGAGTCTGTCGGATATCGATCCCACGAGGATGGTCATATTTTTTCTATCAATGTCGGTGCAATAAATAGATAGAAACGAGATAAATTGTGAGAGTAGTTGTCGAAGCAATAACTTGAAAACAATAAGATAAAATATGATAATGATAATCTGGGATCCCTAACGTGAATATTCAACAGAATACTAAGTGCACACAAGGTATAAAATGATTGTTGATTGTCGATGCATTAAATTGCAATGAATATCTTACCAAGCATAACTTCTATATTTAATCTAAGACTTAAACATGCACATTAACCACACCTTCTGATGATGGCAATGGAACACTATTAAGAACAAGTGGATTAAATTCCTCTAATCCTCAGGCAACTTCCGTTGTCATGCTTCTTAGCTTGAACTATCGTTGCACTTTCCAGTGTCAGTGACCGCAATAACACTTCCATGCTAAAAAAATTCAAACCCAAATATTAAACAGTAGAAGCAAGATTGAATAAAATAATATTTAACCTAGAAATCATGTGTACTTCCGTACAAACATGAAATAGAAAGTCATCACCATCGTTTAGAAAAGAAATATAAAAGAAACAAGTGGAGAGTACTATTCCTAAAAAATCTCGGCTTGATCTCTCAACTCCCTCTTGTGTTGCATTCAGTGCTCCTCGTTAAGAGCTAATCTGCATCCTTTTCACGTTGGTTCACCCGAAGGAGGCTTAAGCCACCATAGCCAAAAAGTTTCAAAAGATAGGTTGAAGAAGATAATCCTTCCTCCTTTTTTTCATGTAAATATTAATATTTATCCAAATAGCACATGTGTCCTTTCATTAGAATAATGTTGCCTTTGTACGTACAAGTTGGTTGTACCAGACTGGATAGCTCACACCTTTTTGTTATTATCTGAACAACTGTCAGGTGCGGCGACAATTGTAACACCCCTAACCCGAATCCGTCGTCAAAACAGGGTTACAGAGCATTTTCAAAATTTACAGATCAAAAAGAGACATTTCATATCATCTAGCATTCATATCAGATCTTAAACCAAATTCATCATATTGTCCCTTATGTGAGCCCTCTAAGCTCAAAATACATGTTAAAAATAAGTTACGACTAAACTGGGTACTCAGAAATTTTTTCAAAAAACATTAAAATTTTTCAAAGGTGCAGGGGACACACGCCCGTGTGGCCAAGTTATGTGTCTCACATGGTCAAGAAACACGCCCGTGTCTTAGGTCGTGTGGGCCTTCGAAATAAGGACACACTGCCGTGTCCGAGCCCGTGTCCAAACTTGGGAGCTCTCTGACTTGGGTCACACGGCCAAGCCACTCACCCGTGTGAACAATTTGAGTATTTTGACTTGTGCAAGTTTTTAAAATACAGGGGACACACGTTCTTGTCTCTGCCCGGTGGATGAAATAAGCCATTTTTGTAGCCACATTTCTCACCCAATTTGTCTTCCACCTACATTAACACTTTAACACATCAACAAGCCACAACAAAGCAATCAAAACAAGCCATAATCGTGTCCTAAATATAACATATCATCACATACCTATAATTTTACCATAATTTAACCTTATCAACACATATCAACCATAACAATGCCATATATATACATACCATATAAAAGCCAAACAAATGGCTAATCTTAACAAAATATTTATATGCCAACATTGGCTAATTTAGCCTATACATGCCATTATAATCAAAATAATTTACTATATATACCAAAATGGGATGATGGATAGTGTGATGTGGCTCCGACCAACTTCCAACCTTAACGAGCTTTGAGTTACTATATAACAGGGAAAATAAAACAGAGTATGCATTTAATGCTTAGTAAATTCGTATAACATGGAATTTAACTTACCATTTAATCGCATTAAAGGTAAGCATTCTAAGCATATTCAAATCAAATTGGACAAAAGCCCTAACACATATCCTCATCAACCATGTTAGTCATGTATTTCATATGAATATCAAGATACATGTATAAGCTCAACAATAATCAAATTTTCATATACATATATTTTCCACATCATGTGTCCATATAACATGTACAAATCATATCCATGTATATCAAATATATTTCTGTAATAATTCATCTCAAATTCAGATTGTCTTATATCAGAACTTTACCCATTGAACCATTTAAATATCATTGAATACATGGGTAGTATACACGAAGTGTACAAATCTGTAATCTATCAATTTATATACAGGTATGCCCATATGAGCATATAATCGGGAAGCTCTTTCAAGCCATGAAACAGGAAGCTCATGTGATCTATGTAACGGAAGCTCATAAGAGTCGTAATCAGGAAACTCATGCAAGCCAATATCGGGAAGCTCCGAAGAGCCACTAATCGGGAAGCTCATGAGAGTCAATTATCGAGAAGCTCGTGAGAGCCAAATAACGGAAAGCTCAAGAGAGCTATATATCGGGATGCTCATAAGAGCTAAATAACGGGACACTCTTGCGAGTTGTGGTGTGTCCGCAACATATGCAGGACCACAACCAATTCGGGAACCCTTAATGACAATGTCATTTGTATCCATCGAATTTCTTAGTTTCAAACGAGACTTAGTTCTTGTTAGATATCTTCAGATATGTGATCAATACTCATACATGGAAATTATACATTTCAAAAACATAATATTCAATTTAAACATATAAACATACAATTTAGTTACATGAACTTACCTCGACAAGTGTTCGTAAACACAAAATCTACTAATCCGATGATTTCTCTTTTCCTCAATCTAACTTTGTATTGTGTCTGTCCGGATCTAAACGAATGAATTTAACTCAATTTAAAACAATTCATATTCAATTCAATCCAATACAAATCTTTGGAAAAATTACTATTTTGCCCATATACTTTTAATTAATTATAATTTTGTCCCTAGGTTTGGAAAATGAAATTCATACAATTTAATCCTTATTCCAAGCCTATCCAGTTTTCATGTATCACAATAGCAGCCTATGTATTTCAAAAAATTTAGAATTTTCCCATAAATTTTTCATCTTTTCAATTTAGTCCTTAAATAATAATTTTATCAAAATTCTCTTTACAAAAGTTGTTTATCTAACAACAACCTTTCATTTTCTACCATAAAACTTCAAAATTCAACTATACTCATCCATGGAAAAACTCTAATACTCTAATAACTTTGTAAATTAATCCCCGAGATAGCTAGATTAAGCTATTATGATATTAGAAACATAAAAATAATTAAAAACGGGATAAAAATACTCACCTAATTAAGCAAAATAAGCTTGCTTGAACTCAACTTCCATGGCTACGATTTCCATGTTTTTGTTTTAGGAAAGATGATGATAATGATGAAAATTTGTTTTATTTTATTTATTCATCATCATTTTTATCATTTACTTTCCAAAATTAACCTTAATAATTTACTAAGTTCCAATGATGATTAATCATCCTTATCTACTAACTCCTTTAAATGGTTTATTTTCCATATAAGGACCTCCAATTTTAATTTCCATAGCTATGGATACCTTTAACTACTAGAATTCAACTTTTGTTCTTTATGCATTTGGTCTTTTTTATCAAGCTAGGCATGTAAACGGTAAAATTTCTTAATGTAATTTTCATACGATATTTTTATCATAATGTAGACCATAAAATTAAAATAAATTTTCTTCTGACTTCGGATTTGTGGTCCCAAAACCACTATTTCAATTTTACTGAAAACAGGCTGTTACAACAATTCTGGGCGCATTTTGGAAATACTTATGTAGCGACATCAGTACCAAAACTTGACGAAATTAAGGATAAACAGGTTAAGATACATTGAGTTATAAAATGCAATTTACTAAACTGAAAATGCTAAAATATGTTCTAAAGATAACTAAATGGGGACAAATTAACCAATAAGTAGGAAGAAAACATATGTTCTTTCTAATACTATCAGATATCCTATGAAGGTAACACACTAATGACAAAGTCATTAGACGAGCACTAATTGAGTAGATCTCATAATGGTATGTAACTAGGGAGAGCTCAGTCATGATACTATAGCGGAATGACTTCGTGACTAAATAAGTTTGAAATTAATAGGTTAAAAGTTTGAACTTAATTATAAATTATTTGAGCCCTAATTATATATGTCCAATCGGTTCCTCCACTAGCTCGTTGAAACCAAAAATTAATTGCATATAAAACCAAATTAGCATAAATGGATAGAAATGATGAAGTTAGAGAAATGGGTCATATTCACAAATAAATATATTTTCTCACTAAGTAAAATTATTTGAGCCCTAATTACATAAGTCCAATCGATCCCTCTACTAGCTTGTTGAAACTTATAACACCCCAAACCCAGCCCAGACGTTATGGCCATATCTGGCAATGTCACACGATAGTGTTTTTGAAACCTCGTTGTTACGATGAAAACATTCCATGTTATTATCTTTCGTAAACATTTGTTAGAACTTAGGAAGTCATCTTTATTCATTTAAAACATTTGTTTTGAAACATCCCTTGTTGCGGAAGCTTTAATAAAACAGTCTAGGTGATCATGCGTTTAGAAATTACTTTAACTTTTTGAAAATTGAATTTCCTACAACCAACAGGTTTAAATCCATAAATTAAAATAAATAAATAAAAACCAAAATTTAAAACCAAAGTCCCAGAGGGTCCTTAAATTACAACCCAAATAATTAATAATAAACAAATCATAACTTGTAAATTGAAAATCGTGAAGTCCAAAAATTACTGTGGTCACCGCTGAGTCCTCCGTTGCACCGATCCATCTAAGTCTAGAGATTAACTGTGCACATTAAACAAAAAGGGTGAGTTTACGTAAATGCAATGTGTAATCCCGCAGACACAAACAAACAATCAGTATTCATAGTGCATAGTTGAACAGTCTTGGGCCTAAGCTCTTTTAGTATCAGTGACAGTTTGGGCTTTAGCCCATCTCAGTATAGTGTCAAAATACAGTAGGGCCTTAGCCCATCACAGTATCAATAGCAGTAACAGTTATGCAGTAGCAAAATCGTACCCAACCAGCCTCTACACACCATTTCCGTCCAACCCTACACTCCATGTGGGGATATAATCAACCCACCCAACCCTACACTCTAAGTAGTGCCGAATTGGACTGTCTGATGGTTTGTGGTGATTTGCTAGTAAATTAGGCTTAAAACCTTTTAGTACACTTCCTCCGAATAACAACCCCCAACCCAATGCAATGCGATACACAATGGATGTCATGCTATTATGCAATTTCAGTACATATATTCAGTTCAGATATTCACATGCCTAGTACAGATATCATTCAGTCAATTTCACACATTTAGGGGTCTAAGTAGTGCTTACCAACCCTACAGTAGGTTCAAAGTCGACTTGGGCGACCCGTGCAACCTTAAAACATTTTGGTAAAAATGGGCCCACATGCTCATGTGATCTGCCCATGTGGGCCCACATGCCCGTGTGGCCCACTCTGCCCAAATTGGCCTTGACTATTTGATCTAGTTTTAAAGTAATCCATGCTAGCTCAATACTTATATATGTTTTCATTATTTACTTATATATTCATTCAAAGCTGTCTACTTGAGTCATTATCACTAAATTATTTATAACTTGGGGTACAGAATTCCAAATTAAGATCTGCTTAATGTTTTTGAAACTAGACTCAAAACCTTTCTGCCATAAATTTTTAGAATTTATAGTTTATCAAATAAATACAGTAAAATCTTTAGAGTTATCCCTATTCTGCTGTTTGACAACTTCACCCTTTCCGTACTAAAAATTATTTATCTCTTAGTACAGAATTTAGATGATGTTTTCATTTGTTTCTCTTGAAAATAGACTCATTAAGGATTTAAAAATATAAATTTAAGCCCCTAATTATTATTTTTTTATAATTTTGATGATTTTCCTAAGTCAGAACAGGGGAACTCGAAATCATTCTAACCTTGTCTCACAAAATTTATTATATATCATGATTTAGGATTCCATTACTTACAATGTTTCTTCCATGAAAAACTAGGCTCAATAAAATTTAATTTCATATATTATTCAATCTCTAACTCAATTTTTACTATTTTTGATGATTTTTCAAAGTTAGACTACTGCTGCTGACCAAAACAATTTTAGTGCAAAATGTTGATTTCCAAGTTTATAACACCCTTATTTCCTTTCTTTACAATCTTTCGCATCATTTTCTCTTATTTCTCTTATTTCTCGACAACAAGCAATTTCAGGTTTTTGTCGAATCCTATTTTCTGCGTTTCGGGTACACACCTGGTATCGATTCGCTATGCAAAGTAACTCGAGCCTTCAAAAACCTATATTTGACCATTATATCCCTTAATTAATCACTTGATTCGTCAATCAAACAAATATCCCCAACATAAAACTCGAGAAACTAAACCAACGACGAGATGAAAACTTACTGTTACGAATCCGATAACCAGTCGTCTCCACACACTGGAATATCCGTTTAAAAACCTCTGAACAGCATCTAAACGAGAGTAAAATGAACCTTTTGTTAATTGCCTCATCGAAATACAATAATTAAAGGGAAAAATTCCACTTATCGAAATAGATGAAGTCGAAAGGTGCACCCAAAGAGATGACTCGCATAAAATTCAGAAATAAAAAGAGTAGGGAAAAGAGAAGAGAATTTTGGCTATAGAGCAAGAGATGAACCGATCAAGAAAACGAAAAGAGAGGGGAAAGAGAAGAAACAAGATTTGACAAAAGGGGAACAAATACCAAACGTGAACAAGAAGGGAGAAAAAACGACAGAGAAACAAAAGTTTAACGTTAGAAAATTTGTTGGGAAAAAAAAAGAAAACTGATAAGAAGAAAATCTTATTTTGATAAGATTTTCCCCAATTATCTCATAAAAACACTCCTTACTAACCCATTAAAACACAACTACTTAGCAGTCCAATTTAATTTGAACTCCACCACGCCACACGCCTCAAACAAAAATTAATTTCCCTGCTTGCGTAAGGACTCGAACACAAGACCTCCTAAACACTAACACTTCACTTAACCACCGGACTAGCAGGCCCATTCTGATATATTTTACCAACAATCAAATAAAAGCCTACTGAACAAGAGTAAGGCCTAATTCATTCAAAATACCGAAATTTGCCCAAGTGAAGGCTTGAACTTGGGACCTCCCAAACACTCCTAGAACACATAACCACTAAAGCTGACAGATATTTGTATCATATTTTCACAATAATAAAATTAGAAATTTTAGGGCGTTACAATTCTACCCCTCTAAAAGAAAATTTCGTCCTTGAAATTTACCAGATTAGAATAGGTGAGGATACTACTGATGCATCACATCCTCAGGCTCCCACGTGGCCTCCTCGGCGCTATGGTTACGCCATAGAACCTTTACCAGAGGACTAGACTTCCTACTCAGAACCTTAACGTCATGATTAAGAATATGAATCGACTCCTCCTCAAAAGTCAAGTCTGGCCTAACCTCAATCTCCTCAACAGGAACAACTTGAGTAGGATCAGATTGGTAGCGCCTCAACATCGAGACGTGGAAAACGTCATGAATACGATCTAACTCTAGAGGTAGCTCCAACTGATAAGCGACTAGTCCTACTCGCTTCAAAATATGATAAGGTCCAATAAAACTAGGGCTCAACTTGCCTTTACGACCAAACCTTAGTACCTTCTTCCATGGCGAGACCTTAAGGAATACAAAGTCCCCCATGGAATGCTCAATCTCTCGACGCTTTAGATTCGCATAGGATTTCTGTCTGTCAGATGCCGCTTTCAAACGATCTCGAATCAGTCTAACCTTATCCTTAGTATCCAATACTAACTCAAGACCCAAAACACATCGCTCGCCCAACTCAGTCCGACATAAAAGAAGTGCAACACTTAAGACCATACAGTGCACCGTAAGGTGCCATCTGGACGCTAGACTGGAAACTGTTATTATAGGCGAACTCCGCTAGCAGCAGATAATCCTCCTAACTGCCTCAAAAATCAATAGCACATCTCCTAAATTTAAGCCTTAAGCTCTACAAGCTCCGTCGGTGCCATTCGATGGGGAGCGATGGACACTGGAGCTATACTTGGAAGTAGCTCAATCCCAAATTCCCACTTGCGATTTGGAGGTAACCCCAGTAGCTCCATCGAAAAGATGTTCGAAAAATCCTTTACCGTTATTATATCCTTAACTGTAGAATCTCTAGAATCCGAAACACTTAGGTAGGCCAAGAATGCCTCAAATCCCTTACGAACCATCTTCTCTGCCACCAGTGCAGAGATCACATTAGACAAGTAATTCTGGTGTTCTCCAATCATGACTACCTCCTTATCCTCCTCAGTCCTTGAGTACGACCCTCTTAGTCGCACAGTCCAAGCTAACACGACACTTGACCAACCAGTCCATCCCCAAAATTAGGTCAAACTCCCAAATGGAAGCTCCATCAAATCGGCCAGAACGATTGCCCCTTGTACCTCTAAAGGAACGTCCATATACAGTTTGCTAACTCTAACAAATTTCCCTAACGGACTCAGTACCGTAAACTCACTCGTATTGCTCTCAACTGAAATCCCCAAGTTTCTAGATATGTTGCCAGCTATGTATGAGTGAGTAGACCCTATGTCTATCAAGGCAATATATGGTACATCAAGAATAAAGAACGTATCCATAATGATGTTTGGAGCATCTCCATCCTCTTGGCGACGAGCAGCGTAAACTAGGGTCGGGTGTCTCGCCTCAGCCTGTCCAGCACCTCTGCCCGGTACTCTCTGCCCACGACCCATACCATTACCACCTTTGTCTTGTCCACGGCCCCTCGGTGGCTGCTGCATTATACTTTGTGGTTGTGTCGTTCCAGGATCTGGAGCTTGCATCTGATCGGCCCTTAGCGGACACTCTCTAATACAGTGCTCCAGTGACCCACACCACAAGCACGCCCCAATCCTTCTCTAACACTCACTCTAAGGGCGTCAACCACAACCGGTACATGACTGTAGTCCAGTAACAGTAACAGAGGGCCCAGCTCTAACTGGCCCATTAGCTCTGCCCTTTTTCTTAAGCCTCTGTACAGAACTAGAGGGCTCCAAATCCTTCTTATTCCTACCTCTCTCTATGCGGTTTTGCTGCTCAGTGCGCTTAACCTCCTCGGTGATCTTCACCTTCTCAACCAAGGTAGAAAAATCTTGCTCCTCTGCGGAGCTATCAGAACCCTCAAGTTATCCCAGAGGCCATCCTCAAAGTGAACATATTGTTATGCCACCATACCTCGCGCATAGTGGCTCAGTCTTAAAAATCGGCCTCATACTTGGCCACTAATCGATCTCCTTATGCCAGATTCAGAAACTCCCTCTTACGGGCGTCCACATAACTGGCTTCCATATATTTTCCCTGAAGGCGGTCTTAAAGAACTCCCAGGTCAGATGTTCGGCCTGAGTACCCTCCTTAACAATAAGCCACCACTGATAAGCCTCATCCCGCAGTAGTGAGACTGTACCTTTTAATTTCTGCTTACGGATGCACTCTAAATAATCCATAATCCTCTCCGTGGCCTCAATCTAGTACTCGGCCACATTAGGGGAAACTCCAATGACACCCTTGAAGAGCTCAACTTGTAACACCACAAACCCGGCCCATGAGACTTGACCCGATTTGGTATGTCACGAAAAAATGCTTTGAAAGATTTCGATAAATAGGTTAAAATTTGAATGGGGTTGATCTTAAAAAAATGAGTTGAAACCTTTTCCCTTTGAAAACACTTGATCATTTAAATTTTTAGAAACATCAAAGTTATGGTTGACTTGGTGAATTTTGCTACCGATGGTAACATCTTTGAAAACTCGTAGAAGTTACTTAATTTGAAAATGTTACTTATAACCGATTCACTTAACAATTTATAGTTTCATTTGTAATATAGTATAAGTAAAGTAAAAACATTCATAAACATCTAAAATAATTATTAGTGACCTTATTACAAACCAAACCAAAAATTTAGAAATAAATAAACTTAAATTGTACTAAATAAAATCCCAAATCCAAGGAATAAGCATGGCCGCCTCGAGTCCTCTCCGGCTCCATCTCCGCGATCTACTCATCTGCAAAATGGTATGGGAAGGGGTGAGTCACCAAGACTCAGTGTATAAATCCCCAACCCGGAAGTGCAACTCATACACAAAATATTAGTAAGACATGCAAACATGCAACCCAAACTAACCATCCATACTCCTTTAACTACCCCGTGTGGTCAAAACCACTGTTGGTCAAAACCACTGGTGACCGGAGTCACAAATCAAGTGATGGGGCCAACCCATCGTGTGGTCAAAACCACTGATGACCATAAGTCACAATTATCAATATGTGGTCAAAACCACTAGTGGTACCAAACCACTGGGACTTAGTCACAATTTATATCAATGGTGTGGTCAAAACTACTGGTGACAGTCCATAGAGAATATTCCCCCTCATCTCTTCAATCCTATAACCAACATGCTCATATCATGCTTAACATATCATCATAAATCATGCATATAAGTCATGGCATAGCATATTACCCATCATGTCATTCATATAGCATAATTAAAGTCACAAGCAACTTACCCAGAATCCATGCTCAAGCCCACAAGGCAAATCACTATCACAATGGTTACGGTAACATAATAAGCAATACTAACTAATAAAGTGTGTAAGAGTTTACACACCTGTTTACTCGTGAGACTAGCAAATCCCGAGCTATACTAGCGAAATCCCGAGAGGTTTTTTCCCCTACAATCGGCCAACACATACACTTTAAGATCTAATAGCCATTCGGCTAAACTATCGATCCCGAAGGATAAAATATGGCCTTAGGCCGAAACTTTATTATCACTTACCAAAGCGAATTGAAATCTCGAAATTGCCACTTGTGCCTTGAGTAGTCGAGATCCTACACACCATATGTCAGATTCGATTTTAATACATAAATCCATATTCAAAGCCCTTAGCCGAAACTATATGTCACCTTACCTTGAAGAAGCGAAACCCGAAAGACACCTTCAAAGCCCCTTAGCGTTACCTACACACCAACCTTACCAAGGCTTTTACACATGCTTTCGGCACACCAACGGAAGAGAAAAGAAACCGAATGCTAAAGAGAGACACTTACCAACCTTTGAAATCGACAGCACCTTCCTTAGGGGGATTCGGCTTATGCCCTATATGGTAAGGGATATTCGGCTCAAAAGAAAAAGGTATGGAGCCGGGCTTGAAAGAAAGAAAAGAGATGAAAGGAGAGACTTAGAGTGTTTCGGCAAAGATGGATGGAAGGTTTTTGGCACAAGGTTTATTGTATGCTTCAAAGAAAAATCAAGAAGTATCAAAGGAGGAGAATGGGGTTTCGGTTGAACAACAAGGGAAAAAGAAGAGTGTTAGCCGAAAATTCTCCCTAGGACTCCCTTTCCATTCGGCCACCTCCCTCTTTTTGTGATAATTTTTAGCTTTTAATTATCACCCATAAAATAATATTTATCTTCTATTTTATCTCCTAGCCAACTCTTCAAATAAATAAAATGAGAATAAAATACTAATAACCCCACTCCTCCAGCTTAATAAAAAAGGTTTATCCTTATCAAATTAAGAGTCCAAGTGCGGCCACCAACTTTCTCCCCTCACGCTTGATGCACATAAAAAAACACCCATTCTTTGCCCATGCTACTCGAACATGGGACCTCATTGCCATGACCCTTACAACGTCTCAAGCCACTTTACTGTCCGACTTTCATGTCCATAATCCCCACCATTTTATTTTTAAGGCCTTCCTAGCCCATCACCTTAAACATAGCATAAAAGTAAAACTCCAAGTGCCACTCCAGTGACTCGAACCCAAGACTGCATGAGCGCCACTTCCACCCTTAAGTGGTGCCCAGCGCCACTTCTACCAACCGACTCCTTGTGTCATGCTTCTCCGAAATTTTCTCTTAACTCCTATCTCACCTAGCTCCCTCCTCTTAAGCCTTTGAAAAGAAATTTTAGCCCTAAGTCGACTTGCAGGGGTTATGACTAGACCCTAGAATATGTCAAGCATTCAAGCATACATATTTCTTCAAGCACACACATGGGAAAAATAATTAAATTGCAAACAACCTCTAGTTCAAGATGTTACAGTTCTACCCCCCTTAAAAATAATTTCGACTCGAAATTACTTGGATCAGAAGAGTTAGGGTTATTATTGCCGCATCATATCCTCGGGTTCCCACGTGGCCTCCTCCGTACCATGGTTTCGCCATAACACCTTTACCAAAGGTACTGACTTCCTCCTCAAAACCTTGACATCTCGATCCAAAATCTGTACCAGCTCTTGCTCAAAAGATAAGTCCGAGTTTACTTCAATTTCTGCAACCGGCACTACGTGTGATGGATCTGATCGATAGCGTCTCAGCATCGAAACATGGAAGATGTCATGGATTTGACTCAATTCTGCCGGCAATTCAAGCTGGTAAGCTACCGGTCCCACATATTTCAACACCGTGTACGGTCCGATGAATCTAGGGCTTAGCTTGCCCTTCCGGCCAAACCTCAGCACTTTCTTCCAAGGTGATACCTTCAGGAAGACCTTATCACCCACTGCATATTCAACCTCTCTGCGCTTAAGATCGGCGTAGGATTTCTGCCTATCCGATGCTTCCTTAAGATGAGCCCGAATTACTCTAACCTTTTCCTCTATCTTCATCACTAACTCCGGACCCAACATCTGACGTTCTCCTAGCTCTGTCCAACACGTAGGAGTACGGCATTTTCGACCATCTGATACCTCATACGGTGCCATCGAATACTTGCTTGATGACTATTGTTGTGGCGAATTACGCCAAAGGTAGGTACTCCTCCCAACTACCACGAAGTCCAAAACACACCCTTAACATATCTTCCAACACGGATTACCCTATCAGTTGTCCATTCGATTTGCGGATGAAAAGCCGTCTTTGAAATTCAACCGTGCTTAACTCGATGTAAGGCCTTCCACAATCTCGGCGTGAACGGGATTTCGATCGAGATAATGGACACGGTACTCCATGCAACCATACTATCTCGCTATATACATCTTGGCTAACCTTTGAAGCGAGTAGTCAACCCTTACTAGTATGAAATGGGCCGACTTGGTCAGCGGTCTACTATCACCCAAAGCGCATCTTTCTTCTTTGGGCGTGAGGGAAGCCCTTACAAAATCCATAGTAATCCCTCTCACTTCCTTTGTGGGATCTTTATCATTGTAACAACCACGATGGCAATTGATGCTCAGCCTTAACTTGCTGGCATGTTAGGCACTTGCCCACTAACTCGGTTACTTCCCGCTTAAGACCCGGCCACCAAAACTGCTCCCTTAAATCTCGATACATCTTGCCACCTCCAGGATGCATAGCGTACGGACTGCTATGAGCTTCTTTAAGGATTCGCTGCCTCAAATCATCATCCTTAGGCATACATACTCTCCCTTGAAAATACAATACTCCATCGCTACCCATACTGAACCCTTCGGCCTCACCACTTTGTACTTGCAACCTCCGAGTACTTAGAACTTCATCGGTCAACTGCCTCTCTTTAACCTCATCGATCCAAGACGGCTTTACTTGCAACTCTGCCAGAAGGCTCCCATCCTCATAGAGACTTAGGTGAGGAAACATTGCTCGCAAATCTGCTACCACCTTACGGCTCAATGCATCAGCTACCACGTTAGCCCTACCCGGATGGTATTCAATTGAGCAGTCGTAGTCCTTCAGTAACTTAATCCACCTCCGCTGCCTCATATTTAAATCTTTTGAGTCAAGAGGTACTTGAGTTCTTGTGATCCGTGTACACTCACCGACTTCTCCCCATACGAGATAGTGCCTTCAAATCTTCAAAGCGAAAACCACAGACCAATTCCAAATCATGTGTCAAATAGTTACTTTCGTGAGGCCTCAAGCTGCCATGATGCATAAGCAACCACCTTCCTTCTTGCATCAACACACACCTAAACCAAGATGCGATGCATCACAATACACGATGAATTCCTTTTACGCCTCAGTGAATCAAGACTAGTGCTCTGTCAAAATCCTCTTTACTTATCAAAACTCTCGTCGCTTCTCGGACCACACAAAGGAACTCTTTTTCTTAGCAACTTAGTCAGCGGTCTTTGCGATTAAGGAGAAATTTTCCACGAATCTCCTATAATATCACGCCAACCCCGAAAACTTTAGATTTTCGAATCAGAACTTGGTGGTTTCCACTCTATCTTGCCTCAATCTTACGGGATCCACCACGATTCCCTCGGTTGAAACAACATGCCCTAGAAAAGTTACCTCCTTAAGCGAACTCACACTGCTTTGAATTTGGCGTACAACTATTTATCCTTAGAACTTGCAGAACCATATGAAGATGTGCGTCATGCTCCTCCTCAGACTTCGAGTACACCAAAATGTCGTCTATGAACACCACGACGAACCGATCCAGATAGGGTTAGAAAACCCGATTCATCATGTCTATAAACGCGGCTGGTGCATTCGTCAAACCAAAAGGCATCACCAGAAACTCATAGTGCCATACCGAGTACGGAATGCCGTCTTATGGATATCAGCCTCCTTCACCTTAAGCTGATGGTACCCTGACCTAAGGTCGATCTTAGAGAATATCGATGCACCCTTGAGTTGATCGAACAAATCATCAATCCTGGGCAAAGGATACCTATTCTTTATTGTCAGCTTGTTCAGCTGTCGATAGTCTATGCACATCCTCATTGTCCCATCCTTCTTCTTGAAAAAAAGCACTGGAGCTCCCCAATGCGATACACTTGGTCGGATGAACCCTCTATCCAACAATTCACGGATCCGAGCCTTCAACTCTACCAATTCTTTCGGCGCCATCGACACGGAGCTATGGATCTGAGCGCGATTACGGGTAACAAGTTTATACCAAATTCGACCTCACGGTCAGAAGGTAGACCGGGAGTTCATCTGGAAACACATCAACATAATTCCTTACGGTCCGGACATCTCTTACAGTTGTGCCCTTAGCTTCCAAAGCACAGACATGCACTACATATGCTTCACAACCTTTTCTAACCATCTTTTCCGCATTCAATGCGGATTCTAGATTAGATAGGTAATCTCTCCTTTTACCTATCATCACCACCTCTTCTCCTTCCATGGCCTTTAATACCATGCGCTTAGTCATGCAATCGAGGCTAGCCGATACTTTACTAGCCAATCCATCCAGGATTAGATCGAACTCAAAGCGGTAGTTCCATCAAGTCGACCATGAACACAACCCTTGGAGTTCTAGGGTACATTCCTATAGAGTTTACTTACTTCTCTGAGTGACTTAGAGGGCTTAATCGGTCATCTTCCTAGAAGTAAGCTCGAGTCTAAGTCTGCGAGTTTCCACTCGCTACTAGCAATATATGAGTGGGTTGAGCCAATATCAATTAAGGTACTATAGGTACTTCAAAGATCAAGAATATACGGTTATGACGTCCGGTCGTCGCCCTCCTCCCGACGCCTCACGGCATAGACCAAACCAGGTTGCCTAGCCTCAGTACCATCGGCATCTCCCCTCGATGCCCCACGACCTCTGCCGGTACCATTACCTCCTCTTCCTGCACCACGACCTCTCGGTGGCTGTTGATTATCCCTCCTATTTGGTGCACGATCCTGACCCTCTAACCTAAGCTTAGCTACCTTTTTCGGACAATCCCTAACTCGATGTTCCATGGATCCACATTCGAAACATCCCCGATTACCATTCCAACACTCTCCCGTGTGAGACTTCTCACACCGAGCACACCGTGGCGGCCATTGAGGATTAGCAGCAGTAGGCCTAGCAATTTGATTTGACCCACCATACCTCGTCCTCTTCTGCTGATTACCAAAAACCTCGAAGATCCGGAGCTTCTCTTATTCCAACTCCTATCCTGATTCCGCCTAACTGACTGTCTTACCCCTTCAGCAACCTTAGACTTTTCCACTAGGACAACGAACTCCGTTCCTATTGTGGAGCTATCATTATCCTCCGCTCATCTCTCAGCCTATCCTCGAATCTAATACAACGTTCATGCTCAGTACCCACAATACCATGAGCATACCTGCTCAACTGGAAAAATTCAGCCTCATACTCCGCCACTGTCTTATTACCCTAATCCAAGTTCAAGAAAGCCTTCTGCTGCGCATCCACGTAGCTAGTTCCTATGTACTTCTTTTGGTAGGCTGCTTTAAAGAATTCCCATGTGAGATCCTCCGCCATCGCTCCATCCCTTACGGTGAGCCACCACTGATATGACTCATTCCGAAGTAGAGAGATTATACCCTTCAGCTTTTCCTCAGCTGTAAAATCCAAGTCATCCATAATCCTCTCAGTTGATTCCAACCAATACTCCGCCGCACTGGGTGCCACTCCAAAACTCCTCTAAACACTTTTGCTCCGTTAGCCCGAGTCGTTTAACCACGAATTTACGGGCTTCTGCACTTGCGCCTGCCTCGGCAACTTGTTCCAACACTCGTAGTACAGCTTGGGATACTACATCGTTACCACCGGTCTGATCTTGAAACTCAATTTTTACCGCCGATAGATCCGGCATCACATTTCTAGACCCATGACCAGACCCTGCTGGCTCCGACAAGGTCATCCTACCCCTACCACGGCCACGCGGCGGACATCCATGACCTCTTATACTCATTCTTCTCATTCACATTTATCTGATTAAGAATTTTATGCATTATTAGTACTGTTCACTCTTTACCCACGAGTAATTTTATGAGGAATAGTTTTTTTTCAAAGTGATTCTTTCGAAATCGAATCTACCTATAATTTTAGTTTCAGTCTTATCTCCTAGTTCTAAGTGCATCCATCACACAAACAACATTCACCAACCATATCTAACGTGGAGAGGCATTTTCGTCATTTCACTACCCGGGGGTATTTTCGTAATTTTAACCTATAGGGGTATTTTTTTATAATTTTTCAAAAATAGAAGTTCTCGGATGATTTTTTCAAAAAGTATTTTGGAAATTTTAAATTCCCGGGGTATTTTGAAAAAAAATTTGAAATTCGAGAGTATTTCGGTGATTTTGAAACTCGGGGATATTTTGGTAATAAACCAGGGTAACTTTGTAAAGTTTGATAATTTGAGGTATTTCAAATGTTGTAAAACTTTGAGGTTCTTTTGAGAATTTGTTTCCCAAGTTGATGGTGTTGCAAAAATTTTGAAAATCGAGGTCATTTGGTAATTTTGTAGGTTAGAGGCAATTTGGTAATTTTTCCAAAATCCGTACTTTGGACGTTTGCAAAATAGGGTTTTAAACACTTTTACAAAATGAGGAAATTTTGGAAAAACTGTTGGATAGTTGAACATTTGATAAACCAAGGGCATTTTTTTTCAAAAAATGTTGTAAAACAATAGTTCTCACACATAAAAAAGAAATTTTAAGAGTTTTAAAACTAGGGTTTTATGAAAATCTGGCTAGTTCCTTTCGGGTTTTAGTTAGGGTTTAGCCCATGAATAAGTCCTCTTGGTTAGGGTGAACGAAGCTATGCACTGGGTAGGATTCGAGTGGAGAGGAGGTGAGTCACGCTTGATTGCTTAAATACCAAGCTCCCAACGAATACCAATCCTGACATGCGCACCATGGTTACCACACCCTAACTCGATGACTTAGACATAGGTTTGTTTAATTAAGCAATTAAGTCTTATGAAGTAGTTGGGGTAGACTAGTCCTAGAGTTCAAATACCTATCATTCTATTCTACGTTCCCAAGTTACCTATTTACCCTTATCAAGTATTCACAGAACAGTCAGAGATACTTACTTGGGCGGATTGGTGCCGGAGACTCGATGCCATGCTGTTTAGACTAAAAACCATTTCATGGTATTTGACAGAGGCCTATCAAAAACATTTTGGGCCCTGAGCCCCACAGTCGAGTTTTGAACCTGGCTCTGATACCAAAAATGTAACACCCAAACCCGGCCCATGAGACTTGATCGGATCTGGTATGTCACGGAAAAATGCTTTGAAAGATTTCAATAAACAGGTGAAAATTTGAATGGGGTTGATCTTAAAAAATGAGTTGAAACCTTTTTCCTTTGAAAACACTTGATCATTTAAATTTTTAGAAACATCAGAGTTATGGTTGACTTGGTGAATTTTGCTACCCGATGGTAACATCTTTGAAAACTCGTAGAAGTTACTTAATTTGAAAATGTTACTTATAATCGATTCACTTAACAATTTATAGTTTCATTTGTAATATAGTATAAGTAAAGTAAAAATAGCTACGTAAACATCCAAAATAATTATTAGCGGCCTTATTACAAACCAAACCAAAATTTAGAAATAAATAAACTTAAAGCTGTACTAAATAAAATCCCAAATCCAAGGAACAAGCATGGCCGCCTCGAGTCCTCTCGGCTCCATCTTCTGCGATCTACTCATCTGCAAAATGGTATAGGAAGGGGTGAGTCACCAAGACTCAATGTATAAATCCCCAACCCGGAAGTGCAACTCATACACAAAATATTAGTAAGACATGCAAACATGCAACCCAAACTAACCATCCATACTCCTTTAACTACCCCGTGTGGTCAAAACCACTGGTGGTCAAAACCACTGGTGACCGGAGTCACAAATCAAGTGATGGGGCCAACCCATCGTGTGGTCAAAACCACTGATGACCATAAGTCACAATTATCAATATGTGGTCAAAACCACTGGTGGTACCAAACCACTGGGACTTAGTCACAATTTATATCAACGGTGTGGTCAAAACCACTGGTGACCGAAGTCACAATTAAACTGATGGGGCCAACCCATCTTATGGTCAAAACCACTGGTGACAGTCCATAGAGAATATTCCCCCTCCTCTCTTCAATCCCATAACCAACATGCTCATATCATGCTTAACATATCATCATAAATCATGCATATAAGTCATGGCATAGCATATTACCCATCATGTCATTCATATAGCATAATTAAAGTCACATGCGACTTACCCGGAATCCATGCTCAAGCCCACAAGGCAAATCACTATCACAATGGTTACGGTAACATAATAAGCAATACTAACTAATAAAGTATGTAAGAGTTTACACACCTGTTTACTCGTGAGACTAGCAAATCCCGAGCTATACTAGCAAAACCCCGAGAGGTTGTTTCCCCTTACAATCGGCCAATACATACACTTTAAGATCTAATAGCCATTCGGCCAAACTATCAATCCCGAAGGATTAATCGCACCTGAAATATGGCCTTAGGCTGAAACTTTATTATCACCTACCAAAGCGAATTGAAATCCCGAAATTGCCACTTGTGCCTTGAGTAGTCGAGATCCTACACACTATATGTCAGATTCGATTTTAATACATAAATCCATATTCAAAGCCCTTAGCCGAAACTATATGTCACCTTACCTTGAAGAAGCGAAACCCGAAAGACACCTTCAAAGCCCTTAGCGTTACCTACACACCAAAGAACACATCACCTATTGTCTTAAGAACACATTCGGCCAACCTTACCAAGGCTTTTACACATGTTTTCGGCACACCAATGGAAGAGAAAAGAAACCGAATGCTAAAGAGAGACACTTACCAACCTTTGAAATCGATAGCACCTTCCTTAGGGGGATTCGGCTTATGCCCTATATGGTAAGGGATATTTGGCTCAAAAGAAAAAGGTATGGAGCCGGGCTTGAAAGAAAGAAAAGAGATGAAAGGAGAGACTTAGAGTGTTTCGGCAAAGATGGATGGAAGGTTTTTGGCACAAGGTTTATTGTATGCTTCAAAGAAAAATCAAGAAGTATCAAAGGAGGAGAATGGGGTTTCGGTTGAACAACAAGGGAAAAAAAAGAGTGTTAGCCGAAAATTCTCCCTAGGACTCCCTTTCCATTCGGCCACCTCCCTCTTTTTGTGATAATTTTTAGCTTTTAATTATCACCCATAAAATAATATTTATCTTCTATTTTATCTCCTAGCCACCTCTTCAAATAAATAAAATGAGAATAAAATACTAATAACCCCACTCCTCCAGCTGAATAAAACAAGGTTTATCCTTATCAAATTAAGAGTCCAAGTGCAGGCCACCAGCTTTCTCCCCTCACGCCAGCGCACATAAAAAAAAACACCCATTGCTGCCCATGCTACTCGAACATGGGACCTCATTGCCGCATCCCCTTACAACGTCTCAAGCCACTTTACCTGTCGACTTTCATGTCCATAATCCCCACCATTTTATTTTTAAGGCCTTCCTAGCCCATCACCTTAAACATAACGCAAAAAGTAAAACTCCAAGCGCCACTCCAGCAGCTCGAACCCAAGACCTGCGCCAGGCGTCACTTCCAGCCCTTAAGTGGTGCCCAACGCCACTTCTACCAACCAGCTCCTTGTGTCATGCTTCTCCTAAAATTTTCTCTTAACCCCTATCTCACCTAGCTCCCTCCTCTTAAGCACTAAAAAGAAATTTCAGCCCTAAGTCAGACCTAGCCCGGGGTTATGACTAGACCCTAGAATATGTCAAGCATTCAAGCATACATATTTCTTCAAGCACACACATGGGAAAAATAATTAAATTGCAAACAACCCCTAGTTCAAGATGTTACACAGCTCCATTGAACTAGAGTCGTTCCGTAACCGACCCTGACCCCTAGATCTAGTATTAGGCCCAGCGAACCTTTCCAAAATCCTTAGCATAGCCTGGGACAATGCGTCATCCCCAACCATGCAATTTGAGACCCAGTCTCAGTAGCAGGTGACACTGGCGTCTCACTCATATCCAAATTCGGTATGCTACCCAGTGAAGAGGACTCAGCTCAAGCTCCTCTGCGGCCTCTACCTCGGCCTCTAGTACCTCGTTTGTGGATACCTCATGCGCTCATTGTCTAATCATGTTTATCTGTATTAACAGTCTTATGAATCAGTTATAGTTTCACTGTTTATTAACAAATGTTTTACGTAAAACAGTATCGATTATTCAGAGTAAGTTTTTGTAAATCACAGTCTCACTACAGTTTTCAGTTTCTCTACAATTTTTAGTATACACTAACTAGAGTGTTTTCAGTACAGTTTACTACCTATAGTAGTTTTAAAATAAACTATCCATAACAGTTTCAATTTAAAACAAATCATAGTTCATAATACTTATAGAATCGGCGCCAGAGACTTGGTGTACCACTTACTCAGTAGAAATATTTCACATCATTTGGAAATCAATCAACTTTTCGAAAGCCCATTTTTTTATAAAACCCATAATCCATAGCCAAGTTTTGTAACTTGGATCTGATACCACTAAATGTAATACCCCAAACCCGGCCTAGACATTATGGTCGTATCTGGCAATGTCACACGATAGTGTTTTTGAAACCTCATTGTTACGATGAAAACATTCCATGTTATTATCTTTAGTAAACCTTTGTTAGAACTTAGGAAGTTGTCTTTGTTCATTTAAAACATTTGTTTTAAAACATCCCTTTTTGGAAGCTTTAATAAAATAGTTTAGGTGATCATACATTTAGAAATTACTTTAACTTTTTAAAAACTGAATTTCTTACGACCAACAGGTATAAATCCATAAAGTAAAATAAATAAATAAAAATCCAAATTTAAAACCAAAGTCCTAGAGGTCCTTAAATTACAACCCAAATAATCAATAATAATCAAATCATAAATCGTAAATTAAAAACCATGAAGTCCAAAAATTACTGTGGTCATCGCTAAATCCTCCGTCGCACCGATCCATCTAAGTCTGGGGATTACCTGTGCACATTAAACAAAAAAGGGTGAGTTTATGTAAACTCAGTGTGTAATCTCACAGAAATAAACAAACAATCAGTATTCATAGTGCACAGTTGAACAATCTTGGGCCTAAGCCCTTTTCAGTATCAGTGATAGTTTGGGCCTTAGCCCATCTCATTACAGTGTCAAAATGCACTAGGGCCTTAGCCCATCACAGTACCAGTAGTAGTAACAGTTATGCAGTAGCAAAATCTTACAGCCTCTACACACCATCTCTATCCAACCCTACACTCCATGTGGGGATATAATCAACCTACCCATCCCTACACTCCAAGTAGTATCGAATACGGCACAATATAGTAGTTTACAGCTGAGCTACCAGTAAATTAGGCTTAAAGCCTTTCAGTACACTTCCTCAGAATAACAACCCCCAACCTAATGCAATGCAACACACAATGGATGACATACTATTATGCAATTTCAATACATATATTCAGTTCAGATATTAACATGCCTAGTAGAGATATCATTCAATCAATTTCACACATTTGGGGGTCTAAGTAGCGCTTACCAACCCTACAATAGGTTCACAGTCGACTTAGGCGACCTATGCAACCTTAAAAACATTTTGGTAAAAATAGGCCCACATGCCCATGTGATCTGCCCGTGTGGGCCCATAAACCCGTGTGGTCCACTCGGCCCAAATTGGCCTTGGCCGTGTGATCCATTTTTAAAATAACCTATGCTAGCTCAATACTCATATATGTTTTCACTATTTACTTATATGTTCATTCAAAGTTGTCTACTTGAGTCATTATCACTAAATTATTTATATCCTAGGCTACAAAATTCTAAATTAAGATCCGCTTGATGTTTTTGAAACTACATTCAAATATCTTTCTACCATAAAATTTTAGAATTTATAGTAGATAAACCATAATATAAACATATTTTAATCCCATATTTAGCATACTTTTGGATGATTTATGTAACACCCCCTACCGTATCCGTTGTTAGAATAAGGTACGAGGCATTACCAGAGTTTACTGAACATTTTCGAATAATTTCGAGTCATTTATTATTCATATTCTCTGAAACTAATCATAATGTCCCTTTATTGGGCCCTCGAAGCCCAAAACATACATTAGGAACCAACCGGAATTAAATCGGGATCATAGGGAATATTTCGCAAAATCCTAAAACTTTTCTACATTGGTTAACTTACTTTAATATTGACAAACTTATTTTCTCGACATGTCTCACTTGAATGGATTACTTGTCCTAATATACATAATTTTCCTTGTATCAACGTATCAAAGATAGTCTCATATTTACATGTCATGATACATATCATTCTCTTGCTGTTTCTTAATAAATATAAATTATTCAATTCATTACAATATTTTATGTACCATCATTTTCATGAGTTTAGTATATATTTATTCGATGGCAGTTTATAATCTTGAATGTGCATAATTATCGGTAAGTTTCACATACATATATTTTTCATGTCATATTTCAATTATATCAAATAATTATCATTCTATGTATTTAATTTCATGATTTCAAGTACTTGTCATTTTCTATATTTATCCCGTTGAATTTCTCGGAATTTCGATGGATTTCTAGTAGTACACTTATAGTGTACAATCCCGAGTCCATCAATTTGTACACATATGGGTATACCCTTTTTCTAGAGAGTACACTCCTACGAACCTCATTTCTTACAGCACGATTACCAGTCCAGGCTAAATCCCCTATAAGAGAGCACACTCCTGCGAACCTCATTTCTTACAGTGGGATTACCAGTCCAGGCTAAATTCAGACCCTAATTCGGATTACTCGTCCGGGCTAAATCCATTTTCCACATATTCTTCGAGAGGGCTATATCAGGATCACCCGTCCGGGCTAGATTCCTTTTTACCATCAATTCCTTTTCAGAGATCCATCGAATTTTCCTTTCATTCAACCAGGATTTCTTCCCCTTTTTATCAAATATATCAATGTTTCATCAATTTTCATACAATGAGCATTCAAATCACATTCACATCAATAACATACATTTCAAGCATTTAAGAATATAATTCAAGTTACACGAACTTACCTCGTTACTTGTTCATGTTTATAGTTTCACTAATCCGATGTTATTTCTTTTTCACGTTCAAGTCTCGTATTTGAGTTATCCGAATCTTTATAAATAAATTTGATCATCATTTTCATTCATTTCATATTATGATACATTCAATTAATGCTCTAGGCAAAATTACCATTTTACCCCTAAGCCTTTAATTAATAACGATTTCATCCTTCGGTTCAGAAAAATATAATTCTTGTAATTTAATGCATGTTACAAGCTTAATTGTTCTCATATATATATGGATAACAGCCCATGAATTCTATGAAATATCAGAATTTTTCATAATTTCAACACTTTTCAATTTAATCCTTAAAACATGTTTTCACCCGATCTTGATCTAAATTAATAATTTCATTAAATTTTCTAATAAAATAATCCATTTCATGCAATTTGGTCATTTCTAACATTTTTACAAAATTGCCCATAAAGTTTTACTTTTATTCAATTTAGTCCCTGAGCCTAAAACATACAAATTAGCCATGCTAGCTGAATATTCTTATATATTTTCCTCCTCCTTCTCTACATTCCACATCCTTAATTTATATAACATGCTTATAAGTAACATTATCTATGATTTCACTATTTACTCATAAATTTATTCAAAGCTGTCCATTTGCGTCATAGTCACTAATTTATTTATATGTTGAGATAAAGAATTTCAATTTAAGATACGATAATTTTACCTGAAACTAGACTCACATATCTTATTATCATAAAATTTTCAGAATTTTTGGTTTAGCCAATAAGTACATTTTATTCTTTAAAGTCACCCCTGTTCTTTGGCTGTCTGACAGTTCTGACCCTTATTCACTAAAAATTAATTATCTCATCATAAAAATTTTTGATAATGTTACCGTTTGTTTATTTTGAAAATAGACTCATTAAGTATTTTATGAATATAAATTATAACCCATAATTATTTTCCTCCAATTTTTGATGATTTTCCAAAGTCAAAACAGGAAAGCCAGAAATCATTCTGACCTTGTCTCACAAAACCTAATATATCTCATGATTTACAATTCCATTGCTTACACCATTTCTTATATAAGAAATTAGGCTAAATTAGATTTAATTCCATATTTTATTCATCCTCTAATTCAATTTATACAATATTTGGTGATTTTTCAAAGTTAGAATACTTCTGCTGTCCAAAACTATTTTAGTGCAAAATGTTCATTACCAAGTTTATAACACCTTTATTTCCTTTCTCTACAACATTTTTCATCACTTTCTCTTATTTTCCTTCACTAACATATAAAGAACATAAAACCTTATATAATAAAACTCTACATTAACATCATTTCCATGCTTTTTCCACAATATCAAACTTAAAAATATATTGAAATCTTAATGTTCTTACCTTGTCTTATTGATTTCAATCTTTAACTTTATTTTATCTCTCCTCCAACTTCTATTTCTTGAATCAAAATTGATATTCTTTCTCCCCATAGTCTTCTTGTCATCTTTCACTCTTGATGACTATGGAAATTCTTTTGAATTCTAAGTGAAAATGGTAGGGTTTTGGTGAAAGGACCAAATTGTAAAGAAAGTAAAACTTCTTTCTTTTTCTCTTCATCTCATGTTGGTGCATGAGAAAAATGGATGGTGGTGGTTGTTTTTTTTTCCTTTTTCCCACACAACATATATATATACTAAATAAAATAATAAAATAATAAATATCTTATTAAAATATTAATAAAGTAATAATTAATTAATTAATTAATTTAAAATATCATCAACATAATCATTACATTCTAGAAATCTCTCTCTTACTAATTGTCCATTTTCCCTTCATGATATTTTAAAATTCCATCATTGAGTCATCACTTAATTTGAAAAAATTATAATTTAGTCCCTCATAATTCTTTACCTATTCGATTTGGTCCTAATTCATCCATTTTCCTTGGTTTGTAGATTATTCCACCCCTAAAATATTTTCACTATTGATCCTTTAACTTTTCATATTTACACTTTAACCCCACAAATTTTGAGTATTTACTCTTGGGCAACAAAATTTTTCTCACTTTTACAATTTAGTCCTTTCTCGAATTAATAATGTAATATATCATAATATACTTCTCAATGTTGTCATAACTCCAAAATTTCCCTTTTCGCCGCTTTATTTCATTATTTTACTATATCAAAGATAATATCTTCATTGTAAAAATTTTCGGTATTACAATTTATCCACGAATTGTGGAATTTAGTGCTCCTAATCCTTTAATTTCATGTTTTATACTTAGAGAAACCTTTGGAGGATGAAAAGAATGAGAAACGGGCCAAAAGCAGAGAAAATGGGCCAAAGTCTGAAATTCACACGGCACTGGGCCGAGACACACTACAGTGCCTCTTTAGCAGATCAGACCACAGTGGATTCGATTCAACGGTAGTCTTGCCCAGACGTGTCCCTACCGTAGCAAAGAAGAGTTTCATTCGGATTAGGGCACTTAGAGGCAAAGAAAGACATTCCAAAAGCCTATATAAACACCCTAGAGGCCAATCTTCAAGGGGGCGTTCTGGTAGGCCAAGGAGCCAAGCTGGAGAGGTTGAATTGTAGGATTCACTCTAAGAAAGCCAATTGATCCATCCTAGAAGCTGGAATCACACTTAAGACTGAGGATCTCTCCTTCAATTCCTTTAGAGGGTTTTAGGGTTTTCTTTATGTTATGTTATTTTTCTTCTGAGATGTAATTTTTTATGATTATGAACTAAACCCCTCAAATACCTGAGGGGGATGAAACCTAAGACGGATCTTGTTATTGTTTTCTAAACTATATGATAAATACTTAATTTGTTCTTAATTATGTGTTCTTAATTCTTTTTTTTGATATTTCAGGATATTGATTCAAGTTTTGATGCCCTTAGGCAGTGGAGGCATATTCCCTGTTTAAGAGTAGATCTAGCTTAGTTAAGCGGAGTTGATCGCAACCCTAGAGATAGGATGACGAAAATATGTCGGATTAGGGTCAAACTTAATATGGGAGTCCATAGATCGAGTTAATGCAATTCTAGGGGTTTTAATTAGAAAGAGATTTCAATTAATCAACCTAGGGTTAGACGTTAGTAGCCTCGAGAGAGGTATTAATATAAATTAGGGAATCTTACGGATCAAGTCAAGTGAATAAATCGTTTGGTTCAGGGTTAGGTAACAAGTGAAGTCTAGGTGGATTCTTCCTCGAGTATTGTCTTAATCAATTAGTTTTTCCCACAAGTATTTCCCCAATTCCTTCTCTGTGTCTTAGCATCTTTAGCTTAGTAGTTAGTTAATTTTAGATTAAACAACAATTCTCTTAATTCTTAGGCTAAATAATAAGAAGAAAGTTAGTATTAGTACTTTTGGTTCTCTTGGGTTCAACAATCCGATCTTGCCACTAAACTATATTACTGTTTGATTGGTGAGCTTGCCTCAATCATGGTGATAGTTAGTTTCTAGGCTCGATCATTCATTATATAAATTTTAAGACTTTTTTCCACCACCATCAAGGTTTTGGCGCCATTGTTGGGGAACTAAAATTTTAGAACGCTCAATTTTTATTACCTTAGCCATATTTTATTTTTGAAATTAAATTTCATTTTTACTTTTTTAATTTTCTTTTCCTTTTTATCTATTCCTAGCAGGTACCTCTAGTTTATGACTAGAAGAAACCCGACAAGACCCTTAATTTATGACAGTGATATTGAAGGTACTGTTCGCAAAAATCGTAGAGAAATAAGGCGAAGCTTAATTTACATAGAAGAAGAGCAAGAAGACGAAACTAATACTACCGAAGAGATGACTGAGAATAATCCACTACCTCAGGAGGTGGCCGACAATCATGCTCCTCGAACTATGTATGATTATGCTAAACCTAATTTAACAGGAACTGAGTCAAGTATTGTTAGACCTGCTAGTGCTGCAAATAATTTTGAACTGAAACCTAACACAATTCAGATGATACAAAAATTTGTTTAGTTTGATGGTTTGCAGGATGAAGATCCAAATAATCACTTGGTGAATTTCCTAGAATTTTGCGATACTTTCAAAATAAATGGCATTTTTGATGATGCCATCCGTATTCGATTATTTCCCTTTTCTTTGAGGTATAAAGCTAAACAGTGGTTGAATTCTCTTCCACGAGGATCAATCACTACATGGGAGCAAATGACCTAAAAATTTTTATTAAAATATTTTCTGTTGGCCAGAAAGGCCAAATTAAGGAATGATATCTCTTCTTTTGTGTAGATGAATCTAGAAACACTATACGATGCATGGGAGAGATACAAAGATCTGTTGAGAAGGTGCCCACACCATGGATTACCCTTGTGGCTACAGGTCCAAACTTTTTACAACGGTGTGAAGCCCTCAACCAGGTAGTTGATTGATTCAGCTGCTGGTGGAACCCTGAATAACAAAACACCTGAGGCGGCCTACAAATTTATTGAAGAGATGTAACTGAATAACTATCAGTGACAAGTCACGAGGACAAGGCCAACAAAACCCGCCAGTGTTTTCAACCTCGACGCAGTAACCATACTATAAAACCAGGTAGAACTTTTAACTAAGAAAATTGATGGTTTGTGTTCTTCGCAGGTACATCCGGTATTGCAGTGCGAAATAATTGGAGGTGTGGCGAATCCTATGTACCCACCCTATGGATATGGCATGGAAAACGAGCAGATAAATTATATGGATAATAATCCTCGACCTCAAAATAATCACTATAGTAACACTTACAATGCAAGTTGGAGGAACCATCCAAATTTTTCGTGGGGTGGCCAAGGAAATCAAAGACAACAACCCCTCAGACGCTTTCAACAGCAACCCTACCCATAAGAGAAGAAGCCGAACTTTGAGGAGATGCTGACAAAATTCAAAGCAGTGTTAGAAACACATTTCCAAAACACCAAAACAACATTTAAAAATCAACAAGCATCGATTCAAGGGATCGAGAACCAGTTAGGGAAACTTGCTAAGCTGATCTCCGAACGACTACAGGGTAGCTTGCCAAGCAACACTGAAGCTAACCCAAAAGAGCAACTTCAAGCCATAACAGGTCATGACAGTGAAGGGTTAGATGAACCAAACCCGAGGCAAAAACATGTGGTAGGCGAAGGTAAGGTTGAGGTAAGCCATGAAAAACCAAAACCAATAATTAAAGAATACCAACCTCATATACCATACCCCAATGTGATGAAGAAAGACAACATAGATGAACAATTCGATAAATTTCTTAAACTTTTAAAGAAATTACATATTAACTTATTATTTCTCGAAGCTCTTTTGCAGATGCCAGATTCGAGGAAATTTTTAAAAGAGCTTTTAACAAACAAGCGGAAGTTAGACGAGGAATCGCATATGGAACTAAACGCAGTGTGCTCAACAATGTTGCAAAATAGACTACCACAAAAATTAAAAGATTCAGGGAGTTTTACAATTCCATCCTTAATTGGTAGTTTATCTGTTGATAATGCTTTAGCTGATTTAGGGGCAAGCATAAATGTTATGCCTTATAAAATGTTTAAACAACTAGGTTTAGGGAAACCCAAACAAACTAGGATGAGTATTCAATTAGCTGATAAAACTATTAGAATCCCTAGGGGTATCATTGAAGATGTACTCATGAAAATTGATAAATTCATATTCCCAGTAGACTTTTTCGTTTTAGACATGGATGAGGACAATAGTATCCCCTTAATTTTAGGAAGACCCTTTTTAACAATTGCTAGAGCTAAAATTGATGTTGGTACTGGTGAACTCACACTTCATGTAGGTGACAAATTAATTGCTACAAAACAGTCTAGTTTTAATATTTATAAAAGAGTGATCGAACTTGTAGACTGACTGCGACAACGATAGAGGCAAGCGCACCTATCGAACAGTAGTATAACTCAGGCAAGAATATCTTATCGAACCTAAGGAACCTAAAAGTACTACTACTCACTTTCTTTCTATTATTTAGCCTAAAATATGGAGTGATTGGTTTATTAATCTAAAATAAATGAAATACTTAAACTTAAATGTAAAGAAAAAAGAAACGAAACTTTGGGAAAAGACTTTGAAGAAAACTCAATTGATAAAGACGATACCCTCAGGAAGAATCCACCTATGACTTCACTTATTATTTATTCCCCAAACCATATGATTTCTTTACTTAGCTTGATCCGTGAGACTCCTTAACCTATATTAAACCCTCTCTTGAGGTGAATAACATTTAACCTTAGGTTAATTAGTGGAACTCTCGTTCTCTTATAATAACCCCCTAAGGAAGCAATAAATCAATCAATGGATTTCCATATTAGGTTTCACCCTAATTCGGCAAAATCTCGTAACCCTATCTCTAGGGGCTCAATCAACTCTGCTCAATTATGCTAAATCTACTCTTAGGCAGGGTCTATTCCTCCTCTACCTAAGCACATCAAATTAAATTAAGCAACATAATTAAGAACAAACTAAGTACTTCTCATATAAATTTAGAAATCAAATAACAAAATCCATCATAGGTTTCATCCCCTTCAGGTATCTAAAGGGTTTAGTTCATAACAAAGTAGGAAAACATCTCAAGAGAAAATATGAAACAAAACATAATAAATCCCTAAAACCCCCTGAAGGAATTGAAGGAGAGATCCTCCGTCTTGAATAGAGCTCCAGCTTCTTGAGATGGATCAACTGGCTATCTTCAAGTGATTCCCTAAAAGATGAAAGCTTCGGCAAAAGCCTCTGCCAAAAAGTCGTCCTGTTTTGGCTTCTGTCGAACTTCCTTTTTAGTTACTACCTTGGGTGTTTATATTGGCTTTGAGATGCTTTACTTGGCTCCTAAGTATCCTAATTCAAGTAGAATTCCTCCTAGGATGTTTAAGTAGACTTAGGAATGTGTTTCTTTGCCTCTAAGCATCCAAATCCGAGTGAAATTGCTCTTTCCCACGGCAGGGGCATGCCTATGGCACACGCTTGTGTAAGTCATCTTCAGGCCGTGTCTCGATTCTGTCGATTGGGGCACGGCCGTGTAAATTGTGGCATGGCCGTGTGAAGTAAATGACAAGGCACGTCCATGTGGCTTGAAGTCCAAGCCATGTCGATTTCTTGGGTTGGCCCAATTTGGTCTGTTTTAAGCCCGTTTTACGTTCTTTTATCCTTAGGTGCTTTTCTGAGCATAAGACATGAAAAGAAAGGGTTAAGAGCACCTTTTTACATAAATCAGGGATAAATCATCCAAAAGAATACTAAATGTGGGATTAAAATATGTTACTTTTAAAGTTTATCAAATACCTCCACACTTAAGCTTTTGCTTGTCCTCAAGCAAAATTCTCAACTTACAATTAAAACAAACTTTCCAGAATTCATAATTCCTATCGACAATGTCTCATCATAATTCATAGATAATTTATACATGGATAATTCAACTCAAAGAGTCCTAAAGATTCAATTAAGATAAGCCATACCTTTGTAGTATGAAAACATAGGTGTCTTCCCTTATCTAAGGAATTCAAAACCGACAAGGATTGACATCCTCATAAAAGATTCACTCAAATCACTCAAAGTGTTTAAGGTTCAAGAATAAGCACTCATAAGTCGAACCTGAAAATCAAATCTCCACCACTGTATATGAGATGATACACAAATCAAAAGGTCTTTAATCAGGGTTGTAATGGGGCTTGGGTTAAAAGGTATGGATAAAGGCTGAATTAAAAGGTTAGAATCGAGACTGACTTAACAATTTACCTAACTAGAAACAATTAACTAAATATGAATATTTACATCGAATGAAAACTAATAATACTTACTATTGATAATTACTCTATAATAAAGAGTATTTTCATCAATTGAAATTTGATAATACTTTAATCGAGCTTATTCTTCAACAATTGGAGTTTTAAATGCTCTAAGCTTTTTTTAGAACAAACTATGATATTACATCATAAATGATAAATATAACTACTGGACTAATATAATTTGGTAACTTAATCAAATCAAACCTCAATTAAAGGGTAGTCAAAAGAAAAGGTGATAACAAATACAAAGGGTTTTGGGTTAATATTAGTGGGTGAGTCAATAAAAGGTTTTTAGGATTTAACGGGGTTCACTAGGGTTAATTTGTGAAGGTAGGCTTTTTATGGAGTAAGTGGGTTAAATCCTAGGTGCCTTTATCACTCTCGTATATCAAATCAAAAGTGTGGTCTCGACATGTATAAGCGAGGCAAGTTCTAGAATAATAGTTCAAAGTTGACACACTCATAATCAATAAAGTGAGCATGAAAAGAATATATGCTCTATAAGGCTCAAAATCTCACAAAAATTATGGGTGTTTTTGACCTCAATCCCTGTAAATTTCAAACTTCAAAGTAATACTCAAATTTAGTTCAACGACCTATTAATTTTTAATTTTTAGAAAGTAGACTTATCATGCTCGATTCTCTAGTATCCTTCAGATTTAATCATCAATGCACAATTAACTCGACTTACTCTAAAACATATCAATAAAAATCATACATCATAAGAAATTTCATCCTAATTAGTAATATGAGAAAATACTTTGAACAAGACTAAATTCAGGATTTTGAGAATAATGCAAAAAGTCAGGTACTTTTACCCCCTACATTGCCCTCAATGTACAAAGATAGATAAACAATTATGTAATCATAAAATCAAAAGAGAAGGGGAGAAGTAACACTTCCTGAATTTTTGGATGAAGTCTATGAAAAGAAACCGGATAAGATTGGAGGTGAACGTGGGGAAGCGTCTCGAACCGTTTGAAATTGAATCCTTGAAGTAGGCGACTTGGTTTTATTGTATCCTAAGCTAAATCTAAATATCATAAAAAATAAGAAGAAGAAAATAAAATAAAATAAAATAAAGTAAAAAAAATAATGATGAAATAAAATAGAAACAAAAATAAATAATGGAAAATGAAAGACAACTAGAAAAATGGGGAATGAGATTTAAATAGAGATGTAGCCCGTGTTTTGGGATTTTGAATTTTGAACACATTCAGGGTGTTTGGGCATGGCCGTGGTTGTTGTGGCACGCCTGTGTCTTTCTTCACACGGTTATTCAATATGGGCGTGCTCCTCGGTGTTCGATAAGTCAGAATGTTGGCACGGTTGGAAGGCACGGCCGTGTTTATCCCGTGCTTGGTGAGTCAGTAACCTCGCACGGGGCGTCGGCATGGGCGTGAACTAGTATCGCAGCCCGTGTTGGAGAAATAATTTTATTCCCTATTCGTGCATGGCTAATGGCACGCCCATGGTTCAGCCCCTAGCTTCCACACGGCCACGGGCACGCCCGTGTGTAGGGCCGTGTGGCCTAGAAATCTGCTCTTTGGTTAGTTTATGGTTAGGTGCTAAAAAGAAAAAGAAAAAAAAAAAAAAATAAAAATGTAAAAATGGGGTTAGTGCTCGGGTTGCCTCTCGAGAAGCGCTCGTTTATAGTCTTAGCTAGACTTTACCTCTCATTTGTATGGTCATGGTGGTTTGAGGAGGTGGAAATCCTTTCTCATTTGATCAACTCGGTTATGGATATAAAGTTTAAGTCAAGTAATGTTTACCTCAAAAGTGTTGAATTTAGGATTGCTTACCTCATTTGTCTTTGTATAGGAAGACATTAAGTACCTCAAAAGTGATTTCTTCGTTTGCCTTGAGTTCTGAATTGGTGATTCGAGGATCTTTCTTATTCAACAATACCTGATCCTCTATTTTGATGTGATTTGTTGTTTCTATCAGCTCGTCTAGGGTTTCCTTCAGTTTCACTTCGTGTGGTTACGGTTCCTCATGTAATTCTTCTTTATTAGTATGAGGTCTATGATCCGCTCAAGTTTGTAGCTTTGTGGTGTTTCTGCAATGAAGGTTGAACAAGTTGGTTATCAATGAATTTACTTTCTCACCTTTATCACTTGATGTTCGGTGAGTCAAGAGCTTGAAGAGTGACTATCTCGTCGCCTACACAGTATGAGTTCTCCTACATAGATATCAATTTTAGCTCTGGCAGTTGCTAAAAAGGGTCTTCCTAAAATTAAGGGGATCGTGTTGTCCTCATCCATGTCTAAAACGACAAAGTCTACTGAGAATACGAATTTATCAATTTTGATTAGAACATTTTCTATTATACCCCTAGGAATTCTTATAGTTTTATCAGTTAATTGAATGCTCATCCTAGTTTGTCTGGGTTTCCCTAGACCTAGTTGTTTAAACATTTTGTAAGGCATAACATTGATGCTTGCCCTTAAATCCGCTAACGCATTATCAATAGATAAACTACCAATTAAACATGGAATTGTAAAACTCCCTGTATCTTTTAATTTCCGTGGCAGTTTATTTTGTAGAATTGCTGAGCACATTGTGTTTACCTCCACGTGGTGCTCTTCGTCTAATTTGTGTTTGTTGGTCAAGAGCTGTCTTAAAAATTTCTTCGAGTCTGGTATCTGAAAAAGAGCTTCAAGGAGAGGGAAGTTAATATGTAATTTCTTTAAGAGTTTAAGAAACTTACTCAACTGTTCCTCTGAATCGTCTCTTTTCATTGCTTTGGGATAAGGTATGCGAGGTTGGTACTCCTTGATTACCGGCTTTTGCTTTTCTTGTGTTACCTCTATCTTACCTTCGTATACCTTGTTTTCTTGTATTGAGTTTAATTCATCTAACCCTATACTTTCTTGAGCTGAAATGGCTTGAATTTGCTCCTTTGGGTTAACCTCGGTGTTACTTGGTAGACGTCCTAGCGGTTGTATTAGCTTTGCGAGATGTCCCACTGACCTAGTAAGTTCTCCAACTTGATTCTCAATCCCTTTGATCGATTTTTGTTTTTCATCAAGTGCTGCTTCAGTATTTTGGAGACGAGAATCTATGGCTGCCATGAAATTCGTCAGCATCTCTTCAAGATTCGGCTCCTCTTCTTGTTGGTGAGGTGGTTGTTGAAAATCTAGAGGAAGTTTCGATCTTTGGCTATTTTGATAATTCCACGAGAAATTGGGATGGTACTTCCAACCTGCATTATAAGTGTCACTATAAAAATTATTTTGATATCTAGAATAGTTACCTGTATAGTGAGCTTGCTCGTTTTCCATGCCATATCCGTAGGGTGGGTACTCAGGATTCGCCACGCCTCCTAGATTCAAATCATATTGTATTTCGGATGTACCTCTGAGGGATATACCAATCATCAATCTTTTATTCATCATCTCTAGTGATTAGATAACTTTGGTGACCATGTCGAGGTTGAAAACTTGGTTGCTTTAGTAGGAATTGCCCCATGCCTTGCCATCGATAATTATTCAAAGTGCCATCTTTTCCATAGACTAAAATTTTACGCCAAAAGCAAAATAGAGGAAAAATTAGCAAAGTAAAAAGGAAATAATAATAAAGAATAATATAATAATAAATTGCAAATAAAAAATATTTGGCTAAAGTAATAGAAATAGAGTTTTTTTAATATTTTAGTGTTCCCCGGCAACGGTGCCAAAAACTTGATCGTTGCAAAACAGTCTAGTTTTAATATTTATAAAAGAGTGATCGAACACATGGTATTGCGACAACGATAGAGGCAAGCGCACCTATCGAACGATGAGTATAACTCGAGCAAGAATATCTTATCGAACCCAAGGAACCTAAAAGTACTACTACTCACTTTCTTTCTATTATTTAGCCTAAAATATGAAGTGATTGGTTTATTAATATAAAACAAATGAAATACTTAAACTTAAATGCAAAGACAAAAGAAACGAAACTTTGGGAAAAGACTTTGAAGAAAACTCAATTGATAAAGACGATACCCTCAGGAAGAATCCACCTATGACTTCACTTATTATTTATTCCCCAAACCATATGATTTCTTTACTTAGCTTGATCCGTGAGACTCCCTAACCTATATTAAACCCACTCTCGAGGTGAATAACGTCTAACCTTAGGTTAATTAGTGGAACTCTTGTTCTCTTATAATAACCCCCTAAGGAAGCAGTAAATCAATCAATGGATTCCCATATTAGGTTTCACCCTAATCCGACAAAATCTCGTAACCCTATCTCTAGGTGCCCGATCAACTCTGCTCAATTATGCTAGATCTACTCTTACGCAAGGTCTATTCCGCACATCAGATTAAATTAAGCAACATAATTAAGAACAAACTAAGTACTTCTCATATAAATTTAGAAATCAAATAACAAAATCCATCATAGGTTTCATCCCCTTCAGGTATCTGAAGGGTTTAGTTCATAACAAAGTAGGAAAACATCTCAAGAGAAAAGATAAAACAAAACATAAGAAATCCTTAAAACCCCCTGAAGGAATTGAAGGAGAGATCTTCCATCTTGAATGGAGCTCTGGCTTATTGAGATGGATCAACTGGCTATCTTCAAGTGATTCCCTAAAAGATGAAAGCTTCGGCAAAAGCCTCTGCGAAAAAGTTGTCCTATTTCGGCTTCTGCCGAACTCCCTTTTTAGTTGCTACCTTGGGTGTTTATATAGGCTTTGAGATGCTTTACTTGGCTCCTTAGTATCCTAATTCAAGTAGAATTCCTCCTAGGATGTTTAAGTAGACTTAGGAATGTGTTTCTTTGCCTCAAGCATCCAAATCCAAGTGAAATTACTCTTTCCCGCGGCAGGGGCACGCCTATGGCACACGCCCGTGTAAGTCGTCTTCAGGCCGTGTCTCGATTTTGTTGATTGGGGCACAGCTGTGTAAATCGTGGCATGGCCGTGTGAAGTAAATGGCAAGGCACGGCCATGTGGCTTAAAGTCCAGACCGTGTTGATTTCTTGGGTTGGCCCAATTTGGTCTGTTTTAAGCTCGTTTTACATTCTTTTTATCCTTAGGTGCTTTCCTGAGCATAAGACATGAAAAAAAAGGATTAAGAGCACCTTTTTACATAAATCAGGGATAAATCATCCAAAAGAATACTAAATGTGGGATTAAAATATGTTACTTTTACGGTTTATCACGAATCAATCAGTCTTCAAGCTCTCGAATCAGCCAGGACATCGAGGGATAAAAGTGAGAATGTAAATTCTATTGATAATCATTTGGCTCAACTTTCTTTCCAGGAAGCACCACGAAATCACATAACTAAGCCAGATCTTAGACCTCATACCGATAAAGAAGTAATTCAGAAGGTACGAAGGCTTCAACTCGACGAACTAGACGAGTGGAAAGCATATTTTAAGGAGAAATCAAAACCACACGAAGTGAAACCGAAAGAACCCCAGACGAGCTTATAGAAACATCAAATCACTTCAAAATAGGAGATCAGGTACTGTTAGATAAAACATATCCTCGAATCGCCATATCACACCTCAAGATAAATGAAAAGATCCCTTTTAAGGTATTTAATGTCATCCCTTACAGAACAGTCGAGGTAAGTAATCCCATATTCGGCACTTTTAAGGTAAATGTCACTCAACTCAAACTATATAATGATAGCATGAGAAAGGATTTTCAACTCTTCAAACCACCATGATTATGTGAATGAGAGGTAAGTCTAGCTTAAGACTTTAAACGAGCGCTTCTCGGGACGCAACTCGAGCACTAACCATACTAATTAGTTTAGTTTATTTCTTTTCATGTTTAGGTGATAAACCGTAAAATTAACATATTTTAATCCCACATTTAGCATACTTTTGGATGATTTATTCCTTAATTTATGTAAATATGTACTCTTAATCCTTTCTTTTCATGTTTTATACTCAAGAAAGCACCTAGGGACAAAAAGAACGAGAAACAGGGCTTAAAACTGGCCAATTTGGGCCAAAGTGGAAATCAACACGACATGGACTTCAATTTACACGGCCGTACCTCAATCAACAGAATTGAAACACGGCCTGGACCATGATATACACAGTCGTGCCTCAATCAACAGAATTGAAACATGGCCTGAATTCGATTTACATGAGTGTGTGCCATGGCCGTGGCCCTGTCATGGAAAAGAGGAATTTCACTCGAAAAAGGATACTTAGGGAGAAGGAAACGCATTCCAAAGCCTATATAAAGACCCTAAGTGTAACCTGAAAGGGGGCAATCGGTTAGGTAGCCAGCTAGGCCAAGGAGCCGAGCCAAAAAGCCAGATTCGTGGAATCACTAGAAGATAGCTAGTTGATCCATCTCAAGAAGCCGAAATTCTACTCAAGACGGCAAATCTCTCCTTCAATTCCTTCAGGGGGTTTTAGGGATTTCTTATGTTTTGTTTTATCTTTTCTCTTGAGATGTTTTATTTTATCATTATGAACTAAACCCTTCAGATACTTGAAGGGGATGAAACCTAGATGAATCTTGTTATTTTTTTCTGAACTATATGATATATACTTAGTTTGTTCTTAATTATGTGTGCTTAATCCTTGTGTTAATATTTCTAGAATATTGATTCAAGTCGAATGTGCTTACGTGGTGGAGCAAAAGTCCTTGCTTAAGAGTAGATCTAGCATAATTAAGCGGAGTTGATCGCGCGCCTAGAGATAGGGTGACGAGATTTTTCTGGATTAGGGTGAAACCTAATATGGGAGTCCATAGATCGAGTTAATGTGATTCTAGGGGTTTAATTAGAAAGAGATTTCAATTAATCAACCTAGGTTAGACGTTATTCGCCTCGAGAGAGGGTTTAATATAAGTTAAGGAGTCTTACGGATCAAGCTAAGTGAATAAATCATCTAGTTTAGTGTTAGATAACAAGTGAAGTCTAGGTGGATTCCTTCTAGGGTATCGTCGTAATCAATTGAGTTTTTCTAAAAGTTATTTCTTCAATTTGTTCTTTTTGTCTTTTCATCTTGTTTAGTAATTAGTTAGTTTTTAGTTTAATCAATCACTCACTTCATATTTAGGCTAAATAATAGAAAGAAAGTGAGTATTATTACTTTTAATTCCCTTGGGTTTGACAATCCGGTCTTGCCTAAACTATACTACTGTTCAATAGGTGCACTTGCCTTAAGTCGTTGTCAAAGTTAGTTTCTAGTTTCGATCATTCTCTTTATAAATTTTAAAACTCAAAAATTCTAGATGATCATTAGGTGCAAGTTTTCCATACGTACACGGCCTTACATACAGCTGTGGCCGTGGCCGTGTAGGCACCATAGGTAGGAACACGGGCGTGGGTTGCATCTCTATTTAAACCCCCTTCTTCCTTTTATTTTCCTGTTATCTTTCTTATTTCATTTTCCATTATTTACTTTTATTCTTATTTCTATTTTTATTATTTTCTTCTTATTCTTCATGCCATTTAGATTTAGCTTAGGATACAATAAAATCAGATCGGCTGCTTTGAGGATTCAATTTCAAACGGCTCGAGGCACTCTCCCACTTCACCTCTACTCAATCCTATCCGGTTTCTATTCATTAACTCCATTCAAAATTCAGGAAGTTTCACTTCTCTCCCTAACTTATGATTTTCTTACTAATCATTATCTATCCTTGTACATTGAGGGCAATGTACATCTTAAGTGTGGGGGGTGAATTTTATGCCTAACTTTTTAAATTCCTGAATTATATCTTGTTCTTAAGTGAATTTTCTCATGTTACAATTAGAGTGAAATTTCCTTTGATTTATGATTTTTATCGATATGTTTTAAATTAAGGCATAGATAATTGTGCATTGATGATTTAAACTTTAAGATACTAGAGAATCAAGCATGATAAGTCTATTTTCAAAAAAATTAAAATTTTGTTAGGTTGTCTACCTGAATCTAATTATTACCTTGAAGTTTGAAATTTACAAGGTTGATATCAAAATCCCATAATTTTTGTGAGATTTTGAGCCTTTTAGAGCATACATTCTTTTGTGCTCACTTTATTGATTATGAGTGTGTTAATATTGATTTGTTGTTTTAGAACTTGCTTCGATTATACATGTTGAGACCACACATTTGATTTGATATACAGAGATGATAAAGGCACTTAGGATTTAACCCACTCTTTCCACTAAAAATTCTACCTTCATAATTAACCCCTAGTGAACCATGTTGAGCCTAACAAACCGTTTCTTGACTCACCCATTAATATTAACCTAAAACCCATCTTGTATTTGTTATCACCATTTCTCTTGACTACCCTTCTATTAAGACTTGATTTGATCAGTTGCCTAATTATTTTATTTCAGTAGTTGAATTCATCTTATATTATGTACTTAACTTGATTTGTTCTTAAAAAAATTTTAGAAAATTTATTCATCATTAGTTCTATTTTCTATGAGCTTAAACAATTAAATTCACATCTTTAGAAGGAGCTCATGTTATTGATGTAATTATTCATTATCAGTTCATTGTTTCTAGTTAGGTAATTTGTCAATTCAATCTAGATTTTAACCTTTTAATTCAGCCTATATCCACACCTTTAACCCAAGCCCCATTACAACCCTTTAAAGACCTTTTGATTTGTGTATCATCTCATTTTATAGTGGTGGAGATAACTTTTCATGTTTGACTGATGAGTGCTTTATTTTGAACCTTAAACACCTTGAGTGATTTGAGTGAATCTTTAGTGAGGATGTCAATCCTTTTCAGTTTTGAATCAAAGGTAATTATTCGGATAAGGGGAAACACCTATGTTTTCGTGCTACAAACTTATGACTTTGATTATTTGAATCTTTAGGACTCTTTGAATTAAATTATCCATGTGTGAATTATCTATGAATTATGATGAGGCATTGTTGATGAGAATTATGAATCGAGGGAAATTAATTCTAATTATGAGTCGAGATTTTTGCTTGAGGACAAGAAAATGCTTAAGTGTGGGGGTATTTGATAAACCATAATATATACATATTTTAATCCCACATTTAGCATACTTTTGGATGATTTATCCCCTGAATTGTGGAATTTAGTGCTCCTAATCCTTTAATTTCATATTTTATACTTAGGAGAGCACATGAGGATGAAAAGAATGAGAAACGGGCCAAAAACGGAGAAAGTGGGCCAAAGTATGAAATTCACACGGCCTGGGCTCGAGACACACGACCGTGCCTCTTTAGTAGATCCGACCACGGGCTGGATTCGATTCACACGGCCGTGCCATATGGGCGTGTCCCTGCCACAGCAAATAAGAGTTGCATTCGGATAAAGGTACTTAGAGGCAAAGAAAGGCATTCCAAAAGCCTATATAAACACATTCCAAAAGCCTATATAAACACTCTAGAGGCCAACCTTCAAGAGGGTGTTCAGGTAGGCCAAGGAGCCAAGCCGGAGAGGCCGAATTGTGGGATTCACTCGAAGAAAGCTAGTTGATCCATTCCAGAAGCTAGAAACACACTCAAGACTGAGGATCTCTCATTCGATTCCTTCAGGGGGTTTTAAGGTTTTCTTTATGTTTTGATATTTTTCTTCTGAGATTTATTCTTTTATGATTATGCACTAAACCCCTCAAATACCGGGGAGATGAAACCTAAGATGAATCTTGTTATTGTTTTCTGAACTATATGATAAATACTTGATTTGTTCTTAATTATGTGTTCTTAATTCTTTTTTTGATATTTCAGGATATTGATTCAAGTTTTGATGCCCTTAGGCAGTGGAGGATATTCTCTATTTAAGAGTATATCTACCATAGTTAAGCGGAGTTGATCGCAACCCTAGAGATAGGATGACGAAAATCTACCGGATTAGGGTCAAACCTAATATAGGAGTCCATAGATCGAGTTAATGCAATTCTAGGGGTTTTAATTAGAAAGAGATTTCAATTAATCAACCTAAGGTTAGACGTTAGTAGCCTCGAGAGAGGTATCAATATAAATTAGAGAATCCTATGGATCAAGTCAAGTGAATAAATCGTCTGGTTCAGAGTTAGGTAACAAGTGAAGTCTAGGTGGATTCTTCCTCGGGTATTGTCTTAATCAATTGGTTTTGTAACACCCCCGGCCCATGAGTCCTGACCGGATCTGGTATGTCACAGGGTAAAAACGTTTTGAAAGATTTTGATGTGTGGTGAAAATCTGAAGAAAATATGTTAAAGTTATAAAACAGTGTTTGATAAAACTCAGGAGGGATTGATTTTTTTTCAAACTTGGTTGTGTTGAAAACCTTTGAAAACATTTGATCATTCAAAATTTAAAGAACTTTCAAAACCATGGTTGACTTGGTGAATTTTGCTACCCGATGGTAACATCTTTGAAAACCCGTAGGAGTTATTAAATTTGAAAATGTTACTTTTAACCGATTCACTTAACATTCATAATTTCATTTGTAATATAGTATAAGTAAAATAAAACAACTATATAAACAACCAAATAATAATTAGCGGCCTTATTACAACCCAAAATAAGAATTTAGTAAATAAACAAACTTAAAGCGTATTAAATAAATCCAAATCCAAGGAACAAGCATGGCCGCCTCGAGTCCTTTCGGCTCCATCTCGCGATCTACTCATCGCAAAATAATATGGGAAGGGTGAGCCACCAAGACTCAATGTATAAATCCCCAACCTGGAAGTGCAACTCATACACAAATTATTAGTAAACATGCAAACATGCAACCCAAACTAACCATCCATACTCCTTTAACTACCCCGTGTGGTCAAAACCACTGGTGGTCAAAACCACTGGTGACTAGAGTCACAAATCAAGTGATGGGGCCAACCCATCGTGTGGTCAAAACCACTGATGACCATAGGTCACAATTATTATAATGTGGTCAAAACCACTGGTGGTACCAAACCACTGGGACTTAGTCACAATTTATCAACAGTGTGGTCAAAACCACTAGTGACCGAAGTCACAATTAAACTGATGGGGCCAACCCATCTTGTGGTCAAAACCACTGGTGACAGTCCATATAGATCATCCCCCTCCTCTCATTAATCCCACCATCATCATGCTTACATAACAAATATCATAATCCCATATATCATGCATTTATGTATAGCATAGCATTCAACAGCATATGATGGCATACACAAACATACATCATAGATCTCGTAATAGGGGACTTACCCGGAATCCATGCTCATGTCCACAAGCAAATCACTACCACAATGATTAAAAGGCAACATAATAGCATTGCTAACTAATAAAGTGTGTAAAGAGTTTTACACACCTGTTACTAATGAGAATCCTAGATCCCGAAGATTCGATCTACTGTGCTAGATCCTTTGACCCTATATTCGGCCAACAACAAGGTTAGTGTCATAGGCCTATTTGGCTAAACTAATAATCCTGAAGGATCAATTGTACCTGAAATATGGCCTTTGGCCGAATATGCTTAACCACTTACCAATCCTACCGAAATCCCAAAATTGTCACCTGTCTTGTCGAGATCCCTACCAAACATTTGTTAGAATCGGCTTGCACACTTATCCATAATCAAGGCCCTTGGTCGAATGATATATATGCCTTACCTTAAAGAATCAAATCCCATTAGGCTCCCTCAATGTACCTTAACGTTAACTACACACAAAACGTACACTATTAGAACCATAACCACATTCGACCAACTTACCAAGGCTTGTTTCTCAAGCTTTCGGCACACAAAAAGGAAGAGAAGAGAAACCGAATGCTAAAGAGAGACACTTACCAACCTTTGAAATCGACAGCACCTTCCTTGGGGGGATTCGGCTTATGCCCTTTATGGTAGGGGATATTCGGCTAGCAACACAAATGGAAGGTGAAATTTTTAGTAGAAGAGGGGGTAGGTTCACCAAGTAGAAGAAAAAGAAGCAAGGAATTTTGAAGAATTTTGGCAATGTGGCTAGGAGAATTGACCGACAACAATTGAAGAGAAAAAGAAAAGAAATAATTTTGATGAATTTTGGCACCTCCCTAATGTGATAAAATCGATTGTGGATGGCCCCAAGGAGTCCTATATTCGGCCATCTCCCCTCTTTTTGTGATAATTTTTAGCTTTTAATTATCACCCATAAAATAACATTTATCTTCTATTTTATCTCCTAGCCATCTTTTCAAAATAAAAGAAGAAATAAAATTAATAACACTACTCTTCCGGTAGAAAATTAAAAGGAAAAACAAAGTTTATCCTTATCACATTAAGAGTCCAACATGCGTGCCATTGCTCACTCCCCTAACGCCATGACATGCATAAAAAAAAAGAACACCCATTCTTGCCCATGCTACTCGAACATGGGACCTCTTTGCCATGACCCTTACAACATTCCATGCCACTCTACCACATTGACTTTCATGTCCATAATCCTCGCCATTTATTTTAAGGCCTCCTAGCCCATCACCCTATACATAGCAAAAGAAAATAAAACTCCCAATGTGCAAACTCGTGACTCGAACCCAAGACTGCGCCCATCGTCACCTCAAGCTCTTAAGTGGCGCATGAAAGCCACTTAGCTCTTGACTCATTTCGTGACATAAACCCTTACAATCCCTTTTAAGCGCTCCTTCCTTAACTCCCTTTTGCCTTAATGCCAAAGGTAAAATAAAACATTCTTGCGCTTCCACCGGGACTCGAACGTGAGTCCTCCCTCCTGCACTCCCTTGCACCTCAGTGCCTCAAGCCACTATGCCAATTTATTCCTTGTGTCATGCTTCTCCCGAAATTTCTCTTAACCCCTATCTCACCTTGCTTCCTCCTCTAAAGCACTAAAAGAAATTTCAGCCCTAAGTCGACCTAGCAGGGTTATGACTAGACCCTAAAACATATCAAGTGATCATAGTATTCATTTTTTTCAAGCAAACACATGAAAATAATAAAATTGCAAACAACCCCTAATTCAGGGATGTTACAGTTCTACCTCCTTAAAAATAATTTGACCGAAATTACATGGATCAAGAGTTGGGGTATTCTTTGCGCATCACATCCTCGGGTTCTCATGTGGCCTCCTCCGTACCATGGTTTCGCCATAGCACTTTTACCAAAGGCACTGACTTCCTCCTCAAAACCTTGACATCTCGATCCAAAATCATCTGGCTCCTCCTCGAAAGACAAGTCCGAGTTCACCTCAATTTTCGCAACCGGCACTACGTGTGAGGGTTTTGATCGATAGCACCACAGCATTGAAACATGGAAGACGTCATGTATCTGGCTCAATTCTACTGGCAACTCAAGGTCGGTAAGCTCTGGTCCCCACATTTCAACACCGTATGCGGTCCGATGAACCTAGGGCTTAGCTTACACTTAGGTCAAACCTAGCACCTTCTTCCAAGGTGATACCTTCAAGAAGACCTTATCACCCATTGCATATTCAACCTCTCTGCGCTTAAGATCGGTAGAGATTTTTACTGTCTGAGCGCCTCCTTAAGACGAGCCAGAATTACTCTAACCTTATCCTCCGTCTCGCCACTAACTCTGGACCCAACATCTATCGCTCTCCTAGTTAGTCCAACATGTAGGAGTACGACATTTTCGACCATCTGATTACCTCATATGGTGCCATCTGAATACTCGCTGATAACTATTGTTATAAGCGAATTACGCCAAAGGTAGGTACTCCTCCCAACTACCACGAAGTTCAAAACACGCCCCTTAACATATCTTCCAACACCGGATTACCCTCCGATTGTCCATCGATTTGCGGGTGAAAAGCCGTGCTGAAATTCAACTTTGTGCCTAACTCCTGATGTAAAGCCTTCCAGAATCTCGATGTGAACCGGGGATCTCGGTCTGAGATAATGGACACCGGTACTCCATGCAACCGCACTATCTCTACTATATACAGCTTGGCTAACCATTGAAGCGAGTAGTCAACCCTTACCGAAATGAAATGGGCCGACTTAGTCAACCGGTCTACTATCACCCAAACTGCATCTTTCATACTGGGCATAAGGGGAAGCCCACTTACGAAATCCATAGTAATCTCCTCCCACTTCCTTTGTGGGATCTTTCTGGTATGCCTTCGATGGCAATTGATGCTCACCTTAACTTGCTGGCATGTCAGACACTTACCCACTAACTCGGTTATTTTTCGCATAAGACCCGGCCACCAAAACTGCTCCCTTAAATCCCGATACATCTTGTTGCTTCCCGGGTGCATAGCATACGGACTGCTATGAGCTTCTTTAAGAATTTGCTGCCTCAAATCATCATCCTTAGGCATACATACTCTCCCTTGAAAATACAACACTCCATCACTACCTAAGCTGAACCCTTCGGCCTCATCGCTCTGTACTTGCAACCTCCAAGTACTCGAACTTTATCGGTCATCGCCTTTCTTTGACCTCATCAATCCAAGGCGGCTTCACTTGCAACTCCGCCTAAAAGGCTCCGTCCTCATAGAGACTTAGGTGAGCAAACATTGCTAGCAAACCCGCTACCACCTTCGGCTCAATGCATCGGCTACCACATTAGCCTTACTCGGATGGTATTCGATTGAGCGATCGTAGTCCTTGAGAACTCAATCCACCTCACGCCTCGATTTAAATCTTTACGAGTCAAGAGGTACTTGAGACTCTTGTGATCTGTGTACACAACCGACTTATCCTCATACAGATAGTGCCTCCAAATCTTCAAGGCAAAAACCACAGCATCCAATTCCAAATCATGTGTTGGATAGTTAGCTTCATGAGGCCTCAATTGCCGTGACGCATAAGCAACCACCTTCCCTTCTTGCATCAACACACACCCTAAACCAGTATTTGATGCATCGCAATACACAGTGAATTTCTTTCCTACCTCTGGCTGAATTAAGACCGGTGCTTCTGTCAAGATCCTCTTCAGCTTATCGAAACTCTCTTGCTGCTTCTCAGACCACACAAACGGAACTCCTTTTCTTAGCAGTTTAGTCAACGGTGCTGCGATTAAGGAGAAATTTTCCACAAATCTCGGTAATATCCTGCCAACCCCAGAAAACTCTAAATTTTCGTAATCGACCTCGGTGGTTTCCACTCCAATACTGCCTCAATCTTACGGGGATCCACCCTGATTCCCTCAGCTGAAACAACATGCCCTAGAAAAGTTACCTCCTTAAGCCAGAACTCACACTTGCTGAATTTGGCGTATAACTGTTTCTCCCTTAAAACTTGCAGAACCACATGAAGATGTGCGTCATGCTCCTCCTCAGACTTCGAGTACACCAAAATGTTGTCTATGAATACCACGATGAACCGATCCAGATAGGGTTGGAAAACCCGGTTCATCATGTCCATAAACGCGGCCGGAGCATTCGTCAAACCAAAAGGCATTACCAGAAACTCGTAGTGCCCATACCGAGTACAGAATGTCGTCTTGTGGACATCCGCCTTCTTCACCTTAAGCTGATGGTACCCCGACCTAAGGTCGATCTTAGAGAACACCGATGCACCCTTGAGTTGATCGAACAAATCATCAATCCTGGGCAAAGGATACCTATTGTTTATTGTCGACTTGTTCACATTGTCGATAGTCTATACACATTCTCATTGTTCCATCCTTCTTCTTGACAAAAGCCTTGGAGCTCCCAAGGTGATACACTTGGTCGGATGAACCCCTATCCAACAATTCTCGGATCTGCGCCTTCAACTCTACCAATTTTTTCGATGCCATCCGATACGGAGCTATAGATACTGGCGCGGTTTTGGGTAACAAGTCTATACCAAATTCAACCTCACGGTCCGGAGGTAGACCCGGAAGTTCCTCTGGAAACACATCAACATAATCCCTTACGGTTCGGACATCTCTCACAGCAGCACCCTTAGCTTCCAAAGCACAGACATGCACTACATATGCTTCACAACCCTTCCTAACCATCTTTTCTGCCTTCAATGTAGAAACCAGATTAGATAGGTAGTCTCTCCTTTTACCTATCATCACCACCTCATCACCTTCCACAGTCTTTATTACCATGCGCTTAGCCTCGCAATCCAGGCTAGCCTGATACTTTACTAGCCAATCCATCCCGAGGATTAGATCGAACTCCCAAAACGGTAGTTCCATCAAGTCAGCCAAGAACACGACCCCTTGGAGCTTTAGGGGTACGCTCCTATAGAGTTTACTTACTTTTACAAAGTGACCTAGAGGGCTTAATACAGTCATCTTCCTAGAAGTAAGCTCAGAGTCTAAGTGTAGAGTTTTCACTACGCTACTAGCAATGTACGAGTGAGTTAAGCCAATGTCAATTAAGGTACTATAGGGTACTCCAAAGATAAAAAACATACCGGTTATGACGTTCGGTGTGTCGCCCTCCTCCTGACGCCTCGCGACATAGACCAAACCAGGTTGCCTAGCCTCAGTACCCGCGGTACCTCCCCTCGGTGCCCCACGACCTCTGCTAGCACCATTACCTCCTCTTCTTGCACCACGACCTCTCGGTGGCTGTTGATTATCCCTCCTATTCGGTGCACGATCCTGACCCTCTGACCTCAGCCTAGCTGTCTTTTTCGAACAATCTCGAACTCGATGATCCATGGACCCACATTCAAAGCATCCCCAATTACCATTCCAACACTCCCCCGTGTGAGACTTCCCACACCGAGCACTTTATGTGGCCATTGAGGATTAGCGAAGACATGAGCCTAGCGACTTGATCGACCCACCATATCTCGTCCTCTTCTGCTGATTACCAGAAAACTTTGAAGATCCGGAGCTCCTCTTATTCTAACTCCTATCTTGATTCCGCCTAACTGACTGTCTTACCCCTTCAGCAACCTTAGACTTCTCCACTAGGACAGTGAACTCTCGTTCCTGTTGTGGAGCTAGCATCATCCTCAGCTCATCTCTCAGCCCATCTTCGAATCTGACACAGCGTTCATGCTCGGTACTCACAATACCACGAGTATACCTGCTCAACCGGAGAAATTTGGCCTCATACTCCGCCACTATCTTATTACCCTGAACCAGGTTCAAGAAAGCCTTCCGCTGTGCATCCACGTAGCTAGTTCCTATGTACTTCTTTTGGTAGGCAGCTTTAAAAACTCCCATGTGAGGTCCTCCGCTATCGCTCCATCCCTTACGGTGAGCCACCACTGATATGACTCATCCCGAAGCAGAGAGATTATACCCTTCAACTTATCCTCAGCTGTAAAATTTAAGTCATCCATGATCCTTTCATTGATTCCAACCAATACTCCACACCTGGGTGCCACCCGAAACTCCTCTAAACACTTACATCCGTTGCCCGAGTCGTTCAACCACATATTTTGGGCTCCTACACCCGCGCCTGCCTCGACAACTCATTCCAACACTTGTAGTACGGCTTGGGATACTACATCATTACCACCGCTCTGATCCTGGAACTCAATTTCCACCGCCGGTAGATCCGGCATCTCATTTTCAGACCCATGACCAGACCTTGCTGGCTCGACAAGGTCAACCTACCTCTACCGCGACCACGCGGCGGACGTCCACGACCTCTTGTACTCATTATTCTCGTTTGCGTTTATCTGATTAAGAATTTTATGCATTAGTACTTGTTTCACTAGTTATCCACGAAGAAATTTTATGAAGAGAGCTTAATAGGGATTCTTTCGATCATTCAAAGTTCAAGTTTTCTATCCTGATTCACAGAAAAACACATCCATTCCTTAGTATTTCCCATACACATTCACTCAACGGATATTCCTGTCTGTTCCTATCCTGTGGGTATTTTAGTCAATTGTCTTACGTGAGGTATTTTATAATTTTCAAAAGTAAAAGTTCTCGAGATGATTTTGTCAAAAGTATTTTGGAACTTTTAAATTTCAGTATTTTGAAAAATTTTGAAATTCGGGGTATTTTGGTGATTTTGAAGCTCAATGGCATTTTGGTAATAAACCAAGGTCACTTTGTAAAGTTTGATAATTTCCGGGGTATTTCCAAATGTTGCAAAACTTTGAGGGTTCTTTTTGAGAATTTATTTTCCAAGTTGATGGTGTTGCAAAATTTTTGAAAATCAGGGTCATTCTGGTAATTTTGTAGGTTAGGGGCAATTTCATAATTTTATCACTAGGGTATTTTAGTAATTAATTTTTTTTATAATCAAGGCATTTTCATAAAAAGATTTCCAAAATTTGGTTCTAATTGATTTCACAAAAGAAGTGTATTTTGAAAATTTTCTATTTGGAAATTTTTCATACGGAGGGTAATTTGGTAGTTTACAAGCCAGAGGTATTTTGGTCATTTTTCAAACTGAGGGGTATTTTGGTCATTTTTTTTAAAGTCAAGGTTTTAATTACTTCAAAAGCAAAATGGCTAGTCCCTTTTGGGTTTTAGTTATTAAGTTTAGCCTGTGAGCACGTCGTCTCAGCTAGGATGAACCGTCACTACGCACCAGGTAGGATTCAAGTGAGTAGGAGGTGAGTCACTAGGACTGCTTAAATACTAGGCTCCCACCGAATCCAATCCTAGACATGCGTACAACGATTGCCACATCCCTTGCTCAGTGACAACTCACAGGGTTGTTTAGGGAATTATTAAATCTTATGCATTGTTTGTTGGGGTACGCTAACCCTAGGGTTCAACAATTCATTACTCTAATATTCTACGTTCACAATTTACCCTTTTACCCCTATCACATATTCACAAAAATAGATAGAATTACTTACCTGGGCGGATTGGTGCCGGAGAATCGGTGCCATGCTGTTCAAACCATAAACAGTTTCCCAAAACATTCCAATAAGGCCTACTAACACAAACAAAACATTTTGGGCCTTGGGCCCCCCACAGCCGAGTTTTGAACCTGGCTCTGATACCAAAAATGTAACACCCCAAACTCGACCCATGAGTCCTGACCAGATCTGGTATGTCACAGGGTAAAAACTTTTTGAAAGATTTTGATGTGTGGTGAAAATCTGAAGAAAATATGTTAAAGTTATAAAACAGTGTTTGATAAAACTCAGGAGGGATTGATTTTTTTTTTTTCAAACTTGGTTGTGTTGAAAACCTCTGAAAACATTTGATCATTCAAAATTTAAAGAACTTTCAAAACCATGGTTGAATTGGTGAATTTTGCTACCCGATGGTAACATCTTTGAAAACCCGTAGAAGTTATTAAATTTGAAAATGTTACTTTTAACCGATTCACTTAACATTCATAATTTCATTTGTAATATAGTATAAGTAAAATAAAACAACTATATAAACATCCAAATAATAATTAGCGGCCTTATTACAACCCAAAATAAGAATTTAGTAAATAAACAAACTTAAACTGTATTAAATAAATCCAAATCCAAGGAACAAGCATGGCCGCCTTGAGTCCTCTCCGGCTCCATCTCCGCGATCTACTCATCTGCAAAATAATATGGGAAGGGGTGAGTCACCAAGACTCAGTGTATAAATCCCCAACCCGGAAGTGCAACTCATACACAAATTATTAGTAAACATGCAAACATGCAACCCAAACTAACCATCCATACTCCTTTAACTACCCCGTGTGGTCAAAACCACTAGTGACTAGAGTCACAAATCAAGTGATGGGGCCAACCCATCGTGTGGTCAAAACCACTGATGACCATAGGTCACAATTATCATAATGTGGTCAAAACCACTGGTGGTACCAAACCACTGGGACTTAGTCACAATTTATCAACAGTATGGTCAAAACCACTGGTGACCGAAGTCACAATTAAACTGATGGGGCCAACCCATCTTGTGGTCAAAACCACTGGTGACAGTCCATAGAGATCATCCCCCTCCTCTCATTAATCCCACCATCATCATGCTTACATAACAAATATCATAATCCCATATATCATGCATTTATGTATGGCATAGCATTCAACAGCATCTGATGGCATACACAAACATACATCATAGATCTCGTAATAGGGGACTTACCCGGAATCCATTCTCATGTCCACAAGCAAATCACTACCACAATGATTAAAAGGCAACATAATAGCATTGCTAACTAATAAAGTGTGTAAAGAGTTTTACACACCTATTACTAACGAGAATCTTAGATCCAGAAGATTCGATCTACTGTGCTAGATCCTTTGACCCTATATTCACCAACAACAAGGTTAGTGACATAGGCCTATTTGGCTAAACTAATAATCCCGAAGGATCAATTGTACTTGAAATATGGCCTTTGGCCGAATATGCTTAACCACTTATCAATCCTACCAAAATCCCGAAATTGTCACCTGTCTTTTCGAGATCCTTACCAAACATTTGTTAGAATCGGCTTGCACACTTATCCATAATCAAGGCCCTTGGCCGAATGATATATATGCCTTACCTTGAAGAATCAAATCCCGTTAGGCTCCCTCAATGTACCTTAACGTTAACTACACACAAAACGTACACTATTAGAACCATAACCACATTCGACCAACTTATCAAGGCTTGTTTCTCAAGCTTTCGGCACACAAAAAGGAAGAGAAGAGAAATTGAATGCTAAAGAGAGACACTTACCAACCTTTGAAATCGACAGCACCTTCCTTAGGGGATTAAACATGCCCTTTATGGTAGGGGATATTGGCTAGCAATACAAATGGAAGGTGAAATTTTTAGTAGAAGAGGGGTAGGTTCGCCAAGTAGAAGAAAAAAGAAGCAAGGAATTTTGAAGAATTTTGGCAATGTGGCTAGGGAGAATTCAGCAAGCAACAATTGAAGAGAAAAAGAAAAGAAATAATTTTGATGAATTTTTGGCACCTCCCTAATGTGATAAAACCGATTGTGGATGGCCCCAAGAAGTCCTATATTCGGCCATCTCCCCTTTTTTTGTGATAATTTTTAGCTTTTAATTATCACCCATAAAATAACATTTATCTTCTATTTTATCTCCTAGCCACCTCTTCAAAATAAAAGAAGAAATAAAATTAATAACACTACTCTTCCAGCCGAAAATTAAAAGGAAAAAACAAAGTTTATCCTTATCACATTAAGAGTCCCACATGCAGGCCATTAGCTCACTCCCCCCAACGCCAGCATGCATAAAAAAAAAAGAATGCCCATTGCTGCCCATGCTACTCGAACATGGGACCTCACTGCCGCAGCCCCTTACAACGTTCTATGCCACTCTACCACATTGACTTTCATGTCCATAATCCTCGCCATTTATTTTTAAGGCCTTCCTAGCCCATCACCCTATACATAACGCAAAAGAAAATAAAACTCCCAATGTGCAAACTCGGTAGCTCGAACCCAAGACCTGCGCCCATCGTCACCTCCAAGCTTTTAAGTGGCGCATGAAAGCCACTTTGCTACTGACTCATTTTGTGACATAAACCCCTTACAATCCTTTTTAAGTGCTCCTTCCTTAACTCCCTTTTGCCTTAACGCCAAAGGTAAAAATAAAACATTCTTGCGCTTCCACCAGGACTCGAACTTGAGTCCTCCCTCCTGCACTTCCTTGCACCTCAGCGCCTCAAGCCACTATGCCAATTTATTCCTTGTGTCATGCTTCTCCTGAAATTTCTCTTAACCCCTATCTCACCTTGCTTCCTCCTCTAAAGCACTAAAAAGAAATTTCAGCCCTAAGTCAGACCTAGCCCGGGGTTATGACTAGACCCTAAAACATATCAAGTGATCATAGTATTCATTTCTTTTCAAGCAAGCACATGAAAATAATAAAATTGCAAACAACCCCTAATTCAGGATGTTACAGGTTTTGCCCACAAGTATTTCCCCAATTCCTTCTCTGTGTCTTAGCATCTTTAGCTTAGTAGTTAGTTAATTTTAGATTAAACAACAATTCTATTAATTCTTAGGCTTAATAATAATAAGAAAGTATTAGTACTTTTGGTTCCCTTGGGTTCGACAATCCGTTCTTGCCACTAAACTATACTACTATTCAATAGTTGCGCTTGCCTCAATCGTGGTGATAGTTAGTTTCTAGGCTCGATCATTCATTATATAAATTTTAAGACTTTTTTCCACCACCATCAATAGTTTATCAAATAAGTACAGTAAAATCTTTAAAGTTATCCCGATTCTACTGTTTGACAGCTTTATCCTTTCCTTACAAAAAATTATTTATCCCTTAGTACAGAATTTAGATGATGTTTCCGTTTGTTTCTCTTGGTAATAGACTCATTAAGGATTTAAAAATATAAATTTAAGCCCCTAATTATTTTTTACAATTTTTGATGATTTTCCTAAGTTAGAACAGGGAATCCAAAATCATTCTAACATTGTCTCACAAAATTTATTATATCTCATGATTTACAATTCCATTGCTTACACTGTTTCTTCCATGGAAAACTAGACTCAATAAAATTTAATTATTTTATTCAACCTCTACCTCAATTCCCATTATTTTTGATGATTTTTCAAAGTTAGACTACTGTTGCTGTCTAAAATTATTTTAGTTGAAAATATTTATTTCCAAGTTTATAACACCCTTATTTCCTTTCTCTACAATTTTTCGCATCATTTTTTCTTATTTCTCGAAAGCAAGCAATTTTGGCTTTTTGCCGAATCCTGTTTTTTGCATTTCGGGTACACACCTAGTACCGATTCGCTATAAAAAGTAACCCAAGCCTTCAAAAACCTATATTTGACCAATATATCCCTTAATTAATCACTTGATTCGTCAATCAAACCAAATATCCCCAACATAAAACTCGAGAAACTAAACCAACGATGATTCGAAAACTTACCGCGACGAATCCGATAACCAATTGGCTCCACACACTGGAATATCCGCTTAAAAACCTTTGAACGACACCTAAACGAGAGTAAAACGAACCTTTGTTACTTGCCTAATTGAAATACGATGACAAAGGGAAAAATTCCACTTACCGAAATAGGCGAAGTTGAAAGTTGCACCCAAATAGATGACTCCAAAAAAATTTAGAAACGAAAAGAGTAGGGAAAAGATAAGAGAATTTCGGCTATAGAGCAAGAGATGGACCGATCAAGAAAACGAAAAGAGAGGGGAAAGAGAAGAAACAAGATTCGGCCAAAGGGGAACAAAAACCAAACGTGAACAAGAAGGGAGAAGAAACGACAGAGAAACAAAAGTCTAACGTCAAAAAATTTGTTGGGAAAAAGAAAATAGAAAACTAATAAGAAGAAAATCTTGTTTTGATAAGATTCTCCCCAATTATCTCCTAAAAACACTCCTTATTAACCCACTAAAACACAACTACTCAGTAGTCCAGTTTAATTTGAACTCCACCACGCCACACGCCTCAACCAAAAATTAATTTCCTTGCTTGCGCAGGGACTCGAACATAAGACCTCCTACACACTAACACTCCACTTAACCACCAGACCAGCAGGCCCATTCTGATATATTTTTACCATCAATCAAATAAAAGCCTACTGAATAAGAGTAAGGCCTAATTCATTCAAAATACCAAAATTTGCCTAAGCGAAGGCTTGAACTTGGGACCTCCCCAACACTCCCAGAACACATAACCACTAAAACTAATATATATTTATATCATTTTTCACAATAATAAAATTAGAAATTTTGGGGCATTACAAAACCAAAAATGAATTGCATGTAAAACCAAAGGAGCAGAAATGGATGGAAATGATGAAGTTAGAGAAATGGGTCACATTCACAATTGAATGCATTTTTTCTATAGAAATGACTTGAGAATTAAATCAATGTTTTTGAATTATTAATTAATTAATTAATTAATTGAAATTTGAAAATGAAATTAAATCAATTAGTCATTGTGAACTCATTGGATATTAAAATTAAATATATTTCCTTATAAATTCTTTTCTTTGGTTGCCACGACTTTAATGAAATTAGAATTGAGTTAAGAGAATTACTTAGTTTAGAAAATCAATCTATCTAATTGAATTAATAATATTTATTTTTGAAAATAGAAAACATGTATTGGTTGGATAAAATTATAAACTGTTGGATTAGAAGCCCAAGAAACACATATAATTGAACCCAATACAGGATAGGCCCAAATCCCCTCATCATAAAAGAGAGTGGCGACATCTCTAGTATTAATTACTAATGTGTGCTGCCCACCCCATTCTACTTAGAGTAGAATTTTGTTTTCCATTAAAATAAATATTATTTGTGTTTTACTAATTCAACCAAGATTCTCCTATCTCTCCCTATAAATAGATGACACTAGTAGAGTTATTTTCACAAGTTTCATATAAGTTTTAAATAGTGTTATTCTGCCAGAAAGTTGTGAGAATTTATTCTCTTAGAATAAATTTTATTTTCTGGGAATTAAAATTCTACCAATTTCTATTGAGAGAGAATTACTTTCCTGCAGAAAGTAATAAATCTTTGCTGGTTTTGTGTTTGATTCATGATTGTTCAAGCTCACACTTGAAGTGATTCGTGGTACAAGAATAGTGGAGACAACTATTCGATTGAAAGTCGAAAACATCTAGGATCCGTCTCGTTCAAAGCACAGGTACTTTTTGGAAAAAGTTTATAACTATAAATATCACAAACCTGCTAGATTTTCAAAATTTTATATAAATATCACAAATCTGCTCGATTTTCAAAATTTTATCTTTCAATTTTGACTAAAAATAGTTTTTTTAAACCGGATTTTTCCAACAATAACAACAACCATTAGACGCATATCAAATCTATCATAAACTGCTAGACTAATATAATATCTAAAGGATAATGCATCCATCACAAAAGAATATTATACCTTTTATAATCAATGTCAAGACTTAATAAAGAATTTCATTTTTCTTATTTCTTTTTTTAAAAAAAACTACACATCCATACCTCACTGCCTTTATATCTTTAGATTTTTGGACTACTGGTCCAAAAACTTTATAAATTTAATTCTACTTGAATTGCGTCTTTCCATTTTGGTCAATCTACTCATTTCTATATTTCTTGACAAATTTATTCAAGATCCTCATTTTCTTTCATTATTTCAATTATACTATTTCATGCAAAACTATTGTCAATGACTTTTATTTATTTCAAGGTTCCATATTTTCTCGTATTGAAATAACTTATTAAGACCTCTTTATTTTCATTATTTCCATCTTCAATTTCAGGTACCTGAATCTCTTTTGGAGTTTTAATAATTGGTTATGCCCTAAGTCACTTCAAAAGACCCGGCTCCACTATATAACCATCTAAATTTATTCTTTTCTTTTACAATAATTTTCATCTTTGGAACCAATTGAATTACCAGGCTTCAAGCATGCATTACCTTCAATTATTCTAATAACTTGTCCTCCTAGGACTTCAATTCAAATAAAAATATCAGCTGGTATATAACACATAGTTTTTCAATTCGGTAAATGCATCTAGCAGTTAAGTTGTAATAAAGTGAATTATCTTCTTGAACTTTTAGTTCAAAATACTTTTTTATGAGAATCTAGATAATGATAATTTATTCCAAGATTTTATCCAATTTTTATCATTTTTCTCCCCTGATGTTGGGAAAACTTGTCAAATTAAAGTTGTAATCACCAACTCATGTTATAATTGAATTTCCAATTTATTCAATACATTTAATCATACAAGAAGACTCAAACTAATATATATTCCCAACATTTTTTAAATACCCATTTTCCACTATTGTGGTGGAGCAACTTGAATATATATTGCACGTTTAAAGATTCTAAAACGGGTTATATTTATCATAAATTATTAGCATGATGCATACAAGTGTTGGAAATATCATATCCTTTTGCATATATGCAAATGTTTATGTTCTCAAGAGATATAATTTAGCTACTAACTTGAGCCATTAAATCATTAATTCTACGAAATCATTTTATACACATAACATCAAGCTTTGTGATATTTACTCTCCCTACAGTTTAACATACAATGATCATTGAAAGCCTGAGAAATAAATTCACCAACATTAGCAATAATTGTCTCGATTGCATAATCTGAAAGTTTCATTCTTAAACACATCATTAAACAATTAATCTCGCAAATGGCAAGTTGTGAATTGATAACTCACATGTAATTATCTTGTATATGCATCTACTAAAATTATATCAAAATATCCACTTGCTGGATAAATTGACCCATATTTCTTTAAAAAATGTAAGAGATTCAATCTCAATTTTTTTCTAGTGAGGTTTAATGAATTTTCTTTAAGAACAAGCAAGACTAGAAAAATGAAAAATCTTTAGATTCTTTAACAAGTTTTCATGTAAATTCTCATTTTGTAACATCGTTAGTGATTGGGATGGTCTAACTTATCATGCCAACTTAATTAATACGTTTGGACTACTAAACATCAGGTTTACTATCTCATGTGATTCAACAATACAAACGTAAACTTCTGACTTACTATCGTATGTGATTTAACCATATTAATATATGCAAAGTACAAACTAGAGGAAAATACAATAATTTTCCAATACAATAAAATCAAAGACGAAACTACATGCATTTGTTGCAAATAAATTTTATCAATTTACAAAATGCACACAAACAAATATTTTCTTTGCTTAGGTATACATGCAAAATTAAGCAAATTGTATGAGAATACCATAAATGCACAACAATTAAAAGTTGAAACATAAGATGAAACTATTATTTTAAATTTCAATATCTATCTTATTAGATGTCTCCACAATATCTTCATTTTCCACTTCTGGTGGTGAAAAGAATTATTACGATCACCTCTTTTTATTATTACTATTATAGAGCAACTTACCGCATCCAAATCAAAATTACATCTTTCATATTTTGTAACATCCTAAAATTTGAGTATTGATATGATTCATGTTTTGGTGTTTAACTTGTGTATAATTAAATTTTTCATGATTAGTATAGTCTTGAGAAGACTTGAGAATTATTCGAAATTAGAATAAATTTTTGTAATGAGTACTTAATTGAAGTGGATCAAGTGACTTTGAAGTTTAAGTAAATTTAAGTGTCAAAAACTAGCATAAGATGAGCTAGTAGCAAGGTGGTGTTGGCGCATATATGTTTGCTAGAGGGAAAAGGTTCGAATCCTTAGATGTGCATTAAGTTTGTTTTTATTTTGTTTCCTCTTTCATTGTGTCGGTCATGGATAGGGATAAAGATGAGTTGGATAACATTTTTGGCAAGAAGACCAAAGGAAAAAGGTAAGTAAAAGTTTAAGGAAAAGAATCTCATGATTTAAGGTGATAAGGGGACATAAGGCATGAATCAAGGGCTTTGTTTTGGAAGCTTTGAATGGCCAATTGTCCATGAACATGGACGGTTTTGTGGACTAAAGAGGGAGCCAAAATTTTGGTAGTAAGTTTTGGAAAAGTGGGTAGCTTGAGAGAATTTTCATTTTGGTCATTTGCTCTCCCAAAAAACCAAATTTTTCTCTCATCTTTTCCTCTTGGCCGAATGTGCTTAGGATTAAGAGGAAAACCATCTTTGCTTTGTTTCTTTTGGTTATCCTTTTTGACCATTTGGTCAATTTTGCTAATCACTCAAGTAGCCCATTTGGTGTTCTCATCTAGTGCCTAAAACATCAATTACAAACAACATTCTCTTTCTCCTATCTTTTGGCCGAATGCACCATTGTTCAAACTCTCATCCTTTGTTTTTCTTTATTTTGAAAATTTAATCATAAACCTCTCATCCTCATTTTCTTCCTTTCATCATTTTAAACTTTCTTTTCAAACATACTTTCAACATTTTCAATTTTCCTAATTTTGAGTTAGTTTTGGCTAAGAATTTGGCGAAAATCGAAGTGTTAGACTACCTCCATGCCGAGGAGCGAGAAGGATTAGTAATCTTTCTTTTCTCTCCTTTATGTAAATTGGATGTTTCGATTAAAAGCAAAATACTCTAGTTCGTTAAAATTGGGCCAAAATATTCTAGTTCGATAAATTGGGCCAAAATACTCTAGTTCGATAAAATTGGGCCAAAATACTCTAGTTCGTTAAAATCTTCTATTCTCCATTTTAATTTTTCCATAACATCTACTTTTTTTTGGATCATCGTAAGTATCAATTCTTTGTCTTTTCTTTTGATATTTGGTCACTATGGCCTAATGTTAGAATGTCTTTGGAAGAGACTTTTTAATTTTGCGATTAACCAATCTTTATTCAAATGTTTTCTTTCGTTATTCTTAGTGAAATAGTGGAAAAATTTGAATCATTCATCTTTCTGGAGTAATCTTGAAGTTCATTTAAGATTTGATAATAACGTCCAGAAAAGATTCTCTTGAGATCTTCGAATATTAAGGTAAGTTGAATCCGATTTCACTCTTTAAAGTCATTAGTCTTAGGATTTTCGATATATTGTTAAGACTAATGATTCTTTGTCTTTGAAGACAATCAAGGTAGGGATGAAAAGCATTGTTACTAGTGTTCGAAAGAGGGGTGGTTCTATTAATCCCCCTAAGTTTAAGAGAAGCACTATTTTAGGAATTCGTGACTTTCCACCGGGTTGTGGACCCTCATCCAGCGAAAATCAATTATTCGAAGTCGTACGTACCCCCGAACCATTGTTTACTCGTGGTTCTGAACTTTTGATTGGAGAGAAATCGCAAATAGTGGTTGTTCGAGATTCCGAGGGTAAGGATCTAAATCGATAATCATTAGAATAGTTTTATATTAAATATTAGTGTTCTAATCCATCGTGATGTGTGTTTAGATATTGACGAGCGGGAAATTGTAGTTCTCACCATAATCAGGTGTGTAATCTCACACCGTATCTCATGGGTTAGATGACTATATCGTATAAATCAGTGGATGAAATCACAAGTTAGTGAAATTGGGAAGAATAGCATATTTATCACCTTAATGATAAAAGTTTTGAAATTGGTATTAAGATCATGAAAATTACAAAATTACCCTTAACGGGCTAATTTGATAAAAGTGATAATTGGACAATTTGGGCCATATGTGATATTTGACCATTTGGGCCATATGTGATATTTGACAATTTGGGCCATATGTGATATTTGACAATTGGGCCATATGTGATATTTGATAAATGGGCCATATGTGATAATCGATAAATGGGTCATATGTGATATTTGATAATTGGGCCATATATGATAATTGATAAATAGGCCATATGTGATATGAGATTTCGTGGGCCAAAATGTGAAATGGGCCTGATTGTAATAACTTTTATAATGGGCCTTATGTTGGAATAATTATATGAATGGATTGTTATGCATGTTATATACATGATTGCATGGGTTGGGCTATTTGACGAAGAAAGGTTCTGGTAGCTTTGCTACAATATTTTGGTGGCTCTGCCACAATTCTGAAAAATGGCAAATGCCATGTAAACTCTGTGAATATGGTGGCTTGTCCACGAAATTTGAAATACGGCTTAATGCCTACTTCGATGTGTTGGCGGGGTGGGTGACTAAAGCTCCCCACAGGTGTGCTGGTTGGTACGGGTGGTGTGTAGCGAATGGAAATCTAGGTTTGGTTTTGGGAATTGCATATCACTTGCATTTCATACATGCTAAATTATTATATTTGTAATGGGCTTAGGCCCAAATAAATGCTTAAATGGTTTTGGCCCAGTGGACTATGGTAAGTGAGTTACACACTAAGTTCAAAGCAACTCACCCCATATTTTTTTTACCCCTCTCAGGTAATAATAATTGATGGAGACTTGGGTCGGAGATGACTTCGTGTGGAGGCTATACTACAAATGGTGGTTTATAAAACTTTAAGACTTCTTTAATAATTTTTATTAAGTACTATTTTTATGGCGATGTAATAAGGCCTCTTTAATTATGGACTTTATTGTGTGGATGGATTTTATTATGTTTTAGTTTTTCCTAAATTGGATTGGTTTAGTTTTTATAAATGTTTTCTATAACTCTCGTATAAAATAAATGTTTTTCTTAAATATTATTGAAACTTAGGAAAGTCTTTTAAAACTTTTCGATGAAATATTTCAACTAAATAAATCCAAAGTTTTAATCAATTACTACTCTATAGATCAAATGATAAACTCTTGCATTTTTTTTTATTTATGGTTTTCAATGAACTTTGATTTTTCGATAAAGTCATTCTCTTAATCATTTTGGAATTTGATTCCTACATCGTTAAATGATTTGAATGTATGTTTAATTTGTGTGGCATGCCAAAATCCGGGCTTAATGCATAGGTCGGGTTTGGGGTGTTACATTTTATGGTATCGAGCTCAGTTTCAAAACTCGGCTGTGGTTTGGGTTCAACAATGATTTCTGTTTAAAAACTATTTAAATTTCTAAACTTTATGTTTTAAAGGTAGTATGACACCATGAGCATCTGGCACCAAGTCAAGTAAGTATTTTTTTTATTAAATGTTTATTATTGTGATGAGGCCTTAGGAACACTCTAGAACTTCTAGTTTTAGGTGTTGAAAATGATAGAGATCGAGACTATAGGATCTGATTGCGAAAACAACCCTATCTCTTATATCTCATAAAATATCATTAATAAACACTGAAATAATATTCTGATTCATAAAACTTGTAATCAGATTAAAAGAGAATTAGTCAATAGGAGCACTAGAGGACATGGTCGTGGACGCGATAGACGTGGCCGTGGTAGTGGACGAGGTGCTGCGTCTGAAGCGCCGGGTCATATACCGAAAATGGATGCACCTGCGTCATTTGAGAGCGAAACTGGATCTCATGATCATGCGAATGAGGATAATGCTTTGACCCAAGCAATGTTGTGAGTCTTAGAAAGAGTAGCTAGGGCGAGGCGGGCAAGAACTTCATGAGATCAATATCGAACGACTCAAGTCTAGTGGTGCAGAAGTTTTTAGAGGTGTTTCTGGTGTAGCTCCGAATGTGGAAGAATATTGGCTTGAGGCTGTAGAACGAATTATGGATGATCTAGAGTGTACCGTCCAGCAGAAACTGAGAGGAGTCATGTCTTTGCTAAGAGACGAGACGTATCAATGGTGGCTTACTGTTCGAGAAGGCACCGAGGCTGCATTGGTTAATTGGGATTTCTTTAAAGCTTCTTTCTAAGGGAAGTACATCGGGACAAGTTATGTAGATGCCCGGAGGAAGGAATTCCTGAATTTGGTACAAGGTAGTAAGACTGTGGCAGCTTATGAGGCAGAATTTCTTTGTTTGAGTCGTTATGCTCGTACTATAGTGCAGATGATCATGAGTCTTGTACGCTTTGAGGATGGGTTTGAATGATGAGTTCTGGTCTTGATAGCCCCACAACAAGTCTGGACTTTTACCTCACTTGTAGAAAGCTAAGATAGTCGAAGAGGCTAAGAATTCAGAACGCCAGAACTGGGAAAAGGTCAGAGGCAAGAGGGATTTTAAGTACTCTGGTTCTTCTAAAAGGTTTTAAAAGAGGCCACGGAATGATGAGCCCGTTCAAACTAGGGCACCTGTAACTACCAATCAAAGTCGAGAATGTGCGATTGTGGAAGACGACATCTCGAAAAATGTTGGAGAAAAATTGGTGATTACTTTAAATGTGGTTCCAAGGATCATTAGTTTAAGAATTGCCCCTGACGGACTGATACGACTCAGGGAACTCGTAACCCTGATGCTCAGCCAACTAGAGGTATTCAGCAACCACCGAGAGGTCGTGGACCAGGACATGGTGGTAATGGTAACGGACGTGGACAGGGTGCACCGGGTCGAGGTAATGGTATTAGAGGTAACACGGAGGCAAAACAGCCAAGATTGGTCTATGCTGTCAGGCGTCGTGAAGACGGTGATGTACCTGATGTGATAACTGGTACGTTCTTCATCTTTGATGTACCTATTACTACTTTGATAGATATCGGGTCTACTCACTCGTATGTTGCTAGTGCCATATCTGGAAACCTAAATATTAGATCTGAGATTACCGATAGAGGGATGATGGTAATTAGTCCTTTAGGACAGTCGGTAATAGTAAACAAATTATTTAGAGATGTGCCCTAAGAGATTCAAAGAGAGGTATTTCTAGCGGACTTGATGGAATTGTCTTTCGGTGATTTTGATCTTATTTTAGGCATGGATTGGTTGGTGAAGCATCGGGCGCAATTGGATTGTGCCGAAAAATGGATATCAATAAGGACTGTGGATGATGAGGAGGTAATAATGATAGGCAAAAGAAGAAACTTTTTGGCAAATGTGGTATCTGCTTTGAAGGCAGAAAAGTTGGTGCGAAAGGGAATAGAGCATTCCTAGCATTCATCAGTGCTTTGGATGCCAAGGAATTATTGGTAGAAGGTGTGAGAACGGTGAAAGAATTTCTAGATGTCTTTCTCGAAGAACTTTCGGGTCTACCTCCAGATCGGGAAGTAGAATTTGGCATTGAGCTTTTGCCTGAACTGCTCCGGTGTCCATTGCTCCTTATAGAATAGCGCCGAAGGAATTAGCAGAGCTTAAAGCTCAAATTCAAGAACTGCTAGATCGGGGATTTATTCAACCAAGTGTGTCTCCGTGGGGAGCACCGATTTTGTTCGTCAAGAAGAAGGATGGGTCGATGCGTATGTGCATTGATTATAGGCAGTTGAATAAGTTGACGATCAAGAATAGGTATCTATTGCCAAGAATTGATGACCTGTTTGATCAATTAAGAGAAGCTTCAGTTTTCTCCAAGATTGATTTGAGACCGGGTTATCATCAACTCAAGGTGAAAGAGGCAGATATTCATAAGATGGCATTTCGAACTCGTTATGGACATTATGAGTTTTTAGTGATGCCATTCGGTTTGACCAATGCACTAGCTACATTTATGGACATGATGAACCGAGTCTTTCAGTCCTATTTAGACCGGTTCGTAGTAGTGTTCATAGATGACATCTTGGTATATTCGAGGAATGAAGAAGAGCATGACTCTTATTTGCGCACTGTGTTGCAAATTTTGCGAGATAAGCAACTTTATGCCAAATTCAGTATGTGTGAATTTTGGTTAAAGGAAGTGACTTTCTTGGGTCATGTAGTGTCAGCTGAAGGGATAAGAGTTGATCCTCGAAAGGTAGAGGCTGTGTTGGATTGGAAACCGCCAAAGCCAGTAGCTGAGATTTGGAGTTTCTTGGGTTTGGCTGGTTATTATAGACTCTTTGTTGAGGGGTTTTCGTTGATTGCTGCACCCCTAACTAAGCTATTGCGGAAGGAAGTATCGTATGTATGGACTAATAAACAACAAGAAAGTTTTGAGAAACTAAAAAAGATTCTAACGGAAGCGTCAGTACTGATTCAACCAGAGGCCGAAAAAGAGTTTACCTTTACTGTGATACGGTACACATGGGTTTAGGATGTGTACTGATGCAAAGTGGAAAAGTGGTAGCTTATGCTTCTCGACAGTTGAGGCCGCATGAAGTCAACTATCCTACTCATGATTTGGAGTTGGCTGCGATGGTGTTTGCATTAAAGATTTGGAGACATTATCTCTACGGTGAGAAGTCAACTATTTATATGGACCATAAGAGTCTTAAGTATCTCCTTACCCAAAAGGAGTTGAATTTAAGACAACGGAGATGGGTGGAGTTGTTAAAGGATTATGATTTCTCAATCGAGTATCATCCTAGAAAGGCTAACGTTGTAGCAGACGCGTTGAGTCGAAAGGTTGTATCGGAGTTAAGAGCAATGTTTGCTCATCTCAGTTTGTATGAGGATAGCAGTTTGCTAGCGGAACTTCAGGTAAAGCCTTTGTGGTTGGAACAAATTAAGGGAAAGCAATTATCCGATGAAAAGTTGGGTCCTTTAATGCAACAAGCTGAAAGTGGTATAATAGGGGATTTTGGTTTGAACAAAGATACTGTACTGTGTTTTCGTGGAAGGGTTTGTATGCCCAAGGATTCGAATTTGAGGCAAATGATTCTTCTAGAGGCGTATAGTAGCCCTTATACTATACACCCTGGAGGAAGTAAGATGTATCGGGATCTCCGTGAACAGTATTGGTGGCCAAAGTTAAAGTGGGAGATTACTGATTTTGTGGGAAAGTGTTTGACTTGTCAACAAGTGAAGGCGGAACATCAATTACCGTCGGGATTGTTGCAACCAATAAAGATTCCATTATGGAAATGGGAGCGGATAACGATGGATTTTGTTAGTGGGTTACCCTTAACACCTACTAAGAAAGATTACATCTAGGTGGTAGTAGATCGATTAACGAAGATCGCTCATTTTCTACCGGTTAAATACGGATTACTCATTGTAGAAGTTGGCTAAACCGTATGTATCTGAAATCGTGAGGTTGCATGGGGTACCAGTGTCTATCATATCGGACAGGGATCCTAGATTTACATTACGGTTTTGGAAAGCTTTACATGAGGCTTTGGGAACAAAGTTAAACTTCAGTACGGCTTTTCATCCTCAATCAGATTGTCAGTCAGAAAGAGTAATTCAGATTTTGGAAGACATGTTACGAGGTTGTGTGATCGACTTCAGAGGTAGTTCGGAGGAATATCTACCATTGGCAGAGTTCGCGTATAATAACAGTTATCAATCCAGTATCAAAATGGTGCCCTATGAAGCGTTATATGGTCGTAGATGTTGTACTCCTACTTGTTGGACTGAATTGGGGGAACGACAGTTGTTGGCTCTGAACTGATATCTGAGACGGAAGAAAAGGTAAAGGTGATTCGAGCGCGATTAAAGGAAGCTTCGGATAGACAAAAGTCATACGCAGATCTGAAGCGTAAAGATATTGAGTTTGCAGTAGGAGTAAGGTCTTTTTGAAAGTTTCACCATGGAAAAAGATTTTCAGATTTGGGAGGAAAGGCAAGTTGAGCCTTAGGTTCATTGGACCGTACCGTGTATTGAAGCGTGTAGGACCAGTGGCCTATCAACTTGATTTACCTCCGGAATTGAGTCAGATTCATAGTGTTTTCCATGTTTCTATGCTGAGATGCTATAGATCGGATCCATCGCACATAGTACCAGTAGAAGAAGTGGAATTAAGGCCAGATTTGTCTTTCGAGGAGGAACCACTGAAAATTTTAGATCGCGATGTTAAGATGTTAAGAAAGAAGATTGTGCCATTGGTTAAGGTTCTTTGGCGTAATCACGGAGTGAGGAAGCTACGTGGGAGCCTGAGAATACAATTCGACAACAATATCCTCATCTCTTTTAGTCAGGTAAATTTTGAGGATGAAATTTTCTTTAAGGAGGGTAGAGTTGTAGCATCCTAAAATTTGAGTATTGATATGATGCATGTTTTGGTGCTTAACTTGTGTATAATTAAATTTTTCATGATTAGTATAGTCTTGAGAAGACTTGAGAATTATTGGAATTAGAATAAATTTTTGTAATGAGTACTTAATTGAAGTGGATCAAGTGACTTTGAGGTTTAAGTAAATTTAAGTGTCAAAAACTAGCATAAGATGAGCTAGTAGCAAGGTGGTGTTGGCGCATGTATGTTTGCTAGAGGGAAAAGGTTTGAATCCTTAGATGTGCATTGAGTTTGTTTTTATTTTGTTTCCTCTTTCATTGTGTCGGTCATGGATAGGGATAAAGATGAGTTGGATAACATTTTTGGCAAGAAGACCAAAGGAAAAAGGTAAGTAAAAGTTTAAGGAAAAGAATCTCATGATTTAAGGTGATAAGGGGACATAAGGCATGAATCAAGGGCTTTGTTTTGGAAGCTTTGAATGGCCAATTGTCCATGAACATGGACGGTTTTGTGGACTAAAGAGGGAGCCAAAATTTTGGTAGTAAGTTTTGGAAAAGTGGGTAGCTTGAGAGAATTTTCATTTTGGTCATTTGCTCTCCCAAAAAACCAAATTTTTCTCTCATCTTTTCCTCTTGGCCGAATGTGCTTAGGATTAAGAGGAAAACCATATTTGCTTTGTTTCTTTTGGTTATCCTTTTTGACCATTTGGTCATTGTTGCTAATCATTCAAGTAGCCCATTTGGTGTTCTCATCTAGTGCCTAAAACATCAATTACAAACAACATTCTCTTTCTCCTCTCTTTTGGCCAAATGCACCATTGTTCAAACTCTCATCCTTTGTTTTTCTTTATTTCAAAAATTTAATCATAAACCTCTCATCCTCATTTTCTTCCTTTCATCATTTTAAACTTTCTTTTCAAACATACTTTCAACATTTTCTTTTCCCTTGGCCGAATGTTAGACTACCTCCATAGCCAAATCTTTCCTTTCTCTCCTTTGTTTTAGCATAGCCGAATCTTCCATTCTCCATAACATCTATTTTTTTTTGGATCATCGGTAAGTATCAATTCTTTGTCTTTTCTTTTGATATTTGGTCACTATGGCCAAATGTTAGAATGTCTTTGGAAGAGACTTTTTAACTGATTAACCAATCTTTATTCAAACGTTTTCTTTCGTTATTCTTAGTGAAATAGTGGAAGGGTCGAATCATCATCTTTTCGGAGTAATCTTGAAGTTCATTTAAGATTTGATAATAACATACAAAGGATTCTCTTGAGATCTTTCGGAATATTAAGGTTTCACTCTTTTAAGTCATTAGTCTTAGGATTTTCGATATATTGTTAAGACTAATGATTCTTTGTCTTTGAAAACAATCAAGATAGGGACGAAAAGGGTTGTTAATAGTGTTCGGAAGAGGGGTGGTTCTATTAATCCCCCTAAGTTTAAGAGAAGGACTGTTTCGGGAATTCGAGACTTTCCACCGGGTTGTGGACCCTTATTTGGTGAAAATCAATTATTCGAAGTCATACGTACCCCCAAACCATTGTTTACTCGTGGTTCTGAACTTTTGATCGAAGAGAAATCGCAAATAGTGGTTGTTTGAGATTTCGAGGGTAAGGATCTAAATCGATAATCATTAGAATAGTTTTATATTAAATATTAGTGTTCTAATCCATCGTGATGTGTGTTTAGATATCGACGAGCGGGAAAGTGTAGTTCTCACCGTAATCAGGTGTGTAATCTCACACCGTATCTCATGGGTTAGATGACTATATCGTATAAATCGGTAGATGAAATCACAAGTTAGTGAAATCGGGAAGAATAGCATATTTATCACCTTAATGATAAAAGTTTTGAAATTGGTATTAAGATCATGAAAATTACGAAATTGCCCTTAACGGGCTAATTCGATAAAAGTGATAATTGGACAATTTGGGCCATATGTGATATTTGACAATTTGGGCCATATGTGATATTTGACAATTTGGGCCATATGTGATATTTGACAATTTGGGCCATATGTGATATTTGACAATTGGGCCATATGTGATATTTGATAAATGGGTCATATGTGATAATCGATAAATGGGCCATATGTGATATTTGATAATTGGGCCATATATGATAATTGATAAATGGGCCGTATGTGATATGAGATTTCGTGGGCCAAAATGTGAAATGGGCCTGATTGTAATAACTTTTATAATGGGCCTTATGTTGGAATAATTATATGAATGGATTGTTATGCATGTTATATACATGATTGCATGGGTTGGGCTATTTGATGAAGAGAAGTTCTGGTAGCTTTGCTACAATATTTTGGTGGCTCGCCACAATTACGAAAAATGGCAAATGCCATGTAAACTCGTGAATATGGTGGCTTGTCCACGAAATTTGAAATCTGACTTAATGCCTACTTGATTGTGTTGGCGGGTGGGTGACTAAAGCTCCCCACAAGTGTCTTTGGTTGGTGCGGTGGTGTGTAGCGGATGGAAATCAAGGTTTGGTTTTGAGAATTGCATATCACTTGCATTTCATACATGCTAAATTATTATATTTGTAATGGGCTTAGGCCCAAATAAATGCTTAAATGGTTTTGGCCCAGTGGACTATGGTAAGTGAGTTACACACTGCGTTCTAAGCAACTCACCCCATATTTTTTTTACCCCTCTCAGGTAATAATAATTGATGGAGACTTGGGTCAGAGATGACTTCGTGTGGAGGCTATACTACAAATGGTGGTTTATAAAACTTTAAGACTTCTTTAATAATTTTTATTAAGTACTATTTTTATGGCGATGTAATAAGGCCTCTTTAATTATGGATTTTATTGTGTGGATGGATTTTATTATGTTTTAGTTTTTCCTAATTTGGATTGGTTTAGTTTTTATAAATGTTTTTCTATAACTCTCGTATAAAATAAAGGTTTTTCTTAAATATTCTGAAACTTAGGAAAGTCTTTTAAAACTTTTCGATGAAATATTTCAACTAAATAAATCCAAAGTTTTAATCAATTACTACTCTATAGATCAAATGATAAACTCTTGCATTTTTTTATTTATGGTTTTCAATGAACTTTGATTTTTTGATAAAGTCATTCTCTTAATCGTTTTGGAATTTAATTCCTACATCGTTAAATGATTTTAATGTACGTTTAATTTGTGTGGCATGCCAAAATCTGGGCTTAATGCATAGGCCGGGTTTGGGGTGTTACATATTTATTATGTATTGTTGCATTCACTTCAAGAAATGGAGCAAATCCAGTGGGATGTGCTTCATAATTTTTTATTTAATAGCTCGTTATTTTATTAAACTACAAGTAAACATGATATTAATTCAAAATATCTCTTACCTTTTTCACGATACTGCTACTGTAGGAGCACATTTGAAGCATGAAAAAGTGAAAAATGTTTTCTCTAACAAGTTCTTATTAGTTGTTTAGAACTTATTGCAAATACTGTAAAGTCATACTCACTCGCAATTGTAAAACTTGCACCTTTATGTGCATCCAATCATAATGAGTTTTAAATAAAATTATCATATCAAGTGGAATTTTTAAAATTATTCGACAGTTCAAGTGGATCTTTCACAATCAAATATTATGCTTTCAACCGTCCTTGGGGATGATGACGAAGGAAGACAATGGAGATAATACAAAATATAATCAATACTTTCGTCATTCAAATTCACAATATCAAATCCATTATCTTGAATATCTTTCAAAGCCAATGCATTAACCATAACAAATTTTGTTCATTCAAATATTGATATACTAGCTTTTCTGGAGCATCCAATTAATTTTGTACTACCAAATATTTCATTAATATTGGTTTACTTCAATATTGAGACCGACTAGAACATAATGCATTAATTATCACAAATTTTATTTCTTCAAATATTGATATATTAACTATTTGGAGCTTTCAACTAATTTTGCAATAAAAATATTAACATGTTTCATTGCCACATTGAACATAGGGTAACAATATATTGGCTCTTTTGGAGCCTTAAATTAATTTTGAATCACTAATGATTTTTTATCTTTTTTATCCCTAAGGATAATGTGTACTATTATATTAACTACGAGACATATGTTTTCTTCCTTTAATGAATATTAATAGAATTGAATAAAATATTTGATAAACCATAATATGAACATATTTTAATCCCACATTTAGTATGTTTTTGGATGATTTATCCCTTCAAATATGGAAATAAGTGCTCCTAATCCCTTGTTTTCATGTTTTATACTCAGAAGAGCACCGGAAGATGAAAAGAACGAGAAACGGGCCAAAAAAGGAGAAAATGGGCCAAGTACAAATTGCACACGGCCTGTCCCCTGAAATACACGGCCTGGCCTTGACTTACACGGGTGTGTGCCATGGGCGTGTCCCTGCCGCAGCAAAAAAGAGTTTCATTCGGAATAGGGTACTTAGAGGCAAAGAAAGTCATTCCAAAAGCTATATAAACACCCTAGAGGCAAACCTTAAAGGCAACATTTAGCAGGGCGTTCAGCTAGGCGAAAGAGCCAAGCCAGGGAGGCAGAATTGTGGGATTCACTCGAAGAAAGCCAGTTGATTCATCTCAAGAAGCTGGAATCATACTCAAGATTGAGGATCTCTCATTCAATTCCTTGAGGGGTTTTAGGGTTTTCTTATGTTTTGTTTTATATTTTCTTCTGAGATGTTTTCTTTTATAATTATGAACTAAACCCTCAAATACCTGAGGGGGATGAAACCTAAGACGAATCTTGTTATTATTTTTCGAGCTGTATGATAAATACTTGATTTGTTCTTAATTATGTGTTCTTAATTCTTGTTTTGGTATTTCAAGATATTGATTCAAGTACTGATGTGCTTAGGTGGTGGAGCAAAAGTCCCTGCCTAAGAGTAGATCCTGCATAGTTAAGCGGAGTTGATCGCAACCCTAGAAATAGGATGACATAAATCTACCAGATTAGGGTCAAACCTAATATGGGAGTCCATAGATCGAGTTAATGCAATTCTAGAGGTCTTAATTAGAAAAAAATTTCAATTAATCAACCTAGGGTTAGACGTTAGTAGCCTCAAAAGAGGTATTAATATAAATTAGGGAATCCTACGGATCAAGTCAAGTGAATAAATCGTCTGGCTCAGAGTTAGATAACAAGTGAAGTCTAAGTGGATTTTTCCACGGGTATTGTCTAAAGCAATTGGTTTTTCCCTCAAGTATTTCCCCAATTTATTCTTTTGTCTTAGCATCTTTAGCTTATTAGTTAGTTAATTTTAGATTAAACAACAACTCCTTTAATTTTTAGGTTAAATAATAAAAAGAAAGTATTAGTACTTTTGGTTCCTTTGGGTTCGACAATCCGGTCTTGCCGCTAAACTATACTATTGTTCGATAGGTGCGCTTGCCTCCATCGTTGTCTTAGTTAGTTTTCAGGTTCAATCATTCTTTTATAAATTTTTAAGACTCTGACACACGATCAATATTCAAGTGTACAAAAATATATGAACAATTACATACAAAATTTGATAACAAATGTTATCTCTACTCTTTGAATGGTTATCTTGAGAACTCTCATTATTCTCTTATTTATTACTATGTTTCCACTTCGAATGGCTATTATTATGCCACTTATATTATATCCTTTAATTTTTTTATGCTTTCACTTCGAGGAATACAAATGATCTAGTAGGATGGACTTCTAAACGTCCCAATATATTCTTTATTTAACGAGAACCAATATCACTAAAGATTTAAAACATATAATAATAGTAATAATAATCATATTTATACCTCAATAAAAATATGCAGAATCTCCTTACCAATCTAATTTTTCTTGATAAATACAATATCAATAACCAAAATCAATGTTGAGATCAAATACCATCCTCAAAATATAGAAATAAAACAAGTTAATAAAATCAATCATAATTAATTTAGATATAAAATATTTAAAAAATTGTTGCAACTCCCCTCATCTTGTGTCTAAGACCTTGGAAAGTTACTCTAATTTTTTATCATTGGCTAATTAAAACTTCTTGGTGCATACAACTTGAAAAAAATCTAGAGTAGTTGAGTGGTTAAGGATGATAACGATGAAACACCCCAAACCCGGCCCATGAGCCTTGACCGGATCTGGTATGTTCCCCGGTGTAAACCGTTTCAACTTCTTTTGTTACTTAGGAAAAACTTGTGTGATTTGGAGGAAAGATCGTTTTGGGTTGGGCTTGAGTTGAAAACAAGTTTAATTCATTGTTAAAAATCCTTTACTTTAGGTGACAAAACATTTGGGCTTTGTTTTTAAAAAAAAACAATTTACTTAATCTTTTAGTCAAATAGGTTTGTAAGCTTAACAAATAAAAACAGAATAAAATATTCCTACTAAGGCCTTATTACATCAAATAATTCCCAAAATTTAAATTCAAAATACTTAAAGTAAAATAGTCCAAATAAAAGAAATCAAATTCACATGGCCTCCACTAAGCACTGCTAGGCCTGGGTCCATCACCGGTCGTCACCGAAAAGTAATCCCTAGCGGGTGAGTCAAGCAGACTCAATGTGTAACCAACACTAAAATTTAATAATTCAGGCATACATTATCATACATGTTCATAAACAAATAAAAATAATGATGCAACCCGAACCCAAACCTATATGCCATCCACTACACACCACCCGCACCATCCACGCACACCGTGGGGACTACTAAGTCAACCCTCCATCCACTACACACCATCGAAGGCGTCGGCTGCGATCGGCGTGCTCATCGCCCATATAAAATTTGTGGTCTTAGGTCACCACATTCAGAATTCGTGGTCTTAGGTCACCACATTCGATTATCGTGGTCTTAGGTCACCACATTCGATTTCGTGGTCTTAGGTCACCACATTAACTTCCCCTTTTCATATAACCCATATGATCCATATTATACATATCATGCAATATCATACCTTAATTCACATTCTTATCACTTTTCACATGTTAAAAATAACATATATTCATCTTCCTAGTAAGAGTAGGAAACGTACCTGAGTACTTTGTACCATAACATGGTACCTTAGCCATATTCACATTCTTATAGACATGCACATATTAATTATTGCCATAAGTCTTATTAAAAAGTAGTGTGGGGTACACACCTGATTCGCTTAACGATTTCACTTGAAATCCTGAATTCCGATCTTAGATCTTTAACTCCCTACATTCGGCCTATATTAAATATTTAATGAAAAACTCATTCGGACATAACACCAAATCCTAGTAGGATTTGTGTACTAAAACTTACCTTAATATCGATTTGCTTATTACTCAAAACCCAAAACTTTGTTATTCTTCTCCTTGTATTCGCCAAACATCGGATCTCTACATAGGTTAGTTTCGCTTTTAACAATTATGAAATAGATCTAGATATCCAAAATAGGCCTTGGCGAACATACCTATGTGCTTACCTTCCAAATCTTAAATCTCGAATTGGATCCTTGCTTCCTTAATCTTTGTTGAAATTCATATAACCATATGTTAGATTTAATCTAACATTAAAACATAAAACATGGCCTTTGGCCGAATATACATATGTCTTACCTTAGATCCTTGAAATCCCGAAAGATACCTTCTTGTAGTTGACAATTCTTAAATCCCGAATACACCCTTCCATAATTCGGCCAAAATCAATAATAGAGATTAGTCCCTAGATTTTCGATAGGTCTAAGATATAAAAGAATTGAAACCAATTTTGGATCTCACCCTTTTAAGAAATCAGACACTTTATTAAAAGCCCTTAAAGAATCGGCCTTGATGACTAGATGATAAGGTTTCGGCTTTTGGGATTTAATGGAGAAGTCGGCTAGGGGTTCTCTTGGGGTATTCGGTTTCCACAAAAATAAAGAAAAAAAAACTTGAGAATTTTGGCAATGGTGGACTATAGATTGACTTAACAAATGAATGAGAAGAGAAGAGAGGAAAGCACTAAGAAATTTGGAAGAGAGAAGAAGAGGAAGAAAAATTGATGAGTAGCCCTATTCTTTCCCTCTTATAGCCAAAATTACTACTCAGAATCCCTTACTTGGCCACCATTCTTCTATTTTGATTACTTTATCCTTTGAATTATCACTTTATTAAAAGAATTAATCCAACAATTATTCCTAAAAGTAATGATAAATAAATCTATTATTTATCTCCTATTTAGATGAAATTTAAAGAGAATAAAACTCTTCCCTTGGGTTCCTTAGTGCCGTCCACTTCCATGCTCTTTGTAGCAAAAAATAAAACTCCTTTATTTGCTTCCTATGTGACTCGAACCTAAGTCCAATACCCTTGTATGTGGCGTCACCTACCTGGGCCTCAAGTGATATCTTCAGGCCACTTTTCCAAGCCTGTTTGTGTGTCAAATTCCTCCTATTAATTTTCTTAAGGCCACCTTGCCTTAGTTTCCTCTTTTTACTTAACATTTCTAAATCATTTCCTTACATTTCCAGGTTTCCAAAAATGTTCACTTTCCTATTTTAACTTAACATTTCCAAGTTTCCAAAATGTTCACTTTCCTATTTTAACTTGACATTTCCAAGTTTCCAAAATGTTCACTTTCCTATTTTAACTTGACATTTCCAAGTTTCCAAAATGTTCACTTTCCTATTTTAACTTGACATTTCCATACATTTCCAGGTTTCCAAAAATATTCAAAATACATTCATAACACATAAGACATGTCATTTCGTACAATTAAACCGAAAATGCATAAGCCCTTTCAGGATGTTACAAACGATGCTAGAGGGTATGGGTTTGAATCCCTTTCATGGTCTTTTTTTTTTTTTTCTTCTCACCGATGAAAGTTAATTTTATAAATAATTGAGAAAAACAATTTTAAGAAACTATCGTGGTTGAATGATTAAAGGTATGAAGGGTGGCAAAGGTTTCTTATTTGAAACTTAGGTATATTTTACATTTTTTTTAACTTAGATCAAGTTAGGGATTAAAAAAGATAATGAAAGAAATTGTGGTACAAGATTCAATAGAAAGAAAATCGAGTATCGTGTTGATAATGTGTTACAAAATAAAGATAAAAGAGACTAAATAACAAAGAAATTGTGAGAGAAAAAGATAAATAGGTATTGTATTCATCAATAGGGATGTTTACAATGCTTCTCCAAATTCTATATTTATGGACATAAGAAGTATACATAATATAAATGTAATGGCTCGATTCTCAATGGTACTTGAAAGCGTGGTTTCAGAATCTCATTTCCGTAAACCGAGTTTGTAAATATAAAATAGGAATATTTATAGAGTTAATATAAAAATATATTGAAGTATGGTCAAGTAATTTCGTCGGTAAAATATATAATTAAAGCTCTAGGACTAAATTGTAAAAGTCCAACCGTCATTGAATTTTTTAATTAAGAAAAGGTTTGAGGACATATGTAGCAATTATCCAAATGGGCTAAAATGGTTATTAAACCATTTTGAATCATAGAATTGTGGATGATGATGTTGTTTTCCACTAACTTGGTTAATGATAATTAAAATAAATAAATCAAATATTAAGTTAATTAAATAAAGTTAATTAAGATTAATAATAGTATAAATAGGGAGTTAGTGGAAAAATGCCATCATCTTCTTCCTCCTTTACCGTCCACCATAGAAAAAAATTGAAGAAAGCTTCAAAACCCTCCTAGCATTCGATCATTCATTTAGGTATGAAAATCAAACCATTTTCTTGCAATCTTTATAGATTTGTGATCATGAGAGCTTGATTTAGCTAGCCTATGTATCAATTTGATCAATTTTTGAAATTTTAGCAAGTTGTTGTTGTTGAAAAATTAATGAATTATGCTTGGAATTGTTAGATATTGAACTTAGATTATGGAAAGGACTAAAGTGTAAAGTTAGCTAAGCTTATTTGTTAGATTTATAACATTAGGGACCAAATTGAATTAATGTAAAACCAGCTAGAAAATTATGCTAGAAATAGAAAGTATAAAGTCCCTAATGGAAGTATGTGAAATCATATTTTAATCCGAAGATAAGAATTGAAAGTTATGCATGTCTCGAGTGTAGGGACTAAATTGAATAAAATGTAAAATATGGGAATAAAAAAAGTATTATTTAGGATCATGCATTTCATGACATTGTGTGATAATGTATGGTATTGATTTTCTATATAAAATATTTGTATAGACCAAGAATTAGATCAATTTGGAGCTAATATGGGAAAAGTAAAAATTATGGATTAGTCCTTGAAGAATCCACCCGTTTTGTGTTTTGACAAGGTAAGTTCTTATGGAACTTACTACGTTTCCTTGTGTTTTATTTATTCTTGTGTTTACTTCATTGTATTTATGTTTGAACATAATTTGAAATATTAATGAATTTGGCATACAAAGCTAGTGATGGGATTAAATTGAAATAAAATGTGATAATTGATTGTTATGTGGCAGTATAGGGTATAAATGTGAAAATATGAACGATTACGGGGTATAGAAATGCAAATGTGATTGATTAGGTATGATATGCAAATATGGATTATACAAGGTATGAAAATGTAATATGTATGATAGATGCCCATATGAACTTAGTAAAAAGTTAGAATACGATTAACATGCCAGTAAGGTCATGTGTGCATTTGTATGAGATATGTGATGATACGAGAGACTATGACAAGTTATATCGGGATCCAGCATCTGTTGCATATCATCTAGTATTATTTGTCTCTACGAAGACTTTGGTGTGGTGGAGGGATGCAATTGAAAATGTTTATACATTTGATGCCTACGAGCTTACACTTCAGTGCCTTAGTGTGTAGTTCACCCGTGTATCCGAGTCCATTTTACTAGGGTTCCATGGGAGAAACATTGAAATTGAATATTGAAATCAGGAAAAATGAAATGAACCAAATTTGGTAAGCAATTATGTTATGTAAATTAAATTGAAATGGCATGATTTTTTAAATTGATAAAAATGCATGAAAGTGTGATGATATAGCATGAATTGGTATGAATTAATGATGTTTTGGATATGTTATAATGTCTAACCTATTTGGATATCTATGTTGCTATGTAACTAGTTTTGAGATTATGTGTTAAGTTTAACCAAATGTATGCCAAAACTATGGTAATTAACATGCTTATATATGACCAAGGTAAGTTTTGTAATTTCCATTTGAACTTACTAAGCATTTCAAATGCTTACTATATTTGTTTTCCCTACTTGTAGATCATCAACTCAGAACTCAGAGTCGGATCAGTGCAAATCAAACAGTGACATTGAGACGGTAGAATTATGCTCATTTTGAGTGCTAGAATTATGGCATGTATATAAGTTCTTTGGTTATGTAAATGGTCATTTTCTTGATGTGAATGTTATGGTTGAATTTGTTGCTAAGGTTGAATTTGCACAATAAACTTGATATATGACTTATATGAGGCATAGTTTTTGGCCACGTTTGATGCCATTTGGTTTGATGATTTCAAGCTTGCATAAGTTACGTATGTTAAGGTTTGCATAGTGAAATAATTTGGTAAGTTAAGTTGGTAAATGGCTTGAATATGTTACATTACAAGCTTGATTTGGCAAAGGTTGACATGATCTAGTATTGATGAAATTGGTGTAACACCCCAAACCCGGCCTAGACGTTATGGCCGTATCTGGCAATGTCACACGATAGTGTTTTTGAAACCTCGTTGTTACGATGAAAACATTCCATGTTATTATCTTTAGTAAACCTTTGTTAGAACTTAGGAAGTCGTCTTTATTCATTTAAAACATTTGTTTTGAAACATCCCTTGTTGCGGAAGCTTTAATAAATCAATAAAGGTGATCATGCCTTTAGAAAATACTTTAACCTTTTTTTGAAAACCAAATTTCCCACGACCAACAGGTATAAATCCATAAAGTAAAATAAATAAATAAAATCTAAAATTTAAAAACCAAAGTCCCAGAGGGTCCTTAAATTACAACCCAAATAATCAATAATAAACAAATCATAACTCCTAAATTGAAAATCGTGAAGTCCAAAAAATTACTGTGGTCACTGCTGAGTCCTCCATCGCACCGATTCGTCTAAGTCTAGGGATTACCTGTGCACATTAAATAAAAAGGGTGAGTTTACGTAAACTCAGTGTGTAATCCCGCAGAAAAAAATCAGTATTCACAGTGCACAGTTGAACAGTCTTGGTCCTAAGCCCTTTTCAAGATCGGTGATGTTTGGGCCTTAGCCCATCTCAAGATCTGATGTCAAAATACATGAGGGCCTTAGCCTATTACTGATGTCGATAGCGAGAATGACTATGCAAGAGCAAAATCCTATCCAACCAGCCTCTACACACCATCTCCGTCCAACCCTACACTCTATGTGGGGATATAATCAACCCACCCATCCCTATACTCCAAGTAGTACTGAATGCGACACAAAACAATAGTTTGCAGCTAAGCTGCCAGTAATTAGGCTTAAAGTCTTTCAGTACACTTCCTCTGAATAACAACCCCCAACCCAATGCAATGCAACATACAATGGATGATATGCTATTATGCAATTTCAGTACATATATTTAGTTCAGATATTAACATGCTCAGTACAGATGTCATTCAGTCAATTTCACACATTTAAGGGTCTAAGTAGCACTTACTGACCCTACAGTAGGTTCACAGTCGACTTGGGCAACCTGTGCAACCTTAAAAACATTTCGGTAAAAATGGGATCACATGCCCATGTGATCTGCTCTTGTGGCCTACACGCCCGTGTAGCCCACTCGGCCCAAATTGGCATTGGCCGTGTGATCCATTTTTAAAGTAGCCCATGCTAGCTCAATACTTATATATGTTTTCACTATTTACTTATATGTTCATTCAAAGTTGTCTACTTGAGTCATTATCACTAAATTATTTATATCTTGAGAAAAAAAATTCCAAATTAAGATCTACTTGATGTTTTTGAAACTATACTCAAATACCTATCTACCATAAAATTTTCAGAATTTATAGTTTATCAAATAAGTACAGTAAAATCTTTAAAGCTATCCCTATTCTGTTGTTTGAAAACTTCATCATTTCCTTACTAAAAATTATTTATCTCTTAGTACAGAATTTAGATGATGTTTCTGTTTATTTCTCTTGCAAATAGACTCATAAAGAATTTAAACATATAAATTTAAGCCTCTAATTATTTTTTTACAATTTTTGATGATTTTTCTAAGTTAGAACAGGGGAATCCAAAATCATTCTGACCTTGTCTCACAAAATTTATTATATCTCATTATTTAAAATTCCATTGCTTACACTTTTTCTTTCATGAAAAGCTAGACTCAATAAAATTTAATTTCATATTTTATTCAACCTCTAACTCAATTCCCACTATTTTTGATGATTTTTCAAAGTTAGACTACTACTACTGTCCAAAACTATTTTAGTGCAAAATGTTGATTTCCAAGTTTATAACACCCTTATTTCATTTCTCTACAATTTTTGGCATCATTTTCTTATTTCTCTTATTTCTCTTATTTCTCGACAGCAAGCAATTTTAGCTTTTCGATGAATCCCATTTTCTGCATTTCGGGTACACACCTGGTATTGTTCCTAATGCGTAAGCACTCTTAAGCCTCCAAAACCTAAAAATCGACCAACATATCTCCAGATTAATCACTTAATTCGTTTTTAATCAACCAATTTCGGAAGGAACTCGACTAAAAACCTAGCAAAACTCTTACCTCGCTTGAGTAACCATGACTTCGTACAATCACAACATTGATTCAAAACCACTAGCCCCTTGATTAGCTCCTAAACACCAAAAATGAATCTCCCTTTTAGAGATTAACCAAGAACGATTAACAATAGACAAAATCATTACTTACTGAACACGCGCAACCAACGATGAACAACCGAATCAATTGGAATAAAAAAAAGAATGAAATGGAAGGGGAAAAATAATGGAAATTTTGGCAGCAACTAGGGGAAAGAATAAGCAGAGGAGGAAAAAAGAAGAAAAAGAAAAACGTTAGAAAAAGTTTGGGGAATTGGAGAGAAAACTGAAACTTTACCTTTTTTTTTCTTTTTGCAAAAAAAGATAATCAAACTATTTTTTGATAACTTCTCCCCAATTATCTCCTAAAATCACTCCCTATTAACCTCTAAAACATGACTACTCAGAATTTTGCCCCAAAACAACTCTTAGCCGAAATTGGAGCAAAAATACTGTCTCCACGCCACCATAGAGAATTGAACACAGGATCTCCAACACTCCACTTAACCACCAGACCAGTAGGCCCATTCTATTATATACTTATCAACAATTAAAAAAAAGCCTGTTGACCAAAGATTGGGCTTTATTCATAAAAATACAAAATTTGCCCAAGTCATAGCTTGAACTTGAGACCTCTCACACACTCCCAGAACACTTAACCACTGAAGTAGATACAAATTTGTGTCATACATCCGCAAAATCAAAAATTGAAATTTTGGGTCGTTACAATTGGTATATGCATAGGTGTAATGAAATGTGTTTTTTTAAAGCATTGAATATGTACCAATGTCATTTTTGCCAAAACGAGGCGACATCGTGACCACAAGTCCCCAACATTGCTACATAGATCGATAGTGAGTGTTGTCGCGATGTCAAGATTTCTAAAGTCGTGACGTAACTCACTGACTGATAATGTTGTGATGTGAAAACCATGATGGCATGATGTCAACTTGCAGATTTTGAAAAATTTTCAATTAAGTCATTAACCGACCTTAGGTTGATTAACAAAGAAGCTTTCGTAAGCTCGTATAAGACCCATAAACAGTTTTATATCACATTGGAAAGTGTTTTGTGCTTATTAGCATGCTAGAATGATTGAATTGTATTGAATTTTGTTGTAGTTGCTTCGGAAACGAATGTGGCATCCTGTATTTCGGATCCGACGATCGGGTCGGACAAGGGGTGTTACAATAAAACTCTACTTCTATTAAACATTAAAGTCCTAAAGTACATCAAACTTATCTTGATCTTGATGGACATCAACTTAATAATAAAATATTCATTATAGATAGTTTATTATTATATTATTTATACTATTAATAAAATTCCTGACTAAGTGGGTGTCACGAGGTTAATCGAATACCAATTCGGTTAAAAATGACTAATATACACCTTTCTTGAATGATTACTACTATTGTTTTGATGGCATTTTTGTCTTTTCAAACTTGTATATAGTTTTTAAATAAAATAACTAAAATTAACATGTATAAAAATTGAACTCGTGTTTAATGAATATATGAACAAATTCTATACCACTATAGTAATGATAATTCTTAAGTACACTTTAAAAAAATGCAAATTAACATAAAATGTTTTCTCTCACCAAATTTGTATATCTATCTATACTATTAATAAAACCCTTAAGTGTGTTGGTGTCATGGGTTAATCTGGTGCCAACTCGATTAGGAAATAACTAATATACCCTTTTATTAAATGACTACTATTATTATTTGGATGGTATTTTTGTCGTTTCATACTTTTCTATAGTTTTTAAATAAAAGAACTAAAGTTAACATGTCTAGGGATTGAGCCCATGGGTAATGGATTTATAAACAAATTCCTTACCACTACACCAATAATAATTCTTGGATTGGTGCCTCAAATCAAATCGACACTAATTCATGATTGATGAAAAAACCATAATAAACAATTGTAATGCATTTAATATTGTTAATTCGATATATTTATGTGTTTAAAGTTTGTTTACTCACAAATCAATCCAATTTTTTATTTTAATATCATGCATATTTCATGTGTTATTATGATTAATTTTTTTTGGTGAAAATAAATCATTATCAATTAATTACATAGGAATATTCTGAAAAGAAAAAACACCCTTAGTCTTATCATTTTCCAGGAAATCTAGTACTACCGTAGGAGGAAGATAAAAAATTTGCAATTCTTATTTTTGAATCAAAGCAAGTTTGGCTAAGCAATCTGCTGCTTGATTTTGTTCTCTAGGTATGAAATGTAAGAGCCATTATTTTTCTTGTGCCAAAATGTTTTGTATTTGCCTAATCAAAGCTGAATGCGACATGTTGGAAACATTTCCTTGGATAGCTTTAACCACCTCCAAACTGTCGGATTGGATTATGATCTTGTCATAACCTCTGTGTTGGATAAGCTTGAGTCCGTCTAGAATAGCCCAAAGTTCAGCATAAAAAATCCAGCACATACTGATATATCGGTTATACCCAGAGATCCACTCTCCATTACCATCATGAATTGCTCCCCTAAATGTTCCATTTCTTGAGGCCAGTTTTACAACACCATCGGTGTTGAGGAAGAAATGTTGACCAAGAGGTCAGTCATCAATGGACGAATTAATGTAACCCATCGTTTCAGCACTAAAACTAAAAAGAACTGTTTGGCCCAACTATACAAAGTTTTGACTATCCCACTTGGTTTCCAAATATGTCATTGAAAAATAAAGAGATTTCGTTTCTTCCAAATACGCCAAATAAGTACTCTAAAGAGGCAAGCCCAATTGGTTCCTCCCTCATGGATCATGGTATTATCCTGCACATTAGAAAGAACCCAATCATATAAACTACTAGAGTAAATTTTTGATAAGTGGTTACCTGATATAATCTAATTCCAAACATCCTTAGCTACTTGTAATCTCCTATAATATGTAAAATAACTTCAAAATCATGACCACAGATAGAACAAAAAAGGTCAACCAAGATGCCTCGTTTGAAATTTTCCATATTTCTAACAAGTCTTTGCTATAAGACAGTCCAAATAAAGAAATGAACTCTTTGTAGACCTAAAAGTTTCCATGCGCACTTTCATTTCTCATCTCTAGAATTTTACCCGTCTTCTTTCTAAACCTTGTACGCACTTTTGATAGAAAAGGCTCCTGTTGAAATGTGACACCACTAGATTTTATCCGATCCCTCAAAAGGATATTGAGGAGGTATGCCTATAATACGATGTATCATATCATCTAAAAGCCAAACCCAAAACAAATCAAGATTCCACGATCTTTCCTTTGTAACCATCTCATTAAGAAAGCAATTCAACTAAAGATTTACATTGGCACGGATATGGTTAACAAGTGGCCCTACACTCGGAATCCAATTGTCCCCCCAATAACAGATTTTATTATCATTGTCGACAGACCAAAGTAAATTCTCACATAGTAGCGACCAAACTTTTGAGAGGGATATCCATAGAAAGGAACTTCCATCTCTAATAATACCATTTGATAGATCTTCATTCATCTGATATTTCGCCCTCAAGACTTGCACCCATAAAGCCTCATTGGTCAATACAATGTTAAACCCCAACTTCATTAAAAACGAGATATTCTAGTTACATAATTTCCCCATCCCAAGTCCACCACACCATTTCAGTTGACAAATGTAATCTCATCCCACCAAATACATCTTATTCTTACTACCTGAAGAACCCCAAATAAAATGTTTCACCAAGCTCCCAATCTTATCACAAATATTCTTAGGAGTCAACATGGATTGCATGAAATAGCTAGGAATGGAGAGGAGAACTGACTGTGTAAGAGTTACCTGACCAGCAATGGAAAGTTGTCTTGCATCCCAACTTTGTAACTTTCTTCGTACTTTTTCGACTACAAAATACATAGTGCTCTTAGTAACCCTCTAATTGAAAAGGGGGACTCTTAAATAATGACCAAGATTTTTGCACTTTTTGAAACCCAAATGAAATGCTAATCATGTTCGCAGTAGATTCTTCCACCCTTTAGAGAAAAAGATATTAATTTTCCTAGTATTAATTTTATGGCCAGAGTACTCACAAACATTTTCCAATATGTCTTTGAGTATCTTGCCATGCTTCAAATGACTAAATCATCACAAATAACAATTGAGAGATAGTCGGCCCCGAGCGATATAGATGTATAAGACTTCACTTTCTAACGGACATGGCCGAATGAATAGAATGCCCAAGTCATTCCAAGCACAACATAAAAAGGTAGGAAGAGAGTGGATAACCCTGACAGATTCCTCTAACAGGCCTAAATTTAGACAATGGAACTCCATGCCACGTAACCTGCATAGTAGAGTTAGAAATAGATGCATAATAACTTTTTTGAGATAATCTAGGATACCTATCACCAAGAGGGAGGCGGTAATGAAGTCCCATCTTACTCTATCGTAGGCCATTTCCAGATCTATTATGATTGTCATCTACTTCTTTTTATTTTAGATTCTTAAAGAGTGAATTATCTCTTGTGCAATAATAATATTATTAGTGATGTTATTACCTATAATAAAACCATCTTGTTCCTGCGTAATAATTTTAGAAAAATATACTTGAAATGATTAGCAATTACCTTCATCACCAGTTTGTAGAGAACGGAATACAAACTTATAGGACGAAACTGAGAGAAACTTTCTGAGTTCAAAACCTTAGGTATGATAACTATCAAGGTATTGTTCAAATCAGGACCAATAATACCTCTATTAAAAACCTTTTTGACCCATTCACAAAGAGCTTCCCCAATAGTATCCCACTGATTTTGGAAGAACAGAGCATGAAAACCGTCACTACCCGGAGCTTTAAGAGGTACCATGTCAAAAAGGGAACCTTTAATTTCATCGTTAGTGATAGGCTTACCCAAAAATTTAATGTCAACAGGATTAAGCCAAGGAAAATTACTTGAAGGTAAACCCTTCATAGGCCTAGGATTCTCCCTATATAAGTTTTGAAAACAATCATCTGCCTCAGCTTCAATGAATCCCTGATCATAAATCCATTCTTCTTCCATGTTACAAATAGCTGTAATGCAATTATTATTTCTTCTTTGCAGAGTACGTGTGTGGAAAAACTTAGTATTTCGATCTTCTAATTTTAACCAGTCACATATTGCCTTCTGTTTCCAAAGGAGTTCTTCTCGATGAAACATATTCTTCAAATCCTGTCTAACCCTCAGTTTTTCTTGAGCTAGCTGGTTAGAACCAGAATAATCCATTTTCGTCTGAATATCATATTTTGGCATGTCACATTGAGGTGTTTTTTCAAAAATTGCATTTTCATTGAAAACCCCTCTTGATATTTAAAAACTAAAGTCCCAGTTTGCAATTGTTATTATTAATCGACATTTATTAAGAAGTAATTACCTTCAAAACCTTGTTCGTTGCGGAAGCTTAATTTAAAACAACTGACTTATAAAACGTGATATTTACAACTTGGTTGCAAAAATGCAATGTTTTCAAAACAGATATTGTTTTGGAAAAATCGCGATTCAATGTTGAGCAGATTTAAAACATAATAAACTAAAAATCCCAAACTATACCAGAATTTAAGAGAGCCCATATTACAACCCAATAAAAATGATTTAATAAAGTAAAGTAGAATACTAAAATCCAAAACTGCTCATAGTGTGGCCACCTCTGAATCCTCCAATACGTCGAACCACCTCGAGGTTACTTGGAAAAATTAAAAGAGGGGTGAGTTTGCAAAACTCGTGTGTACAACCTCATCAAGTAAAAACATGCATCACAACAATCTAGGCCGAAGCCCATTACAATAACTGTGGCAATTGGGCCTTAGCCCAAAATAACCTCGGTTGGGCCTTAACCCATATCATATGTCACATATCATAAAAATCTGGGCCTAAGCCCATCTCAATATTAAAATCCATATATGCAATGCATTAATGCCCATACCAACCCTGCACTCCGTCTCCTATCCAACCGTGCACTCCCGTGGGGATTTAATCGACCCATCCATCCGTACACTCCTTTGGTAGCACCGGTTGTGGCACTAACTTATCAGTGCAGCATGGCTGCTTGGTGGCTAAAAAGCCTTCGGTGGATCCACAGTTGTCAAGCGACCATGCGATCCTATTAGCACTTCCTCCATATTAATAATCCCATTCCCATGCAACATAATAACACATGAATGCATCATACAATAATAAACATACCATAATAATCATAAATCACATACAAGAATAACCATATAACATGTAGGGCATTTCGTCATCTTGCCCTTCAAGGGCATATCGGTCATTTTACCCATCGAGGGTATTTCGGTAATTTTTACAAACCAAGGGTATTTTGATAATTTTATAAACCAAGGGTATTTTAATAATTTTACAAACCAGGGGTATTTCGATAATTTTATAAACCAGGGGTATTTCGATAATTTTATAATTCAAGGGTATTTCGGTAATTTTATAAACTGGGGGTATTTTGGTAATTTTACAAACTAGAGGTATTTCGGTGATTTCACAAACCAGGGGTATTTTGGTAATTTTACAAACCAGGAGTTTTCGATAATTTCACAAACTAGGGGTATTTCAATAATTTCGTAAACTAAGGGTATTTCAGTAATTTTACAAACTAGGGGTATTTCGGTAATTTTACAAACCAGGGGTATTTTAGTAATTTTGCAAACCAGGGGTATTTCGGTGATTTCACAAACCAGGGATATTTCAATAATTTTACAAACCAGGGGTATTTTGATAATTTTGTAAACTAAGGGTATTTCGGTAATTTACCCATCGAGGGTACTTTGGTAATTTCGCATTTAACAGTCTTTCTAAAGGCCTGCTGCCACCCCAAGCGACTCAAATAACCTAAATGGTCATAATAGTGTAAATGGGCCTGAGGCTCCTTATTCGGCCCACGTAGGCCCACACGATTGTGTGGCCCACTTAGAATAAATCTAGCCACAGATACGAGATTCTCATAGTCCAGTTCACTATCTACTACACAATCATACAATTATTCATATGGGTCCACGGGCCCATTGGGCCCACTTGGCCCCTTTCGGCCCATCATGGCCCAAACAGCCTAAACGCACAAGAACCCAGGCTCCCTTGCACCCTTAATGACGCCTTGCCACTAGACCACTCACATCCTTATGTCTAACATCATGCGCAACTAAATATAAATCTATGGGCCAAAGTCCAAGTTCACTTAAAAATAAATCAAAATGAAATGCCCGCGCCAAGGCTTGAACCTTGGACCCCTTGCTTCCTTGTTGCGTCACTCCCTTGTCTCTTATGTGGCGTCACTTTGCCACTACACCACAAGCTCTTTTTGTGTCATTTTTCTCCACATTTTATTCTTAAAGCCTACTTACTAACTCTTAGGGTTTTATTCACCTAAAACCAAAATTTTCCTAAAGCCGAAGTTTGATCCCGGGACTTCATAGAAGCCCCTTAACCTTCCAAAATCACTCACCTAATAGATACAACTTGAAATAATATCGTTCTCATAATCCCAAAAATTTTAAAACGTTATCATGGCCAAGGCCCAATGGGCTCAATCCTACTAGGCCCAAATTCAGGGTGTTACATTTTTCGAGTGATAATGTGGCCATAAACAGATTTATTCCACTCCTTTAAAAAAGTAGTGAAATTGGATAAAGTCTCAGACATATCCCCTTTGAAATTCACGTTTGTACCCACAAAATTTCCAAAGTCAAGATGACCAACCCACCCAGCTAAAAATTGAAAAGGCCTGCCCTTAGGCAAAATAATCTCTGGATCGAAGGAAAGGAGAAGAGGTCTATGGTCCGACTTAAGCTTTGGAAGATGAGTAATCAAGCTATTCGAAAATCTGTGAGTCCAAACATCATTTCCCAAAGCACGATCCAATCTCTCGAAAAGACCACCTATATGCCAAGTAAAGGAGGTCCATTAAATCCCAAATTATGAAGCTCAGCCAAATCCACAAATTTGCCAAATTGGGGACATCTTCTTCTAATAGAAAGACCTTATTTTTTCTTTATAGAGGAGAGGATAGCATTGAAGTCACCAATAGCAGCCTAAGGAAATTTTTCTTCCGAAATTAACAAACTCAACTCTTTCCAAAGGTCATTACATTTCTGTCGATTAGGGCTCCCATATACAAACGATATAAGAAACGATGTTGGAGAAGAGACAGGACAAACCCGGGTTAAAATGAATTGGGGATGACTGCAAACCACCTCAACAATGACCGAATCTTTCCAACCCAACCATATACCCCCGTAATAACCTATCACCTCCACACGATAAGAGTGTTGGAAACCCAGCTTGGCAATAATACGACTAACTTTGGCACCACTATCTCTTGGCTCAAGCAATCTAACGATATTAAGTTTATAATCCCTGTTGTATTTATGGAAAACTCGAAAAAATTTGATGCTCGTGCAACCTTGACAATTCCAAGAAAAAATTATACAATTCATAAAAAATAAAAGAAAATTTAGAGACCATACCATTATTGTCGAAAAAAAGTAATATCATCCAAGATTCTTGTAACTGCATCCGTGGTACCAACCACTGCTTCACTAGATGCCTGAGCCGAGATGAGCTTCGCCGCTACCTCTATGGATTCCGCTAAAGGAATCTGAGAGTTCTCGTAATGACCTATTTTTAGTGATGTCGAATCGAATTTCGTGGTCACAAATCCGACGAGCAAGTTTGTAAATATTATTATTTAATAGTTACAAGTCAAATATAGTATTATTAAAATTTTGGTTTGATAATTTATGTTATTTGAACGAATACTTAGGTTCAAGGGGTAAATCTTTAAAGTTAAGTGGTTTTAGAAAATGAGGTATTGAGACCTTGTTTCTATAAACCAAGCCTATAAATATTTATGGAGTGTTATTAGAGTCATATTAAAAATTGGTTAAGAAATTTTAATGTTTAGAAAGTTAATTAATTGAAAAGGACTAAATTGTAAAAGCTACAAAAGTTAAATTCTATTAGTTAAATGGATCAAATAGCTATGAAAAGGTGAATTAATGAACTTGGATGGTAATTATACCATATTTGTGGTTAGTGGATGATATTGGTTGGTTTTTGGTGTAATTTTAATAGTTTAAAATGGTTAGTTTTGTAATTTGATAATTAAATTAAAATGTTAAAACCAACTAAAAGACAAAAAGGTTATCATCTTCTTCAATTTTCTATTTTGCAAACCGAAAACCATTATTAGGTGAAGAAAGCTTTCAGCCAAAGCTTAAATCTCATGCATGGTATGTTTTCGAACCCTGTTTTTCATGATTTTTATGTTTTTGAGCTCGTATTAGCTTAATCTAGCTAGCCCGGAAGTCAATTTCTAGAACTGTTGAAGGTTTAGGGATTTTCCATGAATGATTTTGAGGTGCTTTTTTATTTTAATGGATGAATTATTAAAGTTGATAGCTAGATATAAATATTCTGTTAAGTGGTTTTTAGTGATTTTGAATGTTAAGGATTAAATTGTTTAAATAGTAAAATTTAAGGGAAATAATGTGAATTTGTGAAAGATGTAGGTTGCTTTGGATCCCTAAGAAAACCGGCTAACATGGGTTCTCTTTTAAAAATGGTAAATTTGCAAGTTATAGGTCTAAGGACTAAATTGAATAAAAGGAAAAATGTTGGGGCAATTTCATATATTCACATTAAAATGTGTTATAAGCTTGAATTAATTATTTTAAGCTATTTGAATTATTTGATTAAATGAATTTATATTATTTAGATCAAGAAATGCTACAATTGGATTTAAATCAAGGAAAAAGCTAAGGTTTTGTACTATTTGCTGACTCTATTTTAGCAACTGTTCTAATTGAGGTAAGTTTGTATAATGATTAAATTTGTTATTGTTGTTTTGGATGGAATGTTAATTAATATTTGTGATATGCATAATTAGATTAATAGTTGTGTTTTAATTTGGTATAATGGATTAAGTTGTGAAGCTAATTAAATTAAAGTTATCTATATAAACAAATACGAACTTCACTTAAGGTGTAATTGTAACGACCCAAAATTCGTGGGCACCGGAAAAGTGTGTTATCGGGCCTTCGTCTTAGTAAACCGGGTTAGTAAATAATTATTAGGAGTAATTAAGAGTCTAATAGTATGTTTAATTAGATTTTTATTTAGTGAATTTAGCTTAATTTAAAGTAATTAGGAAAAAAGATCAAATTGAGTAAAGGGTAAAAGTTTAATTACAGATTAAAAGAAAATAGTAAGGACCAAATGGGCAATTAAGCCACATTTGGAGATTGAGGCGGCATATAAGGAAATGTCTAGAAATTTTGTTGTTTTAATTATATTATTATTATTATTATTATTATTATTATTTAATCTTAATTATATTAGAAAAAAAATTTAGAATATGACAAGTGTAAGGTGATAAAATAGATAAATGTAGGAAAATATTTGTACACAATTGTAATACAAATAATTAATTAGTAAATAGATATTTAGTATTTATATTCATTAAGTAAAAGATAATTATTAATTAAATAATTACAATATGAGATTTTAGTTGATAAATAAATTAGATTTATGCCAAATATATGGTGATGATAAAATAAATGTGTAATGTTTGTATTTCTACACTTGAAAAATATTTATATACTTTCTTAAATAATAAATAAAAGATATTTGTATATTAATTATATTATAAAATTTTTATATGATAAATAAATAAAATATATAACAAATGTAGGATGATGATATATTACATGTGTAAGTATATATAATATTACATTTGTAAAATATTAATTTTATTAAATAAGATATTTATAATATTATTATTAAGTTAATATAAAATAAATAAGTAAATAAAATAAAGTAAATAAGAAAGAATAAAGGAAAAAGAAAACCAAAAGAAACAGAGAGAGAACAGAGAAGCATTCGAAACAAGCAGGAAAGAAAGAAGAAAAAGAAGGAAATGGGAAAAACTAAAGATTTAAGGTTTAAAGCTTTAAAAAGTAAGTCAATTTAGCCCTTTTCTCTTAATTTTGATGTTTTAGAAGCTTTTAAACAAAGTTTTGTTGAAATTAAGTAAAAGCCATGGAAGTTCTTAGGTTTTCAAACATAGTTCATGTTGGATAAATTGTTGAATTAGGGATTAAATTGAATGAATTCTAAGTTAGAATTGAAAAGGGATTAAAATGTAAAAGAAACTATAAGTTTTGTGTTGTAAGGATTAAATTGAAAGAAAATTTAAATTAGGGTTATATTTTGAATACTTGATTTTAGAATGAATATGGAAGGAAAATAAATAGAAATGAAATATGAATTAAGTTAAACAAACCAAAGAGTTAATAATGATTAAAATGAAATTAAGATATTAAAAAATCAATTGATTATTAAATTAATGTTGTAAATAATAATGTAGATTGTTATTATTATTTTTGTAGCTAACAAGGAAAACGAGGTATCGACGTCCAAAGAAAAAGAAAATCGTTGAGTAGTAAACGCGTATTCCGGGTTTGTATTATTATAACTCAAACTATTTATTATTAAATGCAACATTGAATCTTTAATGTGGAAAAATATATGATACAAGAAGTCATTATATTTGAGGTGATGTATGTATATACATATTTGAGTATTGATATGATTGTGAATAAATATGTAAATTTGTTGAAGTGATTATGTGAGAAATTAAATTTAAATTGATATGGGGAATGTGTTAAAAAATAAATAATAATAATAATAATAATAATAATAATAATAATAATAATAATAGAATACCCTGTTAACTTGTCGAACTAGATTGGATACAAATGGCATGCCATAAGGTTTGTGATGTGATGTGGAGATTTGAGGCTCAGCCGAGGAGATATTTATGTCTTATATTCTTCGGTTTATACGAAGAGGCATTTAATGCCTTACTGGTGTGTTTGGGAGGTTATATTATACTGGTGTGTTTGGGAGGATTTCATTATTCTGGTGTGTTTGGGAGGTTATATTATGCTGGTGTGTTTGGGAGGATTTCATTATTCTGGTGTGTTTGGGTGGAATCCACGTATCTCGGAGTCCGAGTCTTGTTAATAGGGTAATAATTGAAATGAAAATTTGAAAATGAGATTGATTGATTTGGCACTATTGAAAAGTACGAGAAAGATTGTATGAGTTAAATTATGAATTGAATTAGTATGTGAAAAATGAAATATGAATTTAAGATTTATGAAGTGATATATAATTATGTATAATTAGTTTAAATGATTTATAAAGCTTATGGTTGATGTTTGTAATTTATTAATGTCAAATAGTTTGATTTATAGTAATACCACTGAGTATGAAATACTCAGCGTACGGTTGTTTCCGTGCGCAGGACATTAGAGTCACAGATCCGATCCAGCATCTAGAACAATCCTGACTCCAACAAGAAATATTTTTGGTGATGTTTTCTTCCTTAAATGAAAGTGGCATGTACATAGGTGTTGTAATGGTTATTTTGGTATGTTATAAAATTTTGCTGTAAAGAAAAGTATTTGATGTTTTGATGTTTTTTTTGAACTAATGAAATGACAGAAATTTGTTTATGGTATTGGTTTGAATTTGTAGTGGGTTTTATGTAAAAATAAGCAGAAGTTCTGTTGAAATTTTAAAAAAAATTTACAGAAAAATTTTCGAAGTACTTAATAAGTCCCGTTCCACTTCTAATACACGTTTTGAGCTTCGAGAGTTCATTATAGGGGCTTAGTTATTCAATTATACTATGAATGTTTTTTTTATTTGTGAATAATTCGTAAGTTGTATGATATGTCCTGTAATGCCTCGTAACCCTGTTCCGGTGACGGTTTGGGGTTAGGGGGTGTTACAGTAATGGAATGAAAGGAAAGAGTTTGGATGTGTAAATTGAAAAATGTGTATTTCATGAAGCATATGTGAAATAGTATAATATAATGAAATTTAAAGAATCATATATGTGCAAAGGTCCCATTTGAACCTTGTGAATACTTAGGATACAAATGACATATCATTAGGGATTATACAGTTTCGAGTGTTGGTCCTAGATGTCCTACCGATGGCTGAGGTCCTAAATATTTTATGGATTCTCCACAGCTCGTATGAGCAGCATTGTGTAGCTAACATCCCAACCCATAGCTCGTATGAGCAGACCCATTTCACAGCTCGTGTAAGCACTATTGAAAAGGTTACGGTTACATGAAAAGGCAAACTATGTGTAAGCATTCCCAAGTATCCGATGTTATTCTATATGTTTCAATAGGTAAGAAATGATTAATGGAAAGGTATATATAAAAACTTAATGTTACTAATGTTCATATGAAATGGAAAGATGAATATGCATATATGAAACGAAAAGGATTAGAATTTATCATGTGATGGATGAAATATGCATGGAATTCATTTCTTAATATATGTTATGTTTCATAGATGCTATGTTTACTTATTATCTACTAACTATGTGGATTCAAATGAGAAGAATGTGTAATGGATATATATATGTGATGGAAGATATATAAAGTCTAAATGCTTATTATGTATATGTCATGATTTACTTGGAACTTATATGTAATATTATACTTACTAACCTTAAGAGGTGGTGTGTATAGGAAAGGAAGTTTTGCATATGACATGATGAAAGTATGTTTGGTTGTTTAATTTAATATGTTTGGTAAGTTTAAGTTTCCTTTATACGAGCTTACTAAGCACTAGTTGCTTATATAGTTTTTTTCTTTGTTTGTAGGTCACCAGAAAGCTCGATCAATTGGAATTTCTTCGGAGTATCGTCACACTATCCATTCGTCATATTGGTTGTTTTGGTTAATGTTTATAAATGGCATGTGATAGGGTTAAAAGGTTATTCAAGTGATTTGGTTTATTTTGAGTTGTGCCAAGCTTGTTGTGGTTAATGATGTTAGATGATGGCATGTAAATAATAGGTACAAATATGAGTTGATGAACCCTTATGCATACATTATAGATAATAGTTATTATATGGAATAATGGCATGATGTTGGTGTTTTGAATGTGCTTTTGATCGTGAATTAGGCTAGGTATGATTTGAAAATAAAGTAATTATATGATGTGTGCGATGTATGTTTTGTCATGGACTTATGATATTGGAATTGATGTGTTTTAGGTGAATGAGTTGAGATATCTAATGAAGGCACATTGGTTAGGTATAGGTTGAATGATTCTTGACATGTTTTAGGTGATTTTGGAATGTGATTTAAGCATGTGAAAGTAGCTATAGATGGTATGGCTTGGTGGTTAAGAAATGGTTTTTGAAATGGCTTGTTTTAGGGATAATTTGGGTTGCACACGACCTGGGACACAAGCTATCACAGGGTCATGTGCCATACACGGCCACCCCACACGGTCGGATGTCATATTATTTTCAGGTGCAGGATTCACACGGCCTGCAACACGGCCGTGTGACCCAAGTCAGTGAGTTACACGAGTAGAGACGTGGGTTGGGACACAGCCGTGTGTCCCATATTTCAAATACTCACACGACCTAGATTATGCTTTTTTCAATTTTTTGAACTTTTTCCTAAACTTTCTAATGTGTTTCGAGTTAGTCCTTAATTGTTTCTAAACTATTTTTTAGGGCCAATTAAGCTCGATTTAATGCTTGTAAAATTATTTTTATCATATTTAAATTACGTAACCGAAAATAAATATGTGAATTGCATGTTGATCCATGTTTCGATGATTAAGGTTTTGTTTTGTACTGTAATGCTTTGTAGCCCTTATCCGACAACAGAGACGGGTTAGGGGTGTTACATTGCCAGAAGATTTGAAGCGATTTTCCTGACCCCTTAATGCATTAGTAGGCTTCCGACCACTATGCCCACTAATGTCTCTGCTACTATTTTTCCTATCTTTAGGACCTGTTTTATCCCCACCTAAGGTCGCTAAATTTTTTTAATCGAAAATTCTGTTTTTATTTTGCTGCAATTTTCCTTGAAAATAACTGCAGTATACTTTCTGGGGTTAAAAATGCCTTCTGTTGTCTAGACTTTAACTCCCTCAAGGCCTTCAAACGTTGGGTTGTGTAACACCCCAAATTTTGGGGCTAGAAGATTTGGGTCTGGTGGTTGAGGGAGTGTTAGAATACCTCAAGGTTCTGGGTTCGAGTCCTTGGGTGTACGTTTTGGAGGGTACTTTTATTTTTATTGTTTTGTTTTGTTATTTTTTAATTTAAAAGTATATAATTGTTTATTTTTATTTTATATTGGAATTATTTTATTTTATTTTATTTTTCTTTCTCCTGGAAACGTTCTCCTTTTCTTTTCCCTGACTCTTTTCTTTTCTTTTTGAAAACGGTGGCGTGGGGTTTCCGAAGAGCTATTGATTTCTGTTTGTCGAGACGAGTTTTGGGCGTCTCTGATTGCAAAACAGGTGTGGGTTTTGTATCCTCTTTTATTCTATTGCAAATATAAGTTCGACTTTAAATAAAGTTGACATCATATGCGCGGGTGTTTGCAAATCTGTTAATTTCAATATTGTATCATTGTCTTATGATTAGAAATTGTGTGTTTTGTTATACTTTCGAACTATTGAGGGCTAGAGAGTGCCTCGTGGCTGAAAGCACGCTCTCGAGACTATTTTTAGGGTGGTTTCATGACCACACGGGCGTGTGTTGATGCACACTGCTGTGTGCTTTTGGGAATTAGGGTTTTTGGCCTGATTTGGGCGTCACACGGCCTGACCACATGGTCGTGTGTGTTTGGGGATAGGGTTTGGGTGATTTGGTGCCACACAGTCGTGTGGCTAATTCGGGGATTTAAGGATCCCACACGGGCATGTGTTTCGAACACACGGCCGTATCTGGTGGGCACACGGGCGTGTGAGACCCTCATACGACTGTGTATGGTGGGCACATGGGCGTGTGAGACACTCACACGGCCATATCAGCCCTGTGCTCAAATTTAGTGCAAATGGACAGAGAGTTACACGGCCTGCTCCCACGGCCATGTCCCTTATCCACACGGTGTGTGCCTTAGTCACATAGTCGTGTGCCACTCTTCACCCGGGCGTATGCCTCAGCCACACGACCGTGTTCCCCTCTTCAAACGGACTTTTGACCTCCCACACTGTAACACCCCTAACCCGTATTCGTCGTCAGAATAGGGTTACAGGGCATTACCAAAGTTTACAGAATAATTTCAATTAATTCGAGAAATTTACTATTCATATTCTGAGATTATGCATAACGTCCCTTAAATGGAGCCTCAAGGCCCAATATGAACATTAGAATTGAATCGAGACTAAATTGGAATCACTAAAATTTTCATAAAATTTTAAAATTTCTCTTATGAGTAGTATCCACATGCCCGTGTGGTCCAGGGACACATCCGTGTGATCAGGCCGTGTGGCTCACACGGCCATAAGACATGCCCATGTTGTAGGTCGTGTGGCTATACACACTTGTGTCCCTAACCCGTGTAACTCTCTAACTTATAAGGCATGAAGTAATTGAAGTCACACGGCTAAGTAACACACCGTGTGCTAGGCCGTGTGGTTAATTTTATTTTTACAAATTAGGTGCAGTTTTCACACGGCCATACCGCACACCCATGTTCAAGGCCATGTCATCCACACGGCTGAGACACACGGCTGTGTCTCTGCCAGTGTGCTCAATTCTAAGCATTCTATTTTACAAATTTGAAATATAGGGGACACACGGCCAGACCACATGCCCATGTACCAGGCCGTGTGTCACATACGATCTAGACAGACGCCCATGTGTCTACCCGTGTGGACGAAATATGTCCATTTCTTAGCCTCATTTCTCACCCAAGCTATGCAATTTTCCTACACCAACACTTACAAATATTTTCCAACCAATTCAAGCATAAATTCAAAGCCACTATACCATTTGTTATTGTATAAAATCACTTACCTTCATCTTAATTTATTTACTTTACTTACCTTTTATACAACTTGAATTTCTCATTATATGTAACACCCCAAACCCGGTCTAAACGCTACGACCGAATCTGGCGTGTCACTGGGAAGAAAACGTTTTACAACTATTTTGTCGTCTTGATTTGAAAGGAAAACTCTTGGTGTAGTTAAGAAAAATGTGGTTGAATTGGGGTGAATCGTTAAAACATTTTGAAACTTAATTTTAGCGTGTTAGAATTACCTTGTTTTTATCATTCATTCGAAGTATATCTTTAAAAAAAACTCAGAAAATTATCTTAAGTTTATAAAAAACGTTCATATCATAAATTACTTGGCATGCCTTTTTCGTTTTATGGTAGTTTAAGGAAAAATAGAACAGATAACAACAAAACCCAAAACAAAGTTTAAGTGGCCTTATTACAAACTGAAACCCAAACTTAAAGTAAATAAGAACTAAATTCAAATTAACATTTAAATTAAATGTTGAGCATGGCCACCGCGAGTCCACCCCGGCTTCGGATCCATAACTTAAGCATTATCTGCAAAATGTAACGGAAGGGGTGAGTCACCGAGACTTAGTGTGTAAATCCCCATCCCAAAAAATGTTATGCTCTTGCATAGATTCATATAATATTATGCATGTCATGCAACCCATTGCCTAATTATTCATCCGAGTCTCCCAAATCTACCCCTTGTGGCACCTAGCCACTGGTGGTACCTAACCACTGGTAACCGAAGTTACAAATATTCATGTGTGGGGCCAACCCACTTGTGGTACGATGACGATCCCTTAAATCGATATGTGGGGCCAACCCACTGTGGTACCTAACCACTAGGACAAGTCACAAAATAAGCACATGTGGTACCTAACCACTGGTGGTTCCAAACCACTGAGACTTAGTCACAAAATCATGTTATGTGGGGCCAACCCACGTGTGGTACCTAACCACTGGTGACAGTCTGATAAATCATGCTTTCCCCCTCCTCTCATCATACCTATATGCTATGTATATGTTTTTCAATACAATATAATCATGCCTAATGCATAGGAAAATACAACATGGCACACACAGGTTTCACATAGATCAAGCACGATATTTACCATAATAGACTTATCCGGAGTCCTTGCTTATAAGGGTAACGTAATGTTTCCCACTGTTAATCCGACTTTCAACAAACACAACATTTAACATAACACATATGAAGTGTGTAAGAGTTACACACCTATTTCTCGTACTATCGCACTCACTGCTTTAACACTATCGTCCTCGAGACTACCACTATAGGCCTACGATCTATCTCCGATGTCAGCCTACACCTCGGTGGCCAATCTCGCACTCCTGATACCGCTCGCTTCTTGTAGTTAAGGGCCGAGTTTACAGATTCAACCCCTCCTATCGCTTGGCTGAAATTTGAGTCCATAACAATCCCTTGGTCACTAAATCGAATTTAAACGATGAGATCAAAACTAAGAGGTAATCATAATACTTAAAGCGAAACCCTTACCTAGATTGTCAAATCCCGAAAATCCTCAAGAAAGCGTCACCACCCTATCTACATTCGGCCAAGCATCCAACGTTAAACCAACACGATTATCGCACCTACGCTTGATGAGATCCGGTAAAAGAGAAATGATCAGGGAGTGGCCATTCGGCCGAATCTTACTACCAACACATACCTTCGACTTTCCTCACAGTTTGGCACGAGAGATCACAGCAACAAAGATTCGGCTTCTACGAATAAAGAGTGGAAACCAACAAGATCTTAGGGAAGTAATTCAGGTTAGAAACTAAATGAGAAATAGAGAAATAGCAAGGAAGAAAACCACGAAGAACTTACCAATCTTGAGATGATGATTCGGCTATGGTGTAACCGGGAAAAGAGACCGATCTTGAAGGTTTGGTTATGGGAGAAGAAAGTATGGCCAAAGAGGGTTCACTTTTAGAGAAAATATTGAGGAGGAGAGGAGAGCTAGGGAGTTGTGGCAAAGAAAGGAGAGGAGCTCACAAGAGAAAGGAAATTTCGGCTAGAAGAGAAAAGATGAGAAGAAAAAGATGACAAAAGAAAGTGATCACTTGCCTACTAATTTCGGCATATCAAACCCCCTCCCCAGAGTTTGATTTTCAGCCAACACTGCCGTCACCTGATAGCTCTTATCCCTCTTGATATCTTAATCTATATCCTCCCCTCAAAAGAGGCCTTCTTAGCACCAACTCCTCTCGTCCTATTATCAGCATACAATTAATCAAAATAAAAGAATTAAATCCCCTATTTTGGAGCTATTGTGCCGTCCTCCCTTCCCCCTCCTAGAAGTGCCGAATTCTAGCCCAAAAGCATGGGCTCCAAGCGTCCAAGTTAAGCCCAATCCTTCCCCTTAGTGACGCCGCCCACTTGCTCCCCTACGGCACCACCTAACTTTTGGGCCACAAGCCCACCTTGCAATTTAAACATAGATACCCATTTTTATTATGTCATGTTGTAGCTCTTTAATAGAAAATTAACCCAGGTCTCAGCCCAAACCTGAGCCCAATTCGCACCTCTAAACCTCAAGCTAACACTTTAACCCTACAACACACAAAATGCATAGACCCACTTATTCAGGATGTTACATTATAATTTCATATTTATATTCATACATGAATATGTGTTATTTCATATCCATCTTTAACATCAAAACAAGTTTCTCTAGCCATTCCAATGGCTAGATTAGGTTCAACATATACAAACCATAATTTGGTCAAATTTGCCTATACATGCCATTATACCAAAACAAGATTTTCATTTATACCAAAATAACAGGAGGATAGTGTGATGAATGCTCCAACCATTCTCCAACCTTCACGAGCTTTAAGTACTATAAAACAGGGAAAAACAAACCTAGTAAGCATTATATGCTTAGCAAGCTAGTATAACTAGAGTTTAACATACCAATCATATTTAACATTTAAACCATTCATAAGCATACTTTCCATTCAATTTGGCATTTAACCTAACCACATGCATCCAATCAAACATGTTAATCACAAATATACCATAATGTATTGATGAGCTCATCATGTCATATTCCATCAAGTTTTCCTCTTTTCATTTCAAATTCTCATGTCTCATTAATCATTTTATCCGTTGAACTATTGAATTTCCGATGGATATTTTCGATAGTACATTCAGAGTGTACAATTACATTATCCATCAATTCATATATAGTAGTACCTATTAAGGTTCACTCTCGAGCCACATAACATACAGTAGAATTACAGTCCAGGCTAAATTCTGTCTGTAACATACACTCTAAAAGCTTTGTCAGGATTACCAGTCCAGGCTAAATCCAGTCAATTAGGATTACCTGTTCAGGCTAAATCTTAATTGAAACATATACTTGAGAGGCTCACTTGAATTACCCGTCTCGAGCTAAATTCATTCTGCGACACATGCAGTTTTATCGGAAATCACATTTATCCATCGGAATTCAATATTCACACGGAATTTAACCCTTTTCAATAAATTTCCAACATATACCATTCCTTCCATTGCAATTTCCATATATTTCATATATGCGATCTCATATAACATATTCAATGTAATTTAGCATTCAAAACAACACATTTCTATGCTCATTTAAGTTATACGAACTTACCTTGATATTTGTTCGTAATTAGAATCTACTAATCAAATCTTTTTCTTTCCATGATCTAACTCTTTGTTCGATCTTTTGGATCTATATAATTACATTTAATCATAAATTTAACACATTTTATATTCCATTAAACTCAATTTACACCCGTGCAAAATTACCATTTTGATTATCGCACCCACGCTTGATGAGATCCGGAAAAGAGAAATGATCGGGGTGGCCATTCGTGAATCTTACTACCAACACATACCTTGACTTTCCTCACGGTTTGTACGAGAGATCACAGCAACAAAGATTCGGCTTCTACGAATAAAGAGTGGAAACCAACAAGATCTTAGGGAAGTAATTCAGGTTAGAAACTAAATGAGAAATAGAGAAATAGCAAGGAAGAAAACCACAAAGAACTTACCAATCTTGAGATGATGATTCGGCTATGGTGTAACTTCGGGAAAAGAGACTGATCTTGAAGGTTTCGGTTATGGGAAAAGAAAGTATGGCCAAAGAGGGTTCGGCTTTTAGAGAAAATATTGAGGAGGAGAGGAGAGCTAGGGAGTTGTGGCAAAGAAAGGGAGAGGGAGCTCACAAGAGAAAGGAAATTTCGGCTAGAAGAGAAAAGATGAGAAGAAAAAGATGACAAAAGAAAGTGATCACTTGCCTACTAATTTGGCATATCAAACCCCTCCCGAGTTTGATTTTCACCAACACCGCCACACCGATAGCTCTTATCCTCTTGATATCTTAATCTATATCCTCCCTCAAAAGAGGCCTCCTTAGCACCAACTCCTCTCGTCCTATTATCAGCATACTATTAATCAAAATAAAAGAATTAAATCCCCTATTTTGGAGCTATTGTGCCGTCCTCCCTTCCCTCCTAGAAGTGCGAATTCTAGCCCAAAAGCATGGGCTCCAAGCGTCCAAGTTAAGCCCAATCCTTCCCTTAGTGACGCCGCCCACTTGCTCCCTACGGCAACACCTAACTTTTGGGCCACAAGCCCACCTTGCAATTTAAACATAGATACCCATTTTATTATGTCTGTAGCTCTTTATTAGAAAATTAACCTGTGTCTCATTCAAACCCGAGCCCAATTCGCACCTCTAAACCTCAAGCTAACACTTTAACCCTACAACACACAAAATGCATAGACCCACTTATTAGGATGTTACATTATAATTTCATATTTATATTCATACATGAATATGTGTTATTTCATATCCATCTTTAACATCAAAACAAGTTTCTCTAGCCATTCCAATGGCTAGATTAGTTCAACATATACAAACCATAATTTGGTCAAATTTGCCTATACATGCCATTATACCAAAACAAGATTTTCATTTATACCAAAATAACAGGAGGATAGTGTGATGAATGCTCCAACCATTCTCCAACCTTCACGAGCTTTAAGTACTATAAAACAGGAAAAACAAACCTAGTAAGCATTATATGCTTAGCAAGCTAGTATAACTAGAGTTTAACATACCAATCATATTTAACATTTAAACCATTCATAAGCATACTTTCCATTCAATTTGGCATTTAACCTAACCACATGCATCCAATCAAACATGTTAATCACAAATATACCATAATGTATTGATGAGCTCATCATGCCATATTCCATCAAGTTTTCCTCTTTTCATTTCAAATTCCTCATGTCTCATTAATCATTTTATCCGTTGAACTATTGAATTTCCGATGGATATTTTCGATAGTACATTCAGAGTGTACAATTACATTATCCATCAATTCATATATAGTAGTACCTATTAAGGTTCACTCTCGAGCCACATAACATACAGTAGAATTACCAGTCCAGGCTAAATTCTGTCTGTAACATACACTCTAAAAGCTTTGTCAGGATTACCAGTCCAGGCTAAATCCAGTCAATTAGGATTACCTGTTCAGGCTAAATCTTAATTGAAACATATACTTGAGAGGCTCACTTCGAATTACCCGTCTGAGCTAAATTCATTCTGCGACACATGTAGTTTTATCAGGGAAATCACATTTATCCATCGGAATTCAATATTCACACGGAATTTAACCCTTTTCAATAAATTTCCAACATATACCATTCCTTCCATTGCAATTTCCATATATTTCATATATGCGATCTCATATAACATATTCAATGTAATATAGCATTCAAAACAACACATTTCTATGCTCATTTAAGTTATACGAACTTACCTTGATATTTGTTCGTAACTAGAATCTACTAATCAGAAATCTTTTTCTTTCCACGATCTAACTCTTTGTTCGATCTTTTCGGATCTATATAATTAAATTTAATCATAAATTTAACACATTTTATATTCCATTAAACTCAATTTACACCCCAGGCAAAATTACCATTTTGCCCCCATACTTTTCATAAATTCCAATTTTATCCCTAGGCTCGGAAAATAAAATTCATGCAATTTAATCCTTATTTCCAACCTAGCCAAATTTCATATACCATAATAGCAGCCCATGAATTCCATAAAAATTAGAATTTTATCATGGTTTTCACCATTTTTCAATTTAGTCCCTAAATCACGTTTCCATGTAAATTCACTTTGTAAAAGTTGTTTATACATCAACAACCTTTCATTTTCTACCCTAAACTTTTAAATTTCAGCATATTCATCCATGGCACAATTTCCATACTTTGATAACTTTTCAAATTAATTCCCTAAATAGATACTTTAAGCTATCCCGATTCTAAATATATAAAAGTACTAAAAACGGGACTTGAAAACTTACCCAATTAAGCTTGAAAAGTTATTTTTCTCTCTCCTAGGGCTTCCATAAAATTTTGGGATGAAGATGATATGAAAATAAGATGATAATTCTATTTAATTAATTATCATCTTTTAATTATTTTATTTTCCAATTTAGTCCTTAACCTTTTCTAATTTTTCCATGGATGACTCACCAAAAATATCTACATATTTTTTTCAATGGTAAGGACCTCAATTTTTGAATTCCATAGCTATTTAACGCATATAGCTACTAGAATTCAAATTTTACATTTTACGCAATTTAGTCCTTTCTACAATTAAGCACATATTTGATAAAATTTTCTTATCAAAATTCTCATACAACCTTTCTATCAGATTACTAATCATTTCATAATATTAAAATATTTTGCCTTTTCGGCTCGAATTTGTAGTTACGAAACCACTATTCCGACTTCACTGAATTTGGGTTGTTACACACACGGTCTAGGCTTTTCCACACAGCCAGAGCACATGGGCATGTGGTCTTAAGGCACTTGTTTTGGTTCTGTGTGTTATTGATCCGAAGATGTGTCTGTGTGTTTCGACCCTTGGCTAAGCCTTAGAAAGGGTAAATAAAACTTTGATTTGGGCTGCAGCTGGTGTGATATTTGTAATCGTTGTGTGAGATGTCTGACTCTAAACTCGGTTAGTTGGGTGTGTGTGCATATCTGACTCTGTTTGACTATCTGTGGATGTGCTCTTTGTTTTGTGTGTTAATGTATACATACATACACTTACATAAAGTTTTGGGTGGGATTGCGAAGAGAAGAGAGACTGATTCTGATCTGATCCGGCAGTTCAATTGCAAGCTTATTTGTACAGCGGTTTACGACACTGTACGACACATACGTTAGCTTTGTTGAGTACCATTATATGATTTGGTTGATAAGCCATCATTTTCGGGCAACCCGGGGTGGCAGGTCATTGTTTCCGGGCAACCCGGAATGACTTTACATGGTTGTAGGGTTGGATGGGCCTTTCGAGGTCCTTTTTGGTGTGTTTTGGTTGGATAAGCATAATCAAATCTTATGGGGTGTGATCGGGGGACGGGTAGGTGTATTGGCTGGATGGGTGGGTTTTATTGCTTGACTACTTTCCATACGCATCTATTTGAGCATTCTGGGTGCTTGATTATCTGACTGTATTCTATCTGACTAAAAACACATATGACTGAGTATTTTGGGCATGATGTGGTGTGTGTTTGAAATGTTACGTTCCGTTGGGACGTTGATCTCGAAATTACCTTCTGTTTCAGTATATATTTGTAGTTGTTCGATATTGAATTGGGTACTGTATTTCTGTTCTTAGTCTTGATTCGAACTCACACTGAGCTCATGTAGCTCACCCCCTCTTAGTGTTTTTTTTAGGTACACTTTCGTTTTCTGCAGTTGGACTCGGCAAGTCGAAGGTCTCAGAAGCATCACCTTTTTCTTTAACTGGTTAATAAAACATTTCTTAAAATCTGAGTTTTATGTAAATGATTTTGGATTGTAACTTCTATTTAAACACTGTGGTAAAAAATGTTTTGAATTAAATTATTTGAATAAAACTATTTTGCGTTGAAGATTGGGATTTGATAACTGAAGTTTTATGTAACTTAAAGAAACTGGGTGTTTCTAACTAGATAAACTAAAATTTTACCTAGATCACTTCGGTGATCAATGTAACCTCCGAGATTCGGTCTATACTCCTATGCCGGGTTTCGAGTGTTACAGGTTGAGTCATACCTTAATCCCTTCACAATTTCCATGATTATTGATAGTCAAATCCCCAATTTCGCAAGGACCTAAAACAAAAAAAGGGGGACAGCAGACTTGTGAGTGGAAGAAAAATTTTGTAGGATTCGAAATTACCTGAAAATTTTCAGTTTGGGTTTCTGATCCAGTAGCTCTCATGGTCTTTTGCATTCCAGATTCCCACTCTTTCCCATGGCTTTTAAACCTGGGCCATTACCCTTGCCGTTAATAATAATTAGGCCATTCGAAACTTTTGTTGCCCCAAGCGCCAATCCATTTGAATTTCCAATTTCCAAATTCAACACAGCCAAATCACCTTTAATGGATCAGGTATGGCCTATTTTATTTAAAGGCCCCAACCTAACCAATTATGTTCAACAAATTGCTTTTCATTTCCAATTGTTCGTTGACGAGAAAAAATATCCACCAACAGAATTTCCATGGTATCATACTCTGTAGAATTTATTTCCCCTTTAGTTTGTTTCCTTTTCTAAAATGCTCAACGTTCGAAAACGAGAACCAGAAAATTGTTCGCCTGGATTATTTTTTCCCCTAGCTTCGTGGTTCCCTTCATTGACGCTGATTTTTGCATTCCACCAGCATCCAGGGCCCAAAAGCATTGTTCCCTACCGCCATGGGGTGAGCAACATTTTTCGTCTCCGGCGACGAGTTCATCCTTATTAAATCAAACGTCTTCTCTCTCAAAAGACCACAATTTTTCTTGAAGTGACTGTAACAACCATAAGAGAAACAAACAACTGGTAAGGATTCAAACTCGATTCGATGAATGGTTCCATTAATTAAAACCTTAGTTATTAATGGCTTTTCCAAATTAACAAACACTACCATTCGGGCATACTGACCTCTCGCATTATTATCTGTGTTTAGATCCAATTTTACTACCTTTCCCACCAGTTCTACTGTTTCCAATAAAATTTTCTTCTTGTACATGTGACCTGAAAGCCCTGGGAAACGGATCCATGTCATGACTACACTAGGATAAGGTTTTGCGGGATTGAACTCCACAGTCCAAGGTTGAACCATTAGATATTAACCAAAAATGGTCCAAGGACCTTGAGAAAGAACCTTATGATAATCCTCAGGACTTTGGAACTTAACCAAATAATACCCATTTTCAATGTCCATCAATTGAAAGGGCAAGGATGGCTTTCATAGATTCATTTTTGAAGTGTCGCAAAGCCTATATTCCTCCCTAAAAGTTTAATCACCACCGAGGTAGCCATGTGATCGATTAATAATTGATTTACCTTGTTAGAAAATTCAATCGACGAAATACCGTTTACTGTGGATTTTTTGATATCTCTATCTAGTATTGCAAATCCTCCTCTTTAGATGAAACTACTCCATTGTCTCCACAGTGTTCTTGTGTACTCGTCTTCAAAAGCATCTCTTTCCCAGACGACCTTGATTCTGGAGATGAACCACCAACCATTTCCGAATTCATTATCGGGATGGAATCCTTAAAGCGAACCTTCTTAGTGTTACTATCGCCGGCTGAATCAGGATCACCACTAGAATTTTCGATTTGATGAACGTCATTACCATTGAAACAGAGAGAACTCATCATTTTTTTTATCCTATCATTAATTATTTTTAAATCATACATTTCATTATTTATTTTATGTCATTGATTGCATTAGTATCATAAGTCAACTAGATATTTAATTATTAAAATATAGATTTTGAATATTGAGTTTTATTTTCACTAACTTGATAAAGAAAATGACAATATCATGATAAACAATTAGAGTGCATTTAATATTCTTAATATGATATATTTATCTATTTTAATTTTCTTTTCCCACAATTTAGACAATTTTTTATTCTAATTCGTATATATTACATATGTGTTGTTATTATTATTAGTTTCAAATCTTTTTTTAATTATTTATTATATATTATTTTTAAATATACACATGTGTTTTAAATACGTGGTTTTCACACGCATTTGCATGTGAAAATTTCTAATTCATATAATCTATGCAGTTTAAGCAAGTGATACAAAATTTGCTTAAATAAATAAATTTAAATTATAAAACCCAAATTAATATAATTCTTTATACCCGTTTGGTTGAGTTAATGTCATCCATTTATCATATTCTAATTTAGTTGTGAAATTATAAAAAAAAATATTGATATTTTTATAGTATGACAAATATTATTTTGAGAGTGTTTTCACTTTTATCTTTTATAAAATAACAAATATTTTATCTTGAAGGTGTTTTTATTTTTATATAAAATCTAAAAATTAGATATATGTGATAAAATTTGAACATAAAAACTATAACTTTTAATATTTTAATTTTACCGTTTTAACCAAAGCTTAATTTAATTTTTATATTAATTTTTATAAGTGCATTATAATCTAATCTAATAATTATTTAAATCGTAGATTTTTTTATAAAAGGTATAATAATTTATTTGATGTTTCAATTTTAAAAAAGGATCATTTCAATATTTCATTTAAATTTTTATCTCTTTTTAATCTTTAAACTCATTTATTTATTAAATCACTCAAAATAGATGGAAAAGTTAACATTCGTTAACTTTTGCTAACTTAACATACACATGAATTGTCACATCAACATTTAATTAATTTTTAAAATTTAAATAATTTAAAATCTTTTAATTTTTAAAAAATTAAGTAATTATTGATGTGACATATACTAGATCTGTCACGTCAATAAAATTAATAAATATTAATTTTATTTATCTATTTTAAAATAATTTGATAAATAATAGAAATTCAAAAATTAAAACGAGAGAAAAATTAAATTAGAAATTAAAATAACAATTTTATAAAATCGAAGAGGTAAATAAGCTAATGGTGCATTTTATAAAAAGGTTAGGTTTTGGGGAGAGAATAATAAACTTTCAAGTCTCATTTACCAAGGACAGATCTGTAGCTACCGCTAGAATCTAAGGTAACTCGGATTATTGATTACAAATACCCATATATTTTAGTTAATTTTATTGCACCCACTCAATTGTACTAATATCAATTATTTTAACAATTGGAAGTTCAGTAGCTTCAATTTTTTTTCTTGAAATAAGTAGGTTCAATGTTTCTACTTTACTAATTTAAGGGCTTCTTTTATTAAAAATATCAGTGAGATTAATATTTAAAATATATTCAGAGTGAAATTAAAATGGTATAATAATAAATTTAATTTTTATTATTTATATTTTTTGTGAATTTAGTTTAATTTGATTTTAATTTTTAAAAAATTGAATTTGATTATCAATTTTTTAAAAAGTCAAATTGTTATTTTTAACTAAAATACAAACTACAACATTAAAATTTTTAAACATCACAAGTCGTATGGTAATTCATATATATCGTATGCATGTTACATAATGAATTATTATGTCAATATTATTAAAAAATTAATATTTTAGTCAATATTTTTATTAAAAATAATTTTTATTATTTATTAATCTCAAAATTTAATTAAAAAATTAGACAAACATAAGTTGAATTTATCGTTACGCTAACCAAAATAGTTCAAGAGATACATACACATAATGAAAGCCTGTATTTTTCTCTTTCATTTTGCTATCCCAATGAGAGTTGTTTGACGCCAATGTCGATCGACGGCTTTAGGGCTGACCGCCGACCTCTTGATCCTTGCCTTTCTCCTCCACAAGTCTACACTGTCCTTCCTTCTCTTGTTTCAGCATTGCTTTCCTTTCTCTTTTTCCATTTTTCTACTTTTGCTTCTTCACCTCCGCCCATTTCTTCCATCAATCTTGCAGTCGTCGCTTCACTGAGAACATCGTCGGCTTATCTCCAGTCACCATGTGGTCCTCTCCTGCCTTTTTCTTTCACATTTTCCTTTCTCCTTTGCTTTAAAGTTCTTATTTATGTTGGTGTATGTTGGTGTTTTTCGTCAGGGGCTGCACTTCGATGGTGCCAAGGTCTAGTCAATGCCACCTTTCTCAGGCAGTAGACGATATTTCCATCTCTCTTGTTTTTAAGGGATGCGACTTCTCCATATGTGAGTGCATGGCCTCTGCATTGGTGATTTCCACCACTCCCTATTGGTGTATGACTCTATCTAAAGGCCTTCGTGGTTGGGTGATCTTCAGTCTCATATCTAAAGGCCTTAGGAGGTTGAGACTTTGTCACTCTTTTCCTATTTTTTTTGTCTTTATTGTTTTTTGTTGGTGTTTTGTGGTCTCTTGTGTTAGGTCATTTGTGTCCTCTTTGGATAGGTCGGTGGTGCCTTCTTTCATTAATCCAAATCAGCATTAAGTGCGCATTGGTTTCAATAAAACAATAGTTTTAAGTAGTAAAATGAGGCCAAAAAGAAAGAAAGTTTAAGTGCGAAATCAGCATTAAACCTTTTTATAATATAAATTTCAGTACTAAGATTGTTGTATTGTGAATTCAATACTTGGACGTAATTAATATTGAATATTCAAAATATAATTAGAAAAAAAAAAGTTCCAACACCGAGTGAGTTAATAAATTGGCTACAAATGGTAATTGAAACCACAACAGAAACAGTAACTTCATTTTATTATTCCTTTTATTTTAGTTTCCAAACTCTCCCACTCTCTGGTAAAACTAAAAGAAGAGGATGTAATGTAAAATCTAAGGGCACTTGAACTTGTTATGGGTCTTGATCTGTGAGTAGCAATGGCAGGAATCTCGGCTAGCTCTAGGACCATCAGGCACACAGTGATCGGGGCACCTGTGGCAGCAGGCTATGCATGTTTTATTGCACATCTTTGGCTTCCATGAAAGGCTGCACCGCTTTGCACACTTGTTCGGGCATGCGTCTGGAACTGCATATATTTATTTATCAGCTAAAGAAAACAAAGATGGAAAAGGCATAGTATTTAATAACATCAACATTGATATTCTTACCCTGGGGGCCTGGGGCTTGTGCTGCAGAAAGCTGAGCCATCAGCATTCCCACCTCACACAGTAGCACAAGGCAAAGAAGTAATGAAAGTAATGGTGTGGAAGTCCTGCTGCTCGCCATTTTCTACTTTCTTAAGAGATAGAGATTATATTAGAATAAGAGAAGAGAGTGTTTGGTGGTTTTGGAAAAGCTGGTTTTATAGAGATGAAGGGATGGGGGCATTGGCATGAGCCGTAAGGTTGCCGAGAAAGTTCCATCCTGCCAGCACATTTCTCGATGGTTTTCGTCTTGCAGTGAAGATATGAATCACTCTGCATATAATACGGGTTTCCCATTAAATTACATAACAAACATAGCCCCCACATAATTAAATTACCGGTTCAGATTTTTTTTTTTTTAAAGTAAAATCCATCTATACTATATTTATGGTTTTAATCGAGTTGTTATCAGGTTATTGTGATACGTGGCATGTATTCAATTTTCAACAATAAAATTTGATAAAATTTTTAATAGGATAATTATTTTAGTTTTTATCTAACATATAAAATGTATTTTGAACCAAATTTTAGAAAAATATTTACATATGGTGTGATTTAAACTTAAAATTTTTTTGTTCAAGTATAATTTGAACCAAATTTTGCTTGAGAATGTGAACACCAAGCTAATAGAACATAAATTAAGGTTATCAAACTCAAAATGCTATAATCTTTAACATTTTAATTAAAGCCATATTTAGTTATTATATTAAAATTTTAATTTTGTTACATAATTTTCACTCATATCATTAGTATGTCATAATATAGTATACTTTAAATCTTTGTATTCTCTATACATTTAAAATTTAATTTTTTACTTGATATATTTTTCAATTTAAAAATTAACTCTAATTATTAATGATCATTAAAATAATTTTGTTAAATTCATTGATACGAAATTTTAAAATAAAAATATTCAATTTATAACTAGGTAAAAAAACATTGCAAAAGATACTTTAATAACATTAATGATTGGTCCTGTATTTTTAAATTAAAAAGTATATGAAATAAATTCTTAAAAATAACAATAAGGACTAATTTTAAATTTTAAATGTAAGAAGAATATTTGGCCTTTTAATTAAACTAATAAAAATTAATTAATTGTCAAAATAACAATCTTTTAATTAAATATCAAAATGACTAAAAGCTTTAGAAATTTAGGTGAGCCAAATTAAATGCTCAACAAGTCACGTCACATAGGGATTAAAAATAATTTTGGTGGAATTCATTTGAATTCACACATACATCTGAGAAATCTATAAAATCTAAAAATTGAGGATTTTAAAATAATTTTCATTTTGGTGAGCCATTTGAAATGGCGCCACCTTACAACTTATTTTTTTCATTTTGTCTTTTTTTCTTTTCATGTATTTAAAATTAAAAGCTTAAAAGTAATTTTCCTTTTTGGTGGCCATTTGAAATAACGCCACCTCTGAATTTTTTTACTTTTATATTAATTTTTATTTTATTTTATTTATTTATTTATATTATTAATTTTAAAATATTTTAATGTATTTAAATGTTTTATAATATATTTTAAAATTTTAAATAGTATTTTAAATGAATTTTAACTTTAGATATATTTTAGTAATTATTTTAAATATTATATTTTTATTTTTCAAGTTTTTGAAAAGTTTGGGGACTTAAAAGTAATTTTTCTTTTTTGGTGGTGCCATTTGAAATAACTAAATAAAATAAAATAATAAAATAATGAAAAGTAAAAAAAAAAAGAAAAAGGGTAAGAGGGTGGTGGCGCCATTTCAAATGGCACCACCAAAAAAGGAAAAATTACTTTAAGTCCCCAAACTTTTCAAAACTTGAAAAAGTAAAAATATAATATTTAAAATAATTACTAAAATATATCTAAAGTTAAAAATTTATATAAAATACTATTTAAAATTTTAAAAATATATTATAAAACATTTTAAATACACATTACAAATATTTTAAATTTTATAATATAAAATAAATAAACAAAATAAAATAAGAAATTAATATAAAAGTAAAAAAAAATTTAAGAGGGTGGTGGCGCCATTTCAAATGGCACCACCAAAAAGGAAAATTACTTTTTTGCCTTTAATTTTTAAATACATGAAAAGTAAAAAAAAGACAAAATTAGAAAGAAAAAAAAGTAGAAGATGGTGGCGCCATTTCAAATGGCTCCACCAAAATTAAAAATTATTTTAAAGGCCCCAATTTTTAAATTTTACAAGATTTTCCTCAGATTTATATATGTGGAGCCATTCAAAATGGCTCCACCAAAAAATTATTTTTTAATCTCCTATGCTGACGTGGCAACTTGGTGGAGCCATTTAATTTGGGTCCACCTAAATTTACTGTAGCTTTTAGGTCATTTTGGTATTTAATTAAAAAGGTGGGTTATTTTGACAATTAATTAATTTTTTGGGTTAGTTTAATAAAAAGGCCAGAATATTTAGAGAAATTTTATTTTTTCTATTCTAGTTGGTTAAAACAAACGACCCGTTTAATACATTATTTTTCCACGGGGATGAGTGCACCGACATCAAAATTTTCTATTCTGTATTATTATTATTATTATTATATTATTATTATTATTATTTTCTGTGTTAATTTGCTTACTAAATTAGAATTTGAAAAATAATATAAGGAATAGTTATGTTATTATACTGTTTATTTGTTATTTTTATTTTCATAATTATATTTTTTTAAAAAAGGAAAAGTTAAATGAAAAAATCAAACAAAACAAAATCTTAATTGATAAAAATATAGCGCTAACATAAACTGTTGGCTTTATATATATATATATATAACCTTAAAATTTTTGAATAATTATAAAAAACACCAACTGTTTTATTGTATACATAAATTACTTCAAATGAATAGTAAAAGTTAGTGAAACCAAAGAGATTAACGCCACCAACATGTTACATCACTAACATATATAAAAATCAGAGAAATATCAGTAATTTTAATAATTTGAGGTAAAAAATAAATAATGGTAATACAGTTATAGAGAATGGTGTTACTACTTTAATATGTCAATTTTTTAGAATTATTTTTAATTTAAAATTAATATTTTATTTGATGGAATCATAGAGAATGGTGTTACTATTGTCAGATTTTTAAAAAATATGTTATTTTTAATTTAAAATTAAAATTTTATTTGGTGAAATTATTTTTTGGCATGATCAAATGGCTATATATAACCCCAATGACAATTCACTCTAAGTTGAAGAATTTTGTTTTTAATCTTATTATGTTAAAGGATGAACGTGAGAAATGATGAGTGTTTTTATGTTTTTGTGCTTTTGTTTATTTAGAAAATTTTATTATCATTTTTTATGACTCCACAAAATAAAATGTTACTTTTAAATTAAAAAAATTCTAAAAAATAAGTTGACACATTAAAGTGATGACGTTATTCTCTATGGCTCCACCACTATTATTTTTTTTAGCCCCCAAATTATTGAAAAATATTGATATTTCTTTAATATTTATATACGTGGCACCATTCTTTATTGCCTCACCCAAAAAATTAATTTTTAAATCTTACCTGCTGAGATGGCATGTTGGTGGTGTCAACTTTTTTAGCTCTATCAATTTTTACTATTCATTTCAAGTCATTTATGTACATAATAAAAAAATAGGTTATTTTTGTAATTATTCAAAATTTTAAGATTATTTTATGAAAAACCTAAACTGTTGGAATTATGTTTTTTATTCATTATAAATTGTAATATGTTAATAATTGTTCATTATTCTAAATTTTATTTTTATGCTTTTTTAAAAAAACACATCTTTTCGAAGGAAAATAAAAGTATTTTTATCTTAAAATAACTAATTCATACATAAAAATAATAACGATAGAAATCAGATATATAATAGATAGTGCGAGTTTATATATTTAATTTATTTAATTTTATGCATTTGAATTTTACACATTTAAAAATAAATTTATAAAAAAATAAATATTTCAGTATATCTAAACAGGAGAATCGAGTTGATGTTTAATTAGTGTCGGTGGAGAGGCAAAGCGCATATACAAACGTCAACAAATCTAATGGAGTGCACCTATTTTTTATTATTGTTTTCATGTTTATTTTATCGTTGATGTTCCAGATTTGAAGTTATACATATTAATAAAGTGGTCTTTAAAATTTAAATTTGCGTTAATAAATATAGTATAATATAATAATTTACTAATCTCGGAGTAACAATAATAAATGTTAATAACTGTGGTTATTTTTATAAGTTAAAATTTATTACATTGATAGACAATAAATTTTTTATTGCACAAATAATTTTAAAATTTTGACTTTTTATTTTTTAGATATTTTATTATAACTTGCACTTGACTGATTTATAGAGTCTAAAATATTTATTTTTTAATATTAGTTTATTTATTATATCAAAAGTCAAAATTGAACGCGCTAACAAGCAAGGACAGCTAGTTGTCTTTGTTGTGTTGTCTGATTTCTCCTGTTGACACCCTGTCACTCGTTTTTCTTTTTGGTCTAATTTTAAACGCACCCTTTTTATTTATCCATTTGTGAAAATTTAGTCCTTACTCAAAATGAATCCCTTTATTTTCGATTTCTTCCGTTAACTCTATTGCTTAACCTTTACAATTTTGTAAATTTAACTCTTTCATTATAAAAATTTTAAAAATTATAGAAAAATTTTAAAATATATATTTAAAATTTTCCCAAGTCAACAAATTTAAAAGAAGATAAAAACTAAAAAAAAATACTACAAATCATTCTTTGAGTCTTGAATCATGATATATTGTAGAGAAGAAAATAATGTATAAAATAGTGGGGTCACATCATTTATATTTTTTAATAGTTTAATATTTTATAAGTATTTTTATGTTAAAAAGATTAAATTCAAATACAAATTTTAGAATTTAAGATAAAATTATTAATATAACATTAAACTATTAAAAATAGATAAAATCTATCCTCAATCCTAAAAATATAAAATAGAGTTGTGGACTCGGCATGTCCTGTCTCCATCAGGTAAAACTGGATGAATTTTCATGGATTACGGCAAATATATCAATCATTGTTTGCATCAATATAACTCACTTACTCTTACTAAAATAAATACATAGCTAAAGCTTATTATTGTCCTCTTAAAAAGAAAATGTATGGTGACAACACCGTTTACAAACATTAGTGATGTTACATCCAATGCCTAGAGACATCAACAATCATTTAAACTGCAAAGTCAACTATAATAAACTTAAGCTCTTGAAAATTATTTCAAACATTGATTCCCGCATCATAGACATGTTGGAATACTTTCAAAAATATTTATAATAATTGATGTGGTTTTAGACAAAATTTAAAGAATCGAAATTTAATTCAATTTATAAGTGAAACTTTTTAGAATAAAAGTATTCTTTCTATTTTATGATATATATTTAATTTGAAATATAATATTATTTGTTTATTTACACCATGTTCTTAGTAATTAGCATTTAAATGTTATCGATAAGACATATTTTAAATGTATTAATTACTAAAATAAAAGTTTGTAGATGGTCATATAATATGAATAGTTTTGAATGATTTTAAAAATAATTATAAGCTAAATGAGTTTTATATATGATTACACATTTTTAGTATACATTATAAAGGTCGATTAGAAGTAGTTTTAGCTACAAATAAAATAAATCATATGCAATATGTATGGTTAATTTTTGTGTCAAGATAAAATAGTGGAAAACATTAGTGATATCACAAAATCACTATTTTGGTATAAATTATTCAATGGAAATGTGAACGTGATAATCATATATTTGAAATTTAAGATCATATTATGCATGTTTATGATGGTGCACGTTTATATATATATATATATATATGATTTGGGTATGGTCTATAATCTTATGGTTTTGTAATTTTGAGATACAATGAAATATGAAATATATTTTGGAAGCCATAAATTAATGATCTCATGAGTATGAAAATAGCAATATGAAGCTATTTAACCCATTTAGGTGATGGATATAATTTTGATAATAGTCTAAAAAAAAAAACTAGTAATGTCAATGATGAATGATGTATAATGAGTGATATTATAGTCAAATGATATGACGGATGATGTCTTCTAATATGATTATGTTATAAAAATATATTAAATATTATTGATTTGTTGAGAAAAAGTGAAGTTATTTGAGTATGCATACAATAGATTTTTGAAGTCATATACTGACTATGAAAAAGAAGATATGAAAATAACAGATATATGATCTTATTTCACTAAAAGATTTGTGGCTTCTTTACAATAGTTTACTTAGTAAAAAAGACATGATAATAACAATAAAATGATCACTTAAAAAGGTATCGCTACTTGAGCCTTGACATATTTATACCTCAAAACCAAATATTAATACTTAACCATTCCAAAACCTTAATTAGTTGTCGACTTGAAATGTACCAAAACCCGACTTGGGTACTCATACCTCGCTACAACCTTAAGTCACTCTAAACACAAGTCTATACCTTTCTTCCAAGACACCTTTAATCAATTGCTCGTCTTTCATAAGATGTAATTCAACTAGAAAGACACTCGTTTAACAACATGGATCATAAGTTAAAAGATATCCAACAACTAAACTTGAACACATCAATCTAACCAACGTTACAGGTTCTCCTAAGCCAAAGCACACCAAAACTGTAAGAAGCATAAGACCCTTAACTATGAGGCAATTATACACACTCTTTACAAAGAAGTGTTCAAGATATAACAGTTCTTGTTAGAAGCAAAGATACAATAGCCAAGTACATCAACTTGGGACAGTTAGTGCATAACCAAAAGTAGTATATACAAGAAGCTCGAGAGTGACTTGACAAGCAAAAGATCCATGGCCGCCTTCACCATCAATCTACAACCAATGTGAGGAAAAACAAAGTTCCAGGCCAATCGAATTACTTAGTGGTGCTCTAAACTAAAATTTCAATTTACCAAATTAATATCTTTAGAAAGAGTACTTAGTCACATAGCCATTCTTATTATCAATCGACTCATTCTATTACATACAAATTTAGTCTAAATTATTCCACTTGTCATTCATTAAGCCATCTTTCATAAGTACCATATTTAATAAGTTATTAACCTTTAGGGTCAAATTTTAATGAATATTATAGCACATAATATCGACTATATTACAAATTGATCCATTGCCAAAACTTATCGATTTAACCTTCCACAAGTATCGGCATCTTGCCAAGTTTTCAACCACTAATATATTAATTATTTTTTCTTATTACCAAGAAAAGATAGAGACCTCTTTTTAGCCATTGAATTAAATTTTCTTAAAGATTGTTAGCCATTGGTTTCATTTCTCAAATTTGCAATTGTTTTTCTCTCTCTCATCTCACCCAAAATAGTCAAACAAAACCAAAATGATTTCTTTGCTTAGGCCCCCCTCACTCCACCGACTGTCTCTTGTATGGAGAAAGAAATTTGGGCTTCCATTGCTTTAGACACCTAGAACAAACACTTGCCATGCCAGTTTCTCATTCTATATAACCTTATTGAATTTGTTATTCTTATTGTTAAAGAGCCACTTTGTCACCGTCCACCAACCTTGGAAAAGAAATGGTCAAATTGCTATTCTTTGCCAAGCTCAAGTCCCTTAACTAAAAGGTGCAATTATCCTTCAAGTCCTTAGCTCATAACAATCATATAATACACATCCTCCAACTCTAAGGTTTAATTTCCTTACAAGGCCTTCTACTTTGAGCAATTAAAATGTTAGATAATTGTCCCTATGGCTCCTCTACCATTTCCACCTTATTTAAACACGATTCTTCCATACTTTTACACCAGATATACCCCATCATACTCTGTTTTGATCAGATTAAGAAATGATACTTACAGTGAATTTAGTAAATAGAATTCCATCCGTTTACGGTCACTTGTACCCAAACATAAGATTAGGTTAATAGATATCAAGAGGCAAAAGGTAGCTTAGACTACATTCAATTATTGAAGAATCACATGGAGCTTAAAAATTAACACCACCACATCTATATGCTCCCTTCGTATGAAAAATATATATATTCAATTTTAAGAAGGCTAGAACCTCACCCAGCATCGAGTACATTGCGCCATACAATCTCCCTTACAATCCACATTGTAACCCAACACTTTGGGATTCCTAAGAAGAAGATTTTTAAGAGATTTACCTTTTATTCCCCAATCCTTTTCCAGTATCTGTACATTTGTTCTCAACTCGTGTTCGATATCACATCCAAGAACTTCAGGAAATTTCTTCAGCAATTTGCGCAGATCATCGTCTGACAGACCTAGGCTTCTCAGATATTCTAATATTTCATTAACAATTTCGAACCTCGGTTCTTCCTTCTTGCGTTCTTCACCCCAATACGGGGAGTGGATGTGCCCGAATGCCTTTCCAAGTATCTTGTCTTCCTCCTCATCGCTGAAACCAAATGCCGACAATGCTTGCCTGCATGCTTCCCATGTCTTTCCCTCTGTGTTTACATTTATTGCCCATTTATGAGGAGAAAAATGGGAGCCACCAACTCTCCTTATCACTGTCTGTGGGAGCCTACTCGAGAGGGTTACGCTGAATGGTACAATATTTGGTGCAGATGTTGCAACATCAGGCTGCATCAAGAATTCATGGAAATAAACAAAACCAAGATTTGAATTAAACTTCCAAATGTTGTATACCTATTAGGTTATATGTACAAATCACAAATACAAAACTTCACATTGTTCTAATTATCAAAATGAATTAGCTGTTGTGTCATCTCTTAATTCTAACTTGATCTTATTTTCATCTTTGTTTCGAATGGTGGCAAATTGAGCAACCTAAACAACTCTTCTTACTGGGATAGTGGACCTTTTATCATTTTAAAGAGATTGAAGCATCGATATATTGTTTCTATCACATGCTATTGACATATAAGTTATTGTTGCTACTTAAGAAACACTACTAACATGGAAACCTGAATAAAGTAGGCACTAGCAGAACAGATTTTTCATAAGTTTTATAACGTACTCTTTGCCTAGAGGGCCCACAATAATAAAAATGAAAAGCATCCATGATACACTATGTCTGATACTTCTAGGATGAGATGTGAGATTGATGAAACTTACAACACAAAAACAAGAAGTCGCAGAATCAAATGTCAACAAAGACGAAGCTAACGATTTTCCCAGCATCCCTGCACTATCAGAGAAATGAGAACTGCTATGAAACAAAATAGCCAACAAAGTCGGAACAATTTAGAGAGAAGGGTCATACTCAAAATCATACCAATACTGCTAAATTATGCCCAAGGATGTCACGAGATATGCAATTAGCACTATGATATCTTACATATTATATCCAACTAGGTTCAGAAAAACCCAGCAAACTCAAAACAGCTAGATCTCCATTTAACTAAAACCACAAAAATACCTCAAGTGATATAAAGTCGTTGTACATTCAGATTATGTATTTAGTAATCTAATTTTTCTGGCTACATCATATTAAGTTTCATAGAGTTCAATTTGGGCTGCCTTAAAACCACTAGGTTTAGAGGTACAGCAGGAAGGAAGAACAAGCAATTGAATACACTACTTTGACTGTATAGTAACTAAAATTATCCTACTGATAGAACTTCTTGTTATAAGTTAGCATCCAGGGATTCTTTCATGTTAAATTGTACTAAAGAACAACTGAAATACAGTCCACCAGAAAAAGGTCAAAACTCCAAACTGCTAGGTAAGCCATGGAAGATACTTCAATTCATTTTGAAGCACTTGAAGCAATAGAATTTCCATTGTATTCTTTAACGAGAAGCTCCATGATAATTAGGAAGGAAAATCACTCTAAGAACTTAGTATTTAGAAGGCATTGGTTTAGAAATGACAACCAGTATGGAAGACAATCCCGCAATTTTTCACCGTTGTTTTGAAATTGCAGCTGGAAAGCATATAAATCCAATATTTAGGAGCCCCCACATGCACCCTTATGTAAACCTACTAACAAACAAATAAATTGGCCCTTGGAGGATTGATTACCTAAAAATGCAACAATAATAGGGCTTAAAATGCCTATTATTTGAAACCCTTTACTTTGATTATCAATCTCTTGAACCTGGAATGTGAAATTGAGCAAACCCCAAACCCTATCCTAATACAAAATTGGGAATTTTAGTGTTTTTTTTTTTTTTTGTTAACAAAAAAACATGGATGAGAATAGAAAAATTACCTGAAGGAGAGAGTGTTAAAGGTGTTGAATGGAGAAGAAATGAGGTTTGGTTAGGCCAGAAAGGAAGGGTAAGGGAAGACCCCACCCCAAACATGAGAACCACAGATCCATTCCTAGGTGACTGATTTGCCTTTTGATGATAGCCAGTAGCCAACTCCTCAAGTCAAGTGGCTGACTTTTGGATTCCCTTTGTTTACAATTAGCTGTTTGTGTGATATCTTGGGCTTGCACTGATAAGCAAGGCCTAACCATCTCGTAAATTACAGGTGTATAAATATAGATTTTGAAGCATTCATTATCTTGTATTTCTTTGTTCTTTTTTATCTTTATTTCATAACATAGCACAGTTGTGAAAGCATTAAATCTCAACTAGCTTTAAGTATTGTGTATGCTGGGAAGGATTATGAAGCAAATCAAATGCATTACAAAAGTCACACAATACACCACCATTTAACGGGAAGGATCAGTTCCGTATCAGTCATCAATAATTATTGGTGGTTTCGTTTATTTGGCGGTAAAATTTTTTCCAAAAATAGTTTTTAGAAAATAATTTATTTTTCTGAAAAATGATTTACTGAAAATATTTTTTGGTGTTTGGATGAGTCTGTGTAAAATATTTTCTATTGTTTGACAGTTTTCCTAAAAATATTTTTCAGAAAAACTGCTTTTACATATATTAATAAATTTTATATACATATTAATAAATTTTATATTTTAAATTATTTTTACAGATTTATTTATAAATAAATAAATCAAATTAAATATATAATAATATTAAATTATTAAGCTACATTATTAAACCAAAGTAAAACATAATTTTCCATAAGCTTCTTGGGAGGAATTCATATGCTTAACACAATTTCACTTTTGTGTCTAAAATAATAATAAGGTTAGTTATCTCTTTGTACTTTCATGTTAGGAATTCAAAAAACAAACAAAACTATTAAATCACATTTCACTTCCAATTATAGATAACACAAATTTTATTACATTTACGCTCTAAAGATTAGCAAGCAAAACCGCTACCACCTAAAAACAAAACTTGTTATGACTGCACAAGAACTGTAAAGTCAATCAGATTGAGGTCTCTCCGCACAAAATTCCTTTGATTTTTGTCACCTCTCAAGATACATAACTTCTTTAGGATCACCTCAAGCACATCCATCATAGAAGCGAAGAACCATCTGTCATCCGAACATCCTTTGCAGCAGAGAATTTTCATTTTGAATAGGAGCAGGTCACCGGATTCTCGATCGTAATGATTTCAAGGCGAGATTTGGGAGCAGAAGTCGATCTCTTACATTTAAGAGAAAAGCTCGGTGCTCATTCTCCACAAGATCGAATGCAACTTGGAAAGCCAAAACAAGATCCTCCTTATTTTCAGAGCGAGAAGTTTCTCCAATACATTGGCAACACCTTGAGTTCATCCAAGAACATGAGACATTGAGAAGTACTCAAATTATCGGGATAAGGCAATTTTGGTACAATTTAACAAGAAGTCAAGCACCTACATGAACCAAAGAATAACCAATGGCATTATGGATCTTGCGAATTTGCAAGGTTGTAATAGAGGAATACAATTTGTTCTAATAAAAGAATATCAAAGAACTAGTAGCAATGGCATTAATACAAAGTACTGAGATCTTGTATGAACTATGAAATATCAACCTTACCTCTCGGCCGGTATTTTCGGCTATATATTAATGAATGAGAGACATGAGTGAAATATGCTAAAGTGGCATGAACATTATCACTCCTTATTATTGCTTCCTCAAGTTTATCCATCCTCAGCACTCAATTGCAATTCCCATCCCTTGTTGGAATTTTTCATTAATAATACACCTAGATTAAATAACAAGAAGATAACCGGACTAACTCTAAATATTTACATCACTATGAAAGAAAGCTCTATTACTTGTCAAGCATTCTCTCTACAATTGCCTCCAACCTACAAATAATCTCTGCTTGCTCCATCACTAGACTTTGCATGCCTTTGACCAAGGCTAGCATACTCATATATTGCCTTAATAAATTAAGAGCATAATAAGTCAACTGCATGGACCATCGAATTTAAAACATGAAATACAAGAACAACAAAGTGAATGATTAGGCTCGCTTAAAATCCTTATTAGCAAAGAAAATACAACCAAAGCCAACATACTAATGGATTTGAATTATTGAAACTGTTATTAATGATCACAAAATATAGCAAATGACTCAAAGTTGGTACCAAAGAGAGTGTGAATATAATCGAATCCTCGAAATATTGAAAAGGGGCCACTCCAAGAGCATAAGACAACGAATCATTGAGTTCCCCAAGTAATAAAAGACCGAGGGTAAAAACATTATGGCCCAGATAAGTATAAGCCAACAAAGTCAAAATTAAATAAAAAGCAAGTAGAGAGAGGCCATCTATTGTTACTTCTCATTTACAAATGGTAAATGCAATCAAACTAAAGTTAAACATATCAAACAAAGAGCAGATTTTAACATGAAAATGAATCCAATGAAAATTAAAACATTAACATAAGTTTATATATATTTACACACACACACATACATGTTGCTTGTAACTGAAAAGCAAAAGTCACATAGATGAAGATCATGGAGTTTAGATTTTTCTTCCATTTTTTGAAAAGAACTCATCTTTTTTAAGGGCCTAAATAGTAATTTTACATTTTAAGGGGCCGGGGCCCATGCCAGCCTCCCTCTGGCTTCGCCCCTGTGCAACAACATATAATGAATTTGAAACACAGTAATTTTAGATATGGACATAGTAAGTGGTTTTATAATTATTAAAAGGAGTGGTCATAATAATTTTTTTCACCACCATAAGTGGAAAAATATAAATAAAAGAATCCATAAGTGGAAAAATATAAATAAAAGAATAATAATTTTCAAGAGTGAAGATAACTTATTTTATGGATGTGATATGAAAGACTATTTAGTTAAATATCCATTGTACACCTAAATATTAAGTATGAATTGTAACACTAATTAATTAATTAATTATTGGATTTCAACTAGTAATAATTCTTTTCATAACTAGGAGTGGAGATATAAAAATATAAAAATTAGTAGTTAGACATTAACATTTAAGATATCTAGCTAACCATATCTAATATAATTCAAACATGAATGTAAAACATATCTTTCAATTATACTAGATTTTGTTACGCACACTATATAAGTGAAAAATAATAATATTAAAATTATATTTATAAAAATAAATAATTGAGTTATAGGTGAAATGGCAAAGTGTTTATAATTAAAAGTTATTAAGGCTTATGTCAATCCTTAGACATTATTCTATTTAAACATTTAATATAAAAATAGTAAAAGATAAAAACACATTATATATTCATATTAAATTTTTATTAAAATAGGTTTTAAGTAATTTTCTAATCGAGTTTGTATTCAATTAATTTATGATAACAATTTAATAAAATACTTATATAAACATTGATGAAAAATATAAAAATAATAAATATATTTATTTTGAATATATATTTATATTTTTGGTATAATAACTTATTTAATCATTCAATTTTTTAAAAAAGTCATTTTAGTTCTTCATTTTATTTTTAGTCCTTAAATTTATATTGTTTATCAAATTATCCCAAATGGATGGAAGAGTTAACGTTTATTAACTTTGTTGATGTGGAATCACGTGTATACTACATCAATAATTAATAATTTTTAAAATTAAAAATATTTTATATTTTTAAAATAATTTTAATTTTTAAAATAAGTTTTTAATTTTTATAAAAATAATTAATTTCGATGTGGCATTTATGTGTATGTCGCATTAACAAAGTTAATAATTATTACCTTTTCAATTTAGTTTGAGGTAATTTGATAAGCAACGTAAATATAAGAACCAAAAGAAATGGAAAATTAAATAAATAACTAAAATTATAAAATTTCAGCAGCATTTATAATTTAATGAACCGAAAAGATAAGAAGAAAAGGAGAAAATAGATAGAAAGCAAGAAGGAAGAATACATGTTATAAATATATATGATATGTGTTAGTTTTAATGCAAACATGGTTGAAAGGAAAAGAATCAATCATTTAATGAAGAGTTAACCATGTAGGAGGTGGACAAAAGCTATTTTGATGATTTATTAATCTATTTTGGGAGTTTCTCTTCTGTATTGTAATGTTGGACACATTTCATCAAATCAACCAAATTTATGGACATGTCACCACCACCACCACCACCACCCATGACATCATATCATTTTCCTTTTTATACAAAATGACGTTGTAGAGGTTGATATTTTAAGTATAAATTTATTAAATATTATTAATTAAGATATTTTAGATGGACGACAGATTTACATGGACACGGACACATAATAATGGTATTACGATTATTTATACGGATCTTGGTGACACGGTAATTTTTAAAAATGAGGACACGGGTACGGTAGGATACGGCAATGAAAAATATTTTTATTATATATATATATATTTATGTTAAAATACTCAATTTAAATAAAAATATTGATATTTTTCATTAATATATACTTAATTCTTTTTCATTATAAATTTATAATTATATAAAACAATACATTAATTAATTTTTTTCACAACATTAATTTTTTCTTTTTTTTACACAACATTAATTTTAGGCATTAACTTTTTTTTCAACATTAAGCATTAACTTTTTTTTAGCTCTTTTTATCTTTTTATGCAGCCCATTTTTTTCTTCCCATTTACTCCTTTTTTCCTTTCACATTTATCATATTTACCTTTGCCTTGCTCGCTTTTTCATTCTCGTAAAAAAATTCAGCAGAGACTCGAGTGTCATTTTTGACACGCTTCAAAGCGTGTCATGCACGTATCCGGCCGTGTCGTGGCGTGTCCGTGTCGGACACGGGTACGATAACCGATACGAGAGGATTTTTGCCGTGTCCGTGCTTCCTAGATGGACGATATATTTATTAAAAATAAAAGTTACAATAAAATTAATTATTATAATTATAAAATAAAATCACGATAAAAACTGTAAACGCATGATATTGTTATTGCACCTGGAAGATTCTTCCTTTTTTTTTTTTTCTTTTCTAGTTGTACGTAAATGGTTAGTGTTAATGTACATAAATGAAAAATTTATTAATACGTATCAATTATCATGTATATATATTATATTATATTATATTATATTATATTATATTATATTATAAGGTTTTAGTTTTAAGTGACATGAAGAGTTAATTATTAATACGTGACATATTTATTGTGATGATACGTGATAATTGTGCTATTTATTTTTATTTTTATCATTTTAAATAATATTTTGGGTTGTGGATAAATTATAAAGTTATAGGTTAACACGTTGCTAGATGATTGTGAATACACAACAAATTTGTAGATAAGAGTTACTAGATAATGGGCGGGCGAACCATCAGTGTTACAAGTTAATATGTTGTCAGATGGTTGTGAATATTGATGGGCTCGAAACTAACTATTATTTCGACAAAGACAAGCGCACCTATCGAACAGTAGTATAGTTATGGTAAGTCCGAAATATCGTATCCTCAAGGACTAAAATTACTAGTAATAACTATCTTTTTATTATCTAGCCTAGTAATTAAGGAGGTTTATTTTTAATTTAAAATTAACTAACTAATTTAACTAACTAAATGACTATGAACGTGACAGAGAGTGAATTGGAAAAATACTTTTGGACAACTTATATGAGATAGGCAATACCTAAGGAAGAATCCACCTAGACTTCACTTATTACTTTTGATTCATATGATTTATTCACTTGACTTAATCCGTAGAAATCCCTGATTTATGTTAATATCTCTTTCAAGACTAAAAACAACTAACACTAGGTTGATTAATTGAAATTTCTTTCTAATTAAAACCCCTATTGTCGCATTAACTCGATCTATGGATTCCCTTATTAGATTTGACTCTAATCCAGCAGATTTTCGTCTTCCTATTTCTAGGGTTGCAATCAACTCCGCTTAATTGTGTTGATCTACTCTTAAACAGTGACTTTTGCTCCTCTGAATAAGCACATTCGACTTGAATCAATAACCTAAATTATCAAAACAAGAATAAAAACTCACAATTAAGAATAAGAACAAGTATTTATCTTATAAATCAAATAATAATAAGATCCGTCTAGGTTTCATCCCCTTAGATATTTAAGGGATTTAATTCATACTAATAGAAGGAAACATCATAAAATAGGGAAAACCACAAAACATAATGAAAACCCAAAAACTTCTAAAGAACTTGATGGGAGATCTTCAGTCTTGATGGAGATCCTTCCCTTAAACTGCTCCCGACGGCTGTCTTGGAGTATTTTCCGCCTCTTATTCGACGTCTCCTTTTAGGTCACCCCTAGGGTGTTTATATAGGCATTTGGAACACCTCTCTTGGCCCACAAGTAGCTTATTCCGAATAGAATTCATCTTTGCTACGGTAGGGACACGCCCGTGTGGCACGCACGTGTTTAACTCCTTAGATCGTGCTCATTCCTGCTCGCCACACACGGCTGTGTGGTCAAGCCGTGTATGTTAATCCAGGCCGTGTCTCAATTTTGCTCAAAACATACGGCCGTGTCTGATAGCCCAAGCCGTGTGAGTTCCTAAGGTAGGCCCATTTTGTCCCGTTTTGACCTGTTTCTCGTTCTTTTTGACTCCCTAAGCTTCTTCGAGTGTAAAACATGAATTTAAAGGATTAGGAGCATCAGATTCATCAAATCTAATGAGAATTCATCCAAAAATAAGCCAAGCATGGGGATAAACAACCAGAGTTGTAGATTATTTGTAACACCCCAAACCCGAATCCGTCGCCGGATTGGGGTTAAAGGGCATTTCCACATTAACTCAACTTTGAAGTATAATTCAATTGAATTAAAGTACAAGAAAAGCCATCGTTATTATATTGTATACATATATCGATAGTCAACTAAAATTTTGTTATCGGAAGATAAGTTTCATTGGTAATACTATAATACTTATATGTATTAAATCAAGTGAACCCTTTTACCAACCAATAATCAATTTCAATTCAACCTATATAATATTTCACTTTGGCCGAATATACTATGGCACCATTCGCTTGAATTTGTAACTAATCTATCAAGGAACATATTTATTTCTAATTATCATAAACTTTATATTACTCATTTAAAACCAAAATATGCATATTTTATATGATAAGTATCACTACACTAAACATAATACACATAAGTGCCACAACTAACCTATATTTTCGCAAAGTGATATTCAACTAAATTAAAACCGATTATGCCCAAACAAAATTTCTAATACCTTTGCATCATAATGATTTACCCATAAGCATTACTACATTATCATACCATGCATCTTCACACAATTAAACATAGAACTTAAGCCATATTCAGTATGGCTATAATACATATAATGTTAAGGTTTCATTCACACACAATCACTTTCAAACCCTCCTATACATGCCTTTATCTAATTTAACACAACAAAAGAGTACCAAAAGAAGTTGATAGTGTGGCGACTTGCTTGATGATCCTACTCGACTCAGAGTAAGCATACAAAATCAGAAACCGAGGAGAACATTTCACACAAATAAGCTTACCAACTTAGTAAGTCCTAAGCTCACAAAAATATAACATTTCACATAAACATTTAAGTATAATTATTTATACAAGGTCAAATGATAGTAGCTCATTAACATAAGTATTTATACTCCATTTCTTTCAACCTACATTTCCTTTATTCATAGCATATCCACTTGAGATGAATTTCCATAACATTAAATTCAAATTAATTCAATGATAAAATAGTCATGCATATCAATTTTGTCTCAAACATATATAACACAATTTCTATAATGATAACTTGACTCAAATATTTTAATCATAACTTACCTTATGTGCTTACCTATATAGATAGTGAATACTTCAACTATGATTAGCCTTAATTAATATTCACTTTTCTTTTTATAAAACACATCATCGGCATCAAGCTCATTTGGCGATGAAGCCCGATGAGTAACACTTAAGCACAAGGCTCGCTAGGCTCGGAGTCTGAAATAAATCAAACCTTTGGGCTCGCTAGGCACGAAGCTCAATTAAATCACCTAAGACTAAGCCGCTAGGCACAAAGCCCGAATTAAATCAATGTAATCAAACATTCTCCACACATTCTTCACAACTAATATATATACATATGTTTAACTCAATTGAGCTCATTCACATTAAACCAATAAAATTTACTATATCATTATGCAATCCAACAATTTATTTCACATAACCAACTTCAATCATCAACCAACTATACCACCATACATTCGCCATAATGTAAATAGGTACAAAATTCACAATTCATACCATTGTATATAATCATAATTAAGTCGTTAACATTCTTTAGCTAAAGGACTTACCTCGGTTGTCGATAGGCCGTGTAAATCGGCTATTCGAGAACCTTTGTTTTTCCTCGATCTTGTTCTTTCTCTTTTTGTTCCCGATCTAAGAAATGTCAAGTAAATTTTATTCATATACATCCTATTCATTTGCTCAACTCAAAACAAAACGCATATAGCTTAGTTTAAGAAAAACTAAGAACCGAATTTCCTACTTCATTCATTTAATTTAAAATAATAATCATACAAAATTTAAGCATTCAACTTATTCAATTTTACTCACAATGCACTTCAATACTAATAGCAACTAATTGGAACTTCTCCTCAATGGCCGAATGATCACTAGGGCCTTCAAATTCTCTAAAATTCTTCCTTCTATCATTCTACCCCTTCCTCTAAATTTACTTCAAGTAATTGACTCTTATACTTAGCTCACCCAATAACTATATCTAAGTATAATTAATCATCCAAGAGCAATTACGCTGTACATGAATAGCCGAACATCAAAACAAGAGCAAAAAGGGTTCATCAATGGTGGTTTCACATTCGGCCGAATATAAAGGCATCCCCATGCCTACATTTAAAAATTTTCTTATTCAACATGTAGATGTCCTAAATATTTTCAAGGTTCTCTCATCAAACATAACAAAACCATAATGCTCATCCATGGCCGAACCTAGGATGAGCTTTAAACTCAAAATCTTTTTCATATATGTGATAGCATTCATGAAAACTAACACAACCAAGCAAGAATTTATCAAAATTAAGCTAAATACCTCACCTTAATGGCACATGCAAAGGCCGAATGGAGAGGATAAAGTTTTCTTCTTCATTTTGAAGATAAGAATCGGGGAAGAAGATGATTGAGGGAAGAGAATTTAATTTCCTTTTTCTTTTGTTTATTAAACTAGCACATATATTAGCATGCTTGTAATATAATAATGCTTTAAATATAATATATTAAGACAATAGATTATTTTATTTTATTTTTCTCATGATTACCGTCCACCATATTAAATATGGGGAATTTGACATGCAAATCCCTATGTTTAATAAACTAGTCACTTAGCTCTTTTATTTCATGCTTGCTACATTGGTCCTCTTAGCAATTTAATCCTTTTAGCCAATTAAACACTCAAACGATTAAATTCTTCTACGAAACTTTCACATACATCAATTCACCTATAATAGACACATGATATAATATATAAAAATATTTATCGGGCTCGAATTCGTGGTTCCAAAACCACCGTTCTGATTAGGGTCAGATTCAGTTTGTCACATTATTAATCTCCCAGAACTTCCTCCTTTTCAAAGCATTTCGCTCTTTGCAATGCGGTATGACATACTTATAACAAATCAAAACTGAAGTGAATAATATGTTTATAGTAAACTGATGACAGCAATAACATGTCCCTAATTAATCATTACAGCAGCATATGACATACTTATCGTAGTTTTGATTTAATGTATCATAAGACATATTGTACGTACATTCACAAATTCAGAAACAATAGATATAAATATTGCTCACATATCATGCCTATACATATAAAAATAATAATTCAATCATTCAGACAATGGATTCTAACATTAATCATATTATTAAGGACTCAATTGAACAAAATAAAACACTAAACCAGTTCAAGAATCATTCAAGGACTAATCTACACAAATCATAAAATTTTGGGAAAAATTATAAAACTTGTGAAACAAGGGACACATGACTGTGTGGAAAGCCCTGGACCGTGTGGAGGGGGTACACAGTCATGTGGCTAGGCCGTGTAACAAACAGAGGCCATGTGGAAATTGCACAGTCATGTGGCTAGTCGTGTGAGAATCGAATTTCCTAGGGTTTCAAAGGAACATGGCCATGTGAGGGGTTGTGTGGTCCACACCTGTGGCCCTATCCTGAGGCACGGTTTGCCCTGATTCGCTTGTAAAGAAACACACACATTTCACCGAAGCCCGAGCGACATCCCTCTTGTTCAATTCTTATTCGAAGTACCTAAAACGAGTCCTTAAACTAACAATTATACAAGAGTTAGTGTTTGATTTCAAGATTTGTCAATGATTATCGAAAGAATTGGTAAGAATTGAGATAGATTGAGTAATCAAATTACAAGATTAATAAGGATCAATGTTATTGCAAGTTTTACGAGTTCTACCAATCAAAACGAAAGTACGTACTGAGCTTTCGGTGAGGACAAAACTAGGAATGATGAGTTTGACAATTCGGAGAGAGAAACGAATTAATCAGAGGTCAATTTTGATTCGGGATTCACAAGAAATATTTTCAGCAATGAGGAGCAAATATTGTGTAAAGAAGATGATGAAAAAGAAAGGGAAGAAGAAATTGGAAAAAGAAGAAAGAAATCTAATTAGATTTGTAAAAAAAATTAGAGTCCATATCTAATTAGGTAAGATAAGACTAAATAGCTAGGGCTAATAAATTTCGGAGGGCAGCATGGTAAATTACCCATATTGCCGAAATCAAAAGGAAAAAAAAAGGGAGGGTGACGTGACTTGAACTTGAGAAAGCAAGGGGAAAGTGCACAGTTTAACCATTTAGGTTGTTACCCACTCTTTTTTATTTTCTACTCCATTTAATTTTTGTTTTAGGGTTGCTTTCATCCTAGTTTGCTGGAAAAAAAATAGATAGTAGAGGTGTGAATAAAACCTAAGATCTCTAGGGAGTGCATTAACTACATAACCATCAAGACTGAGTAGTTTCTTAGTTATTTATTTCATCCAACCCTATATTTTAGGTGTTACAGAAAGTGCAAATTTATTATTTTTGAAAAGGGAAAATTTGAAGAAATATTTTGTTTTATGATTGTGACATGTATATGTATCGATATGTGGAGTTGGAAAATTAATATATGGATTAAATTGAATAAAGTGGAAAAGTATAGAGACTAAAGAGCAATTTTCCCATTTTATGGAGGAGGAACCTAAATGTAAGATTTTTATTTTAAAATGATATTTGGAGACACAATGATGATGTTAAAACACCTAAGCTAGCGAGTTGTAAAGTTTCAAGGAAAGATGTGGGAATTATGGATGAAAAGTGGAGGAATTTAATTGATTGGTGAAATAAGGATTAAATTGAAAGAAAGGAAAAATGTAGAGATTTCTAGAGAAGAGATAAAGTGGGACTGATGGGCATCGAAACCACAAAAAATAATTATTATAAAAATAACTCTAAACTGTAGTAAAGAGTGGTAGTAGGGTCAAGTCCACAGGGATTGGATGTTGTAATCAACTTCCGTGTTTACTTATGAACAGAATGTTCGTTGTGTCAAAGGTCGTGGCAAGAGTCGTGCCCAAGACTCCAAACATACCTGCAACAAAAATAAACAAGTAATTCGGGGTTTTGAGAATGTTTAGAAAGTAAATAATCTATCAACGTAAATAAACAATTAGATAATATTAGAAATAAATTTAGTTCGGGAAATAAATTCAGAATTTTGCAAACAGAAATAATAAGCCTTACCCTTAGACTCGGTAAATTCTGTATCAAGAATCGTTCCTTGAAAATTAATCTTCTCCTCCAACGATAAGTTGGTTCTAGTAGTTAAGAACATCCTAACCACCAATTCTTCCTCTCGTAGCTAGTCCCGGTACGACCTGCAAACCAATCCTTACCGATTATCTAATCGAGATACAAGAGTTCCCGATTCAAGATTCTGGTAACCTTGCTTTCTGAAGAAACCAACTCGAATTAACGACTTCAACCACGCGGGTTATTTAAACTCGATCACTTCTTCCTTGATTTGTTCTCAGAGATCCGAATACAGCACGGCGGACTCGTTTCTCCAACTGTCAGCAAACATGACTCCAACCCAACGTGCACTTTGACTTGAAATCGAGTTTAACCTTAAGGGTTGATTGGTCTATCCCAATACTTAGGAAAAATGAATACTGATTGGAATGATTTATAGCACGAATTCATATCTCACGATTTTTGACCGGAAAGAGCACCGGCCTAAGGCTAAGATGAAATTTAGTGAAGCATGAAATTATTCATACTTTGTAAACTTTGGAAAGTGGTTTGATGATTATGGTGAAGAAAAGGACAGGAAGGACTTGGAAAGAAATTAGCCTAATTTTGTAAAAGCAAGAAAAATGCAAATGAAAGTAGCAGTATGCTCACGCCAATTTGAAAGACAAAAGAGAATAATTCAATTCCAAATTGAAGTAGGAATGTAGAATTAAGTGATGATTTTCCTAAGAACATTAATGCCTATTTATATACATAGAATTTGCTATCTTTGGCCTTAACTAATTTAACATAAAATCAAAATAAAAAATAAAATAAGATTTTTTTTCTATTTTTGGCTTTTACAAAGTTAAAATTCTGATGAGTCATTGGCTTTCTCCATATTTTTCATTTGGCCTCATTTCATTGATTGTGTTTCAATTTGGTCATTTTTTGCTCGCTTTTTGTCTATTAGCGTCCCAATTTTAACAAGATTCTATTAGATCATGAAACACCCCAATTAAGTCCCCTAACAAGATTGAGACATAAAAGTACAAATTTAGTAGTGATCAGGTGACAAAATAATTTTAAGGTTTTTAAAAAATATATATCTTAAACTTTAGTCTTAAAAAGTTCGCGAACGTAATAGTTAAGAGTAAAACAAAATAAGAAAATCCACTGGGCCTTATAGCCTTATTACATCAAGTAAAACCCAAAATAAAATTAAAGGTACTAAAAAGAAATAAAGTCCAAATTAAATAAAATCTTCAAATGAAACATGGCCACCTCAAGGTTCACCGTCCCTTGGCCACCACCGTTCATCACCGAAAAAAAAAGTCCCACAATGGGGTGAGTCAATGACTCAATGTGTACACAATACTAACATTCAACAGATCAAGCATACATGTTCATATTCATATAAAATGATGATGCAACCCAAACCCAAGCCTAATGGTCCATCCGCTACACACCACCGTATTTGCTACCACACCGTGGGGACTACTAAGTCAACCTCCATCCGCTACACACCATCGAAGGCGTCATTGTAATGACGTGTTTCATCGCCTATATAATTTGTGTCATTAGACACCATATTCAAATAATGTAACCAAAGTTACCAAATTCGAGATAATGTAACCGGAGTTACCATATTCAAATTTTGTGACCGTAGTCACCATATTCCGTTGGTGAGACCGAAGTCAACACCTTATTCCCCTTTCACATAGATCCCGAATGCCCCATAAATTTTATATCATGCATAACATACTTAATTCTCATTCATGTTACTATTCATATGTTTAAAATATATCATATTCGTAATCCTATCGTAAGTAGGAAACGCACAGGTACTCTTACCACATCGTGGTATTTAGCCACATTCACATTCTTATGCATATTCATATATTAAAATAATTGCCATATGATATATCGAAGGTTAGTGTGAGTACACACCTGATCCGCTTAATAGGTTCCTTGAGATCTCGAAAATCCCGATCTAACTTTAGATCTGTTAATTCCTATATTCGGCCCATCATATAAAACACATTAATAACCTTTTCGCTTTTAAAACCAAATCCTAATAGGAATGGTATTACTAATACTTACCTTGCTTGCCGATTTGATTGGTGATCAAATCCCAAGATTTGTTTTCTTTTCCTTGAAATCGGCTAACCATTAAATCCATTGATTTGATTAGTCTCGTTAAAACAAATAGATCTAGACATTTAAGAGAGAACCTTCACGATTATAACCACTTACCTTATGATGAGATTCCCAAAATCGATTCCTTGCTCCCTTAGTGATGTCGAAATTCATAAAATTCATATGTTAGATCTGATCTAACTCTAATAAATAAAATTTGGCCTTTGGCCGAATGTGCCTCACCTTAAATTCCTTGAATCTGAAATCCTAAAACTCTTCCTTTGATATTCGGCCAAGAGACATAAAAAGGGGTTATTTCTTAGATCTTAATTTAAAAGAATTAGAAGAACAAGAATTAATTGTTCTTACCTTAATACCTCGGACCGCACCTCTTGCTTGGAGTCACAAAGATTGCTATGGAGTCTTTCAATAACTAGAGAAAGGTTGAAAGAGAAAGGTAGATTTGGCGGACTAGCAGAGAAAAGGAGAGGATTTCGCTTAGGAAAATTTCTGCAGAGAGAAAGAGGAGCTAAGGAAAATTTCGGCACACTTAGGAAAAGATGGGAGAAAAGCCTTTAATTCTCCTTCTTTAGTCAAATTATCAATATGAGAGTCCCTTACTTGGCCACTACTCCCCATAAATGATAATATTATCTTTTAATTATCACCTTATTTAAATTAAAAGTATTTAATCCATCCTTTATCTCTTTAAATTAAAAATCCTTTATTTATCACTTAATTTATCAAGTATTAATAGAAATAAAACTCCTCCCTTTCTAGAAATAAGTGTCATCCACCTCAAATTTTTTCCGGAAGCAAAATTAAAACCTTCATTATTCGCTTCCCAAGTGACTCAACCAGTGCCCATTTCTCCCGCATGTGGGCCATTTCCATAAGCCCTAAGTGGCATCTTCAGCCACTTTTCCAAGCTTGTTTGTGTGTTAAAATTCTCCAACTTTTTCTTTTAAGGCCCTCTTGCCCTTATTTCCTATTTTGAACTTTAAAATTTGACATTCCCGCATCATTTCTAAGTTTCCTAAAATTTTCAATCGGCTCAGAACTTGCCATTTTCTTACATTTCCAAGTTTCAGAATGTTTACTTTCCATTTTGAATCATTTCCAAAATGTTCAGTTTCCAAAATGTTCGTGTTTCCAAAAGTGTTCGTGTTTCCAAAATGTTCATTTCCATTTCCATGCATTTCTAGGTTTCCAAAAGTATCAAAATTTATTCATAGTACCGAGACTTGATATTTCGACAATTAAACCTGAAAATGCATAGACCCTTTTCAGGATGTTACGCTTCTACCCCCTTAAACAAAATTTCGTCCCGAAATTTCCTAACTAAAATAGTTGAGGGTATTCTTTGTCGCATTGTCTCTTCCGACTCTACGAAGCTTCTTCCGATCCATGATTGCGCCATAACACTTTGACTAGAGGCACTGCTTTCCTTCGTAGTACTTTCACATCTCGCTCCAAAATCAATCGGTTCTTCCTCATACGATAATTTCGCCTTAGCTCCACTTCTTCAACAGATACCACATGCGACGGATCCGATCGGAGCGACGTAGCATGGATACATGAAATACGTCGTGCATCTCGCTGCAATTCGTGGCAACTCTAATTAGTATGCCATCGCCCAACTCGCTTCAAGACTCGATAAGGCCCTATAAACCTTGGGCTTAACTTCCTTTTCGATCAACCTCATTACCTTCTTCCAAGGCGAGACTTTCAGAATACTTGGTCTCCCACTTCAAACTCTATTTCCTTCCGCTTAAGGTTTGCGACGACTTACTTTCTATCGAGGCTTCCTTCAACCGTGCTCGAATCAACTCAACCTTTCTTCGCCGCCACTAATTTCGGACCCAAAACTCGGCGTTCTCCTAACTCGGTCCAACAAGTAGATGTTCTACACTTCCTTCCATACAATGCTTCATATGGTGCCATCCGAATGCTAGCTTGATAGTCGTTGTTGTAGGCGAAACTCGCTAAAGGCAAGTAATTTTCCCAACTTCCTAAATCCATTACACGACCTCTCAACATATCCTCCAACACTTAGATAACCTGCTCAGACCGCCCGCCCGATTGTGGATGAAAAGTCAGAGTGAAGTCTAACTTAGTGCCTAAAGCTTGATGAAGTGCCTTCCAAAATCGAGACGTAAACCTTGGGTCTCTATCGAGATGATTGACTTTCGTACTCCATGCAACCTCACAATCTCCGCCACATATAACTTGGCCAAATTCAAGGAATAATCAACTTCATCGGGATAAAGCGCGGATTTGGTCAAACGGTCCACTATCACCCATACCGAGTCCTTCCTAGTAGGCGTAAGGGAAGCCCACTAACGAAGTCCATGGTAATTCTTTCCCACTTCCATTGGGGAACTTGATTGGTTGAAGCAATCTCGATGGGACTTGGTGTTCAATTTAACTTATCGACACGTCAAACATTTCCCACAAATTCGCCATTTCTCATTTCAGATCAGCCACCAAAACTGCTCCCTTAAATCCTCAGATAACTTAGTGCCTCCGGATGCATAGCATAAGGGCTACTATGCCTTCCAAGAATCCTCCGTCTCAACTCCTTATCCCTCAAGATACGCACCTTTCCCTTGTAGCACAATACTTCTTCATCAAGTGACGCCATAGTCCCTTAATCCTCCTTGTTGTACTTTCTGTAACTTAGTACTTAAGTCCTTATCACCAACTGTCCCTCTTTCACCTCCTTCAGCCAGGTGGGCTTGACTTGTAACTCCGCCAATAGGCTTCCATCATCATACTGACTTAAATGAGCGAACAAAGCTCTTAGATCGACACAACCTTTCTACTGTGGCATCGGCTCGACATTCGCCTTGCCCGGATGATATTCTATCGAACAATCGTAATCCTTCAGCAATTCCACCCACCTTCGTTGCCTCAAGTTCAACTCCTTTTGAGTCAATAAATACTTAAGGCTCTTGTGGTCTGTGTAGATAACCGACCTTTCTCCATAAAGGTAGTGCCTCCAAACCTTAAAGGCAAAAACCACTGCTGCTAGCTCTAAATCATGGGTTAGGTAGTTAACCTCATGCGGGCTTAACTGTCGAGACGTATAAGCGACCACTTTACCCTCTTGCATTAGTACACAACCTAACCCCGTATGTGAAGCATCACAGTACACCACAAAATCTTTTCCCGCTTCGTCAATTAACACCGAGCTTAGTCAACACCCTTTAAGCTTTTCAAAGCTCTCCCATCGCTTATTAGTCCATTCGAAGGGTACTTCCTTCCTTAGTAACTTTGTTAAAGGCACGGCTATTGACGAGAATCCTTCCACAAACCTTCTGTAATAGCCTGCCAAGCCTAGGAAACTTCAGATTTCAGCCACGGGCCTAGGTGGTTTCCAATCCAACATTGCTTCGATCTTCCTAGGATCTACTCTTATTTCTTCTGCGAATACCACATGTCCTAAGAATGCCACCTCCTTAAGCCAAAACTCACACTTGCTGAATTTGGCATAGAGCTTCTTCTCCCTTAACACTTCCAACACAACTCGAAGATGCTCATCATACTCCTCCTCCGACTTCGAGTACACCAAAATATCGTCGATAAACACAATGACGAACCTATCCAAGTGGGGTTGGAAAACCCGATTCATCATATCCATGAACGCGGCTGAAGCGTTGGTCAACCCAAACGGTATCACCACAAACTCAAAATGGCCGTATCTTGTCCTAAAAGCGGTCTTATGGATATCACCTCCTTCACCTTCAATCGATGGTATCCCGACCTTAAGTCGATCTTTGAAAACATCTGCTCCCTTCACCGATCGAACAGTCATCGATCCTTGGCAAAGGATACTTGTTCTAATGGTCACTTTATTCAATCGACGATAATCTATGCACATACGCATAGTTTCGTCCTTCTTCTTCACAATAGACCGTGCTCCCACTTGAGACACACTGGGTCGGATGAACCCACGATCCAACAGTTCTTGGATTTGAGCCTTGAGCTCCACTAACTCCTTTGGCGCCATTCGGTATGGAGCGATTGACACAGGAGTCGTATTAGGGTAGCAAATCAATTCCAAATTCTACCTCCCCGTCTGGGGTATTCTCGTAATTCCTCCGAAACACATCCACGAAGTCCCTTACCGCCCTAACTCTATTAATACCTTCTTCCTTTCCACCTATCGCACTTACGAAGGCTAGGAATGCCTTGCAACCTTTCTTAACCATCTTCTCACCTTCTTCAGGTCAAACCACGTTAGACAAGTAGTTCCTCCTTTCTCCGATCATTACTACCACTTCATCCTCCGGGTTCTTAGTTCCATCCGCTTAGCCGATAATCCAACACATTTCTGTTCTACTAGCCAATCCATTCCGAGTATAAGTTCAAATTCTTCAAGGGTAACTCCATTAAATCTGCTCGAAAGTTCACTTCGAATCTCTGTGGGTACATTCCGGAAGATCTTGTCTACCACTACAGTTTGGCCTAATGGGCTTACTACCGTCATCTGCCTATCAGAGAGTTCAGAGTCTAGGCCTAATGTCTCCACTACACTACATGCCACATAGGAATGGGTCGAGCCCACATCAATAAGAGCAAAATAGGGCTTGTCATGAATAAAGAACGTACCGGTTATAATATCCGACGCGTCTCCATCTTCCCTTCGGTGAACCGCATAAACCAAACCCGGTTGTCTTGCTTCTGCATTAACATTAGTAGCACCTCGGCCCTGTGCTCCACGGCCTCTGCCAGCACCATTACCTCTGTTAGCCGAACCACGACCCCGTTGAGGCTGCTGCCTGCCTCTACCAATCTGGCTAGCCCTCTGTACTGTCGGTCGGCTCTCATCTGGTTGCTTGGGACAATCCTTAAGCATATGGTCCTTGGACCCACACTTGAAACATCCTTCCGTCTTTCTCCAACACTCTCCCAAGTGGTTCTTTCCACAATGCTCACAAGGGCGATACTGCCAGCCCGTACCAGCCTGTTGATTTCGTGGCCCGTCAACCCTAGACCTTTTGTGACCCTTTCCAGATGGCCCAAATCCTCTTTTGGCCTTATTCCTATCCACACCGCTTGGTAGCGCCCTTAATCCCTCGCCACCTTAGCCTTTTCCACTAAAGTAGGAATTCCCGCTCACGATGCGGTCTATCAACGCCTCAGATCGTCCCTCGGTCCGTCCTCAAACGGACACGGCGTTCATGCTCGATTGCCACTACCCCTCGAGCATAGCGGCTCAACCTCGTGAATTCCGCCTCATATTCTGCATGCACTTACTCCCTTGTACCAACCCTAGAAAAGCCTTCCTTTGTTCATCTCAGATACCGGTTCCCACATACTTCTTCCAAATGCCTCTAACATACTCAGTCAAATTTTCAACCGTGGTACCATCCGAACAGCTTAACCACCATCGACACGCTTCATCGCAGAACAACGCCACCATCCCTTTTAACTTCTCCTCGGGGTCAAGTCCACTCATCCATGATGCGCCCGTTGCTTCCAACCAAGACTCAACAGATGGGTGCCACACTAGATACTCCTGAACATTTTCGCTCCATTAGCTCGGAGCCGTTCAGTCTGACTTTCGATTTCCCCATTTCCTCCTCGCACCAGCCACCAATTCCAAAAGTCGCGAAGACGACTGCGACACAAAGATCTTCCCCCGTTCGAGCCTGCCGCTTCAACATTAACAAATGGGGTGATGGTGGCGAGGTATTTCATTATCGTGCCCCGACCCGATCTCGACGAAGTTCGACACAGTCATCCTTCCTCTACCTCGCCCACGGTGACCACGCCCCTGTAGAGCTCATTTCCTAGCGCCGAGATCCGATTAAGGAATTTTATGGATTAGTCCTTGTTCCACTTATTTACCAAATAAGGAGTTTTATGAAAAGGGATTTAAGAGTGGTTCTTTCAGTATTCATACAAACACATAGTCTTTTCCATTCATTCATTCATCCATCGATAAGTATGAACTTTCGCTCATTCAGAGAAACGTTGTAGTTTTTGTTGTCGTTGTTTTCCACTACCTGGGGTATTTTCGTAATTTTGTCCCTGTGGGCATTTTCGTAATTTTTCGTAAGAAAACGTTCCTTGGTGTTTTGTCAAAATTATTTTGAAAATTTCAAAGTCTCGGGGTAATTTGGAAAAATTTTGAACCGGGTATTTCTGTAATTTTTTGACCTCGTGGGTATTTTGGTAATTTTTCACCAATCGAGGTAAATTTGTAAATTTAATAAATTAGGGTATTTCAAAAGTTGTAAAACTTTGAGGGTTCTTTTCAAAATTGTTCCTTCAAAATGGGGATGTTGCAAAATTTTGGAAATCGTGGTCATTTGGTAATTTTGTAAGTTAGGGGCAATTTTGTAATTTTTCCAAAATCAAGGTATTTTGATATTTTACAAATTAGGGTTTTGAATGTTTATAAAATAATGAAGTTTTGGTAAAGTCGTTGAGTAGTTGAACATTTTATAAACTAAGGCGGTTTGGTAATTTTACCACCAAGGGCATTTTGTAATTTTCAAATCGATTTTTTCGTAAAATGTTGTAAAATAATTTTCTCGATTTAAAAGAAAGTTTTAAAAGTTTGAAAACTAGGGTTTGTTGTTTTGTTCTCTTCTTTTTTTTTTTTAAAACATGGCTAGTTCCTTTCGGGTTTTAGTCATTATGTTTAGCCTATGACCGAGCCCTCTTGGTCGGGGTGAACCAAAGCTACGCACAGTGTGATTCGTGTGGAGAGGAGGTGAGTTACGCGGATCTGCTTAAATACCAAGCTCCCACCAAACCATTCCTAGACATGCATGCAGAGGTTGCCACACCATCGAGCCCTCCGAGTTAGGGTGAAGAAGCTACGCACTAGGTAGGATTCTGCCAAGAGGAGGTGAGTCACTAGGACCGCTTAAATACTGTGCTCTTGGGATCCAATCCTAGACATGCGTCTGGGGTTACCACACCCTAGCTCGTTGACTTAGCCATAGGTTTGTTTAGTGCATTAAGTCTTATGTGTTTGTGTTTGAGTAGACTAGTCCTAGGGTTCAAGTTCCTATCATTCTATTCTACGCTCCATGCCTTTTCTACCCTTATACAGCTCATAAATCATGTAATCACACATAGAGTTAGGGGTACTTACGGTGGATCATGGCCGGAGACTTAGGTGCCATGCCGTAAAACCCGCTTAAAAAAAACGATTTGGCTCGATTTGAAAATGTTTTGGGCCTTAGCCCACGTGCCGAGAGTTTAAAATTGGGCTCGATATTGTTGAAACACCCCACACCCTACCACGAGCCTCGAACCGGATCTGGTTTGTTCCTTAAGTTAATCGGTTTTCAAGTTCTTTGTTACTTAGACAAAATTTGTATAATTTTGGAAAATGTTATTGTGGATTGGGCTCGATTGGGAACCCATTTAATCTATTTGAAAATCAAATTTTATTAAGGTGACATAAAATCAAATTTTATCTTTGGCCTTAACTAATTTAACATAAAATCAAAATAAAAAATAAAATAAGATATTTTTTTCTATTTTTGGCTTTTACAAAGTTAAAATTCTGATGAGTCATTGGCTTTCTCCACATTTTTCATTTGGCCTCATTTCATTGATTGTGTTTCAATTTGGTCATTTTTTGCTCGTTTTTGTCTATTAGCGTCCCAATTGCGTCCCTAACAAGATTGAAACATAAAAGTACAAATTTAGCAGTGATCATGAAACACCCCACACCCTACCACGAGCCCCAACCGGTCCGGTTTGTTCCTTAGGTTAACCTTTCAAGTTCTTTGTTACTTAGACAAAATTTGTATAATTTTGGAAAAATGTTGTTGTGGATTGGGCTCGGATTGGGAACCCATTTAATCTATTTGAAAATCAAATTTTATTAAGGTGACAAAATAATTTTAAGGTTTTTAAAAAAATATATATCTTAAACTTTAGTCTTAAAAAGTTCGCAACGTAATAGTTAAGAGTAAAGCAAAATAAGAAAAATCCACTTGGGCCTTATAGCCTTATTACATCAAGTAAAACCCAAAATAAAATTAAAGGTACTAAAAAGAAATAAAGTCCAAATTAAATAAAATCTTCAAATGAAACATGGCCACCTCAAGGTTCACCGTCCCGTCCACCACCTGCTCATCACCTGAAAAAAAAAAAGTCCCACAATGGGGTGAGTCAACAGACTCAATGTGTACACAATACTAACATTCAACAGATCAAGCATACATGTTCTTATTCATATAAAATGATGATGCAACCCAAACCCAAGCCTAATGGTCCATCCGCTACACACCACCAGCACTCGCCAATCACACCGTGGGACTACTAAGTCAACCTCCATCCGCTACACACCATCAAGGCAATCATTGCAATGACGTGTTCATCGCCTATATAATTTGTGTCATTAGACACCATATTCAAATAATGTAATCGGTTACCAAATTCAGATAATGTAACCGGAGTTACCATATTCAAATTTTGTGACCGTAGTCACCATATTCAGATTGGTGAGACCAAGTCAACACCTTCTTCCCTTTCACATAGATCCCGAATGCCCCATAAATTTTATATCATGCATAACATACTTAATTCTCATTCATGTTACTATTCATATGTTTAAAATATATCATATTCATAATCCTATCAAGTAGGAAACGCACTGGTACTCTTACCACATCTCGTGGTACTTAGCCACATTCACATTCTTATGCATATTCATATATTAAAATAATTGCCATATGATATATCGAAGGTTAGTGTGAGTACACACCGATCCGCTTAATAGGTTCTTTGAGATCTCAAAATCCCGATCTAACTTTAGATCCGTTAATTCCTATATTCGCCCATCATATAAAACACATTAATAACCTTTTCGCTTTTAAAACCAAATCCTAATAGGAATGGTATTACTAATACTTACCTTGCTTGCCGATTTGATTGGTGATCAAATCCCAAGATTTGTGTTCTTCTCCTTGAAATCGGCTAACCATTAAATCCATTGATTTGATTAGTCTCCGTTAAAATAAATAGATCTAGACATTTAAGAGAGAACCTTGGCCGATTATAACCACTTACCTTATGATGAGATTCCCAAAATCGATTCCTTGCTCCCTTAGTGATGTCGAAATTCCTAAAATTCATATGTTAGATCTGATCTAAATCTAATAAATAAATTTGGCCTTTGGTCGAATGTGCCTCACCTTAAATTCCTTGAATCTAAAATCCCGAAACTCTTCCTTTGATATTCGGCCAAGAGACATAAAAAGGGTTATTTCTTAGATCTTGATTTAAAAGAATTAGAAGAACAAGAATTAATTGTTCTTACCTTAATACCTCGATCATTGCACCTCTTGCTTGGAGTCACAAAGATTCGCCTATGGAGTCTTTCAATAACTAGAGAAAGGTTGAAAGAGAAAGGTAGATTTGGCAGACTAGCAGAGAAAAGGAGAGGATTTGCTAGGAAAATTTGAGAGAGAAATAGGAGCTAGGAAAATTTCGGCACACTTAGGAAAAGATGGGAGAAAAGCCTTTAATTCTCCTTCTTAGCGAAATTATCAATAGGAGAGTCCTTTACTTGGCCACTACTCCCCATAAGTGACAATATTATCTTTTAATTATCACCTTATTTAAGTTAAAAGTATTTAATCCATCCTTTATCTTTTAAATTAAAATCCTTTATTTATCACTTAATTTATCAAGTATTAATGAAATAAAACTCCTCCCTTTCTAGAAATAGGTGCCATCCACCTCATTTTCCGGAAGTAAAATTAAAACCTTCATTATTCGCTTCCCAAGTGACTCAACCCAGCCCATTTCTCCGCATGTGGCGCCATTTCCATAAGCCCTAAGTGGCATCTTCAGCCACTTTTCCAAGCCTGTTGTGTCAAAATTCTCCAACTTTTTCTTTTAAGGCCCTCTTGCCCTTATTTCCTATTTTGAACTTTAAAATTTGACATTCCTGCATCATTTCTAAGTTTCCTAAAATTTTCGATCGACTCAGAACTTGCCATTTTCTTACATTTCAAGTTTCGAAATGTTTACTTTCCATTTTGAATCATTTCCAAAATGTTCAGTTTCCAAAATGTTCAGTTTCCAAAATGTTCAGTTTCCAAAATGTTCATTTCATTTCCATGCATTTCTAGGTTTCCAAAAGTATCAAAAATTTATTCATAGTACCTGAGACTTGACATTTCGTACAATTAAACTGAAAATGCATAGACCCTTTTCAAGATGTTACAGATCAATTCAGAACAATTCAGAAAGAAACCGAATTAAACACAAAATGACATGCAAGTTAACATGTTATCAAATCCCCCTATTTAGCTCATGCCTGTCCTCAAGCATATTGTTCCTTCAAACATTAGAAATTATTCAACAATTTATTACAAATCGAGCCTCTTTTCCACATCCATAATCAATGCAAACAACATAGACAAAAATAAATAAATGCTAAGAATATAGAGTTTGATCAACAAGTGTCATAAAACTAAAATATGTAAACTAAATCATTTCACTAAATTGAGTTTGAATAAAAAATTTGCAAGGTGTTATTAATTAACTACGCATTAATAAATTTTTTAGACATGGCCAAACCTTTTTACGCGAACTAGGATGACAACCCAAACACCCTATCCCGGTTACTTAGTTGAAGCAGTCCTTTATATATATATAGGCCTGGTTAGTGGAGTGTTTGTAAGTTCTCGATTTGTCACTCAAACCTTTTTACGCGAGATGAAATGACAACCCAAGCACCTCACCCCGGTTACTAAATTCGGTCACGTTTTCGAAACTTTCACTCATAACTTGAGCCTTTATTTATTTATTTATTCTTAATTTTATTTATTTATTTTTGTACAAGCAAATATATTTTTTCAAACAATCAATTTATATGAAAAATCTAGTTACATTTATCAACCTTAAAACACAAATGTCGACTAATCTAGATACTTGAACACTTTAATTCAAAATTTGCCTAATTGTCCAAATTGACTAAGGAATGAAATTGTAATAGGCCAATTTTGGCCTGGCCCAATAATAAAAAAATATAAAAACCAAATATTAAAAAATAATAATAATAAACCAAGTCTGTGAAAACAGTCCATTTACAATAGCCCAATTAAATTAAACCCGAGGCCCAAAGTTTCGGCCCAATACGATCCCTAGCCCAATTACCCTAAAAAAACCTAGAAACCCTAGGGGTTTCTAGAACTCTCCAGCAGCCTCCCTAGCGCCGTTCGAACAGCCAATCCCCCCACACGCACGCCGCCGCAGCCCCCACGCGCTTGAGCCTCCACGTCACTGTGACGGTTTCATCTGCAACAAACAAAGAAAGCAGCAAAAAAGCCAGCAAAGAATAACAAAAAATGGACAGTAGGATAACATAAATGAGGGGTTATTTTATTTTATTTTCTTTTGATCTTATTCTTAAAAAATTTGGCTATAAAGCAAAGGCCGAAGCAAATCTGTAATCTCTCTACGATTTTTTACGAATACTAATTAAAAATAGAAAGCAAATCAAAAGGTGATTTCATTTTCCAAATCTATTTCTTTCCTTTAGCCATATATACATATCTATATAAATATAAAAAAAAAGGGAGAAAAAAATATTTACCTAGGTGTCTGACCGCCGTATACAGCGGATTCGCGATGAAGCGGTGACGGAGGCTCGTCGGGCTGAAGTCTGGAAAATCCAAAGAGAAAAAAGGGGGATCCCTTTCTTTCTTTTTTTTATTTTGCAGTGATGGAATGATTTTTTTGCGAAAACTTTGACTTTTATTGCCTGATTAAACGACGCCATTTTGATCAGCTCCTCTAACGCCCAAAACAACGTTGTTTTGGGGAGCCCGACCCGAATCCGACCCGCTCTAGGCCTAGGATCCGCATGTTTTTATCGGAAGGGCTAATTGCACTTTTAGCCCTTCCGCTTTTTTATTCCTTTATAATCAGGTTTTTCTTATTTTCTAATTTGGCCCTATAATTTGATTGCAATTTCAATTAGATCACGCACAAAACGTGTGTTTTGGAGGACAGGGATTAATTTCCCTTTTAGGCCCTCCTTATTATTCGCACGTTCGATAAGGTCCTTTTCCTTTTATTTATTTTTAGATTTGCCCCAAACTTTGGTTTTAAGTTTAATTTAATCCCTTTTTATTATTTTTGCTATTTATCATTAATTTAATATTATTATTATTATTTTTAATATTATTATGAATATTATTTTACTACTATTATTATTATTACTACTAATTAATTTTAGTATTACTACTATTATTTTTTCTATTGTTATTATTATTTTATATTACTATTACTATTAATATTTACTATTATTATTATTATTATTATTTTATTACTACTACTATTATCATTATTATTGTTATATTATTAAATTGATATTTTTAATGTTGCATATTTTTATTATTATTGTTATTTGTTTACTAACATATTTTCATTATAATTTTATTATTATTATTATTATTGAGTTTTTGTTGTTATTATTATTATTATTATTATTATTATTATTATTATTATTATTTTGTTATCTTGAAACTATCGTATATAGTATTTTTTTCATATTGATTTACTATTAGCTTTTACTATTATTTTTATTTTTATTTTATTTATTTATTTATTTGTTTTTCTTACCTATTATTTTATATAAATTGTTTGTTTTAGCTTCTATTTTATTGTATTTTATTTTACCTTCATTATCGTTATTTGTATTATCGCTTCATTTTATTCTATTATGCATATCGGCACTATAATTCATTTTCATTTTTTCTACGATCATATTTTATCCGATGCATTAAAATTTTTTAAAATAAACAAATACTCCGTGTTCTAGGATTCGAAAGAAATCGTACCCTAACTTACTGGGTTTCTATTTTTCTCATCGAGTCCAAAAAATCAATTTTTTATTTTTAAAACCAAAACATTTAGGTTAAATTAAAGCTTATTCTTGGGAATTCAAAAATATTGTGTTCTAACTCACTGGATGTGACATTTTGTTATCTCTAGATAAGGATTTCTAAAAAAATAAAGGCAATATTCTGTATTTGGAATTTTGAGAAATTGTGCCCTAACTTGCTGGGTTTCAATTTTTCATTTGACCCAAAAAACCGAGTATCCTTCTTAAATTTAAATGTACGAGTTTTAAAGACAAGCTTAGTTTGAAGGATTTGAAATGTCGTATCCGAACTCACTGAGTATGATATTTTATTCCTTCGAAATATGCGGGTCCCGACAACTTGTTTAATTCATTCAAGTTTTTTTAAAAACAAAGAGGATCGTATTTTAAAATCTTTTGAAATTTTCGACATTAAGACATTAATCAATCAATTCGGTACCAGTTTTGGGCGTTACGAGGGTGCTAATCCTTCCTCGTTCTTAACCAACTCCCGAACTCATTTTTCTTGAATTTCGTAGACCAAAATTATTATTTTAATAAATCAAAATGTTTTATTAAAATGATCAATCTCAAGGTGATTTGATCACACCTCAAAAAAGGATTGGTGGCGACTCTATTTCAGTTTTTAAAGTTGACCCCGTTTTCCAAACAAAAAAATGGTTTCGACAGCTTGGCGACTCCACTGGGGAAAAATAATAGAGTTAAGCCGTAAAATTGATTATTTTCTGTCTTGTTGTCAAAAGTTGAAAATTCGATTCGAAAAATTACGATCCCATTATTGCATTTGTTCGTATTGCTATTTCATATGATTACTGTGGTTTGAGTCTCGCATCATATTGCATAAGGACCTTTTGGTCTTACCTTTTTAAGTGGGAGTGAGAAGCTACTCCTTCGTGAGGTTTTCACCTCCGTGCAGGATAGTGGATCGCTTTGGGATACATCCGCATTCTATGTCTTCGTGAGATTTTATCTCCTCGCAGACCATAGGAAATGTATTCCCCGAATCAACTCGGTCCGTATGAGCCTATAATGGGTGAGGGTCAGGAATCTGCTGGTTCGGGTACCTCAAATTTAGAACCCAAACCGCATGTAAAAGACCTTAAGAGCCTACCCTAGATAGTACTGCGACAAACCCTAGGGGTCACCCGAATAGGTGCTCTATTTGTTTCTTTCTTGCTTATTTTTGCTTTGTACTAACGTATTTCATTTTTTTTTTTTGCATTCATGCATTAGCATTGCATTGCATCATGTAAAATAAGATTCAATAATAAAAAACTTCAATAAAAAAAACCTAAAAATAGTTGGAATTCTTTGAAGAGGTCAAAGACTCGGAATAAATGTTCAAAAATGTTCACATGAAGAAATCATTAAAAGAGGGGCCTAGTCAGATATCTGCCTTTATGAATCTAGGAGTGTTCTGAATAACTGGAATGCAGAAGGAATTCTTGTAGTTTTTAGAGTTTACACAGAGTAATGCTCAAAACACGCTTGTTGCTTTTAGCCTAGAAGCAATAAGAGTCCTTTGTGAAATAGGCTTATGTCCGAACATCATTATGAAATACATACTTGAGATCATTTTGAGTAAATATTCTCTCATTCTTTAAGATTTTTTCATTCTTTCTATCCAAATAATTATGACAGATTCCTTCATTCCTTGGATCTTCTTCCAAATCATTCTTTCATTGCATTCATAAGCATACCATACGAATAATTATTCTTAAATTCATTCGTTCTTTGTATATTTTTTGTACCTACGACAGTCCCTGGATATCAATGACATGAGTAACAACATTACGGAGTTAGAACTTCCTTTTGAGCAAGACATGTGTTTAGAGAGATCCCAGGACTTTGAAGGTGACAAAGACTGTGGCTTATCTCTGGACTTGTTAAGAATGGTAAAACAAGAGGAAAAACAAATTTTACCTTATGAAGAGACAGTAAAGATGGTGACCTTGTTCTAGAATGTGATGCACAAAGAAATCAAAGTTTATGTCGATGGTATGATCGCAAAGTCCCGAACAGAAGTGGAACATATCTAAGTTTTGAGGAAGTTATTCTTGAGACTGAGAAAATTCCAATTAAAGCTCAATCCAACAGAATGTATTTTTGGAGCTAGATCGGGAAAATTGTTAGGCTTCATAGTCAGCAAGAGGGGAATTGAGATCGACTCAGACAAGGTTCGAGCTATACAAGAATTGCCTCCGCCGCGCACTCAAAAGAAGTTTGAGGTTTTCTGGGAAGGTTAAATTACATTACTCGGTTCATTTCACAATTAATCGAGAAATGTGATCCCATATTTTGTCTTTTGAAAAAACACAATCCAGGCGTGTGGAATGATGAATGCTAGAAAGTTTTTGATAAGGTCAAACAGTACTTATCAAGTCCTCCAGTATTGTCACATCACTGCCCAGATAGTCCATTAATCCTGTATTTGACAGTTTTTAACAACTCTATGGGATGTGTGTTGGGTCAACACGATGATTCAAGAAGAAGGGAAAAGGCGATATGCTACCCCAGTAAGAAATTCACTGAGTGTGAAATGAGATATTCGCCAATTAAAATTGTGTTGTGCCTTGATTTGGACAACTCGGAGGTTGAGGCAATACATGCTGCATCATACGACCTGGCTAATCTTGAAGTTGGACTCTCTAAAATATATGATGGAGTCAACTGCTGTGAATGGAAGGATGGCTAGATGGAAAATTCTCCTCTCTGAATTCGACATAGTTTATGTGAACGAAAAAGCCGTGAAAGGAAGCGCAATAGTAGATTTTTTGGCCAGCAAAGCTCTAGAAGATTATGAGCCTCTGAACTTTGACTTCCCCAACGAAAAACTAATGTACGTGGCAACTGCTGAATAAGACACTACAAAATATCACATTCAAAAATTGAACTTCGACGGAGCATCAAATGCTGTAGGTAATGGAATTGGGGCAGTCTTGGTATCCCTAAATGGAGATCATTATGCAAGTTGGATTTTGACTGTACAAAACATGGAAGAATATGAAGCATGCATCATGGGACTTCGGGCAGCCATAGAACTCAAAATTAGAATGCTGGAAGTATATGAAGATTCTACACTTGTGATTTACCAACTGAAAGGTGAATGGGAGATAAGAGACCCCAAATTGATCAATTATCGAAGGATAGCTTTGGGGTTAATTGAAGAGTTTGATGACATTACTTTCAATTATCTCCCACGAGATGAAAACCAGATGGCAGATGCTTTGGCCACTCTGGCTTTCATGATCAAAGTGAGCAAACAAGAGGATGTAAATCCCATTCAAATGAGTATTTACGAGGCCCCAACTCATTGTTACAATATGGAGGAAGAAGAAAGAGATGATCGCCCCTAGTACCACGATATATTACGGTACATAAGAAACCATGAATACCCTGATCAGGCAACTGAGAATGAAAAAAAGACGTTGAGAAGACTAGCTTGTGACTAAGTCTTAGACGGAGAGATCCTGTACAAAAGAAGAAAGGATCAGGTACTATTAAGATGTGTGGACACTGTTGAAGCTAAGAAAATTCTGGAAGAAGTCCACGTGGAACACATGCCAATGGTTTCACAATGGCTAGAAAAATTATGAGATTTGAGTACTATTGGTCTACCATGGAGGGAGACCGCATCAATTATGCTAAGACATGTCACAAATGCCAGATTTATAGAGACAAAATTCATGTACCTCATTCGCCCTTACATGTTATGACTTCCCCATGGCCTTTCTCTATGTGGGGCATGGATGTCTTCGGGCTGATCTTTTCAAAAGCTTCCAATGAGCATCGGTTTATCTTCGTAGTCATTGACTACTTCACCAATTGGGTAGAGGCTGCTTCATATGCCAGTGTTACTAAGGTGGCAGTCAGCAGATTCCTAAAAAAGGAAATCATATGTCGATATGGAATGCCTGAGAGAATCATATCTAACAATGCATTAAACTTGAACAACAACACGATAGCAAAAGTCTGCAGTCAATTCAAGATCAGATACCACAATTCATCTCCGTATTGTCCAAAAATGAATGGTGCGAGAGAAGCGACTAATAAAACATCAAGAAAAACTTATAAAGATTGGCACGAAGTTACCATTTGCGGTTTCGACACTTGGCGACTCCTAATCGGGGAAAATAATAGAGTTAAGCCGTAAAATTGATTATTTTTCGCCTTGTTGTCAAAAGTTGAAAATTCGATTCAAAAATTACGATCCCATTATTGCATTTGTTCATTGCTATTTCATATGATTACCGTGGTTTGAGTCTCTGATCATATTTCATAAGGACCTTTTGGTCTTACCTTTTTAAGTGGGAGGAGAAGCTACCTTCGTGAGGTTTTCACCTCCCGTGATAGTGGATCGCCGGATACATCCGCACTCTATGTCTTCGTGAGATTTTTATCTCCTCGCAGCCCATAGGGAAATGTATTCCCGAATCAACTCGGTCATCAGATGAGCCTATAATGGGTGAGGGTCGAATCACTGGTTCAGTACTCTAATTTAGAACCCAAATCTCATGTAAAAGACCTTAAGAGCCTACCCTAGATAGATCGCGACAAACCCTGGGGTCACCCGAATAGTGCTCTATTTGTTTCTTTTTGCTTATTTTTGCTTTGTACTAACGTGATTTCATTTTTTTTTTTTTTGCATTCATGCATTAGCATTGCATTGCATCATGTAAAATAAGATTCAATAATAAAAAATTCAATAAAAAACCTAAAAATAGTTGGAATTTTTGAAGAGGTCAAAGACCCTAATAAATGTTCAAAATGTTCACATGAAGAAATCATTAAAAGAGGGCCTAGTCGATATCCGCTTTTATGAATCTAGGAGTGTTCGAATAACTGAATGCGTATGAATTTTATAGTTTTAGAGTTTACACAGAGTAATGCTCAAAACACGCTTGTTGCTTTTAGCCTAGAAGCAATAAGAGCCCTTTGTGAAATAGGCTTATGTCCGAACATCATTATGAAATACATACTTGAGATCATTTTGAGTAAATATTCTCTCATTCTTTAAGATTTTTTCATTCTTTCTATCCAAATAATTATGATAGATTCCTTCATTCCTTGGATCTTCTTCCAAATCATTCTTTCATTTCATTCATAAGCATACCATACGAATAATTATTCTCAAATTCATTCGTTCTTTGTATATTTTTTTGTACCTACGACAGGTCCCTGGATATCAATGACATGAGTAACACTGTTACGGAGTTAAAACTTTCTTTTTGAGCAAGACATGTGTTTAGAGAGATCCCAGGACTTTAAAGGTGACAAAGACTGTGGCTTATCTCTGGACTTGTTAAGAATGGTAAAACAAGAGGAAAAATAAATTTTACCTTATGAAGAGACAGTAAAGATGGTGACCTTGTTCTAGAATGTGATGCACAAAGAAATCGAAGTTTATGTCGATGGTACGATCGCAAAGTCCCGAACAGAAGTGGAACATATCCAAGTTTTGAGGAAGTTATTCTTGAGACTGAGAAAATTCCAATTAAAGCTCAATCCAACAGAATGTATTTTTGGAGCTAGATCGGGAAAATTGTTAGGCTTCATAGTCAGCGAGAGGGGAATTGAGATCGACTCAGACAAGGTTCGAGCTATACAAGAATTGCCTCCGCCGCGCACTTAAAAGAAGTTTGAGGTTTCCTGGGAAGGTTAAATTACATTACTCGGTTCATTTCACAATTAACCGAGAAATGTGATCCCATATTTTGTCTTTTGGAAAAACACAATCCAGACGTGTGGAATGATGAATGCTAGAAAGTTTTTGATAAGGTCAAACAAGATTTATCAAGTCCTCCAAGATTGTCACATCAACGCCGGATAGTCCATTAATCCCAGATTTGACAGATTTTTAACAACTCTATGGATGTGTTGGGTCAACACGATGATTCGTGAAGAAGGAAAATGCGATATGCTACCCCAAAGAAGAAATTCACCGAGTGTGAAATGAGATATTCGCCAATTAAAATTGTGTTGTGCCTTGATTTGGACAACTTTGAGGTTAAGGCAATACATGCCGCATCATACGATTCGCTAATCTTGAAGTTGGACTCTAAAATATATGATGGAGTCACCATCGTGAATGGAAGGATGGCTAGATGGAAAATTCTCCTCTCGAATTCGACATAGTTTATGTAAACGAAAAACCGTGAAAGGAAGCGCAATAGTAGATTTTTGGCCAGAAAGCTCTAGAAGATTATGAGCCTCTAACTTTGACTTCCCAACGAAAAACTAATGTACGTGGCAATCATTTAATAAGACACTACAAAATATCACATTCGAAAATTGAACTTCGACGGAGCATCAAATGCTGTAGGTAATAGAATTGGGGCAGTCTTGGTATCCCTAAATGGAGATCATTATGCAAGTTGGATTTTGATTGTACAAAACATGAAAGAATATGAAGCATGCATCATGGGACTTCGGGCAGCCATAGAACTCAAAATTAGAATGTCGAAGTATATGAAGATTCTACACTTGTGATTTACCAACCGAAGGTGAATGGGAGATAAGAGACCCCAAATTGATCAATTATCAAGGATAGCTTTGGGGTTAATTGAAGAGTTTGATGACATTACTTTCAATTATCTCTCACAAGATGAAAACCAGATGGCAGATACTTTGGCCACTCTGGCTTCCATGATCAAAGTGAGCAAACAAGAGGATGTAAATCCCATTCAAATGAGTATTTATGAGGCCCCAACTCATTGTTACAATATGAAAGAAGAAGAAAGAGATGATCGCCCCTAGTACTACGATATATTACGGTACATAAGAAACCATGAATACCCTGATCAGGCAACTGAGAATGAAAAAAAGACGTTGAGAAGACTAGCTTGTGACTAAGTCTTAGACGGAGAGATCCTGTACAAAAGAAGAAAGGATCAAGTACTATTAAGATGTGTGGACGCTGTTGAAGCTAAGAAAATTCTGGAAGAAGTCCACGAGGGTGTTTGTGGAACACATGCCAATGGTTTCACAATGGCTAGAAATATTATGAGATTTGAGTACTATTGGTCTACCATGAAGGGAGACCGCATCAATTATGCTAAGACATGTCACAAATGCCAGATTTATGGAGACAAAATTCATGTACCTCATTCGCCCTTACATGTTATGACTTCCCCATGGCCTTTCTCTATGTGGGGCATGGATGTCTTCGGGCTGATCTTTTCAAAAGCTTTCAATGAGCATCGGTTCATCTTCATAGTTATCGACTACTTCACCAATTGGGTAGAGGCTGCTTTATATGCCAGTGTTACTAAGGCGGCAGTCAGCAGATTCCTAAAAAAGGAAATCATATATCGATATGGAATGCCTAAGAGAATCATATCTAACAATGCATTAAACTTGAACAACAACACGATAGCAAAAGTCTGCAGTCAATTCAAGATCAGATACCACAATTCATCCCCGTATTGTCCAAAAATGAATGGTGCAGTAGAAGCAGCTAATAAAAACATCAAGAAAAAACTTATAAAGATTGGCACGAGAAGTTACCATTTGCTCTTTATGCCTATCGAACGTCAGTCAGGACTTCTACCGAGGCAACTCTTTTCTCATTAGTCTATGGAATGGAAGCAGTGTTACCCATTGAAGTTGAAATTCTTTCCCTTCGAGTCTTGTCAGAGCTGAAGTTGGATGAAGCAGAATGGATCGAATCTCGATATGATCAGTTGGATTTGATTGAGGAGAAAAGACTAAGAGCTATTCGGCATGGTCAGATGTACCAAAAGTGAATGATGCGAGCTTATGAAAAAAAGGTTTACCCAAGAGAATTTCACGAGGGGGACTTAGTTTCAAAAAGATCCTCCCCATACAAAAGGATTTCAGAGGAAAATGGATGCCAAATTGGGAAGGACCTTATGTGGTGAAAAAGGCTTTTTCTGGAGGAGCATTGAACTTGGACGAAATGGATGGGAAAAACTTGTCCAATCCTGTAAATTTAGATTCAGTAAAGAAATACTATACTTGAAGAGGAAAAGAGGCTAAAGTGAAAACCCACAAAGGGCGCTTTGAGATCTTTTCTAAAAAAACTGAAAAGGACAAAGTGAAAACCTGCAAAGGGCGTTTTGAGATTTTCTTTAAAAAAAATGAAAAATGGAGAGGCCAAGGTGAAAACCCACAAATGGTGCCTTGAGACTAAAGGGGTTTTAAGTCGAAAACCCAAAAAAGATGGCTCAAATTATAATCAAATTGTGATGGGGCATGTGGTGATCTTGCTATACCTGAATTAAGAATAAAGGAGAGATGTTACATCTTGGGGCATCAACAGAGTACTCTTGATCTCCTAAACACATATTGAGCTTAAATTGGTCTTCAAAAAGTCCGTACAGAAAAGTTCAAGCTGCGATATCTAGGGCACTTATCTTTTCCTCTCATCATTTTGTATTCTAGCAATGTTTGCTTTCTTTAATTAACCTATTCTTTTTAGATTTTTCTCTTGATAAATTTCATTTTTGTCCATCATTATCATCATTTTCAAGCATTTTGTATTGAAGTAATGATTAATGGACTAATAATACTTTCACAAAAGGAGTTTTGCATATTTTTTGGAAAACTTCTAAATGATACAAGAACTTGAAACAGGACTTTTATTTAGAACTCACCAAGCCTAAGGGTTGGAAATATTTGAGAAGGAAACTCTAAACAGTGATCATTTCTTCGGACTTTCTGTCAAAAATGTCGATTGAACAAGAAGACAGGATATTACAGCAGTGATATAGCCTTGAAGAACAACGACCAATGACAATCTTAAGCATTAAAAAATGGATCATTCTCATAACATTCTGCATTCATGCAAAACACATTTAGTTAGGAGCAATCGAATCATTTTTATCATTGCATCCTAATGCATTTTTATATAAAAAAAGGGATCATTCTCATGATATTCTGCATTCATGTAAATATCATCTATAGCATATTTAATTAGGAGCATTCGATTCATTCTGATCATTGCATCCTAATTATTGTAAGGATCATTCTCATGACATTCTACATTCATGCAAATATCATCCAAAACACATTCAATTAAGAGCATTCGATTCATTCTGATCATTACATCCAAATCATTGTAGGGATCATTCTGAAAACATTCTGCATTCACGCAGATATCATCCATAAGACATTTAATTAGGAGCATTCGATTCATTCTGATCATTACATCCTAACCATTGTAGGGATCATTCTCATGACATTCTGCATTCATGAAAATATCATCCATAACACATTTAGTTAGGAGCATTCGATTCATTCTGATCATTGTATCCTAAGCATTATGCATAAGCATAAGCCCATAAATTGATTCTACAAGTCATGTTCCCCAGAGGACAGTGTAACAAGATCGATGAATCCACAGGCCTAATACTTCTGAAGTTGCAGTGGAGCAGATTGAAACCATTACCCTTTTTTCTCTAAAGTTGCAGTGGCGCAAATTGTAGATAGCGGATCTTATTTCTCTGAAGACACAGTGGAACATATTAAAGCTACGACAGATCTTATCTTCATGAAGTTGCAATGGAGCAGATTGAAGCCACGGCCTTGTTTCCCTGAAGTTGCAGCGGAGCAGACTGCAGATAGCAAATCTTATTTCCCTGGCATTGCAGTGGAATAGATTAAAGCTACAGATTACGGAGGATCTTATCTTCATGAAGTTGCAGTGAAGCAGATTGAAGCCACCAAATTTTATCTCCCTGGGTTGCAAATGAGTAGATCAAGACAAGAAATCTTATTTCCTTGGCATTGTAGTGAAGTAAATTAAAGCTACAGAGACATGCAGATTTTATCTTTCCAAGTTGCAAAGAAGCGATTGAAGCCACCACTTTATCTCCCCGGGTTATAGCAGAAGCGCACTACGATAGCTTAATCTTATTGCGTTATAAATGAACAGATTAAAGCTACTGGCAGATCTTATCTTCCTAAAGTTGCAAAGGGAGTGATTGAAGCCATAACCTTATCTCCTTGAAGTTGCAGCGGAGCAGACTGAAGATAGCAAACCTTATTTCCCGGGCATTGCAGTGGAGCAGACTGAAGCCATCAGCCTTATCTCCCTGAAGTTACAGCGGAACAGACTGAAGGTAGCAAATCTCATTTCTCTAATGTCGCAGTGGAGTAGATTAAAGCTACAGAGTACGGTAGATCTTATCTTCTTGAAGTTGCAGTGAAGCGGATTGAAGCCATCACCTTATCTCCCTGAAGTTGCAGCGGAGCAGACTGAAGACAACAAATCATATTTCCCTGGCGTTGCAGTGGAACAGATTAAAGCTATAGATTACGATGGATCTTATCTTCCTGAAGTTGCAGTGAAGCGATTGAAGCCATCGGCCTTATCTCCCTGAAGTTACAGCGGAGCAGGCTAAAGACAACAAATCTTATTTCCCTGGCGTTGCAGTGGAGCAGATTAAAGCTACAGATTACAGCGGATCTTATCTTCCTAAAGTTGCAGTTAAGCAGATTGAAGCCACCAATTTTATCACCTCAAGTCACAAAGGAGCAGATCAAGATAGCAAATCTTATCTCCCAAAGTAGCGATGAGCAGATTGAAGTCGCAAGTTTAATTTCCTTAAATTTGATCGAAGCGCTAGTTCTTATACCTTGAGAATGCAGTAGGATGGAATGAAGCTACTCGAATAAGAAAAGCATCGAAAGAAGTCATAAATCGACAAAATCAGGCAAAATTGGCCCTTTTAAAGTCTTTTGTCTGCCTCATATACCGACAACGAGCAAAAGAGGGCAATTGAATAGGCCAATTTTGGCCTGGCCCAATAATAAACAAAATATAAAAACCAAATATTAAAAAAATAATAAACCAAGTCTGTTAAAACAGTCCATTTACAATAGCACAATTAAATTAAACACGAGGCCCAAAATTTCGGCCCAATACGAGCCTTAGCCCAATTACCCTAAAAAAACCTAAAACCCTAGGGGTTTCTAGAACTCCGAGCAGCCTCCCCAACGCCGTTCGAATAGCCAAGCCCCCCACATGTGCGCCGCTACAGCCCCCACGCGCTTGAGCCTCCACGTCACTGTGACGGTTTCATCTACAACAAACAAAAAAGCAAAGAAAAAGCCAAAGAAAGAATAAAAAAATAGACAAACAGGATAATGTAAATGAGAGGGTTTTTTATTTTATTTTCTTTTGATCTTATTCTTAAAAAATTTGGCTATAAAGCAAAGGCCGAAGCAAATCTATAATCTCTCTACGATTTTTACGAATACTAATAAAAAACAGAAAGCAAATCAAAAGGTGATTTCATTTTCCAAATATGTTTCTTTCCTTTAGCCACACACACACACACACACACACACACACACACACACACACACACACACACATATATAAAGGGAGAAAAAATATTTACCTGGTGTCCGATCGCCAGAACGGTAGATTCATGACGGAGCGCGATTTTGAGGCTCGCTTGGTCAAGATCGAAAATCCAAAGAGAAAAAAAGGGATCCCTTTCTTCTTTTTTTATTTTGTAATGATGGACTGATTTTGTGCAAAAACTTTGGCTTTTATATCCTGATTAAACGACACCGTTTTGATAAGCTCCCCTAACGCCCAAAACGACGTCGTTTTGGGGAGCCCGACCTGAATCCAACCCGCTCTAGGCCTAGGATCCGCAGTGTTTTTAACGGAAGGGCTACTTGCACTTTTAGCCCTTCCGCTTTTTTATTCCTTTATAATCAAGTTTTTCTTGTTTTCTAATTTGTCCCTATAATTTGATTGCAATTTCAATTAGATCCGTGCAAAACGCTGCGTTTTGGAGGGCAGGGATTAATTTCCCTTTTAGGCCCTCCTTATTATTTGCGCATTTGATAGGTTCCTTTTCCTTTTATTTATTTTAGATTTGCCCCAAACTTTGTTTTTAAGTTTAATTTAGTCCCTTTTTTATTATTTTTTCTATTTATCATTAATTTAATATTATTATTATAGTTATTATTTTTAATATTATTATGAATATTATTTTTACTATTATTATTATTATTATTACTACTAATTAATTTTAGTATTATTACTATTAGTTTTACTATTGTTATTATTATTTTTATATTACTATTACTATAACTATTTATTATTATTATTATTATTATTTTATTACTATTACTATTATCATTATTATTGTTATATTATTAAATTGATATTTTTAATGTTGCATATTTTATTATTATTATTTTTATTTGTTTACTAACGTATTTTCATTATAATTTATTATTATTATTGAATTTTGTTATTATTATTATTATTATTATTATTATTATTATTATTTTGTTATCTTTAAATTATCGTATATAGTTTTTTTTATATTGATTTACTATTATCTTTTACTATTATTTTTATTATTATTATTTTCTTTTCTTTTCTTTCTTTCTTTATTTGTTTTTCTTACCTATTATTTTATATAAATTGTTTGTTTTAGCTTCTATTTTATTGTATTTTATTTTACGCTCATTATCGTTATTTGTATTATTGCCTCATTTTTATTCTATTATGCATATCGGCATTATAATTCATTTTCATTTTTTTCTATGATTGTATTTTATCCGATGCATTAAAACTTTTTAAAATAAACAAATACTCTGCTCTAGGATTCGAAAGAAATCGTACCCTAACTTATTGGGGTTTCAATTTTTCTTATTGAGTCCAAAGAACCAATTTTTTATTTTTAAAACCAAAAAATTTAGGTTAAATAAAAGCTTATTCTCGGGAATTCAAAAATATTGTGTTCTAACTCACTGGATGTGACATTTTGTTATCTCCGATAAGGATTTCTAAAAAAAACAAAGGCAATATTCAGTATTTGGAATTTTGAGAAATTGTGCCTAACTTATTGGGTTTCGATTTTTCATTTTACCCAAATAACATAGTATCCTTCTTAAATTTAAATGTACGAGTTTTAAAGACAAGCTTAGTTTCGAAGATTCGAAATGTCGTATCCTTTCCTTCAAAATAAGCGGGTCTCGACATCTAGTTTAATTCATTCAAGTTTTTTAAAACAAAGAGGATCGTATTTTAAAATCTTTTCAAATTTTTGACATTAAGACATTAATCAATCAACTCGGTACCAATTTTGGGAGTTACGAGGGTGCTAATCCTTCCTCGTGCGTAACAGACTCCCGAACTCATTTTTCTTGAATTTCATAGACCAAAATCATTATTTTAATAAATCAAAATGTTTATTAAAATGATCAATCTCAAAGTGATCCGATCACACCTCAAAAAAGGATTGGTGGCGACTCCATTTTTGTTTTTAAAGTTGACCTCGTTTTCCAAACAAAAAAATAGTTTCGACAAAAATTAGAGGCTCAATGTCGGAATAAATTATCGAATAATTCTAACATAAGATTGAATCATATGCAAAAGAGAGACATGCAGCAAAAATCATGCATGCATACTTACAATTTTCAATCCCCCCTACTTACTCTATGGTTGTCCTCAAGCATGTTTTATATGCGATAAAGTTCAATAACTCAAACAACAAACAAAGAGAAAGGTTAAGAATACTCCCCATATGTTTCAATCGATGTTGTCGGCGTTGGGAAATAATTGTCAGCATTTAGCACGATGTGCCCACGCCACCATCATTATCCAACTTTTGAAAAAATTTATAACCTCCATTACGTTCCTAAAAAAAACAAGTTCACTAGATTAAATAAAAATTTATTTATTTAAAACCTAAATCTTACTAAAACTCAAAATTAAATTAATGAAAATAAATTTGGGTTGCCTCCAAAAAAGCGCTTTTGTTTAATGTCGTTAGCTTGACGACCATAAATGTTATTCGTTTGGCTCATTGACAAATAGTTTTTCTATCTCGTGCACTTGGATGTTCTTGCAGAAAAGTTTCGACCTTCGCCCACTATCCTTGAAGCCCTTCCTGGATTCCCTTGTCATTAGTGGATTAAGGTGTCTTTGAGCTTCTCCGTTCAAGTTTGCATTTTTCTCTGTCAGAATCCTTGTACGTTTTGAAAACGATTTTAGATCTAATTTCGAGGCTTTCATGATAGCTTCATGTAGTGGTTTTTGGATCATCGATAATTCCTCTTGCTTAACATTGAGATCTACATTCTTGCAAGGTACGAATTGTAACTTATCATTAGGATGTCCCATATCCTCATAGACATTAAAGCAAACCATTTCACCGTCAAATTCCATGGTGAGTGCTCCACTCCAATCATAAATTTTCATTCACGCGGTACTCAAGAATAGTCTTCCAAGAAGTATCTCAGACGAATTGGTCGAGTTGTCATCCTCCATGTCGATAATGTAGAAGTCTGTAGGAAATATTAGCTCGTTTACCTTAACATGAACGTCTTCCAACACTCCTTCCGGATGCATTACAGATCTATCTGCAAGCTGAATAATTACACATGTTTACTTTAAAGGACCGCCATTAAGTAGTTTATAAATTGACAAAGGCATAACATTAATTGATGCACCTAAGTCACACATGGCTTTCTTAATACTGACACTACCTATTTTGCAAGATGTGAAAAACATATATTGGTCCTTACATTTAGGTGGCATTTTTCTTTGTAAAACAGCGGAGACATTTTCTCCGACACTCACCTTTTCATTGCCCAGGAGCTTCGTCTTACTTGTGCATAATTCTTTTAAGAATTTTGCATACTGTGGAATTTGTTTACTTGCATCAAGAAGAGGTATGTTAATTTCTACCTTTTGAAAGGTGTCGAGGATCTTATTCTTTTCTCGCTCCTTCTTGCATCGGACTAGTTTTCCAGGAAATAGAGGTGGTACTGCAAATGGTTTTTATGGTATTGACTCCACTAGAGCCTTTGTGTCAAGTTTCTTCTTATCTCGACCAGCGTCGTGGGCACTACTTGTTCTAGATACGGGATCCAAAACCTTCCTACACCTCAACGTCATAGCACTTACATTGTGTCAAGAATTAGGCTCAGTTTGGGACGATAACTTACCTTGGGACTCTAAATGACTAACCGTGAGCGCAAGCTTGCTCACTTGCTTATCTAACTCCTACAAATGCATTTCAGTTTTTAGCTGAAACTTTTCAGTACTTTTGGCTAGCCTTTCCATTATGGCTTCCAAATATGACTTTGGGGGTGGTAATTATTGATTCAAAGGTGGTATTTGTTCGTAAGATTGATTGAACTGAGGATTCAACCCATAACTTAGATTCAAGTGATCTTTCCACCCTACATTATACGAGTTCAAGTAGGGATCATATCGCCTTTGGAGCAGTCTTGGAAAGTTCCCAACAATATTTGCTTGTTCTATCGAATCCTAATGTAAAATCGGACATGAATCCATCAGATGGTTTGGCTTAGTGCGAATTTCGCACAATCATGCTGGGCTTGTTTTATCTGTAAGTAAAGTTTGAACAACATTAGTTATCTTATCAATTTTATCTTCTAAAGATAAAGAACTTAGCCCATGAACCCTTCTAGTAGGTTCTGTAGCCGGTCAAAATTATTGAGAGTTAGCAGCCATGGTTGAAATCAACTCTCATGCTATATGAGGAGTCATATTGAATAGTGCCCCTCCACTTGCAGCATCTATATTTTCATTTCCATCGGGAGTAATTCAGTCTCCTTATGACGGATTGTTATGATGTCTCTCCTTAGTTCGACCGCTCGAGTTGTAGGGAAGAACATGTCAAGAAACAAACAAGATATGTCAGACCGTGTGTTGACAAATCCCAGAGGTAAATAAAATAGCCACTCTCTTGTAGAGTCGGCTATTGAGAAAGAAAAAGCACGAAGTTTGATTTGGTCTTTGGTTACTCCCTGAGGCTTCATGCTTGTGTACACCATATGGAACTCTTTAAGATGGGTGTGCTGATTTTTGTTCTGTAGTTCACGAAAAGTAGGTAGTAAATGGATCAAACCCGACTTTAACTCGAACAGCATTCCTCATGCTGGATGATCGTGTCAAACAGTCTAGTTTTAATATTTATAAAAAGAATGATCAAACCTAGGATGTTTAAGTAGACTTAGGAATGTGTTTCTTTACCTCCAAGCATCCAAATCCGAGTGAAATTGCTCATTCCGTGGTAAGGTGGCCATGGTACCGCCTTGCGTGTAAATCGCCTTCGTGTTGTGTCTCGATTGTTGATTGAGGTACTGTGGCACGCCGCCAGTAAGTCGAGATTTTGGCCGTGCTTCAGGTCTTTCAATTGGGACACGGCCATGCAAATCATGTTTAGGGCGTGTCTTTGAATGATTGGCGAGGCACAACTTTGTGACTTGAAGTCCAGGCCATGCGAATTTCTTGGGTTGGCCCAATTTGGTTGCTTTTAAGCCCGCTTTCATTCTTTTCGTTCTCGGGTGCTTTCCGAGTATAAGACATGAAAAGAAAGGATTAAGAGCACCTTTTACATAAATTGAGGGCTAAATCATCCAAAAGCATACTAAATGTGGGATTAAAATATGTTACTTTTACGGTTTATCAAATACCCCACACTTAAGCTTTTGCTTGTCCTTAAGCAAAATTCTCAACTTACAATTAAAACAAACTTTCCATAATTCATAATTCCTATCGACAATGTCTCATCATAATTCATAGATAATTTATACATGGATAATTCAACTCAAAGAGTCCTAAAGATTCAATCATGATAAGTCATACCTTTGTAGTTTGAAAACATAGGTGTCTCCCCTTATCTAAGCAATTATCTTTAATTCAAAACCGACAAGGATTGACTTCCTCACAACAGATTCACTCAAATCACCCAGAGTGTTTAAGGTTCAAGAATAATCACTCATAAGTCGAACCTGAAAAGTTAATCCCATAGGCTTGCCTGAAAATCAAATCTCCACCACTGTATATGAGATGATACACAAATCAAAAGGTCTTTAATCGTGGTTGTAACGGGCTTGGGTTAAAAGGTGTGGATAAAGGCTGAATTAGAAGGTTAGAATCGAGACTGACTTGACAAATTACCTAACTATAAACAATGAACTAAATATGAATAGTTACATCGAATGAAAACTAATAATACCTACTATTGATAATTACTCTATAATAAAGAGTATTTTCATCACTTGAAATTTGATAATACTTTAATACGAGCTTTTTCTTCAACAATTGGAGTTTAAATGCTTTAAGCTCTTTTATATACTACTAATATTGAATAAACTTGGATTTTTTTAAGAACAAACTAAAATATTACATCATAAATGATAATTGTAACTACTAAACTAATATAATTCGGTTATTTAATCAAATCAAACCTTGATTAAAGGGTAGTCAAAAGAATGGTGAAAACAAATTCAAAGGGATTTTGGGTTAATATTAGTGGGTGATTCAATTAAAAGGTTGTTAGGATTCAGCGGGGTCACTAAGGGTTAATTATGCGGGTAGGCTTTTCAGTGGCATGAATTGGTTAAAACCTAGGTGCCTTTATCATCTCAGTATATCAAATCAAAAGTGTGGTCTCGATATGTATAAATGAGGCAAGTTCTAGAATAACAGTTCAAAGTTGACATACTCATAATTAATAAAGCGAGCATGAAAAAAAGATATATGCTATATAAGGCTCAAAATCTCACAAAAATTATGGTTGTTTTTGACATCAATGCTTATAAATTCCAAATTTCAAGGTAATACTCAAATTCAGTTCAACGACCTATTAATTTTTAATTTTTAGAAAGTAAACTTATCATGCTCGATTCTCTAGTATTCTTCAAATTTAATCATCAATGCACAATTAACTATGACTTACTCTAAAACATATCAATAATAATCATAAATCATTAGAAATTTCATTCTAATTAGTAATACGAGAAAAATACTTTCGAACAAGTTTAAAATTCAGGATTTTTGAGAACATTGAAAAATTAGGCATTAAATTGAGAATTATTTAAAAAGTTAGGCACTTTTATCCCCCCACACTTAAGATGTACATTGCCCTCAATGTACAAAGATAGGTAATAACAATTAATATAAGATCAAAAAAGAGGGATAGAGTGCCACTTCCTGAATTTTGGGTGATTTTCGGGAGGATGCATCTTTGGTGGCGGTGATGGTGTGTTCTGTGGGCCTGGTGGGGTGGCTATCAAAAAGCATTTTGCTAGATGAAGAAATTGGGTAGCCAGGGAAGATATAGCCAAGAAATCTAAAGAAACATTAAGAATATACTAATAATATAATTAAGGACAATAAAAATAAAGAGAAGGAGACTAAGAAGAAAACTAAAGTTAAAATAGAATACTAATGACTGAATAGTTCTTATTGACAAATGGTTTGCGAAGTAGGAGTGATTTCTAAGGCTGCGGATTATTAGTGATGGTGGAAGTGGCGTGATTCCCTAGCAGCCTTTAGAACCTAAAACCAAGAAACTAGGATGAATGGAATCAAATTAAGCAGAAGAGAAGTATAGATAAGGAAAATAAAGGAGAAGAGAAAAGAAAAATAAAACCGAAATGGTTTCGGAGATCATTGGCGTGTTGAATAGTCAAGTCGCTAAGATGTACTTATGTGTTGTGGTCTCCTTTAAGGAGACAATGCTTACCTTCTTACGCTTCTTCAAAGCATGATTTTAGTGTAGCTCAAGAGTTTGGACACTATCTTAAAGAAATAAGAGAAATTTGAAAGAAGAAGGAGGAAAGAATGAGAGAAGAAATTGGTAGGAAAGGAGAGGGCGGTGGGGTTTAAATAGGTGCTCAAATCTGGCTCGTTCCCACACCCGTGGACCGAGGGTGTGTTGAATTACACGGTCGCATTGCACGGCCGTGTTGTGGAGTGCGCCATTCGTCCACGCCCGTGTTTCAGCCCATCATGCCCGTGTTTGTGAAGTCAGTATATGGGCACGAGTGTGACACACGAGCGTGTTGTGCCCATGCTCGATAAGTCAGTACCCTCGCACGGTCGTGGGGCATGGCCATGCTAATTTTTTGGTGCCCATGGGGGAGGGTGGTTGGATCCGTGACGTCAGAGGGTGGTTGGCCCGATTTCCACTGACTCGCTATGTCAAGACAAGGATTTCGATAGTCCATTGACGGCCAAGGACACTACGTGTAAGGCCGTGTGACCTTGAAATTCAGATTCTTGGTTTAGTAAAAAAAAGAAAGAAAGAAGAAAGGGAAAGAAACTAAAATAAAATTAAAAATAAAAGTGTTAGTATTCTGTTGCCTCCCTAAAGCACTCATTTATAGTCTTAAGCTAGACTTTCCTCGATTTGAAATTTTAGGAGGTTTAAAGGTTTGAATATCTTCCTCATACTTACGCTTTAGTTACTTGACAAATTTTAGGTCGAGAAGCTTTTACCTTAAAAGTTTCGAATGTTGATTTGCTTACCTCGACTGGTCCGTGTGGGGAGATATCGTGTACCTTAAGTAGGACTTCTCCCTTCGCTCTCAGGTCTGTTGAAGAGATGTGAGGATCGGCTTTGTCTAATAGTACCTGGTCTCTTATATGCTTACCTTGCTGTCGAATTGACCATAGTCAAATCCTACATTCGGCCAATACTAGGATTTTAACAAAAAGAACAATTCGGTCATAAACCAAATTCCAGTAGGATTAGTACACTTATATGCTTACCTTGCTGTCGAATTGACCATAGTCAAATCCCGAAAACTTTGCTATTCTCCTTCTTGTATTCGGCCAAACACTCAATCTCTACATAGGTTAGTTTCGACTTTTTAAACAAAATAAGAGATAGATTTAGATATCCAAAATAGGCCTTGGCCAATTATACCTATGTGCTCACCTTCCTTCAATCGGCTAGGTACTTGTGATCTAAATCTCTAATCCTTGTATATTATTGTCGATCGCCCTTGTGATTCGTGAATCTTTAATTGGATCCTTACTTTTTAGTGATGACGAAATTTTATATACTCATGTTAGATCTAATCTAACATTAAATCATAATAATATAGCTTATGGTCGAATGGTATTCATAACTTACCTTAGATCTTAGAAGTCCCGAAAGTTTCTTCTTTGAGTCGACAAAGACCTAATTTCTAAACTTCCTTCAAGTAGCTCGCCATAGACATTAATAGAGTTAGAGTCCTAATTTCAGCCTAAGAAAAGAAATGAGATGATAACTTATAGATCCTTACTCCTTTATACACAAGTCGACAACCTCCCTTGCTTGAAGCCCCAAAGAAATTGGCTAGGAAGACCTAATAGTTGTCACAGATTTCACTTTTGGACTTATTGGAGTAATCGACTAGGGTTGTCTTTGAGGTTTTGGCTTTTGATGAATTGAAACAAAGAAGAAGAAGAATAGGGATGGAGGATTCGACAATGGTGAGTCTTTGAGAGAGCTTGCTTTTGTCAACAAAAGAAAATCGAGAAGATGACAAGGAATTTCAGAGACTTTCAAAAGAAAAGAATAAGAATCAAATGGTTTTTTCCTTTTGGTAGTAAAATACTACACTTAGTTCCCCTATTCTACCAACTCTCCCTTATTTTGATAAAGTTTATCTTTTATTTATCACCTTAATTAATCTCATCAATAATCCACTTAAAAATAATCTAATATTAAATCTATTATTTATCCCCTATTTAGTTAAATTTGAAGAGAATAAAACTCCTCTTTAAGAGCCTTAATGCCGCCCACCTTCTCGCTTCGAAGCAAAAATAAAACTTCTTTTATTTGCTTCCCATGTGACTCTAACTTAGCCCAATTCCCTTGTATATGGCGCCATTTCCAGAGGCCCTAAGTGGCATCTCCAGCCACTTTTCCAAGCCTGCTTGTGTGTCAAACTTCTTCTATTAATTTTCTTAAGGCCACGTTGTTTCACTTTCCTCTTTAACTTAAGTTTCCAAAATGTTCACTTTCCTCTTTAACTTAGGTTTCCAAAATGTTCACTTTCCTCTTTTAACTTCTGCTTCCAAAATGTTCACTTTCCTCTTTAACTTAGGTTTCCAAAATGTTCACTTTCCTCTTTAACGTAACATTTCCATACATTCCTGTGTTTCCAAAATGTTCAAAATACATTCATAACACATAAGACATGTCATTTCGCATAATTAAACCGAAAATGCATAGGCCCTTTTCGTGATGTTACGCTTCTACCCCTTAAAATAATTTCATCCTCAAAATTTCCTAGCTAAAATAATTGAGGGTATTATCGTCGATTGCCTCTTCCGCTCCCATGAAGCTTCTTCCGATCCATGATTGTGCCACAACACTTTGACTAGAGGAACCGACTTCCTCCATAATATTTTCACGCCTCGCTCTAAGATCCAACCGGTTGTTCCTCGAGGATAAGTCCGCCTTACCTCCACTTCTTCAACCGGTACTACATGAGATGGATCCGACGGTAATGACGTAGCATGGATACATGGAATACATCGCATCTCATACAACTCGTGGCAACTCTAGTTGGTATGCCATCGTCCAACTCGCTTCAACACTCGACAGGGCCCTATAAACCTTGGGCTTAACTTCCTTTCCGACCAAACCTCATCACCTTCTTCCAAGGCGAGACTTTCGTAAACACTTGGTCTCCCACTTCAAACTCTATTTCCTTCCGCTTGAGGTCGGCGTAAGACTTCGCCTATCGAGGCTTTTTAACCGTGCTCGGATTATATCAACCTTCTCTTCGCTTCGCCACCAACTCGTCCCAAAACTCGACGCTCTCCTAACTCACCAACAAATAGGAGTTCGACACTTCCGACCGCATAATGCTTCATATGGTGCCATCCGAATGCTAGCCTCGATAACCGTTGTTGTAGGCGAACTCGCTAAAGGTAAGTAATCCTCCCAACTTCCTAAATCCATCACACGCCTCTCAACATATCCTTCAACACTTAGACATCTGCTCAGATCGCCTCATTCGATCGCGGGATGAAAAGTCGAGTGAAGTCCAACTTAGTGCCTAAAGCTTGATGAAGTGCCTCCAAAACCGAGACGTGAACCTTGGGTCTCTATCCAAATAATTGAAATCGGCACTCGTGTAACCTTACAATCTCTCGCCACGATAATTTGGCTAACTTCTAAAGGAATAATCCACTTACCAGATGAAGTAAGGACTTAGTCAAATGGTCCACTATTACCTATACCTAGTCCTTCTTAGTAGCGTAAGGGAAGCCCACTAACGAAGTCCATGGTAATTCTTTCCCACTTCCACCATGGAATCTCGATTGGTCAAGCAATCCCGATGGAACTTGGTGTTCAAATTTTAACTTGTCGACACATCGATATTTTTCCATTAATTCAAGAACGCCCCGCTTAAGATCGTGCCACCAAAATTGTTCTCTTAGATCTCAGACAACTTAATGCCTCCGAGATGCATAGCATAAGGGCTACTATGCGCTTCCCAAAGAGTCCTCTCGTCTTAACTCCTCGTCCTTCAGATATGTATTTTCCTTTGTAGCATTCATTATTAACGCCATAATCCTCTAACTCCTCGCTCGATTTTCGTGAACTTAGCACTTAGGTCCTTATCACCAATCTGCCCTTTTTTACCTCATTCACCATGTGGGTTTGACTTGCAACTCGCCAACAAGCTTCCATCATTATACAAACTTAAGTGAGCTTAATATAGCCCTTAGATCCGACACAACCTTCCGACTTAGAGCATCACCACCACATTCGCTTTGCTCCGTGGTACTCTATCGAGCAATCATAATCCTTCAATAACTCCACCCACCTTCGCCGCTTTAAGTTCAACTCCTTCGAGTCAATAGATACTTAAGGTTCTTGTGGTCTGTGTAGATCATCGACCTTTCTCCATAGAGATAGTGCTCCACACCTTAAGGGCGAAAACCACTACCGCCAATTCCAAGTCATGGGTTGGGTAGTTAACCTCATGCGACCTTAACTCACGAGATGTATATGCGACTACCTTCGTTTTGCATCAATACGCAACCCAAACTCCGTATGGGAAGCGCCACAATACACCGTGAATTCCTTTCCCGCCTCGTCAATCAATCGAGCCTGTTAAAACCTTCTTAAGCTTCTCAAAGCTCTCCTCGCCACTTATCCGACCATACAAAGAGTACTTCCTTCCTCAACAACTTTGTCAAAGGTACGGCTATAGATTTAGAACCCTTCCACAAACCTTCCAGAATACCGCCAAACCTAAGAAACTTTGATCTTAGCCACGGACCTAGGTTGTTTCCAATCCAACATGCCTTTGATCTTCCTAGATCACTCTTATTCCTCTCATGGATACCACATGCCCTAAGAACGCCAACTCCTTGAGCCAAAATTCACACTTGCTCAATTTGGCATAGAGCTTCTTCTCCTTAACACTTGCAAGACAACTTCGGAGATGCTCATCATGCTCCTCTTCGACTTGAGTACACCAAAATATCGTCGATGAACACGATTTACCTAACCTATCCAAGTAAGGTTGGAAAACTTGGTTCATCATATCCATGAATGCTACCGAGCGTTCACAACCCACAAAGATTACTACAAACTCAAAATGGTCAGATCTTGTCCTAAAAGTCGCTTATGGATATCCGCTTCTTCACCTTCAATCGATGATATCCCGACCTCAAGTCTATCTTTGAGAATATCATGCTTCTTTCACCGATCAAACAAGTCATCAATCCTTGGCAAAGGATACTTGTTCTTAATGGTCACTTTATTTAATCGACGGTAATCTATGCACATATGCATAATTTCGCCCTTCTTCTTTACAACAGACCTGTGCTCCTATGGAGACACACTGGTCGAATGAACCCACAATCCAATAATTCTTGGATTTGAGCCTGAGCTCCACTAACTCCTTTGGCACTATTCTAGATGGAACGATTGACACAGTGAGTCGCTCTCGGCAAAGAAATCTATTCTAAATTCCACCTTCCTATCTGGGGTATTCCCTGTAATTCCTCCAAAATACGCCTTTAAAGTCCTTTATCGCTCTAACTCCACTAACTCCCCTTCTTTGCATCTACAAAGATCGATTTAAAGCCGTAAATGCCTTGTACCCTTTCCTAACCATTTTTTCATCCTCCAATGCCGAAACTACGCTAGATGTAGTTTCTTCTTTCTCCGATCATTACCACTACTTCATCCTCCCGGTCCTTAGTTCCATTCATTTAGTCAGATAATCCAACATGGCTCTTGCTCTACTAGCTACCCATTCCAAGTATGAGTTCAAACTCCCCAAAGGGTAGTTCCATTAAGTCACCCAAAAGTTCACTCCCGAATATCTAAAGGTACACCAAAGATCTTATCCACCACTACAGCTTTGGCCTAATGGGCTTACTACAACCATCCGCCTATCCGAAAGTTCGTAGTCTAGGCCTAGTGTTTCCACTACACTACATGCAACATATGAATGGTTCGAGCCCACATCAATTAAGGCATAATAAGGCTTGCCATAAATAAGGAACGGGTTATAACATCCGTGTGTCACCATCCTCCTCCCACAGATCGCATAAACCAAACTCCGCGCCTTGTTCGCAGTTAGTAGCACCTCTACCTTATGTTCCACGCCCTCCGCCAAAGATCATTACCTCATTATTCAACCACGACCGCTGAGGTCAGTCTTTGTCCTCCTCTACCACTGATTAACATTCGAGTCATTGATCGACTTTCATCCGGTTTCTAGGACAATCTTTGAGCATATGGTCCTTGGACCCACACCTAAAACATCCTCCCGTCTTTTCCAAAGACTTCTAAGTGCTTCTTTCCACAATGATCACAAGGACGACATCGCCATCCTGCGCTACTATCGATTTCATGCCCATCAACTCTAGGCCTCTTTTGAACCTTCCTAGACGATCTAAAACCTCTTTAGCCTATTCCGATCCATAGTCCGCTTTGTAGCATCCTTAATTCCTCGGCTACCTTGGCCTTTTCAACTAAAAGTAAAACTCCCCTCGACGATGCGGTGCTATCAACAATCTCAAATCATCCCTTAGTCCATCCTCAAATGGACACAACGCTCATGCTCGGGCCATACTACTCCTCAAGCATATCGGCTTAACCTCAGGAATTTAGCTTTATATTCTCGCAATGCACTTGTTCCTTGAACCAATTTCTTAAAAGCCTTTCTTTGCTCATCAAGATACCTTGTGCCGACATATTTCTTCCGATATGCTTCCTTAACATAATCCTGTGTCGATCCTCAATCGTGGCACCATCCCCGGCGCTTAACCACCATTGATACGCTTCATCGCGTAATAGTGCCGCCATTCCTTTCAACTTCTTCGGAGGTCGTCGAGCTCATCCATAACGCGCTTCGGCCGCCTCCAACCAAAGATTCAACTGCATCTCGGTGCCACACCGGACACTCCACGAAACACCTCACTCCGCTGGCTCGAGTTGCTCAGTATGCACTTTCGAGCTCCCATATTTTGCTCACCCACCATTATTTTTAACTCGCAAAGATAGCTCGCGATACAAAGATCATCCCCCGCTCGAGCTTGCTACCCAACACCAACAATGGGGGGTGGTGGCGGTAGATTTCATTGTCGCACCTTTACCCCGATCTAATGTGTTCTCGACACGATTATCCTTCCTCTACCTCGCCCACGATTTACCACGCCCCTCTAGAGCTCATTTCTAACGTCGCGATCCGATTAAGAAGTTTTATGAATTAGTCCTTGTTTCACTTGATTACCCGCAAAGAAGTTTTATGAAAGGAATTTTAGGAGTGGTTCTTTCAGATTCATACAAACACACAGTCTTTACATTCATACATACCTCCATCAAACAATTATGAACTTTCGTTCATTCAGAGAAATGTTGTAGTTCGCATTGTTGTTGTTTTTCCACTATCGAGGGGTATTTTTGTAATTTATCCTACAGGGGTATTTTCGTAATTTGTCAAATAAGGTTCCCTGGTAATTTTGTCAATAAGGGTATTCTGGTAATTTTTTTCATTTTCGAGGGTATTTTGGTAATTAACCTAGGTAAATTTTTAAAGTTTAATATTTCAGGGATATTTCAAAATTTGCAAAACTTTGAGGGTTCTTTTTGAGAAATTTATTTTCCAAAACGATGAAGTTGCAAAAATTTTGGAAATCGTGGTCCTTTTGGACATTTTGGTAAGTTAGGCAATTTTGTAATTTTCCAAAATCAAGGTATTTTGATAATTTGCAAATAAGGGTTTTTGGACTTGTTATAAAATAATGAAAATGTTGATTAGAACCGAGGTATTTTAGACATTTTTATAAACTAAGGGCATTTTTGTAATTTTACCACTAGGGTATTTTTGTAATTTTATAAATCAAAATTTTTGAAAAATTGTGTAAAAAATAGTTTTCACAAATTAAAGAAAAATGATTTTAAGAGTTTTAAAATTAGGGTTCTAAAAGAACATGGCTAGTTCCTTTCGTGTTTTAGTTATCGGGTTTAGCCTATGACCGAAGTCTTCTTGGTCGGGGTGAACCAAAGCTACGCACTGTAGGATTCGAGTGAGAGGAGGTGAGTCACACGGACTACTTAAGTACCAAGCTCCCATCGAAACCATTCCTAGGCATGCGCACAGGTTGCCACACCCACTAAGTCCTCCGGGTTAGGGTGAACCGGCTACGCACTGTAGGATTCTGAAGAGGAGGTGAGTCACTAGGACCGCTTAAATACTGTGCTCTTCCTGATCCAATCCTAGACATGTGCACAGGAGTTACCATACCCTAACTCGATTGACTTAGCCATAGGTTTGTTTAGTTAGGCATTTAAGTCTTATGTAGTAGTTGGGGTAGACTAGTCTTAGGGTTCAAGTACTTAATCTCTATTCTACGCTCCATTCCATTTCTACACCTCTATAAATCACATAATCACACGATGGTTGGGGTACTTACCGGTGGATCATGGTCGAGACTTAGGTGCCATGCCATCAAACCCGCCTATTTTCGTAAATACTTCCATAAAACTCATTTGGGCTCAATTTGAAAAAGTTTTGGGCCTTAGACCTGTGCCGAGAGTTTAAAATTGGGCTCGATACTCAAATCGAACACTCTACACCGCCCACTAGCCTGGACCGGATCTCGTATGTTCTCGATGTAAATCGGTTCAAAATTTTGTTACTTTGAAAACGTGTGTTTTGAAGATAGTTTGTTTGTGGGTTGGGCTCGAGTTGAAAACAAGTTTATTTTATATTGACAACCCATTTATTTCAGTGACAAAACATTTAAAGTTTATTTTAAATTAAATCAACTTAATCTTTAAATAACATAAATTGTAACATAGTAATTAAAACAACAATAAAATCATCACTATGGCCTTATTACATAAAACAAAACCCAAAATAAAATTTGTAGAGTACTTAAATAAAATAAAATGTCCAAATTAAATAAAACTTTGTTGAGCATGGCCACCACAAGTTCTCGCCGTCCCGGCCCATCACCTGCTCATCACCAAACATGTTCCCATAAGCCGGTGAGTCAACAGACTCAATGTGTAACCAACACTAAAATTTAATAGATTTAGGCATACCATACATATCATGTTCACATAATAATTCAAGATAATGATGCAACCCAACCCAAACCTATATGCCATCCACTACACATCCCCGCACTCAACTCGCATAACCGTGGGGACTACTAAGTCAACCCTCCATCCGCTACACACCATTGAAGGCAGTCGCTGCAGTCGACGTGCTCATCGCCCATATAAAATTTGTGGCTTAGCCACCAGATTAAATAATTGTGTCATGAGACACCACATTCAGATAATGTAACCGAAGTTACCACATTCAGATAATGTGACCGAAGTCACCACATTCAGATAGTGAGACCGAAGTCACCACTTTCACTTCCCCTTTTTCATATAACCCGAATGCCCCATATTATTCATATCATGCATATCATACTTAAATTCACATTTATGTTACTTTTCACATGTTAAATATAACATATTTCGTAATCCTAGTAGGAGTAGGAAACGACTGAGTACTTTGTACCGTAACACTAGTAAACATGCACATATTAAATATTGCCATAAAACATATTAAGAATTAGTGTAGAATACACACCGATATTAATGCTTTCCAAAACCCAAAACTCGATCTAACGCTTTAGATTCTTAACTCCTACATTCGGCCAATACTAGGATTTTAACAAAAAGAACAATTCGGTCATAAACCAAATTCCAGTAGGATTAGTACACTTATATGCTTACGTTGCTGTCGAATTGACCATAGTCAAATCCCGAAAACTTTGCTATTCTCCTTCTTGTATTCGACCAAACACTGAATCTCTACATAGGTTAGTTTCAGCTTTTTAAACAAAATAAGAGATAGATCTAGATATCCAAAATAGGCCTTGGCCGAATATACCTATGTGCTTACCTTCCTTCAATCGGCTAGGTACTTGTGATCTAAATCCCTAATCCTTGTATATTATTGTCGATCGCCCTTGTGATTCGTGAACTTTAATTGGATCCTTACTTCTTTAGTGATGGCAAAATTCTATATACTCATGTTAGATCTAATCTAACATTAAATCACAATAATATAGCTTATGGTGAATGGTATTCATAACTTACCTTAGATCTTAGAAGTCCCGAAAGTTTCTTCTTTGTAGTCAACAAAGACCTAATTCTCAAACTTCCTTCAAGTAGTCTACCATAGACATTAATAGAGTTAGAGTCCTAATTTCGCCTAAGAAAAGAAATAAGATGATAACTTATAGATCCTTACCCTTTATACACAAGTCGACAACCTCCCTTGCTTGAAGCCCTAAAGAAATGGCTAGGAAGACTGAATAGTTGTCACAGATTTCGGCTTTTGGACTTATTGGAGTAATCGGCTAGGGGTTGTCTTTGAGATTTCGACTTTTGATGAATTGAAACAAAGAAGAAGAAGAATAGGGATGGAGGATTCGACAATGGTGAGTCTTTGAGAGGGAGCTTGCGGTTTTGTCAACAAAAGAAAATAGAGAAGATGACAAGGGAATTTCGGTAGAGACTTTCAAAAGAAAAGAATAAGAATCAAATGGCCTTTATTCCTTTTTGGCCGAAAATACTACACTTAGTTCCCCCTATTCGGCCAACTCTCCCTTATTTTGATAAAGTTTATCTTTATTTATCACCTTAATTAATCTCATCAATAATCCACTTAAAAATAATCTAATATTAAATCTATTATTTGTCCTCTATTTAGCCAAAATTTGAAGAGAATAAAACTCCTCTTTTAAGAGCCTTAATGCCGCCCACCTTCTCGCTTCGAAGCAAAATAAAACTTCTTTTATTTGCTTCCCATGTGACTCGAACTTAGGCCCAATTCCTTGTATGTGACGCCATTTCAGAGGCCCTAAGTGGCATCTCCAGCCACTTTTCCAAGCCTGCTTGTGTGTCAAACTTCTTCTATTAATTTTCTTAAGGCCACCTTGTTTCACTTTCCTCTTTAACTTAAGTTTCCAAAATGTTCACTTTCCTCTTTTAACTTAGGTTTCCAAAATGTTCACTTTCCTCTTTAACTTCGGTTTCCAAAATGTTCACTTTCCTCTTTTAATGTAACATTTCCATACATTCCTGTGTTTCCAAAATGTTCAAAATACATTCATAACACATAAGACATGTCATTTCGCATAATTAAACCGAAAATGCATAGGCCCTTTCAGATGTTACAAAGCATCCAAACCGAGTGAAATTACTCATTCCTGCAAGGTGGGCATCGCCATGGTACACGCCGTAAATCATCTTTAGGCCGTGCCTCGATTCGATTGATTGAGGTACCATGGCATGGCCGTAAGTCGATTTAGGCCGTGCTTGTGTTTGTCGATTGGGACACACCATGCATATCGTGCTTGGGGTGTCTTTGAATGATTGAGTAGGCACGCTGCAGTGACTTGAAGTCCGTGTTGTGCCAATTTCTTGGTTGGCCCAATTTGGTCCGCTTTAAGCCCGCTTTCATTCTTTTTGTTCTCGAGTGCTTTCCCGAGTATAAGACATGAAAAGAAAGGATTAAGAGCACCTTTTACATAAATTGAGGGCTAAATCATCCAAAAGCATACTAAATGTGGGATTAAAATATGTTACTTTTATGGTTTATCAACGGATAGGTTATACATAAGGGTTGTTGTTCATCCGATGTCGCGAACGAGTTGGCGATCGTCTGCTCACCATCTCGCTTGGTTCATCGAACGAGAAATTTTCCTTGGTGTATGATATGGTTTTAAATCCGGGATTTGGCCGTTTACCACTCCTATGACTTCTCTTCGCAGTTGTCGAGCCAATTTTTCAATTTCTAGTTCAAACTATAGAGTTCCCGATTTTGATCTAGTCATAAGGTAAACAAAAAAAAATTAGAAAAAAATATCTCCAATACCCAGCAACGATGCCAAAATTTGATGGGCGCCAAACCACCAAAAATAATTCCGACAAAAATAACTCTAAACTGTAGTAAAGGGTGGTAGTAGGTAAATTCTGTATCAAGAACCGATCTTTGAAAATTAATCTTCTCCTTTAACGATAAGTTGGTTATAACAGTTAAGAACGTCCTAACCACCAATTCTTTCTCTCGTAGCTAGTCCCAGACGACACCGCAAGCCAACCCTTTCGATTATCTAACCGAGATACACGAAGTTCGATTCAAGATTCCTAAGCACTTTACATTCAAGAACCCAACTCAATTAACTACTCAACCGTGGGTCATTTAAACCCTATCACTTCTTCCTTGATTTGTCCTCGAGATCCGAATACAAAGCACGATCGACTCGCTTCTCCAACTGTCAATAAACACATCTCCAACCCAATGTGCACTTTGACTTGAAATCGAGTTTAACTTTAAAGGATGATTGGTCTATCCCGATACTTAGGAAAAAATGAATACCGATTGGAAGGATTTTTAGACTAATTCTATCTCACGATTTTCGACTGGAAAGAACACGGCGTAAGGCTAAGATGAATTTAGTGAAGCATGAACTTATTCATGCTTTGTAAACTTTGGAAAGTGGTTTGATGATTATGGTGAAGAAAGGAATAGAAAGGAATTGGAAAGAAATTAGCCTAATTTTGTAAAAGCAAGAAAAATGCAAATGAAAGTAGCAGTATGCTCACGCCAATTTGAAAGACAAAAGAGAATAATGCAATTCCAAATTGAAGTAGGAATGTAGAATTTCTATTTTTGGCCTTAATTAATTTAACATAAAATCAAAATAAAAATAAATAAAAATAAAATAATTTTTTTTCTATTTTGGCTTTTACAAAGTCAAAATTTTGATGAGTCCTTGGCTTTTCCACATTTTTCATTTGGCCTCATTTCATTAATTGTGTTTCAATTTGGTCATTTTCTCGCTTTTGTCCTTAGCGTCCCAATTAAGGCCCCTAACAAGATTAAAATATAAAAGTACAAATTTAGCAGGATCAATTCATAAATAAACCGAATTAAACACAAAATGACATGCAAATTAACATGTTATCGGGACATCAACAACTTGGACAACAAAAATAAAAAGGGAAGATGAAAATGAAAGAAGAAAAAAGAAAAGAAAAAAAATCCATGAAATCTCCTTGAAATTCTACTTTAAAACCATAACCTAATTATATATTTTAGAGTGTTATGAGATTATTTTCTACCATGAAAATCAATTAGTTGAATGAGAAAATAAAGGAAAGCATAGGACAAGAATGTAAGAAATGATAAAGTGATAATTTAGCGATTAATGGATTTTATGAAACTAATGATTAAATTATAAAGAGTGAAAATTTATTTATTTTTCATAAATTGATAAGTGAATATATGTATTGTAGTGAAATTACTATAGCTAGAGAGGCAACCGTAGAAGTGTATAAAAAGGTATTATGTGAAACCAATTAAGTGATTAAAGACTTAAATGACATATAGTAATGAAGTGTAAAGTGATATAATAATTATTAAAATTTTCATGGAGTTAAGAACTAAATAGTAAAATGTTCAAACATTACTATGTGTGCTAAAACAAAGGAAATAATTATTTAAGTGAAATGTTTTACAAAATCAAAGTGTTATATGAAAGTGAATTAAAACCTAAGGTGTAAAGTATTGTAAATATGTGATATGTTAGTATTCATGTGAATTAATGTATGAAGTAAGGATGTAGTGCATGTGGTTATGTAATTCAAAGTGAATAAGTAATGTGATACAAAGTGATATATGTGATATGTCAAGTATGTTATATGAAAGTGAATATGTAAATATGTGAAATGAAAATATTATGTATATGTTTATATGATTTAAAATGAATGAATAAAGTGTTATGTGAATAAATGCCTTAGTGAGCTCATATGATATATGATATGTGATAATGAAATGTTTTTTGAGTTGAGAGGGGATGGGGGGATTGGATGGGAATTTGGCTGGGCCTGTGGTGGTTTGGAGGGGATTAAGTGAGGAGAAATAGGTTATGTAACGTGTTTAACAAAGTTTCATATATTTTCTGGAGTTCTATTATTAGAGTTCCATTAAAGGCCAAGAGTTCTGTTTTGGATTGGAGCTTTGAAATTTATTGAAATACAATATGTTTTGATTGATTGAAACTCCTCTTAGACTCATTAAGGACGGGAGAAGTGATATGGGAAAGTAAAAGTGTTATAGTGATATATGTGTTTTAGCAATACATGTGAATTAAGTATTAAATGAAATATGTGAATTAAGAGTTTATGTTATGTTTGTGATATGAGATTTTGATATGTGAATGTGAAAGCCGATTAGTGACTATGTAACAGCCCGTTTTTCAATGGTGTCAAAAATGGCAATTTTGGAACCCTATTTTCGATGTTCGAGTCTGTAAATATTAATATTCAACATTTACAAGGTTAGTAATAAAGTTTATTAAAGTTTGGTCCCTTAATTTTGTCAATTCATAATTAATCAAGGTATGATGACTAAATTGTAAAAGTTTATCTCTATAGATTTTAATTAATCAAGGACCAAATAAGCAATTAGCCTATTTTAAATAGCCTGTGGTGGAGGACAATTAAAATCCACTAAATTATTTAATTAAGTTTAAGGTTTTAATAAATTTAGTATAATTAAATTAAATATGATTAGTTAACTTTAATTAAAGTATAAAAGTAAAATAAAAGAATTGTCATCCATTTACCTTTCTTCTTCATCGAAACTAGAGGAAATCAAACCTAATGAAGGCATTCAAACCTTTATTAATAGGTAATTTCAAGTCTTTTTCTTGTAATTTTTTTATGTTTTTGAGGTTTGGGAGCTTGATTTAGCTAGTCCATGTACCAATTTGTAAAACTCTTAAAGTTTCTAAAATTTTCTGTTGATAAATTCTTGAAGAAATAGGTGTTAAATTGATAGTTTTTAAGCTTAGATGTGAACAATAACTAATTTTTAAAGTGTAATTGTTACTAAAGTGCATAAATTGAACATTATATGTGAAAATTTTATAATTATAGATAGTAGAGGTCTTAGAAGGATGTAATAGAGATCAATTTTGAAATCAAGTTTAAATTTGAAAGATAGTGTAATTTCAGCTTTAAAAACTAAATTGATTAAAATGTAAAACTTTAGGGACATTTAAAAAATGAAATTATACTTATTCATTCATAAAATAAAATGTTATAAGATATTTTGAATTGATAAATTGAACCGAATTATTGTTTAGATCGAGAACTGAACCAAACCAAAGATAATCAGTGAAAAGGAAAAATTGCTTATTAGTCCTTAAAGAATTGTTCATTTTCTTTTTTCCAAGTAAGTTCATATGAAATTTACCATGTTGTTTTATGTTATGTTTGAATTATTTATTTTTCTAATTAGTTTATATAAATGCGATATTAATGATTTTGGCATCAATTGGACTAAATTCCAAAGTATGAAATATATGACAATTGTGAATATGTACGAGGTATCGAAATGTATATGGAATGTTTATAAGATTGACATTACATGCATATGCTATTATAGGATGATATGATTACAATAATAATGCCCGTGTGAACTTAGTAAAGGATTAGGATATGTATGGCATGCCATTAAGGTCTAATAAGAAATTGTTCGTGGATTTACATGGTTATATGAGATCTATAATTTTTTATGATTCTCAATTCATAAATGTCAACTTCTATGAGCACTATAGTCTCGTGTATTCGACTTTGATTTACTAAGGTTTTCTCGGGAAAGAAAATGGTAACCTAATGGAAATGGAATTTGTTGAATTGTTTGGAATATGAATTGAATTATATATTTTTTCAATTTGAATATGAAGTAGGTGATATCTAATATTATATTGGATTGTTGTACATGTATATGTGATTGGTATTTAAGTTCCTAATATGCTAGAAGACTAACCTATTTATTGTATTGTTGATGTGTTTATGATAACATAAGGAAGCCAAAGGATGCCACTTAGAATATCAACATACTTGAATGTTTAAATTTTTGTAATGTTAAGGTAAGTTAAGTAAATTTCATGTGGACTTAATAAGCATTCAATATGCTTACTCTGTTGTTCTCCTTTTCCTTGTAAATTGCCAACTTGCGAAACATGTCTATTGGATCATCGAGAAGCTCACAATATCCCGTTATTGATTTAATAGTTTTTCAATCGTTTTAAAGCTTGGTTTTGTGGCATGTACATAGGTGTTTTATACATGTTAGCTTGAATGTTGAACATAGTTGAAACTTATCTAATGGTAGATTTTGGCAAGGTTAATGACTAGTTGAAATTGCTGGTTTTGGCAAATGCGTTGAGACATGTTTGATAATTTAAAATACCATGTTTGAGTATGGTTTTTCAAAGGTAAGAAATGGTATTGAAGGAATAGTTGATTGAAGGAATAGTTTGAAATTGAACAAGTTGAATTGATATGGTTTGATACCAAATTGATGTTGTATTGGAATGGTTGAATTGAAATGGTTAAAGTGATTGTTTTGGTATGTTTTAGAATGTTTTTGTGTAGGTTAAGTTAAAATGTTTGTGCACAAAAGGTTAAAATTATAGGAAAGCTTGAAATTGGTACCAAATGGCTCAAATTTTACTAAAATGTAATCCATGTCTCGACAAAAAATCATCCTCGATGTAATGTGATGTCATGACATTGAGTGGTTTGACGTTATGACTTGACAAACTATTTGCCAACGCCACGACTTGAAGAAGTGTGTAACACCCCAAACCCGGCCAACACACCATGACCGAATTCAAGATGTTACTGAGTAAAAATATTTTGAAGAAAACAAGTTGTTGGTTTACTTTTGTGAAAAAATTGTTATCGAAAACATTTATGTCGCTTTGAGGTTGAAAGAAAACTCCCTTGAGAAGATCGTTTGTTGTTTCTAGTTTTGGAAAGTCGTTTGGTTTTATGAAAACCGAGTGAGTTTAAAATAATTAAGTTAAAAACCATTTTGTATCCGAACATAAAGAAAAAAAACTTAGTTTGGAGAAAGTCCGAGTTAGTTTGTCGACTTTATTTGTTTAGTATTACCCGATGGTAAAGTTTGAAAACCCGATAAGTTGTCCAAATTTTTGAAAACGTTGATTTTATAGCTTATTAGAACATGCTATGTTATTTAACTTAAGCAAGATGATAAAACTTAAAGTAGATAATCAAAACCCAAATAATAAAATTTAGCAACCTTATTGCAAATCCAAAACCAAATTTAAAAGTAAATTAACCCAAAATAGTAATTGAAATAAAACCCAAAACATTGCAAGATGGCCACCTCGAGTCCACCCCGGCTCCACATCCGCGATCTATGCCTCATCTGCAGAAATGTAAGGGAAGGTGAGTCACCGAGACTTAGTGGATAATAACAAGGCACTTCACATTTCATCACCAATATGCAAATCATGCAAACCCAACCTAGCCAAATTAACTCCCCGTGTTCACCCCTGTGGTCAAAACTATCGTGGTCAAAACCATCGTGACCGTAGTCACAAATCATATAAGTATGGTCAAAACCATCGTGACAGAGTCACAAATCATATGGTGGGGCCAACCCACCGTGTGGTCAAAACCACCGATGACAATCCCAGAATCAACATGGGCCAACCCATCGTGGTACCAAACCACGGGACGAGTCACAATAATCTATGTGTGGTCAAAACCACCGTGACCGTAGTCATAATAATATCCGTGTGGTCAAAACCACCGGTGGTCAAAACCACCGAGATCAGTCACAAATAATAAGAAAAGCTGGTCAACCCAATGTGTGGTCAAAACCATCGGTGACAGCTTCTAGATCATCCTTCCCTCCTCTCAACATACCCATCATCATGAACACATTTTTCGTGGCATATTAACATGTTTGTAATGCAAATATTACATGGCATAGCATAAAATAATATAACAGCATATATTGAGAGCCAATCCACAGGGGACTTACCCAGAGTCCACGCTCATACCCACAAGGGTAACACACCGTTGTCAATAACCATTTTGGCTTTTAACAGTAAACATAACTAGCAAGTTAAATAATGAAGTGTGTAAGAGTTAGACACCTGATTACTCGTAAAACGACGCTCTCTACATCAGTACTGTCGTTATTCGACACCACCACTATTTGACTATCGTTGCTCGTGTGTTCACCCACACCTGTGGCCAATCACGAACCGCAAACACGCCCCTCTTCTTGAATTTGGGGTCAGTATCAAGTCCGACCCTCATACTGCTTGGTTAGCCTTAGGGTCCATAAAACCTTTGGTCACTAAATCAAAGTTAACACAGAGAATAACTATAAATCAAGAATTAACCCGAGAGAGTAGATCCCTTACCTAGATTAACAAATCTCAAAGATTGAGATTTAAACTACGAACCGAGCACAACCTGGGAATCCAATTGCTTGCATCACACCTTCTTATATTCGGCCACACATATATCACTAATAAGCAAATAGCCTTTCGGCTTGAACCAGAAATCTCGAAAGAGATAGCACAAATACAAGGAAACGCCCTCCTTACCTTAACGCAAAAGATCCCTTGGCACCTAGAATGATTTGGCCCTATCACAAAAATGAAGGAATTCGGCAAATCAAGGAAAAGAGATGTAAGAATCGCATAAAGAGAGTCCTAGAGATAAAACAAGAATATGGAATTGAGAATGATTCGACTAAAGAAGGAACTTACCAAAATGGATATTAACAAAGCTTCGATCTCGAACCAAAAATGATGAAGTGGAAAGGTAGTTTCGGCTAACAAGAAATTGTGAAAAGAAGAGAATAACAAGATGAAAGGGAATGAAAGAAAAAGTGGTGATTCGGCTTGAGAAAAGAAAATGGAGAGAAGAGGGTAGGAGAGGTTCGGCTATGGCTTCAGGAGGAGAGAAAGAAAAGATGTTAATAGAGAGGGAGGGTGATAATTTCGGCTTGCACAAGATGAGCGAAAAAGAAAGAAGCTCTTGGTGTTTTCATCACAATGAGAACTTAGAAGAAGAAAAGAAATTGGAAGAGCAGTGGAATGATGCTCTCGGCTTAGGTTCAAAATGAAGAAAAGAAAGTAGGATAGCTTTGGTTACGGCTTGTTGAGAGGAGAAGAAAAGAAGAAGAAGGGCAAATAACTAATAGGGGTTTCGGCAATTGCAAAAGGTGAGAAAAAGAGGAGAGAAATTGCGGTGCTTCCAAAAAGAGAGATTGAAAGAAAAAGAAAACAAAACCGATGAGTGCACCTACCTAAATGCCAAAAATTCTACTCAAAGCCACCTCAATATCGGCACATTTCCCCACACTCAAAACTGAAACTCCAACACCCCTTAACCACTACCAAATTCGGCTACACACTCCCACTCCCTTCAACCTCTACGCCGTCCCCCTCCTTTCTCCCCAAATTCATCCCTTCCACTCATTCAAATTGTTTGAATGAGTCAAGCTCCTACATTCACTCCTCTCCATCCAATTCAAATGTGTTGACTCCTTCAACACCCATCCAATAGAGTCTTTCCTGAGCACATCTCCTCCTTGCACCTAGCGTAAAAAATAAATGAACAAGGAGAGATTTGCAATCAACCAAGGTCCTCTCACTCCTTGTGGCCACACCTCCGTGCCTTCAAGAGCGCCTCCCTTGCCACTTTTCCACCTGGCTTATCTGTGTCAAACACCCCAATAACATCTCTTAACACCTAACTCCCTTGGCTCCCCCTTCCAAGTACCCAAAACAAAAATTTTTGCCATGGCTCAGGCCTACCCCAAGCTCATGCCGGGACCCCAAAACACCCTAAACTAGCACAGCAAATATACTAACACATGCAAACATGCAAAAATGCAGAGACCCCGATTTAAGAATGTTACAAAGTGACGTCACAATATTGACCCTAAAATTTTGAAACATATAATTTGATCTTATTTCATGCGCGGGTCAACAAAAGAGCTTTCATATGCTTGATTAAGGCTTGAATTTAATTGCATATCATAATGAGAATGTGTTTATGACATGTTTTAATGTTTGATTGATTAATTCTCGATATATTTGGCAGTAGTTACTCTGAAAATGGTTGTGGCATCCTGTAGCTCGAATCCAGCAATGGGTCAATCAAGAGGTGTTACATTTAGTGGTATCAGAACTAAAATTTAGTCAATTCTAGGATTGAAACATAGCGTGTGTTGAGTCTAGAAATACATGCCACACTAATCTATGATAGCTTGATGTCTTCTTATCTGAATTGACTATGTTTTTCATATAGATAAACCATGTCGGCTGAATCAAATCGTGTCATTTCAGATGAAGTTGATATTAGTGTTCCTACTTCAGATCAGGGAGCTTTTCATAGTCTTTTCATTCCATAAGGGCTTGAGAGCGAGGTAAGAGACGCCTTCTTCTGAATGATGAACCAATAGTTCACCCAGTTTATGGGAGCTACCCCTTTAGCTTTGCAACCCTAAATGCATCCTCCTTTCGCATTGGTGCCTCTTGTGGCACCCTCTAGTCTGCAAAATCTAAATTTGATAAATGTTAACTGACCCCCGATCGATAAAATCTGAAAGTATGGGGTAGAGTAATTCAGAGGTAAAAGGATGACGATCCAACTAAAGCTAAATATCGTTGGAAAAAACTCGAGTATTCGGATGAAATGATGTACACTAGAGGAAATTTTGAAATGTATTGTATCATTATTGAAAGAAGAAGCACGTTAGTGGTGGATGAATTTGATATCTATTGTTTGTAAAGACCATGTAAATCGATTTCTTTCAAACCGACTTAAAATATATATATGTTAGTCGGTTGTATCTCAAAGGAAAAGGAAAGAGTTTATCAAACAGGTGACATGTCCGTGGTCGAGTATGAATGAGAATTTATCTACCTCAGTTAGAATGCTAGAGATTTTATGAAACTAAAGCTAAAATGTGTAAAATTCGTTTTGAGAGAGGACTGAATGAAGATATATGTATGTTAGTGGGAGCCCAAAAATTAAAAGAATTTTTTGTTCTTTTTGAAGTAGCTTAGAAAATAGAAGACATGTGCAACGAAAAGAAAAAAGAAAAATCTAAGCTTCGAGATTTTGGCAAATGAAATATGTCTAGATCTCTCTCGACTCTTCTACGGAAAAAGTCGATAGGTGTTCAATGTCATTTTTCTACTTCGCTAGGGATTTCTGGGAGAGATGGACTAAGACCGAGTAATTTGGGATGTTAGACTACATGAGTAGCTAGTGTTGGTATTGTTCATAATACAAATAGATTAGCCTATGGACATTGTAGAATAAACCACGATGGTGAGTGTAGACTGAAGATTAGAGCTTGTTTTCTATGCGGCTCCAAAGAACACTTGAGATGAGATTTTCTGAAAAAACTAAATCAAAGTAAAGAACAAAGTATTAAGTCGATGAAAACTTCGCAGAGGGGTAAAAAGCCAGGAACTGATACTAATGCTTGAGCCAGTAAATGAGAAACTAGAGATACGATGATGAGATCTAAAGGTTGTGCCCCTGCCAGAGCTTATGCTGTATGAGCCAGAGAAGAGGCTACAACTCCTAACGTCATAGGTTGTACATTTTCTCTTTTCGATATTACTGTACATGCTTTGATTGATCCTGGATCAACTCATTTATACATTTGCATTATATTAGTAATCGAAAGAAATATACCAGTAGATTGGACTGAATTTGATGTTAGAGTAACAACTCGTTAGGTTAGTGTGTCATTGTTAATAAAATATGTAAGGACTGTCCAGTGAAAATTCTGGACCGTGAGTTTCTGCTAATCTAATGTTATTTCCGTTTGACAAGTTCAACATTATTATCTGCATGGATTGGTTAATACTACATGATGTTATAGTCAACCGTAGATAAAAATATTTTGTTGATATGTTAGAATGGTGAATCAATAAATGATGAGGCAAGCAGATCAGATTGTTTGACTAATATAATCTCAATGATATCTGCTCGAGAACTTTAAAAAGGTTGTGAATTGTATCTAGCCTACATTTTAGATACCGGAGTGTTGGGATCAAAGATATAACAAGTTTTGTCATTTCAAGAATTTACTAATGTGTTTTCGGAATAATTGATAGGTTTACCGCCTAATAGAGAAGTTGAATTTATTATTGAAGTAGCACCCATAAATGCTCTAATCTCTATTGCACTGTTTAAATTGGCACCGACAGAATTGAAAGAATTGAAGGCTCAGTTACAAGAATTATTAGATTGGGGATTCATTCGATCAAGTGTGTCACCTTGGGGGTGCTCTGATTCTATTTGTGAAAAAGAAAGATTGAATTATTGGACTATTTATCAACTATAAGCAGTTGAATAAACTGACCATAAAGAACAAGTATTCTTTACCTCATATAGATGGCTTATTTGATCAATTGAAGGGAGTTACTTTATTTTTGAAGATTGATCTTCGATCAGGTTACTATTAGCTCAGAGTCAAAAGCTAGATGTGCCAAAAATTTCTTTATGAACTCGATATGGACATTATGAATTCCTGTTAATGCCATTTGGACTAACTAATGCCCTAGTCGCTTTTATGGACTCGATGAATAAAATTTTTCAATCGTACTTGGACAAGTTTGTTGTTGTGTTTATTGAAGATGTTCTGATTTACTTAAAGAATGAAATTGACCATGATCAACATCTGTATGCAATTGTTCGGAAAATTTAGCAAATGTGAATTTTGGCTACGAGAGGTGGGATTCCTAAGTTACGTGATTTTGGCTAAAGGTATCTGAGTTTATCTTAATAAAATCCCAGCAATTATGAACTAGAAACCTATGAAAAATGTCACAGAGGTGTAAAGTTTTTTAGGATTGGTTGGATATTATCCACGGTTTGTTAAAGGCTTCTTGATGATAGCTATACTGTTAACAAAACTGTTACAGAAGAATGTTACTTTTGTTTTGTCAGATAAATGCCAACTGAGTTTTGAATAGTTGAAAGCTATGCTAACTGAAGCTCCAATTTTGGCTCAAATTTCAATTTAAAAAGGAATTTGTTGTTTTCGGTGATGCTTTGCTTATTGGTTTAAGATGCATACTTATGCAAGAGGAAAGTTATTGACTATGCTTTTCGACAACTTAAGCCATATGAGAAGAATTACCCTACGTACGATCTAGAATTGGCTGTTGTTGTATTTGCTTTGAAAATTTGGAGACATTATTTATATGGGGAGAAATTCTGTATCTTCACAGATAACAAAAGTTTGAAATACTTATTGACACAGAAAGAGTTGAAACTTAGACAACACTGTTGGGAAATGTGTCCATATTGTAGTAAACATGTAACTATTTTCTATGTTTTTGAACGAAAAAATTGTAATAAAAAAATACTAGCTTATTGATTGTCTAAGTTCAAAGTGATAATAAGTGGCACTGTAAGAATGATTACATTACGAGAAAGAAAACTTACTTTAGTAGAGAATTTAAATGAGTCCGTAATCTTGTAAAAGAATCGAAGTGAGCATTTGATTTAAATAGTCAGAAGGATTATTATGTTGTCTACAATTCCAATTGGGGAGATGACTAATCTTGACTATCGGAGCAGCTGACTCCACGGGCAGAGACATAGATGTACTCATTAGAAGAATGATACATTGGAATGGACTCAAGTTGAATTAATTTTGAATCCATTTGTGAATTAATTCACTTATGATGTTCATGATGTGACTTACCTAAATCCTGAGTTAGTCACTAACCATGCGTATGTAAGTCATGAGCTTTGATATAAGTAGAGGCTTATGCTCTAAAGATGATCGAGTCGATAGCCGGTATGTTGGGTACATGACTTGTGTATGACATGCCTTTACTAGCAACAATAGAATTTATAGCTCAATTAAAGATTTAACGATATCCTCTCATTGACATTATATGGATTGATAATATAGAACTTGGTCACGGGTTGCTTGTTCTCAAACAAGCAATTTATCACAATCATTAGTTGACAAGGATCGATTAATTATTAAGAAGACACAATGGTGACAATGAGATAAAACATGACTTTATTGAGTGAACAAATTTAACTTAAAGGAATCAAGGATATCATATGAGGGTAACACACACATGGCAAGGCCATTGGACAAAGTAGTTGGATGAATCGATTTGGTAAAGACTATATAAGAAGGAGTTTTCAATCATGATACTTCTTGTGGACTGAATCCATGATTAAGTAAATTGCAAATTATTGAAACAATGCCTTTGGACATAATTACAATTAATTCAAACCTAATTTTATATGTCTGATTGGTCCCTCCGCTAGCTCTACAAAAGCTCAATTGATTGCATTTGAATCAGAGGAAAATTCTACGACTTTGGAAATAATTTAATTAAGTCAATTTATTCGATATGGAATTAAATTAGTTGGTCGTGAGAATTGTTCAACTAGAGAATTTGATTAAAGAATTTTCTTGAAAATTTAATTTGGAAAATCTCATTGATTTTTGTGAAAATTAATTTTGATCAAGTAAAATTAAATTAATTAAAATAAATATGATATTTTTAGAGATTAATTTTCAAGTTAGACAATTGACCTAATGGTTAATTGAACTTGAAAATTGGGCCCGAGATTGAAAATTGAACCGAGAACCAAAATCTGAGACTGAAACCCAAAAACTAGTTGAACTGGGCCCTGTGTATGAAATCGGTTTGACGATGCAATCGGTGGCTAGACCAGACTGGTTGGGTTGTCACTGGCCCGAACCGAACTGACTAGGCCTGTTTGGGCAAAACAACGATAGTTTGAGGTGCCGAGGGAGCCGCGCCGACGATAGCACCACCGAGCATGGCAGCCTACTAACAAAGAATATGACAACAACAGATGGTTGAGGGAAACGGTTCTTCGGTGGTAGAACAATGGAAAATTCATACTCCTAGTGGGACTCTTACGGGTAAATTAATTTCAAATTAACTTTTTCAAAGATAATATTATTTTAATAAATTTAATTTAATATTTATCTTGTTAGAATTTTATTAATTTAATATTAATATGAGATATTAAATTTTATTTAATATTTATCTTGATAATATTTTATTAATTTAATATTAATGTCATTAATTCTAAATCCTAATTGAACTCTCTCTAAACTCTTGCTATATAAAGAGAGCATCAGCCATTATTCTTACACACTTGAATTCAAGAAAAGTCACAGAGAGAAAATACTTAGAAGAAGTTATTTCAAAAAATTCTAGAGATATTCTTGTTATTTATAGCTTGGCCCCAAAAGTTTAGAGTGTAACGCCCCAAATTTTGGGCCTAGAAGTTTTGAGCTTTGAGCATAAGGAAAGTAGGGAGATTGCACATATGTGTTTAATTATGCAAATTAGTAACAAGAATGGGCCTACTGGTCTAGTGGTTGTGTGAGTGTTAGCATACCTTGAGGTTTTGGGTTCGAATAACTGGATGCGCAATTGTGGAGAGTCTTTTATTTTGTTCTGTTTTAATATAAATTATAAATGTTTATTTATTATATTATATTATATTATTTATTATTATTTTTATTTGTTGATTGTTATTTTGTGTTTTGTTTTTATTTCTGTTAACTCTTTTCACGTTTTTCCCCTCTTCTCTTTCTTTCTTCCTCTCTTGATTCTTTTACTTTTTATTTTTCGAACGGTTTCAGCTTGTGAATTCGGGAAGTCACTCCTCTATCATCTTCTCTGTCATTGTATAACAGGTGTGGGAATTGAACACTGTAGCTATGCTATTTAATTTACTTACTAAATTATGCAAACTTCTTGTCTCAGTGTATCTTGACTGTGCCTAACCCATTGGTTTTGGGATTTGAGGTGCTGGAAGTGTGGGAAGACTCCCTTTTCTGATATACATTCGTTGTGGCTATGGTTGGGTACGATTTTGGTGGAAAAAAACTATTTTTAGGGCTAGTTCGGAGAGGTTTAGTGGCTTTCCGACGGCTAAACAGGCATGTACTGAGGTACACGGCCGTGTGGATTTGGGAACTAAGGTTTTCGACCAGTTTTTGGTGCCACACGGCCGTGTGGCCAATTTTGGGGATTTTTTTGATTTTTACACGACCGTGTCATTTGGGCACACGAGCATGTGGATTTGGAAATTAGAGATTCGGAGTATTAGAGTCACACGGCTATGTGGTTGATTTGGGGATTTAGGGATCCCACAAGGGCGTGCGTTTCGAAACACATGACCGTGTCTGATGGCACACGGGCGTGTAAGACCCTCATACGGCCGTGTCTGCCCTGTACTTAATTTTATCAAAATTAGACGGTGAGTCACATGGGCGTGTGCATCTGTCACATCGCCGTCTGCTACCCTTCACATGGACGTTTGGGCCCCCATACGGCCTAGATTGCTCTACACGGCCGGAGCACACGGGCGTGTGGCCCTATCTCACCAAATAATGATTTAGGTCGAATTTAATTGAAATCACATCTCTATGTGTGTCCAACCCTTAACTAAGCTTTACTGAGGGTAATTATGACTCTGATCTGGGTTGATATGTGAGTGATTTGTGATTGGTTGTGTGATAAGCTTGATATTGAATCTGAGTGTACGAGTGTACACACTTCTGAAACTGATTGACTGATTGTGAATGACTGTCTGAAATCGCTTTTTGAATTGGTACATCTGCATACATACATCTGCATACACACATCTGCATATAAAGTTTTTGGAGGGATTTTGAAGAGAAGGAAGACTGATCTAATCTGGACAATGCTGATGATCATCGTTGTCAGGCAACCCGGGATGACATCCTATGGACGGTATAGCAGTTCACTGCATGTACGTTAGCTACGCTATGTACTACTATCTGATCTGGCATTTCATACTGCATATATGTACTGCAGTTTACTGCATTGCACAGTACAACTTATACGCTAGCCTTGCTGCATAATATACGAGAGTGGTAGTTAAAATGCATACTGTAGCCCTTAATACCCAGAGGGTCATGGGCAGTCCCAATGCCCAAAGGGTCGTGGACTTTACTGATATCGGTATAGCAGATTACCACATTGCATAGTACCACAGGTATGTTAGCTACGCTACGTACAACTATCTGATCTGGCAGCTCAGCTGCAAATTTCTGTCTGTGCCGCATTCGGTAGAACTTGTAAGTGTAGGGATGGGAGGGTTGATTAAATCCCCACAGTAAGTGCAGGGTTGGACGGAGAGGTGTGTTGGTTGGATGGGTAGGTTCTTATTCTATAACTCATTTGCACTCATATGCATCTCGATTGATACCGTGGATCGAATGTGATTGTTCGTTCGATCGAAAGGCACTTATGCCTACGCGGATTCTATAAACTTTGTTGAATTTGACCGACTGAGTTGATACTTACGACTGAATGAGAATTATTGATTCTGTGACTTATTGTCCTTATGACTGCAAAGCATCTGTGGCTTTGTGTAATCATTGAACACTGATTGTAACTGATTGATTGATTAGAAATGGTGTCTGATTTTGATTCTTAATATCCGATTGAGATTCTGTCTCAAGGTTATTGTCTATAAGTATGTTCTGCTTTGGAACTTATTTATGGTGTTTTGCCCTAAATCTGTAGTTTAGCTAGTTTGATCTCACACTGAGCTCAAATAGCTCACCCCCTCTTCTGTTTCCCTTTTCGGTACCTTTCTGATTTTCTAACGCTAGGCCTGGTACACAGAGGTCTCGGAGAGTTTCGATGGAGTGGATTATCCGATTGTGATTTCCAGTTTCTATTATTTGTTTAAGTTAAAACTGTAAGGAATTTTATAATGCTATGGTACAGTTTCTGTTTTATGATTTTATTCGTATATTTTAAACGGGTTTTATATTGAGTTTTATTGTAAATCTTTATTGGTTGGTTTTTAAACAATTTTAGATAATTTTGGTCCACTGAGATAAATTGTTTTGTAAAATTTTCCCATGATCACTTCGATGATCAATGTAGCATTTCGAATTCAGTCTAGTCTTCTAGGTCGGGTTTGGGGTGTTACATAGAGAAATTATGAAGTTACCGCACTGGCAATTTTGTGAAAAATTTTCCTGATTTGAAACGAGCCCACACTCATCAGATGTGAGCTTGAGGATAGCGGATAAGACTAATCAATTGAAGCGTTCATCCTAAACGAATCACAAACATACGATTTTCATGAAGTGTTTATTATTTTAGATTACACAATCAAGTTCTTGTTTCGGAAAAAAAATTTAACTCTAGTTTTTCCTTAAATCTATTTTCCATTGCGTTTTCAAAACCCAATCTTCCAACAAATGCAAATGGTTCGAATTGCTAAAAGATTATGATATGATTATCGACTATAACCTAGGTAAAGCTAACATTATGGTTGATGCCCTGAGTTGGATATATCTATTTGCCTTAAAAGCAATGAATACCCTTTTGACTATGGGACATGATGGTTCTATTTTAGATGAGCTAAGAACTAAACCGATATTCCTTCAAAGAATTAAGGAATTGCAAAAAAAAAAAAATCCGAAGTTGCTAGCAAAACGAAAACTTGTTGAAAAATATTAGAATTATGAGTTTAGTGTTGATAATAAAGGAAATTTGTGTTTTCGAAACCATTGATGTGTGTTGAAAGATTTAGACCTGAAATGAGACATTTTATACGTGGCTCACTAGAATGACAGAAATGTGCAAGTGTACACAATCGCAACAAGTAATAAAGTGACAAGTCAATGTCGAGTTATCGTACTCACATGGACTGTGAAAAGAATTATTTATGAATACAATTAAAACACTTTGGTGAAGAAAAATATTTTGATTTGAAAGGGTGATTAAAACTAGGATTTTAACAATGTAAAAATAAAATAAAATTAAAGTTCTAATCCACGATTTCAAAAGATGCTTTTAATCAAGATGACATAATTGTGCTAGGTTAATTAGATTTCTTAACTTAGATTTATTAAACTCATGTTTATGTTGTAACGAAAAATTCACAGAACTCGATAATTTGCTAACTTATGAACATACTTACCTACCAAAATCCATTCATCTCTTGACTATATCTCTATGTCAATTCAACCGATTAAACAAATTTCAATAGACAAATATATTAATGCACATGCATGCTTATGAAATCAAAATAATCTCTTGTACATATCTCTATGTCAATTCAAACAATTAATTCAATCTTATAAGTACATAAAAGATTAAGTGAGGTAACAATGTATTCCTACATTGAAACAGTTTAATCACAATAATCTTGCAAGTTATGGAAGGCAATTGTATCTCTTGATACCGTTGTTAATTTAACCCTCAGCTACCTTAGATGATTAAACATGCACAGATTAAAGCCCCGTTCGTTGCTCCATATGTGATGGACTTTTCGCCAAAAAAGTCCTTTTTAGTAAAACAGAATAAAGAACAAGGGCCAATAGGAAAATTTTTTCAACGTTGGAGAAGCACTTCTTCAGAGGTGGAGAAGGCAAAATTTTTAGCTTTTTCTCTTTGTAAAAGGACTTTTGGTGGTGTCTTACATTTTTATCCTTATTATTTCTCCAAATAGACGAACAGTTCTCATTTTTTCCCCTGTTCTCTTTTTGTCTAATTTTGGATCTGGTTCTATTCTCTTCCGTTTCTCTTTACGTCTGCTATGGAATTTTTTCTTATTTGCTTTGATATATTGGCAGATGTTTTGAAAGAATTTGCTGCGAAAAAGTGTGTGAAATTGGGGAAATTGTTGAAAGAAAATGGAGGACCTGCTTGGAATGGAGTTGAAGAAGAAGAAAAGGATTTGCCAAGAACTAAACTTTGTTCTAAATCTGGGAATTGCATGGTGTCAAGGTAAATTTAATTTGATAAACTTGCATCGAGTTTTGATTACATTTTATTCTCCTTACTTAAGTAAAAAGCAACGAATTGAGTATAATTATTTGTCTCATTGAATGAATTTTAATCTATTATACAATACTTTTTTCTATGTTTTAATCTATTATACAATACTTTTTCTATGTTTATTACTTAAGTAAAATGGGGTTGTTAATGGAGAGGCATTGGCCAATGGTTTGTAGTGGATGTGTTGGTTTTCGCAAGTTTTTGAAGTGGTTTTGATTTATGGATAGATTGTTTAGTGAGAGGGTTTCAATCGTGTAGTAGATTGGGTTCGGCTTCTTTGCTTGTAATAATGTGGAGTTGTTTCCTTAGCTTGACTTCCATGTCCTACTTGCTTTCTGTGCTTTTAAGCATGGTAATGTATTGTTTCTTTCAAATCTTGTGTTTTGCTTTTATTTTGGGATAGATGCTTGTTGGTTTTATATGGCTTCTTGATGGTGGGGGTTGAAAATGATTGCAATTTACTCAAAATGAAGTTGACATGATTGATTTATTTGGATTTTATGCTTGTCAACCTTGATCTATCTTTGAAATTTGTTTGATAAGGTCATAGAATTAAGCTTGATTTTTCGATGTTGATTTGTTGTGTTTATTAGGTTAGATTCTTAGCAAAGATGCTTGAATTTTAGCTTACAGTTTCATTTCTAGAATCTTATGGTTGTGTTGATTGGAAATCATACCCTAAAGTAAGATATATCAAAATGTATGATATATACATGTATGTATGTATATATATTTATTAGAGATCCTTGAATATTATCCTCAGTTGTTGTTCTTGAATATCTAGCCTTGTTTCTTTTGTCATAAACTATTTATGCATAAATACTTATTGCTTGCACTACAAAATGACCTCGGGGAAGTTAAAGATCTTCTTTTCAACCCTACAAGTTATGTTATTCGCTTTGATAGCATTTTCTTTAATGACCGGACATGAAATTCAAGGAGCAAAAAGTTACCAACAAAGTTGTTAATTATGGATATTTCGTTGAAGTTTTCTTGTATAAAAATGTAATAAATCGCCTTATTAGTTTTGTTTGTCTTATTCATTATCTTATGACTGCTCTTTTTTCGTGATTGCGAGCTTAACTCAAGTGTCGTCCATTTCAACCATAGATGCCGGAGGAAATGTGCATTCGGAGCAGCCCTCCTTGGCTTGAAGTCTGCTGATCGACTTTGCTAAACAATCAAGTAAAGCCGCTTTAAGTAGTTTTATTTCATCAAACAAGTCACGAAATCCGTAAGTTGAACCCAAAAGGGTTGGGCTGCTAATGGGAAAAGAGAAAGATGGAGCCGAGAAAGAGAAGAGAGGGAGATTGTTGAGAGTGATTGTGATGCTAATCGGCTTCCTAATTTTGGTAGAGTTTGGCGGTCAGTAGTAGAAAGGAATCTAGAAAAGAATTTGATATTGAAAACATAAGTTCCTCAAGATTGAAAGCCATTTTGAGATGCGATTAAGATATGACCTTACATCAAGAAATGAATGGTAAGCATACATCTTCATTTACCAAGTCATTCTCAAGGCTAGTGTCTCAATAGATAGAAATGTGATTATGAAATGTGCTTTATTCTGCGCTCTCACTTAAGCCATCGCTTGTTTGATTTTCATCGTGGTAAAATAACATGCATTATTTATAAAAGTGCGTAACTTATGGCGGTAAAAAGTAATGACTAAGTGGTCTTTGAGTTATCTTGTCAGCAAGAAAAGGGTCTTTGTAGAATGTCATTAGGTTGCTTAGAATTGCAACTATTAAGCGCATCTTGATGATTGACTTTAGTTTGAGTATTTGCTAGGAAGAAACTTTCTTGTTGTTAAAAGGATAGATGCAACTAACTAGCTCGTATTTAATTGCATTAATTTATGATTTCATTATGTGTTATATTGGTTCTAAATTTATGTTGTTTACCTTTTCCCTTTTTGGCAGTGAAAAGATATTGGTTAATGATGACTAGCAAATGCACAAAGGAAAGACAATCTGCAGGGAAGTCGATTTATTGAATAATCAAGAAGTATTCTTTTGTTTTACTCCTCCACGGTGAATTGAAAGTTTCACAATGAGAAACTTCAAGGAAAGAGAAAAGTAGCTCATGGACTCATGGTGATTTGACCCTAAGATATTTAGCAACTGTAGCTATTCCATAATTGTATTCTTATCACAACTTTGAAAATAATGTATTCTTTACAAAGATAATAAATAATTTTCCATGTCCTCCACTCTTTTACTGTCTCACAAATGTATGTATATCTCGTGTTTCAAGCAACTAGATGTCTTTGTTTTGGATTGGAATTATGGCAAAACCTTACCAAGTTCCATGTAATTGATAAGTACCCATAATTCATATATTTTTGATCCTTATTACTTTTCATTGCTCCTCAAGTAAAATATCATGTTTTACCTTCGTTTGCATGTTTAGTGTCACATTTGCATATATTAGCATTTTTATCTAATCTTATATGAATTAGTATTATTAATTAATTTAGTGATTCATGACTATAATTAGGTGCATATGAACTTGAGATGCAAGTTTGAAGACCAATGGAAGTGAAATGAATGAGCAAAACGCCAAAAATATTATCTTGTTACATTTATGTTTTCTATGTTATGTTAATATCTAATATGAGTTTTACAAATGTGGTAAAAGCATTAAAATAATTTTTTAAATAATACAATTGTGTCAATATCTAATTACAAATATTTAATTATTATACTTAAATATTATATTTAAATATTTAAATATAGTTTATATATTCTAATTAAATTTAATAAATAATTAATATTATTTACTTAGAAATATTTAAAATTAATATTATTTATTAAAATATTAACAATAAATTATAATAAATTATTTTTATATTTTTGCTAAAATATCAAAATATTAACTAATTTGAACATTATTTAAATACATATTTGTTACTTTATAATATCATGTCTAAAATAGACATTTTACTTGTAAAAAACACTTTTTGACAGCAATGTCAAACACTTAAATTTTTCAAAAGCACTTTTCAAAAGCACTTTTCAAAAGCATTGCCAAACTGGCCCTAAGTATCATGTCAATTAATTACGATTTCAAACCGTTTAAATAATTAATTCATAAGTTACTTTACAATTGTAATGCAAGAATAACTTAGTCATGGTTTTATTTAATCAAACATCTTACCAAGGCCTATAACAACACAAACACAATTTTAATAAATTAAGTAGATGAAATGAAATCAACCTAACACGAATTAAATTTAAGCCATATCAATTAAATTAAACATATCAACATCACAAATATTTTAAGACATGTTCATCATAACAACAATAGAATTAAAAAGGATAGGGGACAAAAAGCAAATCCGGTGTTTCTCTGTGGCTTGACTGGTTTGCTCCACTCTTCCTTCTTCACTTGTTCTTGTCGAATCGAGGGTTTTATGAACACTTGAGGGCTGCTCCAAATGATGAATGAATGACTCTTTTTCAAGAGGTGAAATCGGCAAGAGGACAAAGGAAAATGGATGGGAAATAGAGAGAGAAAGTTGAGAGAGGAGAGAAGAGATGAGAATGTTGTGGTGTGTTTGAAATGAGCAGCCAAGGGGGATTTTTATAGGTTGAGAGGGGCGGTTAAAAATAGCCAAAATCAACAGCCAAAGAGCCCTCCCATGGCTGGTCACACATGTGGCAAGTTTTAAGTTTTCAAACTTGCTATATTAAGGTAGGAGCAAATCTAGAAAGACACAAATAGTGGAGGGGTTTGTTTGCAATTTGAAAAAAGTCTTCAAGGGTCATTTTGCAAGCTAATTAATCAGCCAAGCAAGTTGATTGGGTTAGCATGTGGGGCGGTTTTGGGCTGCCCAGCACTCAGTCGGTTCAGTTTTCTCGGTCTAGCTCCATTGGGCCACTTTTCATAATTAATTAATAATAATTTATTCAACCCAAATTAAATTCGATATAAATTAAAATTAATTATATTATGAATTAATACACATAATTTGGACCGTCTTAGGTTGAAAAATTAATTTGCCTTGATGCTTCAGAATTGCTTCTCAGTTTTGCGCTTTTAGTAGTGTAACACCCAAACCCGGTCAATACGTTACGTCCAAATCTGGTATGTTACAAGGAAAGGAAATTTTGGGAAAAACTAACTAAATATCGTAATTTGGAAAAACTTGGCATTTCGTTGTTTTATTAGAGAAAATTTTAAGTAGTTGTTTAATTTAAATTGAATTACAAAGTCGTTTATTTGTCAAAAGTCGAATTTAAGGATTTTCATAAAACTTGTCATTGAAAACGATGTTGCGGTTTTAAGTATAATCTCTAAATCAATTTGTTGCTTTTATCCATCTTTCGTTAACCATTTAAAAAACAATTTGTGTATGTTTTAAATTTTCGAAAATCCCATTTTGACAGCTTTATAAAATTTGCAATATCACCATTTAATTAAATCCCAAATTAAAGTTATAGTGGCCTTATTACAACACCAAAACCCAAAATTAATAGTGATTCCAAATAGAGAAAACAAAATTACTAGAAAATACTGCATGGCCACCTCGAGTCCGCCTCGGCTCCAAGTCCGCGATCTAGTGATTACTTGCAAAATTAAGCAGAGGGGTGAGTCACCAGGACTCAGTGTGTAAATCCCTATTTAAACGAAATCTTGGGCTCCTAGCCCACGGATGCCCATTGGGCCTTAGCCCATACAATACAACATATTAAACTTGAATGCAATGCAGCCCAACCTAATTTTCCATCCTCTACATCACCTGAATCAGCCAAACGCCCGTGGCACCAAGCCACTGTGGTTCTAGACCACCGTGATACGAGATCACTATGACAGAGTCACTAAATAAGCGTAATAACCCACCGTGGTACCAAACCACTGCGATAATCTCAATTAATATATGTGGGCCAACCCACTGTACCAAACCATCGAGACCATCGTTGAAATATATATATATATATATATATATACGTGGTGTTAAACCACCGTGGTACTAAACCTCTCGTGATGATTCCTAAGTAACACTTCCTTTTTCATCATGTACTTATGTGTTGGGGTCTCCTTTAAGGAGACAATGCTTACCTTCTTACGCTTCTTGGCATGATTTTAGTGTAGCTCAAGAGTTTGGACACTATCTTAAAGAAATAAGAGAAATTTGAAAGAAGAAGGAGGAAAGAATGAGAGAAGAAATTGGTAGGAAAGGAGAGGGCTGTGGGGTTTAAATAGGTGCTCAAATCTGGCTCGTTCCCACACCTGTGGACCTAGGGTTGTTGAATTACACGGTCGCATTGCACGACCGTGTTATGGAGTGTGTCGTTCGTCCACGCCCATGTTTCAGCCCATCATGCCCGTGTTTGTGAAGTCAGTATATGGGTACGAGTGTGACACACGGGCGTGTTGTGCCCATGCTCGATAAGTCAGTACCCTCGCACGGTCGTGGGGCATGGCCATGCTAATTTTTTGGTGCCCATGGGGGAGGGTGGTTGGATCCGTGACGTCAGAGGGTGGTTGGCCTGATTTCCACGGACTCTGCTATGTCAGTACAGGGATTTCGATAGTCCACACGGCCAAGGACACGGCCGTGTGTAAGGCCGTGTGACCTTGAAATTCTGTATTCTTGGTTTAGTAAAAAAAAAGAAAGAAGGAAGAAAGGGAAAGAAACTGAAAATAAAATTAAAAATAAAAAGTGTTAGTATTCGGGTTGCCTCCCGAAAGCGCTCATTTATAGTCTTCAGCTAGACTTTCCTCGTATTTGAAATTTTTAGGGAGGTTTAAAGGTTTGAATATCTTCCCTCATACTTACAGTTTTAGTTACTTGACAAATTTTAGGTCGAGAAGCTTTTACCTTAAAAGTTTCGAATGTTGATTTGCTTACCTCGACTGGTCCGTGCGGGGAGATATCGTATACCTTAAGCAGGACTTCTCCCTTCGCTCTCAGGTCTGTTGAAGAGATGTGAGGATCGGCTTTGTCTAATAGTACCTGGTCTCTTATCTTGAAGTGGTTTGATGTCCCTGTGAGCTTTTCTGGTGGTTCCTTTGGTTTTACTTCGTGTCGATCCGGATTTTCTTTGACTTGTATCTTCTACTCTTCAAACTTGTCAAGCGTAAGGTCTTGTCCCTTGTAGGATTCTTCTTTGTTGTTTTGGGACTTATGATTCGGCTCAGGGTTGTCTTTATGTGATGTTTCCTGTGATGAAAGTTGAACAATTTGATTATCTATTGAAGTGACTTTCTTACCTTCATCATCTGTTGTTCTGGCTGAGTTAAGAGCTTGAAGCTTAATCGATTCATCTCCTACGCAAAGTATGAGCTCGCCTGTGGCAACATCAATTTTAGTCTTGGCAGTTGCTAGAAAAGGTCTTCCTAGAATTAAGGGGATTGAATTATCCTCATCCATGTCTAAAACAACAAAATCTACTGGGAAAACAAATTTATCGATTTTTACAAGCACATCTTCAATAATGCCCCTAGGAATTCTAAGAGTTTTATCAGCTAGTTGAATACTCATCCTAGTTTGTTTGGGCTTCCCTAGACCTAGTTGTTTAAACAATGCATAAGGCATGACATTTATACTTGCCCTTAAATCAGCTAACGCATTATCAAGAGTTAAACTACCAATTAAACATGGAATTGTAAAACTCCTTGGATCTTTTTGTTTCTGTGGTAGTCTATTTTGTAACATTGCCGAGCATGTTGCGTTTAGTTCCACGTGGTGCTCTTCATCTATTTTGCGTTTGTTTGTCAAGAGCTGTCTTAGAAATTTCCTCGAGTCTGGCATCTGGAAAAGAGCTTCAAGAAGGGGTAAGTTAAAGTGTAATTTCTTTAAAAGTTTAAGAAACTTACCAAACTGTTCCTCTGAATCATCTCATTTCAATGCTTCGGGATAAGGTATGCGAGGTTTGTATTCCTTGATTATTGGTTTTGGCTTTTCGTGTGCTACCTCTATTTTACCTTTTTCTTCCTTGGTTTCTTGTGTCGTGGTGGGCTCGTCTACCTTTTTACCCTCTTGAGCTGTGATGGCTTGGATCTGTTCTTTTGGGTTTATTTCTGTGTTGCTTGGTAGACGTCCTTGTTGACGTTCAGAAATCAGCCTTGTGAGATTTCCCACTGACTTAGTAAGTTCTCCAACTTTATTCTCGATCCCTTTGATTGACTTTTGTTGTTCATCAAATGCTGCTTCAGTCTTTTGGAAACGAGAACCCGTGGCTGCCATGAATTTCGTCAGCATCTCTGAAACACCCCACACCCGGCCCACGAGCCTGAACCGGATCTGGTATGTTCCTTAAGTAAACCGATTTTTCAAGCTCTTGTTACTTAGAGAAAATTTGTAAAATTTTCCAAAAATGTTGTTGTGAATTGGGCTCGATTGGGAACCCATTTAATTAATCTTGTAAATCCAATTTTAAAGAGGTGACAAAATAATTTTTAGGGTTTATAACAAAATATATCACTTTAATTTTAGTTATAATTAGTTCAGTAACATAATAGTAAAAAGTAAAGCAAAGTAAAGAAAATCCATCGGGCCTTATGGCCTTATTACATCAAGTAAAACCCAAAATAAAATTTAAAGGAACTAAATGTAAATAAAGTCCAAATTTAAATGGAATCTTCAAATGGAACATGGCCACCTCGTGGTCTACTGGCCCATTCAATCCTTATTCATCACCGAAAATAATTCCCACAATGGGTGAGTCATGCAGACTCAATGTGCACACAATACTAGCATTCAACAAGTCGGGCATACATGTTCATATCAAATTCATATAAAATAGATGATGATGCAACCCAAACCCAAGACTAATGGTCCATCCGCTACACACCACCGTGCACCGCCAGCCACACCGTGGGACTACTAAGTCAACCTCCATCCGCTACACACCATCGAAGGCATTGCAATGACGTGCTCATCGCCCATATAATTTGTGTCATTAGACACCATATTCAAATAATGTAACCGGAGTTACCAAATTCAAAATGTTGTGACCGTAGTCACCATATAACGTTAGTGAGACCAAGTCAACACCTTCTTCCCTTTCACATAAATCCCTAATGCCCCATAATTTCATAAAATGCATAACATACTTAATTTCATATTCAGATACATATTTTCACATGTTATAAAATAACATATTTCATAATCCTATCTCGAGGTAGGAAACGATTCTGAGTACTTTTTGTACCATATTAAGGTACATAGCCATATTCACATTTTTATGTATAATCACATAATTAAATTTTGCCATATAACGTATTGAAGGTTAATATGGGTACACACCTGATTTGCTTAATAGGTTCCTTGAGATCTCGAAAATCCCGATCTAACTTTAGATCCTTGTTGCCGAATTGAAAGACTATAAATCAAATGCCGAATTTTGATAGTATTCCTTCCTTAAATCGGCTAGCCACTTATAGTTTCCAAATCCCGAAAGTTTCTCTTGTCTTGAATATCTGTCGAAATCCCTTAAATTCCTTGGATCTGAAATCCCGAAACTCGTCCTTAGATATTCGACCAAGAGACATAAAAGAGGTTATTTCCTTAGATCTTGATTAAACGAATTAGAAGAACAAGAATTAGTTGTTCTTACCTTAGACCCTTGATCCTCATATTCGGTTATTGTGGAAGCCTGAGAGACCCCTTGTATATTCAGCCAAAATTTGCTATTAGGATTAGTACCCGAATTTTGGTAAAAAGAAAAGAATAGAAGTTGATTGACCACAGATCTTACCCTTTTGATGTTGTAGTTGATTGCTCCTTTACTTAGAATCAACCAAGATTCGGCTTTGACAAGAGAAACGGAGAAGAAAATAGAAGAAAAGAGGATGGTTTTGTTCAAAGAAAATTCGCAGAGGGGAGAGAGCTATGAGAATTTCGCACACACTTAGGAAAGATGAGAGAATAGCCTTAATTCTCCTCTTTTAACTGAAATTGCTATGCCAAATGTCCTTGACTTGGCCACTACTCCCCACAAGTGATAATATTATCTTTTAATTATCACCTTAATTAAATTAAGAGTATTTAATCCATCCTTTATCTCCTCATTTATCTTATTAAAAGAAAATCCTTTACTTAACACTTAATTAATCAAATTTTAATGTAAATAAAACTCCTCCCTTTCCTAGAATTAGGTGTCATCCACCCCTAGCCTTGGAAGCAAAATAAAACCTTCAATATTTGCTTTCCAAGTGACTCGAACTCAGCCCTTTTCTCTTACACATGGCGCCATTTCCATAAGCCTTAAGTGACACCTTCAGCCACTTTTCCAAGCCCGATTAAGTGTCAAATCTCACCAACTTTTTCTTTTAAGGCCCTCTTGCCCTTATTTCCTATTTTGAACTTTAAAATTTGTCATTCTAGATTATTTATAAGTTTCCTAAAATTTTCGATCGGCTCAGAACTTGCCATTTTTCTTACATCTTCGTGTTTCCAAAATGTTTCGTTTCCAAAATGTTTAGGTTTCCAAAATGTTCAGTTTCCAAAATGTTTAGGTTTCCAAAATGTTTAGGTTTCCAAAATGTTCGTGTTTTCAAAATGTTCAGTTTCCATTTTCATGCATTTCCGTGTTTCCAAAAATATCAAAATTTATTCTTAGTGCTTAAACTTGTCATTTCATACAATCAAACCGAAAATGCATAGGCCCTATTCAGATGTTACGCTTCTACCCCCCTTAAACAAAATTTCGTCCCCAAAATTTCCTAACTAAAATAATTGAGGGTATTGCTATAGCATGGTCTCCTCTGACTCCCACGAAGCTTCTTCCGTTTCATGATTGCACCATAGCACTTTGACTAGAGGAACTGTCTTCCTTCGCAGTACTTTCACATCACGTTCCAAGATCCGAATCGGTTCTTCCTCGTAGGATAAGTCTGGCCTTAGCTCTACTTCTTCAACAGATACCACATGCGACGGATCCGATTGATAGCGACGTAACATGGACACATGAAATACATCGCATCCGCTGCAATTCGTGGCAACTCTAATTGGTATGCCACGGCCCAACTCGCTTCAAGATTTGATAAGGCCCTATAAACCTTGGGCTTAACTTCCTTTTCGATCGAACCTCATTACCTTTTTTCGAGGCGAGACTTTCAGAATACTTGGTCTCCCACTTCAAACTCTATTTCCTTCCGCTAAGGTCTGCCAGACGACTTCGCCTATCGAGGCTTCCTTCAACTGCGTCTCAATTAACTCAACCTTTTCTTCGATTTCGCCACTAATTTCGACCCAAAACTCTGCTGTTCTCCTAACTCGGTCCAACAAGTAGGTGTTCTACACTTCCTTCCATACAATGCTTCAGATGGTGCCATCCGAATGCTAGCTTGATAGTCTTTGTTGTAGGCGAATTCACTAAAGGCAAGTAATCTTCCCAACTTCCTCGAAAATCCATTACACACCTCTCAACATATCCTCTAACACTTGTATAACCTGCTCGATCGCCCATCCGATTGTGGATGAAAAGCGTAGTGAAGTCTAACTTAGTGCCTAAAGCTTGATGAAGTGCCTTCCAAAATCGAGACGTAAACCTTGGGTCTCTATCAGAGATGATCGACATTGGTACTCTATGTAACCTCACAATTTCATCACATATAACTTGGCCAACTTCAAGAGAATAATCTATTCTTCATCGGGATAAAGTGTGCGGACTTGGTCAAACGGTCCACTATCACCCATACCGAGTCCTTCTTAGTAGGCGTAAGGGGAAGCCCACTAACGAAGTCCATGGTAATTCTCTCCCACTTCCATTGGGGAACTTCAATTGGTTGAAGCAATCCTGATGGGACTTGGTGTTCAGCCTTAACTTGATGACACGTCAAACATTTCCCCACAAATTCGGCCACCTCTCATTTCGATCGTACCACCAAAACTGCTCCTTAGATCTCTATATGACTTGATGCCTCCGGATGCATAGCATAAAGACTACCATGCGCTTCCGAAGAATCCTTTTCTCAACTCCACGCTCTCTAAGATACAAACTTTTCCTTGTAGCACAACACTTCTTCATCATTGATGCCATAGTCCTTTAATCCTCCTTGCTATACTTGTCGAACTTAGTACTTAAGTCCTTATCACCAACTGTCCCTCTTTCACCTCCTTCACCATGTGGGCTTGACTTGCACTCGCCAACAGCTTCCATGATCATACGACTTAAATGAGCGAACAAAGCCCGTAGATCCAATACAACCTTCCGACTTAGGCATCGGCTACCACATTCGCTTTGCCGGATGATATTCTATCGAACAATCGTAGTCCTTCAACAATTCCACCCACCTTCGCCGCTTCAAGTTCAACTCCTTCGAAGTCAATAAATACTTAAGGCTCTTGTGGTCTCGTGTAGATAACCGACCTTTCTCCATAAAGGTAGTGCCTCCAAACTTTAAGGCGAAAATCACCGCTAGTTCCAAGTCATGAGTGAGGTAGTTAACCTCATGCGGCCTTAGCTGCCATGACGCATAAGCAACTACTTTGCCCTCTTGCATTAACACATAGCCTAACCCCGTATGTAAGCGCCACAAGACACCACAAAATCTTTTTTCGCCTCCATGAATTAATCTGAGCTTCCACAACACCTTTTAAGCTTTTCAAAGCTCTCCCGCCGCTTATTCGCCCATTCAAGGGTACTTCCTTCCTTAGCAACTTGGCTAAAGGCGGCTATTGACGAGAATCCTTCCACAAACCTTCAGTAATAGCTCGCCAAGCCTAAGAAACTTTTGATCTCAAACCACGGACCTAGGTGGTTTCCAATCCAACACCGCTCGATCTTCCTAGGATCCACTCTTATTCCTTCTGCGGATACCACATGTCCTAGGAATGCCACCTCCTAAGCCAAAATTCAGACTTCTTTGAATTTGGCATGAGCTTCTTCTCCTTAACACTTCCAACACAACTCTGAGATGCTCATCATGCTCCTCCTCCGACTTCGAGTATACCAAAATATCCTCGATGAACACAACGACGAACCTATCCAAGTAGGGTTGGAAACCCAATTCATCATGTCCATGAACGCGATCGAGCGCTCACAACCCAAACGGCATCACCACAAAGTCAAAGTGACCATATCTTGTCCTAAAAGCGGTCTTATGGATGTCAGCCTCCTTCACCTTCAACTGATGGTATCCCGACCATAAATCGATCTTCAAAAACACTGCGGCTCCCTTCAGTTGATCGAACAAGTCATCGATCCTTGGCAAGGGATACTTGTTCTTAATGGTCAGCTTATTCAAGTGACGGTAATCTATGCACATGCGCATAGTTCCGTCCTTCTTCTTCACAAATAGGACCGGTGTTCCCACTTGAGACACTGGGTCGATGAACCCACGATCCAACAGTTCTTGGATCCGAGCCTTGAGCTCCACTAACTCCTTTGGTGCCATTCGGTATGGAGCGATTGACACAGAGCTGTTCCCGATAATAAATCAATCCCAAATTCCACCTCCCTGTCTGGGGGTACTCTCAGTAATTCCTCTAGAAACACATCCACGAAGTCCCTTACCGCCCTAACTCCATTAATACCTTCCTCCTTCCCACCTATCGCACTTACGAAGGCTAGGAATGCTTTGCAACCTTTCTTAACCATCTTTCAAATTTTCAAAGGTCAAACTACATTAGACAAGTAGTTCCTCCTTTCTCCGATCATTACTACCACTTCATCCTCCGGTTCTTAGTTCCATATGTTTAGTCAAGACAATCCAACACATTTCGGTGTTCTACCAACCAATCCATTCCAAGTATAAGCTCAAACTCTTCAAGGGTAATTCCATTAAATCGCCGAAAGTTCACTCCACGAATCTCTAGGGTACATTCCAAAAATCTTGTCCGCCACTATAGTTTGGCCTAATGGGCTTACTATACTCATCCGCTCATCGAAAGTTCGAGTCTAGGCCTAGTGTTTCCACTACACTACTTACAACATAGGAATGGGTCGAGCCCACATCAATCGTAGTAAAATAGGTTTGTCAAAATAAAGAACGTCTCGATTATTACATCCGTGCTGTCTCCATCTTCCCTTGGTGAACCGATAAACCAAACCCGGTTGTCTTGCTTCAGATTAACATTAGTACCTCGACCGTGTTCCACGGCTTTGCCAAGACCACTACCTCGGTTACCCAAACCACGACCTGTTGAGGTCAGCCGTCCGCCTCTACCTGGCCCGGGCTAGCATTCTGAATCGCGGCCGGCTCTCATCTCGTTGCTTGGGACAATCTTAAGCATATGGTCCTTGGACCCACACTTGAAACATCCTCCCATTTTTCTCCAACACTCTTCTATGTGCTTCTTTCCATAATGCTCACAAGGGCGACATCGCTTGCCGTCAGCCTGTTAATTTAGTGGCCCGTCAACCCTAGGCCTCTTGTAACCCTTTCTAGATGGCCAAATCCTCTCTTAGCCTTATTCTTATCCACGGTCTACTTAGTAGCATCCTTAATCCCCTCGACCACCTTGGCCTTTTCCACCAAAGCAGAGAATTCCCGCTCTTGATGCGGTGCTATCAACAGTCTTAGGTCATCTCTCAGTCCGTCCTCAAAGTGGACACATTGTTCATGCTCGATTGCCACTACCCTCGAGCATAGCGGCTCAATCTCGTGAATTTCGCCTCATATTCTCGCGATGATTTACTCCCTTGCACCAACCCTAGAAAAGCCTTCCTTTGTTCATCAGATACCGGTTCCTACATACTTCTTCCGAAATGCCTCTTTAACATATTCCTGTGTCAAGTTGTCACCGTGGTACCATCTCGAAGCGATTAACCACCATCGATACGCTTCATCGCAGAATAACGCCACTATCCCTTTCAACTTTTCCTCCGAAGTCGATCGAGCTCATCCATGATACGCTCGTTGCTTTCAACCAAGATCACCAGACTGGTGCCACATTAGATACTCCCCAAACATTTTCGCCCATTAGCTCGGAGCCGCTCTGTGTACGACTTTCGATTTCCCCATTTCCTCCGCACCAATGACCAATTCCAAAACTCGCAAAGACAAACTGCGACACAAAGATCTTCCCGTCTCGAGCTCGCCGCTCAACATTAACAAATTTGGGGGTGGTGGTGGTGGCATTTCATTATCGGACTCGACCGACCTAATGTGTTCGACACGGTCATCCTTCCTCTACCTCGACCACGGCGACCACCACGCCCTCTAGAGCTCATTTTCTAGCGCCGAGATCCGATTAAGAAATTTTATGGATTAGTCATTGTTCCACTTTTTTACCAAATAAGGAGTTTTCGGTATGGATTTAAGAGTGGTTCTTTCAGTATTCATACAAACACACGTCTTTTCCATTCGCTCATTCATCCATCAAACAAGTATGAACTTTCGCTCATTCGGAGAAACGTTGTAGTTTTTGTTGTTGTTTTCCACTACCTGTGGGTATTTTCGTAATTTTGTCCTACGAGGGCATTTTCGTAATTTTTCGTAAGAAAACGCCTTGGAGTTTTGTCAAAAGTATTTTGAAATTTTGAAGTCTAGGGTAATTTGGAAAGAATTTTGAAACCGGGGTATTTCGATAATTTTTACCTCGTGGTATTTTGGTAATTTTCACAAATCAGGGTAAATTTGTAAAATTTAATAAATTTGGGGTATTTTGATATTTTGCAAATTAGGGCTTTTGAATGTTATAAAATAATGAAATTTTGGTAAAGTTGTTGAGTAGTTGAACATTTTATAAACCAAGTATGCTTTGGTTATTTCACCCTAAGGGCATTTTTGTAATTTTTGCAAATCGAGTTTTTTTTCCGTAAAATGTTGTAAAAATAATTTCATATTTAAAAGAAAGTTTAAAATTTGAAAAACTAGGGTTTGTTGTTTTGTTCTCTCTTTTTTTTAAAACATAGCTAGTTCCTTTCGGGTTTTAGTCATTATGTTTAGCCTATGACCGAGCCCTCTTGGTCGGGGTGAACCAAAGCTACGCACTGTGCGGGATTCGTGTGGAGAGGAGGTGAGTCACGGATCGCTTAAATACCAAGCTCCCATCAAACTATTCCTAGACATGCGCATGAGAGGTTGCCACACCATTGAGCCCTCCGAGTTAGGGTGAACAAAACTACGCACTGTAGGATTCCTCTGAAGAGGAGGTGAGTCACTAGGACTGCTTAAATACTGTGCTCTTCCGGATCCAATCCTAGACATGCGTCTGGGGTTACCACACCTTAGCTCGATTGACTTAGCCATAGGTTTGTTTAGTACATTAAGTCTTATGTGTTTGTGTTTGAGTAGTCTAACTTGGGTTCAAGTTCCTATCATTCTATTCTACGCTCCATGCCTTTTCTACCCTTAAACAGCTCACGTAATCACACATAGAGTTAGGGTACTTACTTGGTGGACTGCGGGTCGGAGACTTAGGGGCCATGCCAGAAAAAAACTTGCTTATTTTCAAAGAAAATTCATTTGGCTCGCTTTGAAAATGTTTTAGGCCTTAGCCCACAGGCCGAGAGTTTAAAAGCTGGCTCGATATCAAATTGAAACACCCCACACCCTACCACGAGCCCGAATCGGATCTCGTATGTTTCTTAAGTAAACCAATTTTGAAGCTCTTGTTATTTAGAGAAAAATTTGTAAAATTTTCCAAAAATGTTGTTGTGAATTGGGCTCGATTGGGAACCCATTTAATTAATCTTGTAAATCCAATTTTAAAGAGGTGACAAAATAATTTTTAGGGTTTATAACAAAAATATATCACTTTAATTTTAGTTATAATTAGTTCAGTAACATAATAGTAAAAAGTAAAGCAAAGTAAAGAAAATCCACTGGGCCTTATGGCCTTATTACATCAAGTAAAACCCAAAATAAAATTTAAAGGAACTAAATGTAAATAAATTCCAAATTTAAATGGAATCTTCAAATGGAACATGGCCACCTCGTGGTCTACCGCCCAATCCTTCACCGCTCATCACCGAAAATAATTCCCACGGTGGGTGAGTCAATGCACTCATTGTGCACACAATACTAACATTCAACAAGTCGCATACATGTTCATATCAAATTCATATAAAATAGATGATGATGCAACCCAAACCCAAGCCTAATGGTCCATCCGCTACATACCAACCGTGCATTCGCCAATACACCGTGGGGACTACTAAGTCAACCTCCATCCGCTACACACCATCGAAGGCGATCATTGCAATGACGTGCTCATCGCCTATATAATTTGTGTCATTAGACACCATATTCAAATAATGTAACCGAGTTACCAAATTCAAAATGTTGTGACCGTAGTCACCATATAACGCTAGTGAGACCAAGTCAACACCTTCTTCCCTTTCACATAAATCCCGAATGCCCCATAATTTCATATAATGCATAACATACTTAATTTCATATTCAGATACATATTTTCACATGTTATAAAATAACATATTTCATAATCCTATCTCGAGGTAGGAAACGCATCGAGTACTTTTTGTACCATATTAAGGTACATAGCCATATTCACATTTTATGTATAATTACATAATTAAATTTTGCCATATAACGTATTGAAGGTTAATATGGGTACACACCTGATTTGCTTAATAGGTTCCTTGAGATCTCGAAAATCCCGATCTAACTTTAGATCCTTGTTGCCGAATTGAAAGACTGTAAATCAAATGCCGAAATTTGATAGTATTCTTTCCTTAAATCGGCTAGCCACTTATAGTTTCCAAATCCCAAAAGTTTCTCTTGTCTTGAATATCTGTCGAAATCCCTTAAATTCCTTGGATCTGAAATCCCGAAACTCGTCCTTAGATATTCGGCCAAGAGACATAAAAGAGGTTATTTCCTTAGATCTTGATTAAACGAATTAGAAGAACAAGAATTAGTTGTTCTTACCTTAGACCCTTGATCCTTATATTCGGTTATTGTGGAAGCTTTGAGAGACCCTTGTATATTCGCCAAAATTTGCTAATAGGATTAGTACCAAATTTTGGTAAAAGAAAAGAATAGAAGTTGATTGACCACGATCTTACCCTTTTGATGTTGTAGTTGATTGCTCCTTTACTTAGAATCAACCAAGATTTGGCTTTGATAGTAGAAACGAGAAGAAAATAGAAGAAAAGAGGATGGTTTTGTTCAAAGAAAATTCAGAGAGAGGGGAGAGAGCTATGAGAATTTCGCACACACTTAGGAAAGATGAGAGAATAGCCTTAATTCTCCTCTTTTAACTGAAATTGCTATGCCAAGAGTCCTTGACTTGGCCACTACTCCCCACAAGTGATAATATTATCTTTAATTATCACCTTAATTAAATTAAGAGTATTTAATCCATCCTTTATCTCCTCATTTATCTTATTAAAAGAAAATCCTTTACTTAACACTTAATTAATCAAATTTTAATGTAAATAAAACTCCTCCCTTTCCTAGAATTAGGTGCAGTCCACCCCAGCCTTGGAAGCAAAATAAAACCTTCAATATTTGCTTTCCAAGTGACTCAACTCAGCCCTTTTCTCTTACACATGGCGCCATTTCCATAAGCCTTAAGTGACACCTTCAGCCACTTTTCCAAGCCCGATTGCATGTCAAATCTCACCAACTTTTTCTTTTAAGGCCCTCTTGCCCTTATTTCCTATTTTGAACTTTAAAATTTGTCATTCCAAGCATTATTTCTAAGTTTCCTAAAATTTTCGATCGGCTCAGAACTTGCCATTTTTCTTACATCTTCGTGTTTCCAAAATGTTCGTGTTTCCAAAATGTTTAGGTTTCCAAAATGTTCAGGTTTCCAAAATGTTTAGGTTTCCAAAATATTCGTGTTTTCAAAATGTTCAGGTTTCCATTTTCATGCATTTTCAGGTTTCCAAAAATATCAAAAATTTATTCTTAGTGCTTAAGCTTGTCATTTCATACAATCAAACTGAAAATGCATAGGCCCTATTCAGGATGTTACAATCTCTTCGAGGTTTGATTGCTTCTCTTATGGATATGGATGATTTTGATAATTTGGAGGAGGTTGCTGCCTTTGATTTCCTTGATTTTCTTGTCCTCCCCATGAAAAATTGGAGTGGTTCCTCCAACCTGCATTATAAGTGTTACTATAAGGATTATTATTGGATTTGAAATTGTTACCTATATAGTTTGTCTGCTCATGTTCTGCTCCTGGTTGGTAGGGTGGGTACTCAGGATTCGATACATTCCCACTCGCTTCGCATTGTATTACCGGGTGTACCTACGAAGAACATAAATTATCAAGCTTTTTATTCATCATCTTCACCTGTGTTGACAGCATTGTTACTGCGTCTATGTTAAAAACTCTGGCCGGTTTTGTCGGTTTGGCCCTTGTAATTTGCCATTGATAAGTGTTCAACGACATATCCTCAATAAAATCGTAAGCCACTTTAAGAGTTTTGTTATTCAAAGTTCCACCGGCTGATGAGTCAATCATTTGCCTTGTTGAAGAATTCACACCATTGTAAAAAGTTTGGACTTGAAGACACAAAGATAATCCGTGGTGTGGACATCTTCTAAGAAGATCCTTATATCTTTCCCATGCATCATATAATGTTTCTGCGTCATTCTGCACAAAAGAAGATATGTCATTCCTAAATTTGGCCGTTTTGGCTAGTGGAAAGTATTTTGAAAGAAATTTTTCGGTCATTTGATCCCATATGGTGATTGACCCTCGTGGTAACGAGTTCAACCACTTCTTGGCTTTATTCCTTAATGAAAAGGGAAATAACTGAAGACGTATGGCATCATCAGAAAAACTATTTATTTTGAAGGTATCACATAACTCTAAAAAATTAGCTATATGAGTATTTGGATCTTCGTCCTGCTAACCATGAAATTGAACAAACTGTTGAACCATTTGTATTGTATTAGGCTTTAATTCAAAATTATTAGTAGCTATAGCAGGCCTGGCAATACTAGATTCTGCTCCTGTCAAATTAGGTTTAGCATAATCATACATAGTACGCGGAGCATTCTGTTCTTGCACATTTGGCAGTGGATTGTTTTCGTCCATCCCTTCAGTAGGATTGGATCTGTCTTGTTGTTCTTCTCTTTGGTAGTCTAGAGCTCGTCTAGTTTCTCAGCGATTTCTGCGAGTCGTAGCTTTAATGTCACTTTCGTACACTAAAGGTCCTCTCGGGTTCCTTCTAGTCATAAACTAGAGGTACCTGCTAGGAGAAGAAAGAAAGAAATTTAGTGTAAATAAAAATCTAAACTAAAAATAAAAGTAAATTGTGAGAAAAAATAATAAAATAATGGATAAAGTAATAGAAATAGAGCTTTCTTAATATTTTAGTGTTCCAAAAATGGCGCCAAAAAACTTGATCGTGTCAAATAGTCGAGTTTTAATATTTATAAAAAGAATGATCGAACCTGTAGACTAACTATGACAATGATTGAGGCAAGTGCACCTATCGAACAATAGTATAGTTTAGGCTAGAGTATCTTATCGAACCCAAAGGAGCCTAAAAGTACTACTACTCACTTTCTTTCTATTATTTAGCCTGAAATATGGAGTGATTGGCTTATTAATCTAAAAACTAATGAAATACTTAAACTAAATGCAAAGAAAAAAGAACGAAACTTTGGGAAAAAGATTGTGGAAAAACTCAGTTGATTACGACGATACCCTCAGGAAGAATCCACCTATGACTTCTCTTATTATCTAACTTTTAATTCATATAACTTCTTTACTTAGCTTGATCCGTGAGACTCCCTAACCTATATTAAACCCTCTCTCGAGGCGAATAACGTCTAACCTTAGATTAATTAGTGGAACTCTCGTTCTCTTATAATAACCCCCTAAGAAAGTAATAAATCGATCAATGGACTCCCATATTAGGTTTCACCCTAATCCGGTAAAATCTTGTAACCCTATCTCTAGGCGCTCGATCAACTCCGCTTAATTATGTTAGATCTACTCTTAGGCAGGGTCTACTCCTCCTCCACCTAAGCACATCATATTTGGATTAAGCAACATAATTAAGAACAAACTAAGTACTTATCATATAATTTAGAAATCAAATAACAAAATCCGTCATAGGTTTCATCCCCTTCATGTATCTGAAGGGTTTAGTTCATAACAAAATAAGAAAACATCTCAAGAGAAAAGATAAAACAAAACATAAGAAAGCCCTAAAACCCTCTAAAGGAATTGAAGAGGAGAACCTCTGTCTTGAGTAGAACTCCAGCTTCTTGAGATAGATCAACTGGCTATCTTCGAGTAATTCCTAAATAAAGCTCGCGTAAAACTCGCCTAAAAACTCTCTCTGCTTTGACTTCATTCGAACTCCCCTTTTTAGTTGCTACCTTGTTTGTTTATATAGGCTTTGGGATGCTTTACTTGGCTCCTAAGTATCCTAATTCAAGTAGAATTCCTCCTAGGATGTTTAAGTAGACTTAGGAATGTGTTTCTTTGCCTCCAAGCATGAAACCCAAAATAAAATTGAAAACAAGTTTATTTTATATTGAGTACTTAAATAAAATAAAATGTCCAAATTAAATAAAACTTAAAACAACAATAAAATCATCACTATAGCATGGCCACCACAAGTTCTCGAGCATGGCCACCACAAGTTTCCTTGCTCATCACTGCTCATCACCAAACATGTTTCCATAACGGGTGAGTCAACAGACTCAATGTGTAACCAACACTAAAATTTAATAAATTTGGGCATACCATACATATCATGTTCACATAATAATTCAAGATAATGATGCAACCCAACCCAAACCTAGATGCCATCCGCTACACATCCCCTGCATCAACTCGCACACATCGTGGGGACTACAAAGTCAACCCTCCATCCGCTACACACCATCAAAGGCGTCATCGCAATGACGTGCTCATCTAGCCCATATAAAATTCGTGGCTTAGCCACCAGATTAAATAATTGTGTCATGAGACACCACATTCGGATAATGTAACCGGGTTACCACATTCGTATAATGTGACCAAGTCACCACATTTAGATAGTGAGACCGAAGTCAACACTTTCACTTCCCCTTTTTTCATATAACCCGAATGCCCCATATTATTCATATCATGCATATCATACTTAAATTCACATTTATGTCACTTTTCACATGTTAAATATAACATATTTCGTAATCCTAGTAGGAGTAGGAAATGTACCTGAGTACTTTGTACCGTAACACGGTAAACATGCACATATTAAATATTGCCATAAAACATATTAAGAATTAGTGTGGAATACACACCTGATATTAATGCTTTCCTGAAAACCCGAAAACACAATCTAATGCTTTAGATTCTTAACTCCTACATTAGGCCAATACTAGGATTTTAACAAAAAGAACAATTCGGTCATAAACCAAATTCCAGTAGGATTAGTACACTTATATGCTTACCTTGCTGTCGAATTGACCATAGTCAAATCCCGAAAACTTTGCTATTCTCCTTCTTGTATTCGGCCAAACACTTATTCTCTACATAGGTTAGTTTCGGCTTTTTAAACAAAGTAAGAGATAGATCTAGATATCCAAAATAGGCCTTGGCCAAATACACCTATGTGCTTGCCTTCCTTCAATCGGCTAGGTACTTGGGATCTAAATCTCTAATCCTTGTATATTATTGTCGATCGCCCTTGTGATTAAGTAAATCTTAATTGGATCCTTACTTCTTTAGTGATGACGAAATTCCTATATACTCATGTTAGATCTAATCTAACATTAAATCATAATAATATAGCTTATGGCCGAATGGTATTCATAACTTACCTTAGATCTTAGAAGTCCCGAAAGTTTCTTCTTTGTAGTCGATAGCACCTAATTCTCGAAACTTCCTTCAAGTAGTTGGCCATAGACATTAATAGAGTTAGAGTCCTAATTTCAGCCTAAGAAAAAGAAATAAGATGATAACTTATAGATCCTTACCCCTTTATACACAAGTCGATAACCTCCCTTGCTTGAAGCCCTAAAGAAATCGACTAGGAAGACTGAATAGTTGTCACAGATTTCTGCTTTTGGACTTATTGGAGTAATCGACTAGGGGCTGTCTTTGAGGTTTTGGCTTTTGATGAATTGAAACAAAGAAGAAGAAGAATAGGGATGGAGGATTCGACAATGGTGAGTCTTTGAGAGGGAGCTTGCGATTTTGTCAACAAAAGAAAATAGAGAAGATGACAAGGGAATTTCGGCAGAGACTTTCAAAAGAAAAGAATAAGAATCAAATGGCCTTTTTCCTTTTTGGCCGAAAATACTACACTTAGTTCCCCCTATTCGGCCAACTCTCCCTTATTTTGATAAAGTTTATCTTTTATTTATCACCTTAATTAATCTCATCAATAATCCACTTAAAATAATCTAATATTAAATCTATTATTTATCCCCTATTTAGCCGAAATTTGAAGAGAATAAAACTCCTCTTTTAAGAGCCTTAATGCCGTCCACCTCTCTGCTTCTGGAAGCAAAAATAAAACTTCTTTTATTTGCTTCCCATGTGACTCGAACTTAGGCCCAATTCCCTTGTATGTGGCGCCATTTCCAGAGGCCCTAAGTGGCATCTCCAGGCCACTTTTCCAAGCCTGTTTGTGTGTCAAACTTCTTCTATTAATTTTCTTAAGGCCACCTTGTTTCACTTTCCTCTTTTAACTTAGGTTTCCAAAATGTTCACTTTCCTCTTTAACTTAGGTTTCCAAAATGTTCACTTTCCTCTTTTAACTTAACTTAGGTTTCCAAAATGTTCACTTTCCTCTAACATTTAACTTAGGTTTCCAAAATGTTCAAAATACATTCATAACACATAAGACATGTCATTTCAGATAATTAAACCGAAAATGCATAGGCCATTTTCAGGATGTTACGATTCTACCCCCTTAAAATAATTTCATCCTCGAAATTTCCTAGCTAAAATAATTAAGGGTATTGCTGTCGCATTGCCTCTTTTGGCTCCCACGAAGCTTCTTTCGATCCATGATTGTGCCACAACACTTTGACTAGAGGAACTGACTTCTTCCGTAATATTTTCACGTCTCGTTCTAAGATCTGAATCGGTTGTTCCTCGTAGGATAAGTCTGGCCTTAGCTCCATTTCTTCAACTGGTACTACATGAGATGGATCCGATCGGTAATGACGTAGCATGGATACATGGAATACGTCGTGCATCTGCTACAACTCTGGTGGCAACTCTAGCTGGTATGCCATTGGTCCAACTCGCTTCAACACTCGATAGGGCCCTATAAACCTTGGGCTTAACTTCCCTTTCTGACCAAACCTCATCACCTTCTTCCAAGGCGAGACTTTCAGAAACACTTGGTCTCCCACTTCAAACTCTATTTCCTTCCGCTTGAGGTCAGCGTAAGACTTCTGCCTATCAGAGGCTTTCTTTAACCGTGCTCAGATTATATCAACCTTCTCTTCAGTTTCTGCCACCAACTCTGGTCCCAAAACTCGACGTTCTCCTAACTCAGTCCAACAAATAGGAGTTCGACACTTCCGACCGTACAATGCTTCATATGGTGCCATCCAATGCTAGCCCGATAACTGTTGTTGTAGGCGAACTCGCTAAAGGCAAGTAATCCTCCCAACTTCCTCGAAATCCATCACACGCCTCTCAACATATCCTCCAACACTTGTATTACCTGCTCAGATCGCCTGTCATTTGTGGATGAAAAGTCGAGTGAAGTCCAACTTAGTGCCTAAAGCTTGATGAAGTGCCCTCCAAAACTGAGACGTGAACCTTGGGTCTCTATCCAAAATAATTGAAATCGGCACTCCGTGTAACCTTACAATCTCTGCCACGTATAATTTGGCTAACTTCTAAAGGGAATAATCCACTCTTACCGGGATGAAGTGTATGGACTTAGTCAAACGGTCCACTATTACCTATACCTAGTCCTTCTTAGTAGGCGTAAGGGGAAGCCTACTAACGAAGTCCATGGTAATTCTTTCCCACTTCCACCATGGAATCTCGATTGGCTGAAGCAATCCCGATGGAACTTAGTGTTTAGCCTTAACTTGTCGACACGTCCGATATTTTCCCATGAATTCAAGAACTTCCGCTTAAGATCAAAGCTACCAAAATTGTTCTCTTAGATCTCTCAGACAACTTAATGCCTCCGGATGCATAGCATAAGGGCTACTATCGCTTCTCAAGAATCCTCGTCTTAACTCCTCGTCCTTCTAGATACTGAGACTTTTCCTTTGTAGCATTCATTATTAACGCCATAATCCTCTAAATCCTCGCTCGCATTTTGTGTAACTTAGCACTTAGGTCCTTATCACCAAGCTCGTCCTCTTTTTACCTCATTCAGCCATGTGGGTTTGACTTGCAACTCTGCCAACAAGCTTCCATCATCATACAAACTTAAGTGAGCGAATATAGCCCTTAGATCCGACACAACCTTCTGACTTAGAGCATCACTACCACATTCGCCTTGCGGGTGGTACTCTATCGAGCAATCATAATCCTTCAATAACTCCACCCACCTTCACGCCTCAAGTTCAACTTCTTACGAGTCAACAGATACTTAAGGTTCTTGTGGTCTGTAGATCACCGACCTTTCTCCATAGAGATAGTGCCTCCACACCTTAAGGGCAAAACCATCGCCGCCAATTCCAAGTCATGGGTTGGGTAGTTAACCTCACGCGGCCTTAATCGCCGAGATGCATATGCGACTACCTTTCGTCTTGCATCAATACGCAACCCAAACTCGCATGGGAAGCGTCACAATACACCGTGAATTCCTTTCCGCCTCTGGTCAATCAATACCGAGCTTAGTTAAAACCTTCTTAAGCTTCTCAAAGCTCTCCTACTGCTTATCCGACCATACAAAGGGTACTTTCTTCCTCAACAACTTTGTCAAAGGCGCGGCTATAGACGAGAACCCTTCCACAAACCTTCTGTAATAGCCTGCCAAACCTAAGAAACTTCGGATCTCAGCCACGGACCTAGGTGGTTTCCAATCCAACACCGCTTCGATCTTCCTAGGATCCACTCTTATTCCCTCTGCGGATACCACATGCCCTAAGAACGCCACCTCCTTGAGCCAAAATTCACACTTGCTAAATTTGGCATAGAGCTTCTTCTCCCTTAACACTTGCAGCACAACTCGGAGATGCTCATCATGCTCCTCTTCAGACTTGGAGTACACCAAAATATCGTCGATGAACACGACGACGAACCTATCCAAGTAAGGTTGGAAAACTCGGTTCATCATATCCATGAATGCGGCCGAGCGTTCACAACCCAAACGGCATTACTACAAACTCAAAATGGCCGATCTTGTCCTAAAAGTCATCTTATGGATATCTGCCTCCTTCACCTTCAACTGATGATATCCCGACCTCAAGTCTATCTTTGAGAATACTGCGACCCCTTTCAGCTGATCAAACAAGTCATCAATCCTTGGCAAAGGATACTTGTTCTCAATGGTCAGCTTATTTAACTGACGGTAATCTATGCACATACGCATAGTTTTGTCTTTCTTCTTTACAAACAGGACCGGTGCTCCCCATGGAGACACACTGGGTCAAATGAACCCACAATCCAGTAATTCTTGGATTTGAGCCTTGAGCTCCACTAACTCCTTTGGCACCATTCGGTATGGAGCGATTGACACAGGAGCTGTTCCTGGCAGCAAATCTATTCCAAATTCCACCTCCCTATCTGGGGGTATTCCTGGTAATTCCTTCAGAAATACGTCTTTAAAGTCCTTTACTGTTCTAACTCCACTAACTCCCCCTTCTTTTGCGTCTACAGCACTAACGAAAGCCAGGAATGCCTTGTACCCTTTCCTAACTATTTTCTCATCCTCCAATGCCGAAACTACGTTAGACAGGTAGTTTCTTCTTTCTCCGATCATTACCACTACTTCATCCTCCGGGGTCCTTAGTTCCATTCATTTAGCTGTATAATCCAACACGGCTCGGTGCTCTACTAGCCAGTCCATTCCAAGTATGAGTTCAAACTCCCCAAAGGGTAGTTCCATTAAGTCAACCCAAAAGTTCACTCCCTAAATATCTAAAGGTACACTCCGAAAGATCTTATCCACCACTACAGTTTGGCCTAATGGGCTTACTACAGTCATCTGCCTATCCGAAAGTTCAGAGTCTAGGCCTAGTGTTTCCACTACACTATATGTAACATATGAATGGTTCGAGCCCACATCAATTAAGGCATAATAAGGCTTGCCATAAATAAGGAACGTACCGGTTATAACATCTGGTGTGTCACCATCCTCCTCCAACAGATCTTCAGATAAACCAAACCGGTCGCCTTGCCTCCGTGTTAGCAAAGCACCTCTACCTTGTGTTCCACGTCCTCCGCCAAAGATCATTACCTCTCGTTATTGAACCACGACCTCGTTGAGGTCATTGTCCTCCTCTACCACTGATTAACATTACGAGTCCGATCGACTTTCATCTGGTTTCTTAGGACAATCTTTGAGCATATGGTCCTTGGACCCACACCTAAAACATCCTCCCGTCTTTTTCTAGCATTCCCCTAAGTGTTTCTTTCCACAATGATCACAAGGACGATACTGCCATCCTATGCCGACTTATCGATTTTGCGGCCCATCAACTCTAGGCCTCTTTTGAACCTTTCCGACGATCTAAAACCTCTTTTAGCCTATTCGATCCATAGTCCGCTTTGTAGCATCCTTAATTCCCTTGGCTACCTTGGCCTTTTCAACTAAAGCAGAAAACTCCCACTGCTGATGCGGTGCTATCAACAATCTCAAATCATCCCTTAGTCCATCCTCAAAACGGATACAACGCTCATGCTCAGTTGCTACTACTCCTCGAGCATATCGGCTCAACCTCAGGAATTCAGCTTCATATTCTGCAACGGACTTGTTCCTTGAACCACCCGTAAAAGCCTTCCTTTGCTCATCAGTATACCTTGTGCCGACATATTTCTTCTGATATGCTTCCTTAACATAATCCCAGGTCAGATCCTCAACTGTGGCACCATCCCCGACAGTTAACCACCATTGATACGCTTTATCGCGTAATAGTGCCACCATTCCTTTCAACTTCTCTTCGGAGGTCGTCAAGCTCATCCATAACGCGCGATGCGCTCCAACCAAGATTCAATCTGTCTTGGGTACCACACCGGACACTCCACGAAACACCTCAACTCGTTGGCTCGAGTCACTCAGTATGCACTTTCGAGCTCCCATATTTCGCCCACTCCACCACCATTTTAACTCGCAAAGATAGCTCGCGATACAAAGATCATCCCCGTCTCGAGCTTGCTGCTCAACACCAACAAATGGGGTGGTGGCGGTGGTATTTCATTGTCGGACCCTTGCCCCGATCTAATGTGTTCGACACGATCATCCTTCCTATACCTCGCCCACCATTTACGACCACGCCCTCTAGAGCTCATTTCTAACGTCGCGATCCGATTAAAAGTTTTATGAATTAGTCCTTGTTTCACTTGATTACCCGCCAAGAAGTTTTATGAAAGGAATTTTAGGAGTGGTTCTTTCAGATTCATATATGCACATGGTCTTTACATTCATACATACCTCCATCAAACAATTATGAACTTTCGCTCATTCAGAGAAATGTTGTAGTTCGCATTGTTGTTGTTTTTCCACTACCGAGGGGTATTTTCATAATTTTTCCTCTGAGGTATTTTCGTAATTTGTCAAATAAGGTTCCCGTAATTTTGTCAATAAGGGTATTCGTAATTTTTTCATTTTGAGGGTATTTTGGTAATTAACTGGGTAAATTTGTAAAGTTTAATATTTTGTGGATATTTTAAAATTTGTAAAACTTTGAGGGTTCTTTTTGAGAAATTTATTTTCCAAAACGATGAAGTTGCAAAAATTTTGGAAATCGTGGTCATTTTGGAAATTTTGGTAAGTTAGGGAAATTTTGTAATTTTCCAAAATCAAGGTATTTTGATAATTTGCAAATAAGGGTTTTGGACTTGTTATAAAATAATGAAAATGTTGATTAGAAGCGTGGGTATTTTAGACATTTTTATAAACTAAGGGCATTTTTGTAATTTTACCACTAGGGGTATTTTTGTAATTTTATAAATCAAAATTTTTCAAAAATTGTGTAAAAAAATAGTTTTCACAAATTAAAGAAAAATGATTTTAAGAGTTTTAAAATTAGGGTTCTAAAAAAACATGGCTAGTTCCCTTTCGGGTTTTAGTTACTGGGTTTAGCCTATGACCGAGTCTTCTTGGTCAAGGTGAACCAAAGCTACGCACCAGGTAGGATTCGAGTGGAGAGGAGGTGAGTCACACGGACTGCTTAAGTACCAAGCTCCCACTGAAACCATTCCTAGGCATGCGCATGAGGTTGCCACACCCACTAAGTCCTCCGGGTTGGGTGAACCAAGCTACGCACTGTAGGATTCTGCAAGAGGAGGTGAGTCACTAGGATGCTTAAATACTGTGCTCTTGGGATCCAATCCTAGACATGCGCATGTGAGTTACCACACCCTAACTCGATTGACTTAGCCATAGGTTTGTTTAGTTAGGCATTTAAGTCTTATATAGTAGTTGGGGTAGACTAGTCCTAGGGTTCAAGTACTTAATCTCTATTCTACGTTCCATTCCATTTCTACACCTCTATAAATCACATAATCACACAGATGGTTAGGGGTACTTACCTGGTGGACTGCGGGTCGGAGACTTAGGTGCCATGCCATCAAACCTGCCTATTTTCAGAAATACATCCATAAAACTCATTTGGGCTCAATTTGAAAAAGTTTTGGGCCTTAGACCACAGGTCGAGAGTTTAAAACTGGGCTCTGATACCAAACTAAAACACCCCACACCGAGCCCACGAGCCTGGACCGGATCTAGTATGTTCCTCGATGTAAATCGATTCAAAATTCTTTGTTACTTTGAAAACTGTGTGTTTTGAAGATAGTTTGTTTGTGGGTTGGGCTCGAGTTGAAAACAAGTTTATTTTTATATTGAAAACCCATTTATTTCAGGTGACAAAACATTTAAAGTTTATTTTAAATTAAATCAACTTAATCTTTAAATAAAATAAATTCATAACATAGTAATTAAAACAACAATAAAATCATCACTATGGCCTTATTACATAAAACAAAAACCAAAATAAAATTTGTAGAGTACTTAAATAAAATAAAATGTCCAAATTAAATAAAACTTTAAGTCGAGCATGGCCACCACAAGTTCTCGCCGTCCGGTCCATCTTTGTTCATCACCAAACATGTTCCACAACGGGTGAGTCAACAGACTCAATGTGTAACCAACACTAAAATTTAATAGATTTAGGCATACCATACATATCATGTTCACATAATAATTCAAGATAATGATGCAACCCGAACCCAAACCTATATGCCATCCGCTACACATCCCCGCACTCAACTCGCACACCGTGGGGACTACTAAGTCAACCCTCCATCCGCTACACACCATTGAAGGCAATCACATAATGACGTGCTCATCGCCTATATAAAATTTGTGGCTTAGCCACCAGATTAAATAATTGTGTCATGAGACACCACATTCAGATAATGTAACCGGGTTACCACATTCGGATAATGTGACCAAGTCACCACATTCGAGATAGTGAGATCAAGTCACCACTTTCACTTCCCTTTTCATATAACCGAATGCCCCATATTATTCATATCATGCATATCATACTTAAATTCACATTTATGTCACTTTTCACATGTTAAATATAACATATTTCGTAATCCTAGTAGGAGTAGGAACGCGCACTGAGTACTTTGTACCGTAACACAGTAAACATGCACATATTAAATATTGCCATAAAACATATTAAGAATTAGTGTGGAATACACACCTGATATTAATGCTTTCCTGAAAACCCGAAAACTCGATCTAACGATTTAATTCTTAACTCCTACATTCGGCCAATACTAGGATTTTAACAAAAAGAACAATTCGGTCATAAACCAAATTCCAGTAGGATTAGTACACTTATATGCTTACCTTGCTGTCGAATTGACCATAGTCAAATCCCGAAAACTTAGCTATTCTCCTTCTTGTATTCGGCCAAACACTGAATCTCTACATAGGTTAGTTTCAGCTTTTTAAACAAAATAAGAGATAGATCTAGATATCCAAAATAGGCCTTGGCCGAATATACCTATGTGCTTACCTTCCTTCAATCGGCTAGGTACTTGTGATCTAAATCCGGAATCCTTGTATATTATTGTCGACTGGCCCTTGTGATTCGTAAATCTCGAATTGGATCCTTACTTCTTTAGTGATGGCAAAATTTCTATATACTCATGTTAGATCTAATCTAACATTAAATCATAATAATATAGCTTATGGCCGAATGGTATTCATAACTTACCTTAGATCTTAGAAGTCCCGAAAGTTTCTTCTTTGTAGTCGACAGCACCTAATTCCTAAAACTTCCTTCAAGTAGTCGGCCATAGACATTAATAGAGTTAGAGTCCTAATTTCAGCCTAAGAAAAAGAAATAAGATGATAACTTATAGATCCTTACCCCTTTATACACAAGTCGACAACCTCCCTTGCTTGAAGCCCTAAAGAAATCGGCTAGGAAGACTGAATAGTTGTCACAGATTTCGACTTTTGGACTTATTGGAATAATCGGCTAGGGGTTGTCTTTGAGATTTCACTTTTGATGAATTGAAACAAAGAAGAAGAAGAATAGGGATGGAGGATTCGGCAATGGTGAGTCTTTGAGAGGGAGCTTGCGATTTTGTCAACAAAAGAAAATAGAGAAGATGACAAGGGAATTTCGGCAGAGACTTTCAAAAGAAAAGAATAAGAATCAAATGGCCTTTATTCCTTTTTGGCCGAAAATACTACACTTAGTTCCCCCTATTCGGCCAACTCTCCCTTATTTTGATAAAGTTTATCTTTTATTTATCACCTTAATTAATCTCATCAATAATCCACTTAAAAATAATCTAATATTAAATCTATTATTTATCCCCTATTTAGCCGAAATTTGAAGAGAATAAAACTCCTCTTTTAAGAGCCTTAATGCCGTCCACCTCTCTGCTTCTGGAAGTAAAAATAAAACTTCTTTTATTTGCTTCCCATGTGACTCGAACTTAGGCCCAATTCCCTTGTATGTGGTGCCATTTCCAGAGGCCCTAAGTGGCATCTCCAGGCCACTTTTCCAAGCCTGTTTGTGTGTCAAACTTCTTCTATTAATTTTCTTAAGGCCACCTTGTTTCACTTTCCTCTTTTAACTTAAGTTTCCAAAATGTTCACTTTCCTCTTTTAACTTAGGTTTCCAAAATGTTCACTTTCCTCTTTTAACTTAGGTTTCCAAAATGTTCACTTTCCTCTTTTAATGTAACATTTCCATACATTCCCAGGTTTCCAAAAATGTTCAAAATACATTCATAACACATAAGACATGTCATTTCGTACAATTAAATCGAAAATGCATAGGCCCTTTTCAGGATGTTACAAAGCATCCAAATATGAGTGAAATTGCTCATTCCCGTGGCAGGAGCACTGCCATGGTACACGCCCGTGTAAATCATCTTTAGGCCGTGTCTCGATTCGGTTGATTGAGGCACGGCCATGGCATGGCCGTGTAAGTCAGGATTTAGGCCGTGCTTCAGGTTTGTCGATTGGGACATAGCCATGCATATCGTGCTTGGGGCGTGTCTTTGAATGATTGGCGAGGCACGGCCGTGTGACTTGAAGTCCAGGTTGTGCCAATTTCTTGGGTTGGCCCAATTTGGTCCGTTTTAAGCCCGTTTCTCATTCTTTTTGTTCTCGAGTGCTTTCTTGAGTATAAGACATGAAAAGAAAGGATTAAGAGCACCTTTTTACATAAATTGAGGGCTAAATCATCCAAAAGCATACTAAATGTGGGATTAAAATATGTTACTTTTACGGTTTATCACCGGATAGGTTATACATAAGGGTTGTTGTTCATCCGATGCCGCAACGAGTTGGCGTATCGTCTGTTCAGCCATCTCGTTTGGTTCATCGAATGAGAAATTTTCCTTGGTGTATGATATGGTTTTAAATCCGGGATTTGGCCATTTACCACTCCTATGACTTCTCTTCGCAGTTGTCGAGCCAATTTTTCAATTTCTAGTTCAAACTATAGAGTTCCCGATTCTGATCTAGTCATAAGGTAAACAAAAAAAAAATTAGAAAAAAATATCTCCAATCCCCGGCAACGATGCCAAAATTTGATGGGCGTCGAAACCACTAAAAATAATTTCGACAAAAATAACTCTAAACTGTAGTAAAGGGTGGTAGTAGGGTCGAGTCCACAAGGATTGGATGTTTAATCAACTTCTGTGTTTACTTATGAAAAGAATATTCGTTGTGTCAAAGGTCGCGGTAAGAGTCATGCCCACGACTCCAAATGTACGCACAACAAAAATAAACAACTAATCGGGAGTTTTCGAGAATGTTTGAAAGTAAATAATCTATCAGCATAAATAAACAATTAAATAATATTAGAAATAAATTTGGTTCGGGAAATAAATTCAGAATTTTGCAAACAAAAATAATAAGCCTTAGCCTTAGACTCAGTAAATTCTATATCAAGAACCGATCCTCGAAAATTAATCTTCTCCTTTAACGATAAGTTGGTTATAGCAGTTAAGAACGTCCTAACCACCAATTCTTCCTCTCGTAGCTAGTCCCGGTACGACCTGCAAGCCAACCCTTTCTGATTATCTAACTGAGATACACGAGTTCCGATTCAAGATTCCGGCAGCCTTACATTCTGAAGAACCCAACTCGAATTAACGGCCTCAACCGTGTGGGTCGTTTAAACCCTATCACTTCTTCCTTGATTTGTCCTCGTAGATCTGAATACAGCACGACCAACTCACTTCTCCAACTGTCAATAAACACGTCTCCAACCCAATGTGCACTTTGACTTGAAATCGAGTTTAACTTTAAAGGATGATTGGTCTATCCCGATACTTAGGAAAAAAATGAATACCGATTGGAAGGATTTTTAGCACGAATTCTATCTCACGATTTTCGACTGGAAAGAACACTGGCGTAAGGCTAAGATGAAATTTAGTGAAGCATGAACTTATTCATGCTTTGTAAACTTTGGAAAGTGGTTTGATGATTATGGTGAAGAAAGGAATAGAAAGGAATTGGAAAGAAATTAGCCTAATTTTGTAAAAGCAAGAAAAATGCAAATGAAAGTAGCAGTATGCTCACGCCAATTTGAAAGACAAAAGAGAATAATGCAATTCCAAATTGAAGTAGGAATGTAGAATTTCTATTTTTGGCCTTAACTAATTTAACATAAAATCAAAATAAAAAATAAATAAAAATAAAATAATTTTTTTTCTATTTTTGGCTTTTACAAAGTCAAAATTTTGATGAGTCCTTGGCTTTCTCCACATTTTTCATTTGGCCTCATTTCATTAATTGTGTTTCAATTTGGTCATTTTCTGCTCGCTTTTGTCCTTAGCGTCCCAATTGCGTCCCTAACAAGATTAAAATATAAAAGTACAAATTTAGCAGGGATCAATTCATAAATAAACCGAATTAAACACAAAATGACATGCAAATTAACATGTTATCAGGGACATCAACAACTTGGACAACAAAAATAAAAAGGGGAAGACAGAAAATGAAAGAAGAAAAAAAAAGAAAAGAAAAAAAAATCCATGAAATCTCCTTGAAATTCTACTTTAAAACCATAACCTAATTATATATTTTAGAGTGTTATGAGATTATTTTCTACCATGAAAATCAATTAGTTGAAGGAGAAAATAAAGGAAAGCATAGGACAGTAATGTAAGAAATGATAAAGTGATAATTTGGCGATTAATGGATTTTATGAAACTAATGATTAAATTATTAAGAGTGAAAATTTATTTATTTTTCATAAATTGATAAGTGAATATATGTATTGTAGTGAAATTACTATAGCTAGAGAGGGCAAGCGTAAAGTGTATAAAAAGGTATTATGTGAAACCAATTAAGTGATTAAAGACTTAAATGACATATAGTAATGAAGTGTAAAGTGATATAATAATTATTAAAATTTTCATGGAGTTAAGAACTAAATAGTAAAATGTTCAAACATTACTATGTGTGCTAAAACAATGAAATAATTATTTAAGTGAAATGTTTTACAAAATCAAAGTGTTATATGAAAGTGAATTAAAACCTAAGGTGTAAAGTATTGTAAATATGTGATATGTTAGTATTCATGTGAATTAATGTATGAAGTAAGGATGTAGTGCATGTGGTTATGTAATTCAAAGTGAATAAGTAATGTGATACAAAGTGATATATGTGATATGTCAAGTATGTTATATGAAAGTGAATATGTGAATATGTGAAATGAAAATATTATGTATATGTTTATATGATTTAAAATGAATGAATAAAGTGTTATGTGAATAAATGCCTTAGTGAGCTCATATGATATATGATATGTGATAATGAAATGATTTTGGAGTTGAGAGGGGATGGGGGATTGGATGGGAATTGGGCTGGGGCTGTGGTGGTTTGGAGGGGATTAAGTGAGGAGAAATGGGTTATGTAACGTGTTTAATAAAGTTTCATATATTTTCTGGAGTTCTATTATTAGAGTTCCATTAAAGGCCAAGAGTTCTGTTTTGGATTGGAGCTTTGAAATTTATTGAAATACAATATGTTTTGATTGATTGAAACTCCTCTTAGACTCATTAAGGACGGGAGAAGTGATATGGGAAAGTAAAAGTGTTATAGTGATATATGTGTTTTAGTAATACATGTGAATTAAGTATTAAATGAAATATGTGAATTAAGAGTTTATGTTATGTTTGTGATATGAGATTTTGATATGTGAATGTGAAAGCCGATTAGTGACTATGTAACGGCCCGTTTTTCAATGGTGTAAAAAATGGCAATTTTGGAACCCTATTTTCGATGTTCGAGTCTGTAAATATTAATATTCAACATTTACAAGGTTAGTAATAAAGTTTATTAAAGTTTGGTCCCTTAATTTTGTCAAATTCATAATTAATCAAGGTATGATGACTAAATTGTAAAAGTTTATCTCTATAGATTTTTAATTAATCGAAGGACCAAATAAGCAATTAGCCTATTTTTAAATAGCCAGGTGGTGGAGGACAATTAAAATCCACTAAATTATTTAATTAAGTTTAAGGTTTTAATCAATTTAGTTTAATTAAATTAAATATGATTAGTTAACTTTAATTAAAGTATAAAAGTAAAATAAAAGAATTGTCATCCATTTACCTTTCTTCTTCATCGAAACTAGAGGAAATCAAACCTAATGAAGGCATTCAAACCTTTATTAATAGGTAATTTCAAGTCTTTTTCTTGTAATTTTTTTATGTTTTTGAGGTTTGGGAGCTTGATTTAGCTAGTCCATGTACCAATTTGTAAAACTCTTAAAGTTTCTAAAATTTTACATTGATAAATTCTTGAAGAAATAGGTGTTAAATTGATAGTTTTAAGCTTAGATGTGAACAATGACTAATTTTTAAAGTGTAATTGTTACTAAAGTGCATAAATTGAACATTATATGTGAAAATTTTATAATTATAGATAGTAGAGGGTCTTAGAAGGATGTAATTGAGATCAATTTTGAAATCGAAGCTGAAATTTGAAAGATAGTGTAATTTCAGTTTTAAAAACTAAATTGATTAAAATGTAAAACTTTAGGGACATTTAAAAAATGAAATTATACTTATTCATTCATAAAATAAAATGTTATAAGATATTTTGAATTGATAAATTGAACCGAATTATTGTTTAGATCAAGAACTGAACCAAACCAAAGATAATCAGTGAAAAGGAAAAATTGCTTATTAGTCCTTAAAGAATTGTTCATTTTCTTTTTTTCCAAGTAAGTTCATATGAAATTTACCATGTTGTTTTATGTTATGTTTGAATTATTTATTTTTCTAATTAGTTTATATAAATGCGATATTAATGATTTTGGCATCAATTGGACTAAATTCCAAAGTATGAAATATATGACAATTGTGAATATGTACGAGGTATCGAAATGTATATGGAATGTTTATAAGATTGACATTACATGCATATGCTATTATAGGGATGATATGATTACAATAATAATGCCCGTGTGAACTTAGTAAAGGATTAGGATATGTATGGCATGCCATTAAGGTCTAATAAGAAATTGTTCAGGGATTTACATGGTTATATGAGATCTATAATTTTTTGTGGATTCTCAATTCATAAATGTCAACTTCTATGAGCACTATAGTCTCGTGTATTCGACTTTGATTTACTAAGGTTTTCTCGGGAAAGAAAATGGTAACCTAATGGAAATGGAATTTGTTGAATTGTTTGGAATATGAATTGAATTATATACGTTTTCAATTTGAATATGAAGTAGGTGATATCTAATATTATATTGGATTGTTGTACATGTATATGTGATTGGTATTTAAGTTCCTAATATGCTAGAAGACTAACCTATTTATTGTATTGTTGATGTGTTTATGATAACATAAGGAAGCCAAAGGATGCCACTTAGAATATCAACATACTTGAATGTTTAAATTTTTGTAATGTTAAGGTAAGTTAAGTAAATTTCATGTGGACTTAATAAGCATTCAATATGCTTACTCTGTTGTTCTCCTTTTCCTTGTAAATTGCCAACTTGCGAAACATGTCTATTGGATCATCGAGAAGCTCACAATATGCCGTTATTGATTCGATAGATTTTCAATCGTTTTAAAGCTTGGTTTTGTGGCATGTACATAGGTGTTTTATACATGTTAGCTTGAATGTTGAACATAGTTGAAACTTATCTAATGGTAGATTTTGGCAAGGTTAATGACTAGTTGAAATTGCTGGTTTTGGCAAATGCGTTGAGACATGTTTGATAATTTAAAATACCATGTTTGAGTATGGTTTTTCAAAGGTAAGAAATGGTATTGAAGGAATAGTTGATTGAAGGAATAGTTTGAAATTGAACAAGTTGAATTGATATGGTTTGATACCAAATTGATGTTGTATTGGAATGGTTGAATTGAAATGGTTAAAGTGATTGTTTTGGTATGTTTTAGAATGTTTTTGTGTAGGTTAAGTTAAAATGTTTGTGCACAAAAGGTTAAAATTATAGGAAAGCTTGAAATTGGTACCAAATGGCTCAAATTTTACTAAAAACAGAATCCATGTCTCGACAAAAAATCTTCCTCGACAGAATGTGATGTCATGACATTGAGTGGTTTGACGTTATGACTTGACAAACTATTTGCCAACGTCACGACTTGGAAGAAGTGTGTAACACCCCAAACCCGGTCAACACACCATGATCGAATTCAGTATGTTACAGAGTGAAAATATTTTGAAGAAAACAAGTTGCTGGTTTACTTTTGTGAAAAAAATTGTTATCGAAAACATTTATGTCGTTTTGAGGTTGAAAGAAAACTCCCTTGAGAAGATCGTTTGTTGTTTCTAGTTTTGGAAAGTCGTTTGGTTTTATGAAAACCCGAGTGAGTTTAAAATAATTAAGTTAAAAACCATTTTGTATCTGAACATAAAGAAAAAAAAAACTTAGTTTGGAGAAAGTCTGAGTTAGTTTGCTGACTTTATTTGTTTAGTATTACCCGATGGTAAAGTTTGAAAAACCCGATAAGTTGTCCAAATTTTTGAAAACGTTGATTTTATAGCTTATTAGAACATGCTATGTTATTTAACTTAAGCACAGTATGATAAAACTTAAAGTAGATAATCAAAAACCGAAATAATAAAATTTAGCAACCTTATTGCAAATCCAAAACCAAATTTAAAAGTAAATTAACCCAAAATAGTAATTGAAATAAAACCCGAAAACATTGCGCATGGCCACCTCGAGTCCACCCCGGCTCCACATCCGCGATCTATGCCTCATCTGCAGAAATGTAAGGGAAGGGGTGAGTCACCGAGACTTAGTGGATAATAACAAGGCACTTCACATTTCATCAGTCAATATGCAAATCATGCAAACCCAACCTAGCCAGCCGAACTCCTGTGTCTACCCCGTGTGGTCAAAACTACTGGTGGTCAAAACAACTGGTGACCGTAGTCACAAATCATATAAGTATGGTCAAAACCACTGGTGACAGTAGTCACAAATCATATGGTGGGGCCAACCCACCGTGTGGTCAAAACCACTGATGACAATCCCGTAATCAACATGTGGGGCCAACCCACTGTGGTACCAAACCACTGGGACGAGTCACAATAATCTATGTGTGGTCAAAACCACTGGTGACCATAGTCACAAATAATATCCGTGTGGTCAAAACCACTGAGATTAGTCACAAATAATAAGAAAAGCGGGGTCAACCCAATGTGTGGTCAAAACCACTGGTGACAGTCTAGATCATCCTTCCCCCTCCTCTCAACATACCCATCATCATGAACACATTTTTCGTGGCATATTAACATGTTTGTAATGCAAATATCACATGGCATAGCATAAAATAATATAACAGCATATATTGAGAGCCAATCCACAGGGGACTTACCCGGAGTCCACGCTCATACCCACAAGGGTAACACACCATTGTCAATAGCCATTTCGGCTTTTAACAGTAAACATAACTAGAAAGTTAAATAATGAAGTGTGTAAGAGTTACACACCTGATTACTCATAAAACGACGCTATCTACGTCGGTACTGTCGTTATTCGACACCACCACTATTTGACTACTGCGTTGCTCAGGTGTTCACCCACACCCAGGTGGCCAATCACGAACCGCAAACACATCCCTCTTCTTGAATTTGGGGGCTGGGGTATCAAGTCTGACCCCTCATACTGTTTGGTTAGCCTTAGGGTCCATAAAACCTTTGGTCACTAAATCAGGTTAACACAGAGAATAACTATAAATCAAGAATTAACCCGAGAGAGTAGATCCCTTACCTAGATTAACAAATCCCGAAGATTGAGATTTAAACTACGAACCGAGCACAACCTGGGAATCCAAGTGCTTGCATCACACCTTCTTATATTCGGCCACACATATATCACTAATAAGAAAATAGCCTTTCGGCTTGAACCAAAAATCTTGAAAGAGATAACGCAAATACAAGGAAACGCCCTCCTTACCTTAACGTAAAAGATCCCTTGGCACCTAGAATGATTTGGCCCTATCACAAAAATGAAGGAATTCGGCAAATCAAGGAAAAGAGATGTAAGAATCGCACAAAGAGAGTCCTAGAGATAAAACAAGAATATGGAATTGAGAATGATTCGGCTAAAGAAGGAACTTACCAAAATGGATATTAACAAAGCTTCGATCTCGAACCAAAAATGATGAAGTGGAAAGGTAGTTTCGGCTAACAAGAAATTGTGAAAAGAAGACAATAATAAGATGAAAGGGAATGAAAGAAAAAGTGGTGATTCGGCTTGAGAAAAGAAAATGGAGAGAAGAGGGTAGGAGAGGTTCGGCTATGGCTTCAGGAGGAGAGAAAGAAAAGATGTTAATAGAGAGGGAGGGTGATGATTTTGGCTTGCACAAGATGAGCGAAAAAGAGAGAAGCTCTTAGTGTTTTCAGCACAATGAGAACTTAGAAGAAGAAAAGAAATTGGAAGAGCAGTGGAATGATGCTCTCGGCTTAGGTTCAAAATGAAGAAAAGAAAGTAGGATAGCTTTGGTTACGGCTTGTTGAGAGAAGTAGAAAAGAAGAAGAAGGGCAAATAACTAATAAGGGTTTCGGCAATTGCAAAAGGTGAGAAAAAGAGGAGAGAAATTGCGGTGCTTCCAAAAAGAGAGATTGAAAGAAAAAGAAAACAAAACCGATGAGTGCACCTACCTAAATGCCAAAAATTCTACTCAAAGCCACCTCAATATCGGCACACTTCCCCACACTCAAAATCGAAACTCCAACACCCCTTAGCCACTACCAAATTCGGCTACACACTCTCACTCCCTTCAACCTCTAAGCCGTCCCCCTCCTTTCTCCCCAAATTCATCCCTTCCATTCATTCAAATTGTTTGAATGAGTCAAGCTCCTACATTCACTCCTCTCCATCCAATTCAAATGTGTTGACTCCTTCAACATCCATCCAACAGAGTCCTTCCTGAGCACATCTCCTCCTTGCACCTAGCGTAAAAAATAAATGAACAAGGAGAGATTCCTGCAGCTCGAACCAAGGTCCTCTCAGCTCCTTGTGGCATTACCTCTCTAGGCCTTCAGTAGCGCCTCCCTTGCCACTTTTCCACTGGCTTATCTGTGTCAAAACACCCCAATAACGTCTCTTAACACCTAACTCCCTTGGCTCCCCCTTCCAAGTACCCAAAACAAAAATTTTTGCCATGGCTCAGGCCTACCCCAAGCTCATGCCAGGACCCCAAAACACCCTAAACTAGCACAGCAAATATACAAACACATGCAAACATGCAAAAATACAGAGACCCCGATTTAAGGATGTTACAAAGTGACGTCACAATATTGACCCTAAAATTTTGAAACATTACAATTTGATCTTATTTCATGCGCGGGTCAACAAAAGAGCTTTCATATGCTTGATTAAGGCTTGAATTTAATTGCATATCATAATGAGAATGTGTTTATGACATGTTTTAATGTTTGATTGATTAATTCTCGATATATTTGGCAGTAGTTACTCTGAAAATGGTTGTGGCATCCTGTAGCTCGAATCCAGCGAATGGGTCAATCAAGAGGTGTTACATTTAGTGGTATCAGAGCTAAAATTTAGCTAATTCTAGGATTGAAACATAGCGTGTGTTGAGTCTAAAAATACATGCCACACTAATCTATGATAGCTTGATGTCTTCTTATCTGAATTGACTATGTTTTTCATATAGATAAACCATGTCGGCCGAATCAAATCGTGTCGTATCAGATGAAGTTGATATTAGTGTTCCTACTTCAGATCAGGGAGCTTTTCATAGTCTTCTCATTCCATAAGGGCTTGAGAGCGAGGTAAGAGACGCCTTCTTCCGGATGATGAACCAATAGTTCACCCAGTTTATGGGAGCTACCCCTTTAGCTTTGCAACCCCAAATGCATCCTCCTTTCGCAATGGTGCCTCTTGTGGCACCCTCTAGTCTGCAAAATCTAAATTTGATAAATGTTAATTGACCCCGATCGATAAAATCTGAAAGTATGGGGTAGAGTAATTCAGAGGTAAAAAGGATGACGATCCAACTAGAGCTAAATACTGGTTGGAAAAAAAACTCTGAGGATTCTGGATGAAATGATGTGTACACTAGAGGAAATTTTGAAATGTGTTGTATCATTATTGAAAGAAGAAGCACGTTAGTGGTGGATGAATTTGATATCTATTGTTTGTAAAGACCATGTAAACTGGGATTTCTTTCAAACCGACTTAAAATATATATATATGTTAGTCGGTTGTATCTCGAAAGGAAAAGGAAAGAGTTTACTGAAACAGGGTGACATGTCTATGGTCGAGTATGAATGAGAATTTATCTACCTCAGTTAGAATGCTAGAGAGTTTATGAAACTAAAGCTGAAATGTGTACCCGTTTTGAGAGGGGACTGAATGAAGATATATGTATGTTAGTGGGAGCCCAAAAATTAAAAGAATTTTTTGTTCTTTTTGAAGTAGCTTAGAAAATAGAAGACATGTGCAACGAAAAGAAAAAAGATAAATCTAAGCTTCGAGATTTTGGCAAATGAAATATGTCTAGATCTCTCTCGACTCTTCTACCAAAAAAGTCGATAGGTGTTCAATGTCATTTTTCTACTTCGCTAGGGATTTCTGGGAGAGATGGACTAAGACCGAGTAATTTGGGATGTTAGACTACATGAGTAGCTAGTGTTGGTATTGTTCATAATACAAATAGACTAGCCTATGGACATTGCAGAATAAACCACGATGGTGAGTGTAGACTGAAGATTAGAGCTTGTTTTCTATGCGGCTCCAAAGAACACTTGAGATGAGATTTTCTGAAAAAACTAAATCAAAGTAAAGAACAAAGTATTAAGTCGATGAAAACTTCGCAGAGGGGTAAAAAGCCAGGAACTAATACTAATGCTTGAGCCAGTCAATGTGAAACTAGAGATATGATGATGAGATCTAAAGGTTGTGCCCCTGCCAGAGCTTATGTTGTATGAGCCAGAGAAGAGGCTACAACTCCTAACGTCATAGGTTGTACATTTTCTCTTTTCGATTATCAGACATGCTTTGATTGATCCTGTATCAACTCATTTATACATTTGCATTATATTAGTAACCGAAAGAAATATACCAGTAGATTGGACTGAATTTGATGTTAGAGTAACAACTCGTTAGGTTAGTGTGTCATTGTTAATAAAATATGTAAGGACTGTCCAGTGAAAATTCTAGACCGTGAGTTTCCTGCTAATCTAATGTTATTTCCGTTTGACAAGTTCAACATTATTCTCTGCATGGATTGGTTAATACTACATGATGTTATAGTCAACCGTAGACAAAAATATTTTGTTGATATGTTAGAATGGTGAATCAATAAATGATGAGGCAAGCGGATTAGATTTTTTGACTAATATAATCTCAATGATATCTGCTCGAGAACTTTAAAAAAAGGTTGTGAATTGTATCTAGCCTACATTTTAGATACCGAAGTGTTGGGATCAAAGATATAACAAGTTCTGTCATTTCAAGAATTTACTAATGTGTTTTCGGAATAATTGATAGGTTTACCGCCTAATAGAGAAGTTGAATTTGTTATTGAAGTAGCACCCATAAATGCTCTAATCTCTATTGCACTGTATAAATTGGCACCGACAGAATTGAAAGAATTGAAGGCTCAGTTACAAGAATTGTTAGATTGGGGATTCATTCGATCAATTGTGTCACCTTGGGGCTGCTCTGATTCTATTTGTGAAAAAGAAAGATTGAATTATTGGACTATTTATCAACTATAAGCAGTTGAATAAACTGACCATAAAGAACAAGTATTCGTTACCTCATATAGACGACTTATTTGATCAATTGAAGGGAGTTACTTTATTTTTGAAGATTAATCTTCGATCAGGTTACTATTAGCTCAGAGTCAAAAGCTAGATGTGCCAAAAATTTCTTTATGAACTCGATATGGACATTATGAATTCCTGTTAATGCCATTTGGACTAACTAATGCCCTAGTCGCTTTTATGGACTCGATGAATAAAATTTTTCAATCGTACTTGGACAAGTTTGTTGTTGTGTTTATTGAAGATGTTCTGATTTACTTAAAGAATAAAATTGACCATGATCAACATCTGTATGCAATTGTGCGAAAAATTTAGCAAATGTGAATTTTGGCTACGAGAGGTGGGATTCCTAAGTTACGTGATTTTGGCTGAAAGTATCTGAGTTTATCTTAATAAAATCCCAGCAATTATGAACTAGAAACCTATGAAAAATGTCACAGAGGTGTAAAGTTTTTTAGGATTGGTTGGATATTATCCACGGTTTGTTAAAGGCTTCTTGATGATAGCTATACTGTTAACAAAACTGTTACAGAAGAATGTTACTTTTGTTTTGTCAGATAAATGCCAACAGAGTTTTGAATAGTTGAAAGCTATGCTAACAGAAGCTCCAATTTTGGCTCAGCCTGAATTTAGAAAGGAATTTGTTGTTTTCAGTGATGCTTTGCTTATTGGTTTAAGATGCATACTTATGCAAGAGGGAAAGTTATTGACTATGCTTTTCGACAACTTAAGCCACATGAGAAGAATTACCCTACGTACGATCTAGAATTGGCTGTTGTTGTATTTGCTTTGAAAATTTGGAGACATTATTTATATGGGGAGAAATTCTGTATCTTCACAGATAACAAAAGTTTGAAATACTTATTGACACAGAAAGAGTTGAATCTTAGACAACACTGTTGGGAAATGTGTCCATATTGTAGTAAACATGTAACTGTTTTCTATGTTTTTGAACGACAAAATTGTAATAAAAAATATTAGCTTATTGATTGTCTAAGTTCAAAGTGATAATAAGTGGCACTGTAAGAATGATTACATTACGAGAAAGAAAACTTACTTTAGTAGAGAATCTAAATGAGTCCGTAATCTTGTAAAAGAATCGAAGTGAGCATTTGATTTAAATACTCAGAAGGATTATTATGTTGTCTACAATTCCAATTGGGAGATGACTAATCTTGACTATCGAGAAACTCTTGACTCCACGAGGCAAGAGACATAGATGTACTCATTAGAAGAATGATACATTGGAATGGACTCAAGTTGAATTAATTTTGAATCCATTTGTGAATTAATTCACTTATGATGTTCATGATGTAACTTACCTAAATCCTGAGTTAGTCACTAACCATGCGTATGTAACTCATGAGCTTTGATATAAGTAGAGGCTTATGCTCTAAAGATGATCGAGTCGATGCCAGGTATGTTGGGTACATGACTTGTGTATGACATGGCTTTACTAGCAACAATAGAATTTATAGCTCAATTAAAGATTTAACGATATCCTCTCATTGACATTATATGGATTGATAATATAGAACTTGGTCACGGGTTGCTTGTTCTCAAACAAGCAATTTATCACAATCATTAGTTGACAGTGATCGTATTAATTATTTAGAAGACACAATGGTGACAATGAGATAAAACATGACTTTATTGAGTGAACAAATTTAACTTAAAGGAATCAAGGATATCATATGAGGGTAACACACACATGGCAAGGCCATTGGACAAAGTAGTTGGATGAATTGATTTGGTAAAGACTATATAAGAAGGAGTTTTCAATCATGATACTTCTTGTGGACTGAATCCATGATTAAGTAAATTGCAAATTATTGAAACAATGCCTTTGGACATAATTACAATTAATTCAAACCTAATTTTATATGTCTGATTGGTCCCTCCGCTAGCTCTACAAAAGCTTAATTGATTGCATTTGAATCAAAAGAAAATTCTACGACTTTGGAAATAATTTAATTAAGTCAATTTATTCGATATGGAATTAAATTAGTTGGTCGTGAGAATTGTTCAACTAGAGAATTTGATTAAAGAATTTTCTTGAAAAATTAATTTGGAAAATCTCATTGATTTTTGTGAAAATTAATTTTGATCAAGTAAAATTAAATTAATTAAAATAAATATGATATTTTTAGAGATTAATTTTCAAGTTAGACAATTGACCTAATGGTTAATTGAACTTGAAAATTGGGCCCGAGATTGAAAATTGAACCGAGAACCAAAATCTGAGACTGAAACCCAAAAACTAGTTGAACTAGGCCCTGTGTATGAAATCGGTTTGACGATGCAATTGGTGGCTAGACTAGACTAGTTGGGTTGTCACTGGCCCGAACCGAACTGACTAGGCCTGTTTAGGCAAAACAACGATAGTTTGAGGTGCCGAGGGAGCCGCGCCGACGATAGCACCACCGAGCATGGTAGCTACGGCAGCAGTAATATGACAGTCAGCGGATGGTTGGAGGGAAACGGTTCTTCGGTGGTAGAACAATGGAAAATTCATACTCCTAGTGGGACTCTTACGGGTAAATTAATTTCAAATTAACTTTTCAAAGATAATATTATTTTAATAAATTTAATTTAATATTTATCTTGTTAGAATTTTATTAATTTAATATTGATATGAGATATTAAATTTTATTTTATATTTATCTTGATAATATTTTATTAATTTAATATTAATGTCATTAATTCTAAATCCTAATTGAACTCTCTAAACTCTTCCTATATAAAGAGAGCATCACCATTATTCTTACACACTTGAATTCAAGAAAAGTCACAGAGAGAAAATACTGTAAGAAGTTATTTCAAAAATTTCTAGAGATATTCTTGTTATTTATAGCTTGGCCCCAAAAGTTTAGAGTGTAACGCCTCAAATTTTGGGCCTAGAAGTTTTGAGCTTTGAGCATAAGGAAAGTAGGGAGATTGCACATATGTGTTTAATTATGTAAATTAGTAACAAGAATGGGCCTGCTGGTCTAGTGGTTGTGTGAGTGTTAGCATACCTTGAGGTATTGGGTTCGAATAACTGGATGCGCAATTGTGGAGAGTCTTTTATTTTGTTCTGTTTTAGTATAAATTATAAATGTTTATTTATTATATTATATTATATTATTTATTATTATTTTTATTTGTTGATTGTTATTTTGGGTTTTGTTTTTATTTCTGTTAACTTTTTTCACGTTTTTCCCCTCTTCTCTTTCTTTCTTCCTCTCTTGATTCTTTTACTTTTTATTTTTTGAACGGTTTCAGCTTGTGAATTCGGGAAGTCACTCCTCTATCATCTTCTCTGTCATTGTATAACAGGTGTGGGAATCGAACACTGTAGCTATGCTATTTAATTTACTTACTAAATTATGCAAACTTCTTGTCTCAATTTATCTTGACTGTGCCTAACCCATTGGTTTTGGGATTTGAGGTGCTGGAAGTGTGGGAAGACTCCCTTTTTTGATATACATTCGTTGTGGCTATGGTTAGGTACGATTTTGGTGGAAAAAACTATTTTAGGGCTAGTTCTGAGAGGTTTAGTGGCTTTCCCGACGGCTAAACAGGCATGTACTGAGGTACACGACCGTGTGGATTTGGGAACTAAGGTTTTCGACGGTTTTGGTGCCACACGGCCGTGTGGCCAATTTTGGGGATTTTTTTGATTTTTACACCACCGTGTCATTTGGGCACACGAGCATGTGGATTTGGAAATTAGGGATTCAGAGTATTAGAGTCACACGGCTATATGGTTGATTTGGGGATTTAGGGATCCCACAAGGGCGTGCGTTTCGAAACACACGACCGTGTCTAATGGCACACGGGCGTGTGAGACCCTCATACGGCCGTGTCTGCCCTGCACTTGATTTTATCAAAATTGGATGGTGAGTCACACGGGCGTGTGCATCTGTCACACCGCCGTGTGCTACCCTTCACATGGACGTTTGGACCCCCACACGGCCTAGATTGCTCTACACGGCCGGAGCACACGGGCGTATGGCCCTATCTCACCAAATAATGATTTAGGTCGAATTTAATTGAAATCACGTCTCTATGTGTGTCCAACCCTTGACTAAGCTTTACTGAGGGTAATTATGACTCTGATCTAGGTTGATATGTGAGTGATTTGTGATTGGTTGTGTGATAAGCTTGATGTTGAATCTGAGTGTACGAGTGTACACACTTCTGAAACTGATTGACTGATTGTGAATGACTGTCTGAAATCACTTTTTGAATTGGTACATCTGCATACACACATCTGCATATAAAGTTTTTGGAGGGATTTTGAAGAGAAGGAAGACTGATCTAATCTGGACAATGCTGATGATCATCGTTGTCAGGCAACCCGGGATGACATCCTATGGACGGTATAGCAGTTCACCGCATGTACGTTAGCTACGCTATGTACTACTATCTGATCTGGCATTTCATATCGTGATATATGTATCGCAGCCATCGATTGCACAAGACAACTTATACGCTAGCCTTGCTACGTAATATACAAGAGTGGTAGTTAAAATGCATACTGTAGCCCTTAATACCCAAAGGGTCATGAGCAGTCCCAATGCCCAAAGGGTCGTGGACTTTACTGATATCGGTATAGCAGATCACCGCATTGCACAAGATACCACAGTGCACGTTAGCTACGCCACGCATAACTATCTCGATCCTGGCATTTCACATTGTAAATTTGTCTCGTGCCGCATTCGGTAGAACTTGTAAGTGTAGGGATGGGAGGGTTGATTAAATCCCCACAGTAAGTGCAGGGTTGGACGGAGAGGTGTGTTGGTTGGATGGGTGGGTTCTTATTCTATAACTCATTTGCACTCATATGCATTTGATTGATACTGTGACTGAATGTGATTGTTTTGTTCGACTGAAAGGCACTTATGCCTATGCGGATTCTATAAACTTTGACTGAATTTGACTGACTGAGTTGATACTTACGACTGAATGAGAATTATTGATTCTGTGACTTATTGTCTCTTATGACTGCAAAGCATCTATGGCTGTGTGTAATCATTGAACACTGATTGTAACTGATTGATTGATTAGAAATGGTGTCTGATTTTGATTCTTAATATCCGATTGAGACTTCTGTCTCAAGGTTATTGTCTATAAGTATGTTCTGCTTTGGAACTTATTTATGGTGTTTTGCCCTATATCTGTAGTTTAGCTGGTTTGATCTCACACTGAGCTCGAATAGCTCACCCCCTCTTCTGTTTCCCTTTTAGGTACCTTTCTGATTTTCTAACGCTAGGCCCAGTACACAGAGGTCTCGGAGAGTTTCAATGGAGTGGATTATCCGATTGTGATTTCCAGTTTCTATTATTTGTTTAAGTTTGAACTGTAAGGAATTTTATAATGCTATGGTATAGTTTCTGTTTTATGATTTTATTCGTATATTTTAAACGGGTTTTATATTGAGTTTTATTGTAAATCTTTATTGGTTGGTTTTTAAACAATTTTAGATAATTTTGGTCCACTGAGATAAATTGTTTTGTAAAATTTTCCCATGATCACTTCAATGATCAATGTAGCATTTCGAATTCAGTCTAGTCTTCTAGGTCGGGTTTGGGATGTTACATAGAGAAATTATGAAGTTACCGCACTGGCAATTTTGTGAAAAATTTTCCTGATTTGAAACGAGCCCACACTCATCATATGTGAGCTTGAGGATAGCAGATAAGACTAATCAATTGAAGCGTTCATCCTAAATGAATCACAAACATACGATTTTCATGAAGTGTTTATTATTTTAGATTACACAACCAAGTTCTTGCTTCGGAAAAAAAATTTAACTCTAGTTTTTCCTTAAATCTATTTTCCATTGCGTTTTCAAAACCCAATCTTCCAACAAATGCAAATGGTTCAATTGCTAAAAGATTATGATATGATTATCGACTATAACCTAGGTAAAGCTAACATTATGGTTGATGCCCGAGTTGGATATATCTATTTGTCTTAAAAGCAATGAATACCCTTTTGACTATGGGACATGATGGTTCTATTTTAGATGAGCTAAGAACTAAACCGGTATTTCTTCAAAGAATTAAGGAATTGCAAAAAAAAAAAAAAACAATCCGAAGTTGCTAGCAAAACGAAAACTTGTTGAAAAATATTAGAATTATGAGTTTAGTGTTGATAATAAAGGAAATTTGTGTTTTCGAAACCATTGATGTGTGTTGAAAGATTTAGACCTGAAATGAGACATTTTATACGTGGCTCACTAGAATGACAGAAATGTGCAAGTGTACACAATCGCAACAAGTAATAAAGTGACAAGTCAATGTCGAGTTATCGTTCTCACATGGACTGTGAAAAGAATTATTTATGAATACAATTAAAAACACTTTGGTGAAGAAAAATATTTTGATTTGAAAGGGTGATTAAAAACTAGGATTTTAACAATGTAAAAAATAAAATAAAATAAAAGTTCTAATCCACGATTTCAAAAGATGCTTTTAATCAAGATGACATAATTGTGCTAGGTTAATTACATTTCTTAACTTAGATTTATTAAACTCATGTTTATGTTGTAACGAAAAAATTCACGGCAACTCGATAATTTGCTAACTTATGAACATACTTACCTACCAAAATCCATTCATCTCTTGACTATATCTCTATGTCAATTCAACCGATTAAACAAATTTCAATAGACAAATATATTAATGCACATGCATGCTTATGAAATCAAAATAATCTCTTGTACATATCTCTATGTCAATTCAAACAATTAATTCAATCTTATAAGTACATAAAAGATTAGTGAGGTAACAATGTATTCCTACATTGAAACAGCTTTAATCACAATAATCTTGCAAGTTATGGAAGGCAATTGTATCTCTTGATACCGTTGTTAATTTAACCTCACTACCTTAGATGATTAACCATGCATGATTAAAGCCCCGCTCGTTGCTCCATATGTGATGGACTTTTCGCCAAAAAGTCCTTTTTAGTAAAAATGTAATAAAGAACAAGGGCCAATAGGAAAATTTTTCAACGTTGGAGAAGCACTTCTTCGAGGTGGAGAAGGCAAAATTTTTAGCTTTTTCTCTTTGTAAAAGGACTTTTGGTGGTGTCTTACATTTTATCCTTATTATTTCTCCAAATAGACGAACAGTTCTCATTTTTCCCCGTTCTCTTTTGTCTAATTTTGGATCCGGTTCTATTCTCTTCCGCTTTCTTTACGCCCTGCTATGGAATTTTTTCTTATTTGCTTTGATATATTGGCAGATGTTTTGAAAGAATTTGTTGTGAAAAAGTGTGTGAAATTGGGGAAATTGTTGAAAGAAAATGGAGGACTCTGCTTGGAATGGAGTTGAAGAAGAAGAAAAAGGGATTTGCCAAGAACTAAACTTTGTTCTAAATCTGGGAATTGCAGTGGTGTCAAGGTAAATTTAATTTGATAAACTTGCATCGAGTTTTGATTACATTTTATTCTCCTTACTTAAGTAAAAAGCAACGTAATTGAGTATAATTATTTGTCTCATTGAATGAATTTTTAATCTATTATACAATACTTTTTTCTATGTTTTTAATCTATTATACAATACTTTTTCTATGTTTATTACTTAAGTAAAATGGGGTTGTTAATGGAGAGGCATTGGCCAATGGTTTGTAGTGGATGTGTTGGTTTCTGCAAGTTTTTGAAGCTGGTTTTGATTTATGGATAGATTGTTTAGTGAGAGGGTTTCAATCGTGTAGTAGATTGGGTTCGGCTTCTTTGCTTATAATAATGTGGAGTTGTTTCCTTAGCTTGACTTCCATGTCCTACTTGCTTTCTGTGCTTTTAAGCATGGTAATGTATTGTTTCTTTCAAATCTTGTGTTTTGCTTTTATTTTGGGATAGCTGCTTGTTGATTTTATATGGCTTCTTGATGGTGGGGGGGTTGAAAATGATTGCAATTTACTCAAAATGAAGTTGACATGATTGATTTATTTGGATTTTATGCTTGTCAACCTTGATCTATCTTTGAAATTTGTTTGATAAGGTCATAGAATTAAGCTTGATTTTTCGATGTTGATTTGTTGTGTTTATTAGGTTAGATTCTTAGCAAAGATGCTTGAATTTTAGCTTAACAGTTTCATTTCTAGAATCTTATGGTTGTGTTGATTGGAAATCATACCCTAAAGTAAGATATATCAAAATGTATGATATATACATGTATGTATGTATATATATTTATTAGAGATCCTTGAATATTATCCTCAGTCGTTGTTCTTGAATATCTAGCCTTGTTTCTTTTGTCATAAACTATTTATGCATAAATACTTAATCTCGAATGAGCCATTGCTTGCACTACAAAATGACCTCGTGGAAGTTAAAGATCTTCTTTTCAACCCTACAAGTTATGTTATTCGCTTGATAGCATTTTCTTTAATGACCGGACATGAAATTCAAGGAGCAAAAGTTACCAACAAAGTTGTTAATTATGGATATTTCGGTGAAGTTTTCTTGTATAAAAATGTAATAAACTGTCTTATTAGTTTTGTTTGTCTTATTCATTATCTTATGACCTGTCTCTTTTTTCGTGATTGCGAGCTTAACTCAAGTGTCTTCCATTTCAACCATAGATTTGGAGGAAATGTGCATTCGGAGCGCCCTCCTTGGCTTGAAGTCGCTGATTAGACTTTGCTAAACAATCAAGTAAAGCCACTTTAAGTAGTTTTATTTCATCAAACAAGTCACGAAATCCGTAAGTTGAACCCAAAAGGGTTTAAATGCTTAATGAAAAGAGAAAGATGGAGTGGAGAAAGAGAAGAGAGGGAGATTGTTGAGAGTGATTGTGATGCTAATCGGCTTCCTAATTTTGGTAGAGTTTGGCGGTCGGGTAGTAGAATGGAATCTAGAAAAGAATTTGATATTGAAAACATAAGTTCCTCAAGATTGAAAGCCATTTTGAGATGCCGGTTAAGATATGACTTACATCAAGAAATGAATGGTAAGCACACATCTTCATTTACCAAGTCATTCTCAAGGCTAGTTTCTCAATAGATAGAAATGTGATTATGAAATGTGCTTTATTCTGCGCCTCACTTAAGCCATCGCTTGTTTGATTTTCATCGTGGTAAAATAACATGCATTATTTATAAAAGTGCGGCACTTATGGCGGTAAAAAGTCACCAAAGTGGTCTTTGAGTTATCTTGTCGCAAGAAAAGGGTCTGTTTGTAGAATGTCATTAGGTTGCTTAGAATTGCAACTATTAACTGCATCTTGATGATTGACTTTAGTTTGAGTATTTGCTAGGAAGAAACTTTCTTGTTGTTAAAAGGATAGATGCAACTAACTAGCTCTGGTATTTAATTGCATTAATTTATGATTTCATTATGTGTTATATTGGTTCTAAATTTATGTTGTTTACCTTTTCCCTTTTTGGCAGCGAAATGATATTGGTTAATGATGACTAGAAAATGCACAAAGGAAAGACAACTGCAGGGAAGCTGACGATTGAATAATCAAGAAGTATTCTTTTGTTTTACTCCTCATGGTGAATTGAAAGTTTCACAATGAGAAACTTCAAGGAAAGAGAAGAGTAGCTCATGGACTCATGGTGATTTGGCCCTAAGATATTTAGCAACTGTAGCTATTCCATAATTGTATTCTTATCACAACTTTGAAAATAATGTATTCTTTACAAACATAATAAATAATTTTCCATGTCCTCCACTCTTTTATTGTCTCACAAATGTATGTATATCTGTGTTTCAAGCAACTAGATGTGTTGTTTTGATTGGAATTATGGCAAAACCTTACCAAGTGCCATGTAATTGATAAGTACCCATAATTCATATATTTTCGATCCTTATTGCTTTTCATTGCTCCTCAAGTAAAATATCATGTTTTACCTTCGCTTGCATGTTTAGTGTCACATTTGCATATATTAGCATTTTATCTAATCTTATATGATTTAGTATTATTAATTAATTTAGTGATTCATGACTATAATTAGGTGCATATGAACTTGAGATGCAAGTTTGAAGACCAATGGAAGTGAAATGAATGAGCAAAATGCCAAAAATATTATCTTGTTACATTTATATTTTCTATGTTATGTTAATATCTAATATGAGTTTTACAAATGTGGTAAAAGCATTAAAAATAATTTTTTAAATAATACAATTGTGTCAATATCTAATTACAAATATTTAATTATTATATTTAAATATTATATTTAAATATTTAAATATAGTTTATATATTCTAATTAAATTTAATAAATAATTAATATTAATTACTTAGAAATATTTAAAATTAATATTATTTATTAAAATATTAACAATAAATTATAATAAATTATTTTTATATTTTTGCTAAAATATCATAATATTAACTAATTTGAACATTATTTAAATACATATTTGTTACTTTATAATATCATGTCTAAAATAGACATTTTACTTAAAAATACTTTTTGACAAAGAATGTCAAACACTTAAATTTTTCAAAAGCACTTCTCAAAAGCATTGCTAAACGGCCCTAAGTATCATGTCAATTAATTACGATTTCAAACCGCTTAAATAATTAATTCATAAGTTACTTTACAATTGTAATGCAAGAATAACTTAGTCATGGTTTTACTTAATCAAACATCTTACCAAGGCCTATAACAACACAAATACAATTTTAATAAATTAAGTAGATGAAATGAAATCAACCTAACACTAATTAAATTTAAGCCATATCAATTAAATTAAACATATCAACATCACAAATATTTAAAGACATGTTCATCATAACAACAATAGAATTAAAAGGATAGGGACAAAAAGCAAATCCGGTGTTTCTCTCGTGGCTTGACCGGTTTGCTCCACTCTTCCTTCTTCACTTGTTCTTGTCGAATCGAGGGTTTTATGAACACTTGAGGGCTGCTCCAAATGATGAATGAATGACTCTTTTTCAAGAGGTGAAATCGGCAAGAGGACAAAGGAAAATGGATGGGAAATAAAGAGAGAAAGTTGAGAGAGGAGAGAAGAGATGAGAATGTTGTGGTGTGTTTGAAATGAGCAGCCAAGGGGGATTTTTATAGGTTGAGAGGGGCGGTTAAAAATAGCCAAAATCAGCAGCCAAAGAGCCCTCCCATGGCTGGCCACACATGTGGCAAGTTTTAAGTTTTCAAACTTGCTATATTAAGGTAGGAGCAAATCTAGAAAGACACAAATAGTGGAGGGGTTTGTTTGCAATTTGAAAAAAGTCTTCAAGGGTCATTTTGCAAGCTAATTAATCAGCCAAGCAAGTTGATTGGGTCAGCATGTGGGGAAGTTTTTGGCCTGCCCAGTACTCAGTCGGTTCAGTTTTCTCGGTCTAGCTCCATTGGGCCACTTTTCATAATTAATTAATAATAATTTATTTAACCCAAATTAAATTCAATATAAATTAAAATTAATTATATTATGAATTAATACACATAATTTGGACCGTCTTAGGTTGAAAAATTAATTTGCCTTGATGCTTCAGAATTGCTTCTCGGTTTTGCGCTTTTAGTAGTGTAACACCCAAACCCCGTCAATACGTTACGTCCAAATCTGGTATGTTACAAGGAAAGGAAATTTTGGGAAAAACTAACTAAATATCGTAATTTGGAAAAACTTGGCATTTCGTTGTTTTATTAGAGAAAATTTTAAGTAGTTGTTTAATTTGAATTGAATTACAAAGTCAGGTTTATTTGTCAAAAGTCGAATTTAAGGATTTTCATAAAACTTATCAGTTGAAAACGATGTTGCGGTTTTAAGTATAATCTCTAAATCAATTTGTTGCTTTTTATCCATCTTTCGTTAACCATTTAAAAAAACAATTTGTGTATGTTTTAAATTTTCTGAAAATCCCATTTTTGACAGTTTATAAAATTTGCAATATCACCATTTAATTAAATCCCAAATTAAAGTTATAGTGGCCTTATTACAACACCAAAACCCAAAATTAATAGTGATTCCAAATAGAGAAAACGAAATTACTAGAAAATACTGCATGGCCACCTCGAGTCCGCCTCGGCTCCAAGTCCGCGATCTAGTGATTACCTGCAAAATTAAGCAGAGGGGTGAGTCACCGGGACTCAGTGTGTAAATTCCCATTTAAACGAAATCTTGGGCTCCTAGCCCACGGATGCCCATTGGGCCTTAGCCCATACAATACAACATATTAAACTTGAATGCAATGCAGCCCAACCTAATTTTCCATCCTCTACATCACCTGAATCAGCCAAACGCCCGTGGCACCAAGCCACTGTGGTTCCAGACCACCGTGATACGAGATCACTATGACAGAGTCACTAAATAAGCGTGTGGGGCCAACCCACCGTGGTACCAAACCACTGCGACAATCTCGGATTAATATATGTGGGGCCAACCCAATCTGGTACCAAACCACCGAGACCAGTCGTTGAAATATATATATATACGTGGTGTTAAACCACCGTGGTACTAAACCTCTGTGACAGTCCCTAAGTAACACTTCCCCTTTTTCATCATGTACTTATGTGTTGGGGTCTCCTTTAAGGAGACAATGCTTACCTTCTTACGCTTCTTCAGCATGATTTTAGTGTAGCTCAAGAGTTTGGACACTATCTTAAAGAAATAAGAGAAATTTGAAAAGGAGTCAACACCTTCAGTTTAACAAAAGGAAAAGAATGAAAAGGAAAAGAAGGAGAAAGATCCTTACCAAAAACAAGAAAATGCCGATTGGAAAGGCTATATTTTGCTACTAGAAAACAATGGAAGAATGCCTTCAGTTGACACCCAAAAAGATTCGGCTTCCATAAAATATGAATAAAAAAGAGAGAAGAGGAAGAAGAAAAGAGAGTTTTGGTTTCTAACACTAGAACAAAAGAAATGCAAAGAAAAGAGAAAATGAGCAACTGTGATTCACCAACAGAAGAGATAAGTTTTAGAAGATGCTTCGGCTAGAAAGAAAATGGTAGAGGAGATGATAGAATGGTTCGACTAAGGTATGGCTAATAAGAGTAGGCTTCCTAATGAGAGAAGAGGAGTATTCGACTACCTTTGAGAGCTTTAGAGAAGAAAGAAACAAAAGATGGAAAGAAAGAATGAAGTGCCACAGTTTTGGTAACAGAGAGTGACACAAAATGACCGAATATGCAAAACAAAATAAATGAAACATATGCCTCAAGCCTCAAGAATTTCGGCACACCACCTAAGCTAACACTAACTAAATTCTCTCCCCCCTTTAAGCTTCCCACATTCGGCCATCACTTCCACCAACATCAAATCCCATGCTTTGCTCCTACTTTCACTCCCCTTCATCAATTTGAATTGGTTTGACCAATTCAAACACCACCAACTCCTCATGTCCACTCATTCAAAAACTTTGACTCCTTCAACCAACCACCATGAAGAGTTCAGCCGAATGCCACCACCTTAGCTCCCTAAGCACAAAAAATAAAGCTTCTGAATACTGCTGACAAGACTCAAACTCTTTCCTCCTACTGCTCCATTGTGACGCCACACCCCTGCACCTTAAGTGGCATCTTCTTGACACTCTACCACACTTCTTCTTGTGTCAACAAACACAAGACATAACTCTTAAGACTTGCCTCAACCAGCTCTCCCCTAAAGTGCCTAAAAACAAAATTTTTACCAAGGCCCTAGCTTGACCCTGAGCCTTCTCAGGACCCCCAAACACACCAAATTAACAAACAGAACAAGCCAAACACACAGAAAACATAAAATGCAGAGTGTCTAATTCCAAGATGTTACAGTTCTACCCTCTTAAAGAAATTTTGGCCTCAAAATTTACCTGGTCAAAAGAGGTGAGGGTATTGCTGTCGCATCACATCCTCCGGCTCCCACGTGGCTTCCTCTGAACCGTAATTCCACCATAAAACTTAACCAACGAAACTGTCTTCCTTCTCAATACTCTAACATCTCGGTCTAAGATCTGAACTGGTTCCTCTTTAAAAGATAAATCAGGTCTTACTTCGATTTCTTCCACCGGCACTATGTGGGATGGATCCGAATGGTAGAGCCTTAACATTGAGACATGGAATACATCATGTATCTGCCTCAATTTTGGAGGTAACTCTAGCTGATAAGCTACTGGTCCCACACGTTTCAACACTCGATAAGGCCCGATGAACCTGGGGCTCAACTTCCCTTCTATCCAAACCTTAAAATCTTCTTCCACGGTGAGACTTTTAGAAAAACACGATCACCCACTGCAAATTCTATATCCTTACGCTTCAGATCTGCATAAGATTTCTGCCTGTCGAAAGCTTCCTTCAACCGAGTTCACATCAACTTAACCTTTTCCTCTGTCTCTGAAACCAAGTCCAGACCCAACAATTATCGCTCATCCAACTCTGTCCAGCAACTAGGAGTACGAACTTCCGACCATACAACGCTTTATAGGGTGCCATCTGAATTCTAGATTGATAGCTATTGTTGTATGCAAATTTTTCCAATGGTAGAAAATCCTCCCAACTACCCCTGAAATCGATAAGATAGCCTCTCAACATGTCTTCCAAGATCTAAATTACCCTATCAGACTAACGATCACCAGGATGAAACGCTATCTTTGAAATTCAAGATTGTACCCAACGCTGATGCAATGCCTTCCGTAATCGCGGACGTAAACTCGGGTCTCGTCGATATGATGACACGGTACCCCATGCAACCTCATAATCTCTGCTACATACAGGTTGGCTAACTTCTGTAAGGAGTAGTCAACATGAACCGGTATAAAGTGAGCGAACTTCGTCAATCGATCATCAATTACCCACACTGAATCTTCCTTAGTAGGCGTAAGAGGTAGCTCGTTAACAAAGTCCATCGTTATCCTCTCCCACTTTCAAAGTGGAATCTTCATTGGCTGTAGCAACCCCGAAGGCAACTGATGTTCTGCCTTCACCTGCTGACACGTCAAACACTTACCCATAAACTTCAGAACTTCTTGCTTCGCACTGCCACCGTAATCGCCCACGCAAATCTCGATACACTTTACTCCCACCAGGATGCATAGTGTATGGACTACTATGCGCTTCCTGCAGAATCTTCTGCCTTAACTCAGAATCCTTTGGCATACAAGCTTTTCCACGAAAGCACAATACCCCATCACTGTTCACACTAAAATCTTCTGTCTCACCACCTACCACTAGCTGAAATTTAGGACTTAGTGATTCATCTGACAACTATTTCTCCTAATTTGACTGACCTAAGAAGGCTTCACTTGAAGTTAAGCTAACAAGCTCCCATCATCAGACAAACTGAGATGAGCAAACATTGCCCTCAAGTCCGATATTACCTTACGGCTCAACACATCCGCCACCACATTAGCCCTACCCGAGTGATACTCGATTGAGCAGTCATAATCTTTCAACAATTCGATCCACCTTCACTGCCTTAAATTCAACTCCTTCTGAGTAAGGAAATATTTCAAGCTCTTGTGATCGGTGTAGATAATAGACTTCTCTCCATATAGATAGTGTCTTCATATCTTTAGAGCAAACACTACCACCGCTAAATCCAGATCATGCGTTGGATAGTTTACTTCATGAGGTCTCAATTTTTGAGATGCATATGCTACCACCTTCCCTTCTTGCATCAACACACATCCTAACCTTATGTGTGACACATCACAGTAGACGACAAACTCCTTCCCAGCCTTAGGCTGAATCAACACTGGTGCTTCAGTCAAAATCCTCTTCAACTTCTCATAGCTTTCCTGCTGCTTATTTGACCAGACAAACGGTACCTATTTTTGTAATAGCTTGGTTAACGGTGTAGCTATTAATGAGAACCCCTCAACAAACCTTCTGTAGTACCCAGCCAAACCAAGAAAACTTCAAATTTCTGCCACAGACTTAGGCGGTTTCCAGTCCAACACAGCTTCAATTTTTCGGGGATCAACCCTAATCCCCTCAGCAGACATAACATGTCTCAGAAAGGTAACTTCTCTCAACCAAAATTCACACTTACTAAATTTGGTGTACCGTTGCTTTTCTCTCAAAATCTGCAGAACCACCCGAAGATACAAATCATGCTCCTCTTCTGTCCTTGAATAAACTAAGATATCGTCTATGAATACTATGACAAAACGATCCAGATAGGGTTGGAACACCTGGTTCATCATGTCCATAAACGTAGCTGGTACATTCGTCAACCCAAACAGCATCACTAAGAACACGTAGTGACCATAACGAGTTTAAAAAGTTGTCTTATGAATATGCCCTTCCTTGACCTTAAGCTGATGATAACCTGACCTCAAGTCTATCTTTGAAAAGATCGAAGCGCCTCACAGTTGATCAAACAGATTATCAATTCTAGGCAATAGGTACTTGTTCTTGATCGTCAGCTTATTCAATTACCTGTAGTTAATGCACATCCGCATCAACTTGTCCTTCTTCTTAACAAATAACACCGACGCTTCCTACGGAAACACGCTTGGTCAGATAAAACCTCGGTCCAATAGTTCCTAAATCTGGGCTTTAAGTTCTACCAGCTTCTTCGGTGCCATCCTATATGGGGAAATGGACACCGGCGCTGTCCCCTAAGGAAGATCAATACCGAACTCTACCTCGCGATCTGGAGGTAACCTTGGAAGCTTTTCTGGAAAAACATTGAGAATTCCTTCACTGTTCTAACTTCTTTTATAGTCAACTCCTTGGCCTCTAGAGCACTGATGAAAGCTAAGAACGCTTCACACCCTTTTCACACCATCTTTTCTGCCTTTAAAGCAGACACTATATTGAACAAGTAGTTCCTTCTTTCGCCTATCACTAACACCTCATTATCCTCAGGAGTCTTCAACACCATGCGCTTAGCAGCACAATCCAGATTTGCTCGATTCTTAACTAACCAGTCCATGCCTACGATCAAATCGAACTCGCCGAACGGTAGTTCCATCAAATCAGCCAGAAAAATTATCCCTTGTACTTCTAAAGGCACACTCCTAAAGAGTTTGTTCACAACTACAGATTGTCCTAAAGGGCTAATCACAGTCATCTCTCTAGAAGCACTCTCGATTCTATGTTCAGAGTTTCAGACACAATACTAGCAACATAAGAATGTGTTGACCCAATATCAATCAGTGTAGTAAAGGGCAAACCAAAAATAAGGAACGTACCAGTTATGATGTCCGGTGCATCGCCATCCTCTCGATGTCTCGCTGCATAAACCAACCCAGGCTGTCTTGTATCTGTATTACCAGTACCTCTGCTCGGTGCTCCATATCCTCGACCAAAACCATTTCATCCCCTGGCCGGACCATGACCTCTCTGTGGTTGTTGACCATCTCTTCTAGGCTGAACATAACCTTAACCAACTGGCCGTGCTCTGTTTGGCTCTTGTGGACAGTCCCTTACCCGATGATCCATAGATCCACACTTGAAGCATCCTCTACTACCTACCCAAAACTTCCTCGAATGAAATTTCCCACATCAAGCACACAGTTAAGATCGACCTATAGCAACAGACCTAGCACCTCGCCTCGGCCCATCGAACCTAGGCATCTTTTAAAAATTCCCTGTAGATCCCGATGACCCAAAATTCTCTTATTCCTACCCTTGTCCCTATCCTGATTCTGCTTTTGGATCATTTTACCTCTTCGGCTATTTTAGCCTTCTCAACCAAAATAGAAAATTATTTTTCCCATTGTGGAGCTATCAGTAATCGTAACTCGTCCCTCAGACCATCCTCAAATCGGACACAACGCTCGTGATCTGTTGCAACAATACCCCAAGCATAACGGCTTAAACGTAAGAATTTCGCCTCATACTCGGCCACTGACTTACTCCCTGGACCAAGTTCAGAAATGCCTTCCTTTGAGCGTACACATAGCTCGACCCAATATACTTTCCTTAGAATGCTGACTTAAATAATCCCAAGTAATGCGGTCAGCTGCTGTACAATCCCTTACCGTGAGCCACCACTGGTATGCCTAATCTCGAAGAAGAGACACCACCCCTTTCAATTTCTCTTCGCGGTATAGTCAAGATCATCCATGATTCACTCAACTGCTTCTAGCCAATGCCCAGCTACGTTGGGAGCCACGTTAGAAATGCCCCTAAACATCTCAGCCCCAGTAGCTCGGAGTCGCTCTGACACAGATTTTTGAGCCACTGATCCTGTGCTCGCTCCTACAACCCACTCCAAAACACGTAACATAGCCTGAGACACAGTATCGTATCCTCCAATTTGATCCTAAAATCTCACTTCCGTAATTGGTGATGCTGGCACTTTACCTTCCGACCCATACCCTGACTTTGAGGGTTCAGCTTCAACACCTCGGCCTCTACCACGGCCACGCTGATAAATCGTAAAAGTAACATATTTTAATCCCACGTTTAGTATGCTTTTGGATGAATTTATCCTTAATTTATGTGAAAAGGTGCTCTTAATCCTTTCTTTTAATGTCTTATACTCAGGAGAACACCTAAGGATAAAAAGAACGTAAAACGGGCTTAATACGGACAAAATTAGGCCAACCCAAGAAGTTGACACGGCCTAGGCTTTATTCCACACGGTTGTACCTTATTATCCACCTAGAACACGGTCGTGTCTCATCCACAAAAAGCCCAACATGGCCTATCCCCGATCGGCATGGCCGAGCCCCAATTGGCAGACCCGAAGCACGGCCTCTACCTAGATATTGTATGGGCGTGTCATAGCCATGCCTAAACCAACAGAATGGAGACACGGGCTGGACCATGATTTACATGGGCATGCCTTAGGCGTGCCCCTGCCGCGGGAAAGAGCAATTTCACTCAAAATTGGATGCTTAGAGCCCAAGAAACGTAATCCTAAGTCTACTCAAACACTTGGGACGAATTTCACTTGAATTACGAGTACTTAGGAGCCAAGTAAAGCATCCCAAATGTCTATATAAACAATCCAAGGCAAAAATTCAAGATTAATCAGGTTTTAGCAGAGTTTTCTGCCAGAGCTTTACTCATTTAGGGAGTTACTCGAAGATAGCCAGTTGATCCATCTCAAAGAGTCGGAATTCTACTCAAGACGGAGGATCTCTCCTTCAATTCCTTCAGGGGGTTTTAGGGATTTCTTATGTTTTGTTTTATCTTTTCTCTTGAGATGTTTTCTTATTTTATTATGAACTAAACCCCTCCGATACCTGAAGGGGATGAAACCTATGATGGATTTTGGTTTATATGATAAATACTTAGTTTGTTCTTAATTATGTGGCTTAATTTAATCTGATGTGGTTAGGTGGAGGAGGAATAGACCCTGCCTAAGAGTAGATCTAGCATAATTAAGTGAAATTTATCGGGCACTTAGAGATAGGGTTACGAGATTTTGCCGGATTAGGGTGAAACCTAATATGGGAGTCCATTGATCGATTTACTGCTTCCTTAGGGGGTTATTATAAGAGAACGAGAGTTCCACTAATTAACCTAAGTTTAGACGTTATTCGCTTCGAGAGAAGGTTTAATATAGGTTAGTCAATCTCACGGATCAAGCTAAGTAAAAGAAATTATATGAATTGAAAGTTGGATAATAAGTGAAGTCATAGGTGGATTCTTCCCGAGGGTATCGTCTTTATCAACTGAGTTTTCCAAAGTCTTTTCCCAGTTTATTCTTTTGTCTTTGCATTTAGTTTAAGTATTTCATTAGTCTTAGATAAGTTAATTAATCACTCCATATTTAAGGCTAAATAATAGGAAGAAAGTGAGTAGTAGTACTTTTAGGTTCCTTGGGTTCGATAAGATATTCTTGCTCGAGCTATACTATCGCTTGATAGGTGCGCTTGCCTCTATCGTTGTCGCAATACCATGTGTTCGATCACTCTTTTATAAATATTAAACTAGACTATTTTACAAATGATCAAGTTTTTGGCGCGTTCTTGTTTATGAATTCTAAAATATTATTAAAGCTCTATTTTTATTACTTTAGCCATTATTTCTAATTTATATTAAATTTCTAATTTTACTAATCCTCTTTCTTTATTAAACTTGCAAGGTACCTCTAGTTTATGACTAGAAGAAACCCTAGAGGACCATTAGAATACGACAGTGATATTGAAGCTACCGCTCTCAGAAATCGCAGAGAAACTAGATGAGCTCTAGACTACCAAAGAGAAGAACAACAAAATGATCCAATCCCATCAAGGGATGGTCAAAATAATCCACTGATGCATAAGATCGTAATGCTCGCGACTATGTATGATTATGCTAAACCTAATTTGATAGGAGTAGAATCTAGTATTGTTAGGCCTACTATAGCTGCTAATAATTTTGAATTAAAACCTAACACAATACAAATGATTCAACAGTTTGTTCAATTTGATAGACTGCAGGATGAAGATCCAAATACTCATATAGCTAATTTCATAGAGTTCTGTGATACTTTCAAAATAAATGGCATTTCTGATGATACCATACGTCTTTGGTTATTTCCTTTTTCATTAAGGAATAAAGCAAAGCAGTGGTTGAAATCGTTACCACTAGGGTCAATCACAACATGGGACCAAATGACCAAAAAATTTCTTTTAAAGTATTTTCCACCAGCCAAAACGGCCAAATTTAGGAATGACATATCTTCTTTTGTAAAGAATGACGCAGAAACATTATATGATGCATGGGAAAGATACAAGGATCTCCTAAGGAGATGCCTACACCACGGATTACCTATGTGGCTTCAAGTCCAAACTTTCTACAATGGTGTGAATTCTTCAACAAGGCAAATGATTGATTCATCAGCTGGTGGAACTCTGAATAACAAAACTCCTGAAGCGGCCTATGATTTTATTGAGGAGATGTCATTGAACACTTATCAATGGCAAATCACAAGGAAAAGTCGACAAAATCAGCCGGAGTTTTCAACATGACACAAAGTGACAATGTCACAACACCGGTGGAGTTAATGAATAAAAGCTTGATAATTTATGTTCTTCGCAGGTACATCCAGTAATGCAATGTGAAGCAAGCGGGGATGTGGCGAATGTTGAGTACTCACCCTACCAACCGAAGCGTAAAACGAAAGCGCATAAACTATATAGGTAACAATTACGATCCAATAATAATCCTTATAGTAATACTTATAACCTGTGTTGGAGGAACCACCCAAATTTTTCGTGGGGAGGATAAGGAAATCAAGGAATTCAAAGGCAGCAACCTCCTCCAAATTATCAAAACCAGCCCTATCCATAGGAAAAAAAATCAAGCCTTGAAGATATGCTGACAAAATTCATGGCAGCCACAAAATCTCGTCTTCAAAAGACTGATACAAACCTTGATGAACAATAGAAGTCAATGAAAGGACTTGAGAATCAAGTTGGAGAACTTACTAGGTCAGTGGGACACCTCACAAAGCTAATTTCGAATGCCAACAAGGACGTCTACCAATAAACACAGAAATAAACCCAAAAGTGCAAATCCAAGCCATTACAACTCAAGAGGGTACAAAAGTAGATAGACCCACATCAGCACAAGAAAGCAAGGATAATACCGAGGTAGCTCAAGAAAAGCCAAAAGCGGTAATCAAAGAATACCAACCTCGCATACCTTATCTCGAAGTATTGAAAAAAGATGATTCAGAGGAACAATTCGGTAAGTTTCTAAAACTCTTGAAGAAATTACATATTAACTTACCTCTTCTTGAAGCTCTTTTTCAGATGCCCAATGCAAGGAAATTCTTAAGCAAGCTCTTGACGAACAAACACAAAATAGATGAAGAGCACCATGTGGAATTAAACGCAACATGCTCAGCAATGCTACAGAACAAGCTACCACAAAAACTAAAAGATACAGGAAGTTTTACGATTCCATGCTTAATTGGTAGTTTGACTATTGATAATGCATTAGCTGATTTAGGGGCAAGTATAAATGTTATGGCTTATGCATTGTTTAAACGACTAGGTTTAGGGAAGCCCAAACAAACTAGGATGAGTATTCAACTAGCTGATAAAACTGTTAGAATCCTTAGGGGCATTATTGAAGATGTTTTAGTCAAAATCGATAAATTTGTTTTCCCAGTAGACTTTGTTGTTTTAGACATGGATGAGGATAATTCAATCCCCTTGATTTTAGGAAGGCCTTTTCTAGCAATTGTTAGAACTAAGATTGATGTTGCCACAGGAGAACTCATACTTCGCATGGGAGATGAATCAATAAATCTTCAAGCTCTCAACTCAGCCAGAGCCATGAATGATGAAGGTACGGAAATTACTCTAGTCGATAATCAAATTATTCAACCTTCATTGCAGGAAACACCACACGACATCAAATCTGAATCAAACCATAGCATCTTAGTTGACACAGAAGAATCATGTACACTTAAGGTCAACAAATTAGAAGAGCAGAAGACACAAGCAAAGATGGATCCACACGAAGTAAAGTCAGAGGGACCGCCAGAACAACTCATAGGGACATCGAATCACTTTAAAATAAAAGATGAGGTACACAAGATCTTCCCCCACAACACCGTCGATGTAAGTAATCCAATATTCATAAATTCCAAGGTAAACACTTCTCGACCCCAATTTTTTCATGAAAGAAGAACTACAGACATGAGGGAAGATATTCAAACCTTTAAACCTCCTTGAAATCTTCAACACAAGAAAAGTCTAGCTCAAGACTATAAACGAGCACTTTTTAGGAGGCAACCCGAACACTAACAATTTTTATTTTTAGTTTCTTTTCTTTCTATTTTTCTATCCTAATTATTTCATTGAAAACTAACATAAAAGTGCAGATTTCCAGGCCACACGGCCTTACACACGGCCGTGCCCGTGGCCGTGTAGACCACTAGAACTATCACACTGACAGAGCAGAGCCGTGCAAGTCAATCCAACCACCCCCCAACGTCAATAATCCAACCACCCACAACACGGGCATCGACAAAAAAAGTACGGCCATGCCTCACAGTCGTGCTAAGATACTAATTTATTTAGCCCGTGCATTCCAACTGTGCTCCTATACTGGCTTTTTAGGAATGGGCGTGCAAACCAATAAAACGGGCGTGCGACACGGCCGTGTGAATCGACACACCCTCGGTACACGAGCATGGGAACGTGCTAGATTTTGAAATCCTATTTAAATCCCCACAGCCCATCCTCTTTGTCCCATCTTCTTTCTTATTTCTTCTTTCTCTTTTCTTTCAAATTTTTCTCCCTATTCATAGAAAAGATCCAAGACACTTGAGCAACACAAAGATCATGCTGAAGAAATGTAAGCATTATCTCCTTAGAGGAGACCTCAACATGATTTCATGCCGGCAGCTTCACTTAATTGATACGCCAAGTTTCTCGAAAACCTTTTTGGTTCTATTTTTCTTTTCTCGTCTCCTTTATTTTCCTTATCTATACTTCTTTTCTACTTAATTTAATTTATTTCATATTAGTTTCTTGGTTTTAGGTTCTAAAGGCTGCTGGGGAATCACACACCACAGCCTTCGAGGTCACACCCACATCGCAAACCATCCAACAATAAGGACTTCTTAGTCCATTAGTCTTTTCTTTCAATTTCAATTTTCTTCTTAGTCTCCTTTTTATTTCCTTAATCTTTAAATTTATTATTAGTATATTATTATTATTTCTCTAGATCTCTTGGCTGTATCTTCACAGGCTACCCAATTTCTTCATCTAGCAAATTGCTTCTCGGTAGCCACTCCACCGGGCCCATAGAAAACACCATCACCGCCACCAAAGACGCCCGCGATCATCCAAATTTCAGGGAGTATTACTTTCCCCACTTATATTCTTGATTTGGCACATAAATTTCATTATCTATCTTTGTACATTGGGGATAATGTACATCTTAAGTGTGGGGGTAATAGTGTCTAACTTTTTGCATAATTGTCAAAACCCTGAAATTAGTCTTGATCTTAAGTATTGTTCTCATAATATTAATTAGGATGAAATTTCTAATGATTTATGATTTTTATTGATATGTTTTAGAACAAATCATAGTTAAATGTGCATTGATGATTAAATTTGAAGAATACTAGAGAATCAAGCATGATAAGTCTATTTTCAAAAATAAAAATTGATAGGTTGTTGAACTAAATCTGATTATTACTTTGAAATTTGAAATCTATAGGATTGATGTCAAAAACACCCATAATTTCTGTGAGACATTGAGCCTTATAGAGCATATATTATTTTTCATACTCACTTTTATTGATATTGAGTGTGTCAACTTTGAACTGTTATTCTAGAATTTGCCTCATTTATGCATGTCGAGACCACAATAATGATTTGATATACTGAGATGATAAAGGCACCTAGGTTTTAACCTGTTCACTCCACTAAAAAGCCTACCTACACAAATTAACCCCTAGTGAACCCCGTTGAATCCTAACAACCTTTTTATTGACTCACCCACTAATATTAACCCAAAATCCCTTTGTATTTGTTATCAACATTCTTTTGACTACCCCTCTATCGAGAATTGACTTGATCAATTGCCAAATTAGGTTATTTCAATTATCAAAGTTCCTTCTATTAAGTTTTACTTAGTTTGTTCAAAAAAAAATTCCAAGTTTATTCAATAAAAGAGCTTAGAGCAATTAAACTCCAATTGTTGAAGAAAAAGCTCGTATTAAAGTATTATCAAATTTTAAAGTGAAGAAAATACTCTTTATTATAGAGTAATTATCAATAGTGGTATTATTACTTTTCATTCGATGTAAATATTCAGTTTTAGTTCATTATTTTTTTATTAGGTAATTAGTCAATTCAATCTCGATTTTAACTCTCTAATTCAGCCTTTATCCATACCTTTTAACCCAAGCCCCGTTACAACCCTAATAAAGACCTTTTGATCTATTTATCATCTCATATACAGTGGTGGAGATTTGATTTTCAAGCAAGCCTATGGGATTAGCTTTTCAGGTTTGACTTTTGAGCGCTTTTTCTTGATCCTTAAACACTTTGAGTGCTTTGAGTGAATCTTTAGTGAGGATGTCAATCCTTGTCAGTTTTGAATCAAAGGTAATTATTTAAATAAGGGGAGACACCTATATTTTCATGCTACAAAATCATGACTTATCTCGTTTGAATCTTTAGGGCACTTCGAGCTAAATGATCCATGTATAAATTATCTATGAATTATGATGAGGCATTTTCAATAGGAATTATGAATTTTGGAAAGTTCATTTTAATTGTAAATTGACAATTTTGTTTGAGGACAAGCAAAAGCTTAAGTGTGGGGGTATTTGATAAACCGTAAAAGTAACATATTTTAATCCCACATTTAGTATGCTTTTGGATGAATTTATCCTTAATTTATGTAAAAAGGTGCTCTTAATCCTTTCTTTTCATGTCTTATACTCAGAAGAACACCTAAGGATAAAAAGAATGTAAAATGGGCTTAATACGGACCAAATTGGGCCAAACCAAGAAGTCGACATGGCCTGGGCTTTATTCCATACAACCGTGCCTTGTTATCCACCTAGAACACAGCCTGTCACTAATTCACACAGTTGTGTCTCGTCGACAAAAAGCCCAACATGGCCTATCCCCGATCGGCACGACCGAGCCCCAATTGGCAGACCCGAAACACAACCTCTACCCAGATATTGCATGGGCGTGTCATAGCCGTGCCTAAACCAATAGAATGGAGACACGGGTTGGCCACGATTTATACAAGCGTGCCTTAGCCGTGCCCCTGCCGCGGGAAAGAGCAATTTCACTCAAAATTGGATGCTTGGAGCCCAAGAAACGCAATCCTAAGTCTACTCAAACACTTAGGATGAATTTCACTTGAATTACGAGTACTTAGGAGCCAAGTAAAGCATCCCAAGCGTCTATATAAACAATCCAAGGTAGCAATTCAAGATCAATCAAGTTTTAGCAGAGTTTTTTGCCAGAGCTTTACTCGTTTAGGGAATTACTCAAAGATAGCCAGTTGATCCATCTCGAAAAGTCAAAATTCTACTCAAGACGGAGGATCTCTCCTTCAATTCCTTCAGGGGGTTTTAGGGATTTCTTATGTTTTGTTTTATCTTTTCTCTTGAGATGTTTTCTTATTTTATTATGAACTAAACCCCTCAGATACCTGAAGGGGATGAAACCTATAATGGATTTTGTTATTTGATTTATTAGTTTATATGATAAATACTTAGTTTGTTCTTAATTATGTGGCTTAATTTAATTTGATGTGCTTAGGTAGAGGAGGAATAGACCCTACCTAAGAGTAGATCTAGCATAATTAAGCGGAGTTGATAGGGCGCCTAGAGATAGGGTTATGAGATTTTGTCGGATTAGGATGAAACCTAATATGGGAGTCCATTGATTGATTTACTGCTTCCTTAGGGGGTTATTATTAGAGAACGAGAGTTCCACTAATTAACCTAAGGTTAGACGTTATTGCTTCGAGAGAAGGTTTAATATAGGTTAGGGAGTCTCACGGATCAAGCTAAGTAAAAAAAATCATATGAATTGAAAGTTAGATAATAAGTGAAGTCATAGGTGGATTCTTCCCAGGGTATCGCCTTTATCAACCGAGTTTTCCAAAGTCTGCTCCCGCTTATTCTTTTGTCTTTGCATTTAGTTTAAGTATTTCATTAGTCTTAGATAAGTTAATTAATCACTCCATATTTAAGGCTAAATAATAGGAAGAAAGTGAGTAGTAGTACTTTTAGGTTCCTTAGGTTCGATAAGATATTCTTGCCTGAGCTATACTACTGTTCGATAGGTGCGCTTGCCTCTATCGTTGTCGCAGTCAGTCTATAGGTTCGATCAATCTTTTATAAATATTAAAACTAGACTATTTTGCAGTGATCACGCGCATACCATGCCCACGTCCCCTAGTGCTCATGACTACCGATTTGACTTAATCTGATTAAAAGTTTTATGAATTAGTATTTTTCTTCCACTATTTATTACCGAGCAATCTTATAAAATAGAACTAGAAGTAGATTTTCAAGAAATATTTCTAAAGGTCTCTATTCTTAGAGTTGTATTTCATATTACTAACTATCACAATACCTCATAAGAATTCAAACAAAGATCGAAAAACTTATAGTGCGGATTGGTGTCGGAGACTCAGGTGTTATGCTTCCAGAAAATATAGTATTTTTTCTCAAAAGCATTCTCTAAATCAACTTTTGAAAACATTTTTGAACCTCAAACCCACCGTTGAGTTTTTGTAACCTGGCTCTGATACCACAATTGTAACACCCCAAACCCGATTAATATGTTAAGACCAAATCTGGTTTGTTGCAGGGAAAGAAAATTTTGGGAAAAACTAACTAAATATCGTAGTTTGGAAAAACTTAGCATTTCGTTATTTTATTAGAGAAAATTTAAAGTAGCTGTTTAATTTGAACTGAATTATGAAATCAAGTTTATTTGTCGAAAGTCGAATTTAAGGATTTTCATAAAACTTGTCAGTTAAAAATGATGTTGCGGTTTTAATTATAATCTCTAAATTAATTTGTTGCTTTTTATCCATCTTTTGTTAACCATTAAAAAAACTATTTGTGTATGTTTTAAATTTTCTGAAAACCCCATTTTTGACAGTTTTTAAAATTTGCAATATCACCATTTAATTAAATCCCAAATTAAAGTTATAGCGGCCTTATTACAACACCAAAACCCAAAATTAATAGTGATTCCAAATAGTGAAAATGAAATTACTAGAAAATACTGCATGGCCACCTCGAGTCCGCCTCGGCTCCAAGTCCGCGATCTAGTGATTACCGGCAAAATTAAGCGGAGGGTGAGTCACCGGGACTCAGTGTGTAAATCCCCATTTAAACGAAATCTTGGGCTCCTAGCCCACGGATGCCCATTGGGCCTTAGCCCACACAATACAACATATTAAACATGTATGCAATGCAACCCAACCTAATTTTCTATCCTCTACATCACCTGAATCAGTCAAACGCCCGTGGCACCAAACCACTGTGGTTCCAGACCACCGTGATACCAGATCACTATGATAGAGTCACTAAATAAGTGTACGGGGCTAACCCACCGTGGTACCAAACCACTGTGACAATCCCTGATTAATATATGTGGGGCCAACCCACTGTGGTACCAAACCACTGAGACAAGTCGCTGAAATATATATATACGTGGTGTTAAACCACCGTGGTACCAAACCACTGAGACATAGTCATTGAATAAGATATGTGGGGCCAACCCACCGTGGTACCAAACCACTGTGACAGTCCCTAAGTAACACTTCCCCTTTTTCATCATATCCAAAACCCTTGCACATGTTAACATATTGAGATGAAAGCAACATACTTTGAATGTATAATATATAATCAACTCATACTACATTAACCCGAAAGTATCATTATAGCGAAACTTACCTGGGGTCCCCAACCTTACCTACAAGGGTATCTCAACTTATCAAAATAGTTGTTTCAGCTTTCAGCCAGCATAGTTAATAACAAGAATTAACTAACCAGTAAAGTGTGAGTATACACACACCTGATAATGCATAAAACTATACCCTCTACGTCGACGCTCTCACTAGCAGGGATAACGGCTATTTGCCTATCCCAGGTAGACCTCGGCTCTCTACCACATCCCGCGAATAGTCTCGAACCGCCAATACAGCATGCCTTTTAAATTTAGGAGCGGAGACTACGGGTCCACTCCCCTCCTCAGCTTGATTGGCACTCACATCCATGAAAGAATCTTGATCAATACAGTACTATAACGAAAACAACGATTATCTAACAACGATATCAGACTATGGCAGCGGACAACAATGAGTTACCAATCGAATAGAATCAGAGGGTAACTCCTTACCTTTGTTACTAACGCGAACAAGCAAGACCGCTTGGACACGAACTCTCGACAACTAAAGAAGCCTTAGCATGAAACACCCCAAACCCGGCCCACAAGCCCTGACCGGATCTGGCATGCTCCTTGAGTAAAACGTAGTTAGGTCTCGTATGACATTTTGAAAATCTTGGTGGTTTTAAAGAAAATAGATTTGGATTGTTCTCAAGTTAAAAAAAATCGAGTTGAAATCTAAGTTTTGTTTTAAAAGTTATCTTCCCGCTCTTAGAAATTTACAAGTTTAAGAAAAACCAAATTTTAGGGTTTATTATTGTTAACTTGAAAAATGCTTGAGTTAAAACAATTGATGTTGTTTTATGAAAATATTTAATCATCTTGATCGATGTTGTTCAGATCATAATAAAAATTTAAAACACGTAAATAAAACAGTTAAGTGATAATGGCCTTATTACATCAAAATACAAACCAAAATAAATCAAAACAAACTTAAAAGAAAACCGGAAAAAAAAAACTAAGCTGTACATGTCCACCACTAAGTTCCTGCCGACCCGGTCCATTTACTGAGTGCCATCTGCAAAAAGTTAGCCCACGAAGGGTGAGTCAACAGACTCAGTGTGTAACAACCATCACAGACTCCCAAAACAATTATGGCAAATTAAATCACATAAAACAATTGTAAATAATGATGCAACCCAAACCACCTAGATCTAACCTCTACACATCACCCGTACCTACCGATCACACCGTGGGGATTACTAAATCGACCCTCCATCCGCTACACACCATCGAAGGTAGTCGCTGTAGTCAACTGCACATCGCCCTTATAATTGTGGCATAGCCACCAGATAATGTGACAGAGTCACCAGATTCATAATATGTGACATAAGTCACCAGATAATGTGGTAGAAACCACCGGATCACTTCCCTTTTAACATAATCACCCATATGCCCATGCAACATTCAAAACATACATTTATCATGCAATTTACCTTACCCCCAAAATCATAACAGATTTCCACATATTTTCACTTCAATGTTATTAAACATTATTAACGAGTATTAAGGGGTACATACTCAATACACTGTACCATTGAATGGTACCCTTAGCCATATTCATCCATAGCCTTAATAACATATTCATAACATTATTATTAATCGAATTTAGGTGGGTTACACACCGATTTTTAACGCGACATCTTGAATCCCAAAATTTTGATCTAACGACTAGTTCCTTTTTCCTACATTCGCCAACACTAAGCATATTAGTAAAGAGGCCATTCGCTATACAGTAAATCCCGAAGGGTTAACGCAACCAAAATCCTTACCTTGCTGCCAATTTGGTTACCAACCAAATCCCAAAACTTTGTGATGATCCCCCCTTGCAATCGGCTAAGCACTAGTACACTCAAACGGTTAGTTTTCGGCTTTGGAACGAATAAGAAACGGATCTAAAACACTAGAACCCTTACCTAGATTGCTTAGCCAAATCCCGAAGATCTGTCGAAGACTCTCTAGAACACCATAATTAGAATCGACATAGCCTTTGAACAAGTAAAAGTGGCCCTTGGCCGAATAGTATGCCTTGCTTACCTTGGATCTTAAATCCAAAAGATCTCCTTCTACCGTCGGCCACAAAAGAATCCCGAAACCCACCTTCATGGTTTCGGCCAAAGAAACATAAGGGATTAGAGTCCTTTATTCCAGCTAATCAAAAGGGAAAAAGGAAAGAAATTGGGATAGAAGAACCCTTACCAACTAGTAGATCTGACGGAATAGAGTCTGACAGATTCGGCCAACACTCAAGGAGATAAGAGAAAAGGGTTGAGGATCTATGGCGTTTCGGCTATGATCTCAGCAAATGAAGAGAAAATTTCTTCTGGCTTTTGAGAATGGAGGAATCGATGCAAAGAAGAAGAGGAAAGGTTGATGTCTTGTATGGTTTTCGATTTTTACAAGATTAAGAGAATAGGTTTAGGCTTTCAATCAAAAAGAAAAAGAAAAGAAGAGAAGAGAAGGGGTGAGGGTTTCGGTCAAGAGATGAGTAAAAAGACTAAGAAATTTTGGCACTTAGCTCCCCTATACAGAACCAAATATGCCCCTCTCCAAAGTCCCCTCCATTCGGCCAACTCTCCTTCTCTCCACTCAATCCCTCTTTTCACTCTACCTTAGCCAAATCTCTAAGTTGTCAGACCCAATCTATACTTCCTCCATCAGAGTCCTTGTGCCGTCCACCACTGCCCTTCCTTGCTGAAAAAATAAAACTCCAAAACGTTTCCCTTACTGCTCGAACCTAGGCCCTTCTCACTCCCTGTGGCGTCACCTCACAAGGCCTTAAGTGGCGCCTCTTTGCCACTTTACCACTGGGTTATTCGTGTTCTAAACCACACAATAATCTCCTTAAGGCCTAGCTCCCTTAGTTCCCCTTTTAGGCTTAAAATCAATTATTTTTCTAAGGTTTCTACCTACAACCCGAGGTTCCTGAAGCCCCAAAACACATTCAAATCATACTCAAGCATGCAATGACATTCATTTAAGTGAAAATGCATAACCCCTAAATCTCGGATATTACAGTTCTACCCCCTTAAAACAATTTCGACCTTAAAATTACCTGGCTAAAATAACTGAGGGTATTGCTGTTGCATTGCTTCTTCTGGTTCTCACGAAGCTTCCTCTGATCCATGGTTACACCATAACACTTTGATTAGAGGAACTGATTTCCTGCGTAGCACCTTCACATCACGTTCCAGAATCTGAATCGGCTTTTCCTCATAGGACAGATCTGGTCTCAGCTCCACCTCCTCAACCGGTATCACGTGAGATGGACCTGATCGGTAATGACGTAGCATCGAAACGTAGAACACATTGTGTATTTGCTCCAACTCCGAAGGTAATTCTAACTGATACGCTACTGGTCCAACCCACTTCAGAATCCGATAAGGCCCTATAAACCTAGGACTTAAATTTCCCTTGCGACCAAATCTCATCACCTTCTTCCACAGTGAAACTTTGAGAAACACCTGATCTCCCACAGCAAACTCAATCTCCTTCCGCTTAAGATCTGCATATGACTTTTGTCTGTCCGATGCCTCCTTCAACCGTGTCTGAATCACTCTAACATTTTCTTTCGATTCTGCCACAATCTCTGGACCTAAAACTTAACGTTCCCCCAATTCTGTCCAACACGTAGGAGTGCGACACTTCCGCCTATATAACACTTCGTACGGTGCCATCTGAATACTTGCTTGATAGCTGTTATTGTATACAAATTCCACTAAAGGCAAGAACTCCTCCCAACTCCCTTTAAAGTCTATCACGCAACCTCTCAACATATCCTCTAGCACTTGAATTACCCGCTCACATTAACCGTTTGACTGCGGATGGAATGCCGTACCAAAGTCCAATCTGGTGCCCAAAGCTTGATGTAGTTCTCTCCAAAACTGAGACGTAAACCCCGGATCCCTGTCCGAGATAATTGACACCAAGCACTCAAGTGCAAATTTCACATTTACGCACGCACAACTTTGCCAATCTCGCAAGGAATAGTCAACCCAAGACCTTGGTGTGAAATGTGTAGATTTCACAACCGATCTACTATCACCCATACCGAGTCTTTCTTAGTAGGCGTAAGGGGAAGCCCACTAACAAAGTCCATGGTAATTCTCTCCCACTTCCATTGAGGAATCTTTATCGACTGAAGCAATCCCGACGGTACTTGGTGTTCAGCCTTGACTTGCTAACACGTTAGGCACCTCCCTACAAACTCAGAACTTCTGCTTAAGACCGGGCCACCAAAGCGATCCGTAGATCCCTATATAACTTACTTCCTCCAGGATGCATAGTATAAGGGCTACTATGCGATTCCTGAAGAATTTTTTGCCTTAACTCTTCGTCCTTCGGCATAAAGACCTTGCCCCAAAAACACAGCACTCCATCACTGTTTACATCAAAATTTTCCAATTCCCTATTTTGTACTTGCAGTAACTTAGTACTCAGATCGCCATCTACCAACTGTTTCTCCTTTACCTGACTTAACCACGTCGGCTTCACTTGCCTCTCTCACCCCACAACAACCTCTTTGTCGTCAGAAGTTCTTAACGACATGCTCTTAGCAGCACAATCTACATTCCCATGGTACTTCACCAACCAGTCCATGCCTAAGATTAAATCAAATTCCTCGAATGGCGCTCCATTAAGTCACTAGAAATCGCTACCGAACTTCCAAAGGTGCGCCTAAAGAGTTTGTCTAATACTACCGATTGCCCTAAAGGACTAAGCATACCATCTTCCTAAATGCAGCCTCGAGTTCACATGCGAGTTCCGACACCTTACTAGCAATGTATGAATGAGTTGACCCAATATCTATCAACGCAACAAAGGGTAATCCGAGATAAGGAACATACCGTTATGACATCAAAAGGCCACCATCCTCCCTCTAACAAATTGCATACACTAGACCAGACTGTCTCGCCTCCGTGTTACCAACACCTCTGCCCGGTGTTCCCTCGACCTCTTCCAGAGCCATTACCTCTGCCACTGGACCACGACCCCGCGGTGGTTGCCGCCCACCCTTCTGCTGATTAAGACCTCGACTACCTTTGGTGGCTCCGTCTGCTTTCATAGGGTCGCTAATCATGTGATCCTTGGATCCACACTTAAAATATCCTCCCGTCTTCTTTCAACACTCTCCTAGGTGCATCTTTATACACTGAGCACACGTACGATACTGTCCTCCCATAACAACCTGCTGACCTCGTGACCCATCAACGCTAGGTCTCTTTTGAACGTTCCCAGATGACCCTGATGATCCAAATCCTCTCTTTTGTCTATTCTTGTCTGTATTTTGTCTCACCGATTCCTTAACCCCTTCGGCTACCTTAGCCTTTTCTACCAACACGACAAACTCTCGCTCCTGCTATGGAGCAATCAACAACCTCAGATCATCCCTTAGTCCGTCCTCAAACCGGACACATCATTCATGCTCTGTAGCCACAATACCTTGAGCATATTGGCTCAACCTTAAGAATTCTACCTCGTACTCCTCTACGATCTTATTCCTTTGAACCAGGCTCAGAAACGCCTTCCTCTGCGCATCAATATAGCTAGTCCCAATATATTTCTTCTAATACGCCGCCTTAAAATACTCCCAAGTGAGATCATCTGCTGCAGCACCATCTTGAACTGTGAGCCACCATTGGTATGACTCATCACAGAGAAGCGATACTACCCCTTTCAATTTCTCCTCGGCAGTCAGGTCCAAATCATCCATAATTTGCTCCGTCGCCTCCAACCAATACTCAGCCGTATTGGGTGCCACACAGATATACCTCAAATACCTCACTCTATTGGCTCTGAGTCGCCAGTACTGATTTTGAGCTCCCATACCTCCACCGCTTCACCACCCTCTCAAGAACTCGTAAGATCACCTACGACATCTTGATCATCCCCGTCGATCCTCGATATTCAACACCAAAGAATGGTGGTGGTGGCATTTCATTCCGGACCCTTGACCGGACCTAACAAGTTTCGATACGGTCATTCGGCCTCTACCACCAAACGCACATTACGACCACGTCCTCTAGAACTTATTCTTTCGAGTTGCGTTTATCTGATTAAGAATTTTATGAATCATTATTTCTTTCCACTAATTTATCGCGAATAGTCTTATGTTTAATAGTTCTAAAAAGTAGTTCTTTCGAATTCATACACACACTAACGTCTCAAGTTCATTCATTCAATCATCATCATTCATGAACTTGCGTTCATTACAGAAAAGTGTTGTGGTTGTCATTGTTGTTGTTTTCCACTACCCAAGGGTATTTTCGTAATTTTATCTTACAGGGGTATTTTATAATTTTTCCAAATCAGGGTATTTTGAAATTTCGTAAAATAGAAATTTCTAGGTATTTTTGCAAAATAGGAATATTTTGATAAAAGGAATCGGGGTAGTATGGTAATTTTATAAACTAAGGGTATCTTTGTAATTTTATAAACCATGGGCATTTCGATAATTTTGTAAAATATGGTTCTAGGTGATTTTACGAAATAAGGAAAATTTGGAAATTTTCAATTCGAGGGTACTTCGATAACTTTCCATAGCGAGGGTATTTTAAATTTTTTTACTAGTTAGGGGTAATTTGGTCAATTTGCAAATCAGGGGTATTTTGGTCATTTTTGAATCAAGGATACTTTGGAATTTCATAACCAAGGTTTGACTTTAGGATTGTACAAAACAAGGTGATTGGTCCCTTTCGGGCTTTAATTATTGAATTTAGCCTGTGATTAAGTCCTCTTGGTTAGGGTGAACAATCACTACGCACCATGTGGGATTCGAGCGAAGAGGAGGTGAGTCACTAGGACTGCTTAAATACCAAGCTCCCCCTGAATCCAATTCTAGACATGCGCACAACGGTTGCCACACTCTTAACTCGGTGACTCACTTACAGGTTTGTTTGGTTAGACTTTAAATTTTATGTAATTCTATGTTGGAGTAAGCTAATCCTAGGTTCATTAGCTCCTAAACTACTAATCTACGTCCCCATAATTCCCACATACAAATCACACAATGGGCAAGGGTACTTACCTGGTGGACTGCGGGCCGGAGACTCAGGTTCCATGCCAGAAAACCTGCTCATTCTTTTGTAAAACTCAATTTCAAAATAAAAAAAAGTTTTGGGCCCAAAAGCCCTCAAGGCTGAGTTTTGAACCGGGATCTGATACCAAATTGAAACACCCTAAACCTGGCCCACAAGCCCTGATCGGATCTGGCATGCTCCTTGAGTAAAACGTAGTTAGATCTCGTATGACATTTTAAAAATCTTGGTGGTTTTGAAGAAAATAGATTTGGATTGTTCTCAAGTTAAAAAAAAACCGAGTTGAAATCTAAGTTTTGTTTTAAAAGTTATCTTCCTACTCTTAGAAATTTACAAGTTTAAGAAAAACCAAATTTTAGGGTTTATTATTGTTAACTTGAAAATCGTAGGCGTTTGAGTTAAAAACAATTGATGTTGTTTTATGAAAATATTTAATTGTCTTGATCGATGTTGTTCGTATCATAATAAAAATTTAAAACACATAAATAAAACAGTTAAGTGATAATGGCCTTATTACATCAAAATATAACCCAAAATAAATCAAAATAAACTTAATAAGAAAACCGAAAAAAAAACTGAGCTGTGCATGGCCACCACTAAGTTCCTGCCGACCCGGTCCATTTATTGAGTGCCATCTGCAAAAGTTAGCCCACAAAGGGTGAGTCAACAGACTCAGTGTGTAACAACCATCACAGACTCCTAAAACAATTATGGCATACTAAATCACATAAAACAATTGTAAATAATGATGCAACCCAAACCACCTAGATCCAACCTCTACACATCACCCGTACCTACCGATCACACCGTGGGGATTACTAAATCGACCCTCTATCCGCTACACACCATCGAAGGCAGTCACTGCAGTCAACTGCACATCGCCCTTATAATTGTGGCATAGCCACCAGATAATGTGACAGAGTCACCAGATTCATAATATGTGACATAAGTCACCAAATAATGTGGTAGAAACCACCAGATCACTTCCCTTTAACATAATCACCCATATGCCCATGCAACATTCAAAACATACATTTATCATGCAATTTACCTTACCCCCAAAATCATAACAGATTTCCACATATTTTCACTTCAATGTTATTAAACATTATTAACGAGTATTAAGGGGTACATACCTGAATACACTGTACCATTGAATGGTACCCTTAGCCATATTCATTCATAGCCTTAATAACATATTCATAACATTATTATTAATCGGGAATTTAGGGTGGGTTACATACCTGATTTCTAATGCGATTACTGAATCCCAAAAATTCTTATCTAACGCACTAGTTCCCTTTTTCCTACATTTGGCCAACACTAAGCATATTAGCAAGGAGACCATTCAGCTATACAGCAAATCCCGAAGGGTTAACGCAACCAAAATCCTTACCTTGCTGCCGATTTGGTTACCAACCAAATCTCGAAACTTCGTGATGATCCCCCCTTGCAATCTGCTAAGCACTAGTACCCTCAAATTGTTAGTTTTCGGCTTTTGAACGAATAAGAAATGGATCTGAAACACTAGAACCCTTACCTAGATTGCTTAGCCAAATCCCGAAGATCTGTCGAAGACTCCCTAAAACACCATAATTAGAATTGGCATAGCCTTTGAACAAGTAAAAATGGCCCTTGGCCGAATAGTATGCCTTGCTTACCTTGGATCTTAAATCCCGAAAAGATCTCCTTCTACTATCGGCTACAAAAGAACCCACCTTCATGGTTTCGGCCAAAGAAACATAAGGGATTAGAGTCCTTTATTTTGGCTAATCAAAAGGGAAGAAGGAAAGAAATTTTACCAACTAGTAGATCTGACAGAATAGAGTCTGACGAATTCGGCCAACACTCAAGGAGATAAGAGAAAAGGGTTGAGGATCTATGCAGAAAATGAAGAGAAAAGTTCTTCCAGCTTTTGAGAATGGAGGAATCGATGTAAAGAAGAAGAGGAAGGGTTGATGTCTTGCATGGTTTTCGGTTTTTGCAAGATTAAGAGAATAGGTTTAGGCTTTCAATCAAAAAGAAAAAGAAAAGAAGAGAAGAGAAGGGGTGAGGGTTTCGGTCAAGAGATGAGTAGAAAGACTAAGAAATTTCGGCACTTAGCTCCCCTATACAGAACCGAATATGCCCCTCTCCAAAGGCCCCTCCATTCGGTCAACTCTCCTTCTCTCCACTCAATCCCCCTTTTCACTCTACCTTAGCCGAATCTCTAAGTTGTCAGACCCAATCTATACTTCCTCCATCAGAGTCCTTGTGCCATCCACTACTGCCCTTCCTTGCTGAAAAATAAAACTCTAAAACGCTTCCCTTGCTGCTCGAACCTAGGCCCTTCTCACTCCCTGTGGCGTCACCTCATAAGTCCCTAAGTGGCGCCTCCTTTCCACCTTACCACTGGGTTATTCGTGTTCTAAACCACACAATAATCTCCTTAAGGCCTAGCACCCTTAGTTCCCCTTTTAGGCTTAAAATCAATTTTTTTCTAAGGTTTCTACCTACAACCCGAGGTTCCTGAAGCCCCAAAACATATTCAAATCATACTCAAGCATGCAATCACATTCATTTAAGTGAAAATGCATAGCCTCTAAATCCTGGATATTACATAGCACTTCTCTGATATTCGGCTACTAGCCATGAAAAATGAAAGAACGAGTTATGGAAGAATGAATGGTCGATTTTTTGAATAAAAGTAAAGGAGATGAAAAGAAACTAAAAAGAGAATACCTTACCTTGATCAACGAAAATCAAACACTAAAAGGTTGGCTTGTGAAATCGTGGGTCCCTAGATAGCACCAAATTAGAACCGATTCCCAAAAAAGAACAAAGGAGACGGCCTTTTGGCCAAACAAACGAGAAAGAACCCCTTTCTAACCATTCGGCCAACACCCATATTTACCAATGACCTCCCAAATGTAGACTAGATGAAGAAGAGAATATGAGAATGAGCCCCTCCACAATCGACTGATGGCCCAAAAGAAACGAGTCAACACCTTCGGTTTAACAAACAACAAGAGGAAAGGAAAAGAATGAAAAGAAAAAGAAGAAGAAGGATCCTTACCAAAAACAAGAAAATGCCAATTGGAATGGCTATATTCGGCTACTGGCAAAACAATGGAAGAATGCCTTCAATTGACACCCAAAAAGATTCGGCTTCCACAAGATATGAATAAAGAAGAGAGAAGAGGAAGAAGAGAAGAGAGTTTCAATTTCTAACACTAGAACAAAAGAAATGCGATGTAAAAAGAAAATGAGCAACTGTGATTCGGCCAACTAAAGAGATAAGTTTTAGAACATGATTTGAATAGAAAAGAAAATGGTAAAGGAGATGATAGAATGGTTCAGCTAAGGTATGGCTAATAAGAGTAGGCCTTCAAATAAGTGAAGAGGAGTATTTGACTACCTATGAGAGCTTTAGAGAAGAAAGAAACAAAAGATGGAAAGAAAGAATGAAGTGCCACGATTTTGGTAATAGAGAGTGACACAAAATGGTCGAATATGCAAAACAAAAGAAATGAAAAAAATGCCTCAAGCCTCAATAATTTAAGCACACCACCTAAGCTAGCACTAACCGAATTCTCTTCCCCTTTAAGCTTCCCACATTCGGCCATCACTTCCACCAACATCAAATCCCATGCTTTGCTCCTACTTTTACTCCCCTTCATCAATTTGAATTGGTTTGACCAATTCAAACACCACCAACTCCTCATGTCCACTCATTCAAAAACTTTGACTCCTTCAACCAACCACTATGAGGAGTCTAGCCGAATTCCACCACCTTAGCTCCCTAAGCACAAAAAATAAAGCTTCTGAATGCTGTTGACAAGACTCGAACTCCTTCCCCCTGCTTCCCCTTGTAACGCCACACCCTGCACCTTAAGTGGCATCTTCTTGCCACTCTACCACACTTCTTCTTGTGTCAACAAACACAAGACATAACTTTAAGACCTGCTTCAACCAGCTCTCCCCTAAAGTGCCTAAAAAAAAAATTTTACCAAGGCCCTGGCTTGACCCCAAGCCTTCCCAAGACCCCCAAACACACCAAATTAACAAACAGTACAAGCCAAACACACAGAAAACATAAAATGCAGAGCCCATAATTCCAGGATGTTACAAGTAGTGTTTGCCGAGTCGTTTTTCTCACAATTCTGTCAAAAATGATAAAAATTAATCAAAATTTATTATAAAATTAATTAAAATTCAACATGTTAATAATTTAAGTACAATTTAATTATTTTATAATTATTATATATTTTTCGACAAGAATTTTATCAAAATTGCATAAATTTGAGTTAAAAAGGGCATGAAAAAGTGTGTATATTTTTGTGTTTCCACACCCTCAAACATAATTCATTGCTCGTCGAGTAATGCACAAATTGAAAAGAATTTCTCGAAAACATCTTTGAAAAATTCCTTCAGAACAACATTCTTCCCAAAATTGTAAATTTAGCATATTTATGCTCAAGAACAAGAATTCTGATAATTATGCTACTTAAGTATACATATCATTCAAATTAATGCAAATAACTATTATGATAGCAAAAATAGACTAAATGCTTTCTCAATAAAAACATGTAAATCCCTACCAATTTGATATTATTCCCTTATTTAAGATTAAGCTGCAATCATCAAGTTTAATATATGCCTTCATATGTTGAGCATAGCAATTTCTCTCCACTATTTTAGGTAGCACAGAAACTTGAATCAATAGGTCTTTTAAATAGGTTGTAACATGGTTAGGCCATGTAATACCCCATGACCGAGTCTGAGGTTAAAACTGAATATGAGACATTACCATGCTTGAACCTTCTTAAACATGTACTTACAGGCTATAAATTTTTTTTGTTCGAATTGAAAACTTCTCTTTCTTAATCAATTCATACATTTCATGGGCCTACAAAGCCTTAAACTTACGTCCAGAAACTTTCGGAACTCAACTAGAGACTTTTCCCTCAAAACATGGGCCAAACGGCCTTGTAGTTTGGGACACGCCCGTGTACACATTAGACATGCCTGTGTCCTTCACCCGTGGTTGACATTGACTAATTTCACACGGCCTTGACCACCCGTGGCCCTAGACCGTCTGCCATACCTTGACATATTGACTTATTTACACGGCTTGGAGCACACGCCCATGAGGTAACCATGTGCCACACACGGCCTATACAAACGGCCACGGGGTTAGCCCGTGGTCTATTCTGACTTAAGACACTAACATGCAGGGAACTCACGGCCTAGACAAATGCCCGTGTTTATCCGTGTGGGCACTTAGAGGCTATTTACCAAGCCAATTACCACCCTGAAATCAAGATCAATCTCAAGCCAAATTCAACTATTCAACACTTGGTCTAATATTAACAAATATGCATACTTAATTGATATAAATATACATACATATCTAGTCACACATAGACAATCTTTTTAGCCATATACAAAAGAATAATAAACTTGATAGCCTATACTTTAGCCCTTCATAAGACATATTTCAAATGAAATGCTTAGTATACATGCCATACTTAACATAAACAACATGGGTATACCAAAATAGTAATTGATAGTGTGCTTCGAGCTCGACTTCAATGATCCACAAGTTAGCTTGGCGGGACTACATAGAAAGAAAGAATTAAAGATGTAAGCATTTAGCTTAGTAAGTTTGCATGTAATGCACATAGCAATATAATTGCTTAATCAAAATTCATTCATCATAAACAAAGGCATTGTCTAACTCATGTGTTTGAGCTTACTTACTCTTGAAGATTCTTACATAACTCATAATACTTACTAGTCTCATGCTTATGAGGTAAACAAGGTTCCTATATCACTTGATCACATTGATCATCATACTTTACTATAATAGTATATTCTCAACTTCATCATGCATCACATGTATAATATTCTCAGTTAACTTTAACTAGCATGACTTGATGATAGCTTTACTTACTTAACTTCTTGCTTTTTCATTTAATCTTATTCTTACACCCAATGAATTATTATGAATAACCGAGGATACTAAATCTCATCCCACATGTATCTGGATGCCAAAGCTATATCCTCGATATAGATTTACAATGGGATCTCTTACTTGATATCGACGCCATGTCTTGACATGGACTTACACGAGGTCTTCCTTGTGGGTTCCCTTGGGAACTTACCATTGCTATGTCTTGACATAGTCTTACTTGGTATCTTTACTTTGTTAATGCCGAGCCTTGGCTTGGACTTACATGAAATCTTCCTTGATACTCACCAATGCCGAGATTTGGCTTGGACTTACATGAAATATTTATCTCATGATAACTTTACAATGCCAAGACTTGTCTTGGACTTACATGACATCTTTGCTTGGAGACTCACCAATGCCATGCCTTGGCTTGGGCTTACATGGGTCTTCATCTCATAATAACTCTTAAATGCCAAGACTTGTCTTGGACTTACATGATAACTTGCTTGATTGTAGATGCCATGCCTTGGCTTGGTCTTATACGGGCTTTCTCATCTCATATGGTAGATCGAGTATCCTAAGTAATTCAACTTCAATCGAGACTTCCTCATACTTAATCTCATTAATTTCTTTGTTTAACATACCATTAAAAAATCTCATGGAATTAAAATATATTCAACATCATTCTAAGAAATTTAATGATATTTATCATAAAGCTTAGAAATCATACAAACTTACCTCAATATACAAAATGTATGTAGATATTAAAATTTAGTCCTCGACTTTGTTCTTGCCTCGGTTTCGATCCGGGCTTCATTTCTCCTGATCTATAATAATAATTTAACTTATTTATACTCATATTGACTAAATTGACTCATAACTCATACTTTGGAAAAATTTCCAGTTTGCCCCTAAATATTCTCATAATTACACTTTTGCCCCTAGGCTCGTGAAGTGATTTTCATTGAACTTTCTTAAACTTCATGCTTAGCTGATTCATTTTCTCTACTATAACAATCATCAATTCTCAATATTTCTATCATGAATGACCAATTTCATAACTATTACATATTAATCCATACTAACATTTTTCATGAAATTCACTTAGGAAAATATGTTTATCTAACATCAAACTCTCATAATCTTCCATAAAACATCATTTTACAAGTATGTCATACATGGGTATTTTTTTATGGACATGAATTCTAGCTCAACTTATAGCTATAAATAGCTAATTCATAATACGAGAACTTTAAAAATACGAAGAATATTAAAAACAGGGCTAAAATACACTTACTAGCAAGCTTCAAAAATTGAAGAACCCTAGCTATGGAGTCTCTCAAATTTTGGCACAAGGAGGAAGAAGATGAATAAGATTTTGTCATCTTTTTCCTTTTTAATCATTTAATTGATTAAATGACCAAAATGCCCCCTCACTAAATTTTCACAATTTACTAACTCATGTCCATTTTTGTCCAAAAATTATAATTTGGGAAAATTACTATTTAAGGACTTCTAATTAATAATCCAAAGCTATTTCATACAAAAAGCTTTTGAATCTCATATTTTGCAACTTTTTCAATTTAGTCCTAATAGACCCCTTTAATGCCAATTTCGTAAAATCTCTACATAAAACTTTCATAATATCATGCAAACATCTCAAATACCTTAAAAACTCATTTTAATAGCTCGGATTTGTGATTTTGCACCATTATTCTGACTAGGCCCTAAATCGGGCTGTTACAATTCTCCCTCTCTTAAGGATTTTCGTCCTCGAAAATCTTACTAGCAAAGAGATTTGGGTATTGGTTTCTCATGATTTCTTATGGTTCCCACATAGCTTTCTCTACCCCATGTTTTTCCATAATACTTTAGCAAGAGAGATATTCTTATTTCTCAACTACTTGACTTCCCTAGCTAAAGCCTTAACTAGTTCTTCACCATAAGTCATGTAGGGTTGAATCTCTACTTCTGTCGGTGTAATAACATGCGGAGGGTCTGATCGGTAGCGTCGCAACATGGACACATGAAACACATCATGTATCTTTTCTAATTCAGACAGCAAAGCCAATCGATAAGCTATTGGCCCAACTCTCTCAGTAATCTCATATGGTCCAATAAAACGTGGACTTAACTTGCCTTTCCGGTAGAATTTGAGAACTTTTCTCCATGGTGACACTTCAAGAAAACTTTATCCCCGACTTGATACTCTATTTCTTTTCTTCTTAAATTCGAGTAGGATTTTTGTTTGTCAGAAGCAACCTTTAAACTTTCTTGAATTACTTTCACCTTCTGTTTGGTTTTTCTAACCAAATCAACCCCGTGAATCTGGTTTTCTTTAAGTTTAGTCTAATAAAGAGGCGTCCGACACTTATGCCCATTTAAAGCCTCATAAGGCGCCACCTTCAAGCTTGACTAAAAACTATTATTGTAGGAAAATTCTACCAATGGAAGAAACTTTTCGAACTGCCTTGGAATTCGAGAATACAACATCTGAGCATATCCTCGAGTACTTGAATTAACCTCTCCGACTGGCCGTCAGTTTGAGGATGAAAAGCTGTGCTAAAACTCAATTTTGTACCCAAGGCCTCTTGTAACTTCTTCAAAAATCTAGATGTGAATCCCGGATCTCTATCCGATATGATTGACAACGGAACTCCGTAAAGCCTTACTAGTTTTGAAACATACAAGTTTGCCAACTTGTCCAATGAGTAGTCAATTCGTAGAGGTATAAAATGGGCTAACTTTGTGAGTCTATCAACCACAACCCATACAGAATCTTTCTTGCTTGGAGACAACGACAATCTCATTACAAAATCCATAGTGATATTGTCCCATTTCCACTCGAGAATCATAATTGGTTGAAGCAAACCTAAAGGTACTGGGTGTTCAGCCTTTACTTGCTGACAAATCAAGCATCTTGAAACGAACTCTGAAATATCTTTCTTCATTCTCAGCCACAAATACCGTTGTTTCAAATCATTATACATCTTGGTACTACCCGGATGTACAGATAAACATCCGTTATGTGCCTCATGCAAAATTCTCTGAATAAGCTCTTCCTTTCTCGGTACATAAACTCTATTTTTAAACATCAGACTTCTATTGGAGCTAATCTGGAAATTAGACTCAACATCTGGCTCGCACTGAGTTCTCTTGGCCTGCAATTCACTATCTTCTTTTTGAGCCTCAATGATCTCTTAGAGGAATAATGGTCTAGCTCTCAACTCATCTAGAATAGAACCATCGTCGAATAAATTCATCCGTGAATTCAATGCCCTTAATGCAAATAGGGACTTTCTACTCAAGGCATCGGTGACCACATTCGCTTTCCGAGATGGTAGTCAATGATTAGCTCATAGTCTTTAATCAACTCTAACCATCTCCGTTGCCTTAAATTCAAATCTTTCTACGTCATCAAGTACTTCAGACTTTTATGATCGGTGAAAAACCAACATCTTTCAACATATAGATGATGTCTCCAAATCTTCAATGCGAAGACTATGGCAGCCAACTCTAAATCATACGTCGGATAATTTTTCTCATGAGGCTTCAACTATCTTGAGGCAAAAGCAATTACTTTGCCTTCTTGCATAAGTACACAGCCTAATCCGTTTAAGGATGCATCGCTGTATATTACGAACTCTTTCCCCGACTCGGGTTGTACTAAAACTAGAGCTTCTATCAACAATGCTTTCAGTTTCTTGAAACTTTGTTGGCATCTTTCTGTCCACTCAAACTTCACATTTTTCTGTAGCAATTTCATCATCGGAGTTGCAATCATGGAAAACCCTTTGACGAATTGCCTATAATAACTAGCTAGGCCTAGAAAACTTCTGATCTCAGAGACATTCCTCAGTGGTTTCCAGTCCGTTATAGCCAAAATCTTACTTGGATCCACTCGTACTCCATCTCTCGAGACAATATGTCCCAGAAGTCCCACTTCATTAAGCCAAAATTTGCTTTTACTAAACTTGGCATACAACTGATTTTCTCGTAGAATCTGTAAAACTATCCGTAGGTGCTCAGCATGCTCAGGCTCATTACAAGAATAAATCAATATGTCGTCAATAAAAACGAGTACAAACTTGTCGAGGTATGGCCTAAAAATGATGTTCATTAGATTCATGAATACTGTAGGGGATTGGTCAAACCAAAGGGCATGACTAAAAATTCATTATGCCCATACCTCATTCGGAAAGTAGTCTTCGACACATCTGAATCTCTTATTCTTAATTGGTAGTACCCCGATCTCAAGTATATTTTGGAGAACACAGTGGCTCCCTTCAATTGATTGAACAAATCATCGATTCTAGGCAATGGGTACTTGTTCTTCACCGTTACTTTATTAAGCTGATGGTAATCTATGCACAGTCTCATGGTGCCATCCTTCTTTTTCACAAATAAAACTAGAGCACCCTAGGGAGAACAACTTGATCTTGCAAAGCTTTTATCTGTCAACTCTTGCAACTGTAACTTAAACTCTCTCAACTCTGTTGGAGCCATTCTGTAAGGAGTAATAGATATTGGTACAATATGGGAGCTAGATCAATGCTGAACTCAACCTCTCTAATTGGTGGTAGTCGTGGTAATTCCTTAAGAAAAACATCCAAGTACTCACATAATATCGATACTGACTCAATCTTTAGCTCTATTTCTCTAGTATTCATCACAAAGGCCAGATACGCGTCATACCCTTTTTCTTATAATTCTCTATGCCATCGTATGAGAAATCATTAGTTGCGATCTACCTGGTTCATCTGATTCTACATGAAGAGTGTCCCTATTCTCACATCTCATCTCAATGCATTTCTTCTCACAATTAACTAGTACATCATAGGTGGTCAACCAATCTATACCAAGAATGATGTCAAACTCATCAAATGGTAACAACATAAAGTTTGCTTTAAAATAATGACCTCTAATCATCAATGGACAGTCTTTACATACTTCATCAACTAAAACACTTTTGCCTAAAGGATTAGACACTTTAATCATAAATTCTATAGACTCTATAGGCATACTTATACTAGATACTAGTTTCATGCAAATATAAGAGTGTGTGGATCTGGGATCTATTAAAGCAATAACTTTAATATCATGAAGAGAAAAGGAACCCGTAATAACATCAGGAGAAGATGCCTCTTTGCGAGCGCGAATGGCATAAGTCCTCGCAGGTGCCCTACCCTCGGGTCTCACAGCTTGTTCTTTAGGTTTACCTCTACCACCTATCCCACTTCCAAGGTTCTTCTGCGGTCTACCTCTGACCATACCCCCAGATCTAGGGTTCTGAATTCTCTCTTCTTTCATCATCTCAGGACAATCTTTTATAAAGTGATCCTAGGAACCACATCTGAAACAAACATTTTCATGTGCTCGGCATTCACCGAGATGACATCTGCCACATTGTGGGCATTCAGGTCTATCAGATCGAATATTTCCCACTCTAGCGATCGAAGTAGTTTGTGTCTTATTTCCCGAATACTGCTTACCGTTATCATTCCTTGAAAACTGAGTGGAAGTAGTCGATCGGGTGGAAAAATTTCTTGACTTCTTGGAAGAGGATTGGAATGACTTATTCCCTGTCTTTTTTTTGAGTCACAAGAATCCATTTTAGATTTCTCTTTTCTTTTACTAACTCTTCGGCTTTACAAGCCCTCTCCACTAACACCACAAATTATTTTAATTCTAGGACAACAACAAATAATTTGATGTTGTCGTTTAATCCATCTTCGAATATCTTGCTCATGATGGCCTCGATGGATACACACTCTTGAGCATATTTTTTGAGTCGTACAAACTCGCACTCATAATCAGTCACAGACATCTTGCCTTGCTTTAGTTCTAAGAATTTCTTTCTTTTCTGATCCACAAACCTTTGGCTGATATACTTTTTCTTAAACTCTTCTTGGAAGAATTCCCATGTTATCTTTTCTCTGGATACAATCGATACCAAGGTGTTCCACCATTGATAGGCAGAATCTCTTAAAAGAGAAACCACACACTTCAAGCATTCCTCAGATGTGCATGAGTACTCATTCAATACCTTGATGATATTTTCTAACCAGAACTCAGTCTTTTCTGGATCATCATCTCTTTTAGCCTGAAATTCTTCTGCCCCATGTTTCTTGATCCTATCAACTAGAGGTTTGTCTCCTCTTACCACTTCTACTACTTGAGGGGCTACTGGGGTAGGTTGAGGAATAGGCGAGGGTGGAGGGGGTTGTGCATTCGGAATCGTACGAATGAACTCCGTATACCAAGTGTTCATCATATGGAGGAAGGATTCTCTAGCCTCTTCTCCTCCTCTCTGACTCACCGTAGTGGGTCTATTCTCATCCTCATCAGGCACCGTCCCTTCAGCGGGAGCCGGCGCATTACTTTCTACATCATCTGCCACTGCTCTATCAGGATCCATTTACTATATGTATAAACATAATTTAAGTCATCAGGAGTCATCACACTATCATTATAAAAACATTCTTACGTATGGCATGTATAGATAGACTCGTGCTCATGCTACGTTAGTCCTAGAACCAACCAAATCGTAGCTCTGCTACCACTAAATGTAATACCCTATGACCGAGTCTGAGGTTAAAATCGGATATGAGACATTACCATGCTTGAACATTCTTAAACATGTTGATAAATCGTAAAAGTAACATATTTTAATCCCACATTTAGTATGCTTTTGGATGCTTTATCCCTGATTTATGTAAAAAAGTGCTTTTAATCCTTTCTTTTCATGTCTTACGCTCAAGAAAGCACCTAAGGATAAAAAGAATGTAAAACAGGCTTAAAACGGACCAAATTGGGCCAACCCAAGAAATTGACATGGCCTGGTCTTCAAGCCACAAGGTCGTGCCTTGCCATTTACTTCACACGGCCAGGCCACGATTTACACGGCCGTGCCCCAATCGACAGAATCAAGACACGGCCTGAAGATGACTTACACGGGCATATGCCATGGGCGTGCCCCTGCCGCGGGAAAGAGCAATTTCACTCGGATTTAGATGCTTGGAGGCAAAGAAACACATTCCTAAGTCTAATTAAACATCTTAGGAGGAATTCTATTTGAATTAGGATGGTTAGGAGCCAAGTAAAGCATCTCAAAGCCTATATAAACACCCAAGGTAGCAACTAAAAAGGGTGTTCAGCAGAAGCCAAACAGGATAGCTTTTTGGCAGAGCTTTTAGGCCGAAGCATTCATCTTTTAGGGAGTCACTTGAAGATAGCTAGTTGATCCATCTCAAGAAGTCGAAACTCAATTCAAGACGGAGGATCTCTCCTTCAATTCCTTCAGGGGGTTTTAGGGAGTTCTTATGTTTTGTTTATTTTTTACTCTTGAGATGTTTTCGTATTTAGTTATGCACTAAACCCCTCAGATACTTGAAGGGGATGAAACCTATGATGGATTTTGTTATTTGATTTCTAAATTTATATGATAAGTACTTGGTTTGTTCTTAATTATGTTGCTTAATTTAATCTGATGTGCTTAGGTGAAGGAGGAATAGACCCCGCCTAAGAGTAGATCTAGCGTAATTGAGCGGAGTTGATCGGGCACCTAGAGATAGGGTTACGAGATTTTGCCGGATTAGGGTGAAACCTAATATGAAAATCCATTGATTGATTTACTGCTTTCTTAGGGGGTTATAATAAGAGAATGAGAGTTCCAATAATTAACCTAAGGTTAGACGTTATTCGCCTCGAGGGAGGGTTTAATATAGGTTAAAGAGTCTCACGGATCAAGCTAAGTAAAGAAATCATATGGTTTGGGGAATAAATTATAAGTGAAGTCATAGGTGGATTCTTCCTGAGGGTATCGTCTTTATCAACTGAGTTTTCTTAAAGTCTTTCTTCAATTCATTCTTTTGTCTTTGCATTTAGTTTAAGTATTTCGTTAGTTTAATAATCCAATCACTCTATATTTTAGGCTAAATAATAGAAAAAAGTGAGTAGTAGTACTTTTAGGTTCCCTTGGGTTCGATAAGATATTCTTGCCTGAGTGAGTAGTAGTACTTTTAGGTTCCCTTGGGTTCGATAAGATATTCTTGCCTGAGCTATACTATTATTCGATAGGTGCACTTGCCTCTATTGTTGTTGCAGTCAGTCTACAAGTTCGATCACTCTTTTATAAATATTAAAACTTGACTGTTTTGACACGATCAAGTTTTTGGCGCCATTGCCAGGGAACACTAAAATATTAAGAAAACTCTATTTCTATTACTTTAGCCAAAAAGAATTTTATTTGTAATTTATTATTATTATATTATTCTTTATTATTATTTCTTTTTACTTTGCTAATTTTTTCCTCTATTTTGCTTTCGGCAGAAAATATCAGTGGCAAGGCATGGGGGCAATTCCTACTAAAGCAACCAGTGTTTTCAACCTCGACGTGGTCACCATGTTATCTAATCAGTTAGAGATGATGAATAAAAAGATTGATGATTGGTATAGTCCCTCGTAGGTACATCCAGAAATACAATATGATTTGAATCTAGGAGGCGTGGCGAATCCTGAGTACCCACCCTACGGATATGTCATGGAAAACGAGCAAGCTCACTATACAGGTAACTATTCTAGATATCAAAATAATTTTTATAGTGACACTTATAATGCAGGTTGGAAGTACCATCCCAATTTCTCGTGGAATTATCAAAATAGCCAAAGATTAGAACTTCCTCCAGATTTTCAACAACCACCTCACTAACAAGAAGAGGAGCCGAATCTTGAAGAGATCTTGATTGAATTTCATGGTAGCCCTGATTCTCGTCTCCAAAAGATCAAGCGACACTTGATGAACAACAAAAATCGATCAAAGGGATCGAGAATCAAGTTGGAGAACTTACTAGGTCAGTGGGACATCTCACAAAGCTAATACAACCCTAGGACATCTACCAAGTAACAACGAGGTTAACCCAAAGGAACAAATTCAAGCCATCTCAGCTCAAGACAGTAAGGGGTTAGATGAACCAAACTCAATACAAGAAAACAAGGTAGATAAAGGTAAGATAGGGGTAACACAAGAAAAGTAAAAATCGGTAATCAAGGAGTACCAACTTCGCATACCTTATCCCGAAGCAATGAAAAGAGATGATTAGGAGGAGCGATTCGGTAAGTTTCTTAAACTCTTAAAGAAATTACATATTAACTTCCCTCTCCTTGAAGCTCTTTTTCAGATACCAGACTCGAGGAAATTTTTAAGATAGCTCTTGACCAACAAATGCAAATTAGACGAAGAGCACCACGTGGAGCTAAACACAATGTGCTCAGCAATTCTACAAAATAAACTGCCACGAAAATTAAAAGATCCAGGGAGTTTTACAATTCCATGTTTAATTGGTAGTTTATCTATTGATAATGCGTTAGTAGATTTAAGGGCAAGCATCAATGTTATGCCTTACAAAATGTTTAAACAACTAGGTCTAGGGAAACCCAGACAAACTAGGATGAGCATTCAATGAACTGATAAAACTATAAGAATTCCTAGGGGTATAATAGAAAATGTTCTAATCAAAATTGATAAATTTGTATTCCCAGTAGACTTTGTCATTTTAGACATGGATGAGGACAACATGATCCCCTTAATTTTAGGAAGACCCTTTTTACCAACTGCCAGAGCTAAAATTGATATCTATGCAGGAGAACTCATACTTCGTGTAGGCGATGAGATAGTCACTCTTCAAGCTCTTGACTCGGCCAGAACATTAAGTGATAAAGGTGAGAAAGTAAATTCAGTTGATAACCAACTTGTTCAACCTTCATTGTAGGAAACACCACAAAGCTACAAACCTGAGCCGGATCATAGACCTCGTCCTAATAAAGAAGAATTACATGAGGAACCAGAACCACACAAAGTGAAACCGAAGGAAACCCAGGATGAGTGATAGGAACAACAAATCACATCAAAATAGAGGATCGGTATTTTGAATAGGAATACCCTCGAATCACCAATTCAGAACTCAAGGCAAACGAAGAAATCACTTTTGAGGTACTTAATGTCTTCCTATACGACACAGTCGAGGTAAGCAATCCTACATTCAACACTTTTGAGGTAAACATTACTCGACTTAAACTTTATATCCATCACTGAGTTGATCAAATGAGAAAGGATTTCCACCTCCTCAAACCACCATGACCATACGAATGAGAGGTAAAATCTAGCTAAGACTATAAACGAGCGCTTCTCGGGAGGCAACCCGAGCACTAACCCTATTTTTACATTTTTTATTTTTATTTTATTTTTCTTTTTAGCACCTAACCATAAACTAACCAAAGAGCAGATTTCTAGGCCACACGGCCCTACACACGGGCGTGCCCGTGGCCGTGTGGAAGCTAGGGGCTAAACCATGGGCGTGCCGTTAGCCGTGCACGAATAGGGAATAAACTTCTTTCTCCAACACGGGCTGAGATACTAGTCCAAGCCCGTAACGACGCCCCGTGCGAGGTTTCTGACTCGTCAAGCATGGTATAAACACGGCCGTGCCTCCCAACCGTGCCAACATTCTGACTTATCGAGCACCAGAGGAGCACGCCTATATTAAATGACCGTGTGAAGAAAGACACGAGCATGCCACGACACCCACGGCCATGCCCGAACACCCTGAATGCGTTCAAAATTCAAAATCCCAAAACACGGACTACATCTCTATTGAAACCTCATTCCTCATTTTTCTAGTTGTATTTCATTTTCCATTATTTATTTTTGTTTCTATTTTATTTCATCATTATTTTTTTTACTTTACTTTATTTTATTTTATTTTATTTTCTTCTTCTTATTCTTTATGATATTTAGATTTAGCTTAAGATACAACAAAACCAAGTCGGCTACTTTGAGGATTCAATTTCAAGCGGTTCAAACGCTTCCTCATGTTCACCTCCAATCTTATCGGTTTCTTTTCATAGACTTCATCCAAAAATTCAGGAAGTGTTACTTCTCCCTTCTCTTTGATTTTATTATTACATAATTGTTTATCTATCTTTGTACATTGAGGTAATGTACATCTTAAGTGTGGGGGTAAAAGTACGACTTTTTGCATTATTCTCAAAATCTTGAATTTAGTCTTGTTCGAAAGTATTTTCTCATATTACTAATTAGGATGAAATTTCTTATGATGTATGATTTTATTGATATGTTTTAGAGTAAGTCGAGTTAATTGTGCATTGATGATTAAATCGAAGGATACTAGAGAATCGAGCATGATAAGTCTACTTTCTAAAATTAAAATTAATAGGTCGTTGAACTAAATTTGAGTATTAATTTGAAGTTTCAAATTCTGAGGATTGAGGTCAAAACACCCATAATTTTGTGAGATTTTGAGCCTTATAGAGCATATATTCTTTTTCGTGCTCACTTTATTGATTATGAGTGTGTCAACTTTGAACTGTTATTCTAGAACTTGCCTCGTTTATACATGTCGAGACCATACTTTTGATTTGATATACGAGATAATAAAGGCACCTATGATTTAACCCACTTACTCCATAAAAAGCCTACCTTCACAAATTAACCCTAGTGAACCCCGTTGAATCCTAACAACCTTTTTATTGACTAGCCCACTAATATTAACCCAAAACCCTTTGTATTTGTTATCACCCTTTTTTTACTACCCTTTAATCGAGGTTTGATTTGATTAAGTTACCAAATTATATTAGTTCAGTAGTTACATTTATCATTTATGATGTAATATCTTAGTTTGTTCTTAAAAAAAAAGCTTAGAGCATTTAAAACTCCAATTGTTGAAGAAAAAGATCGTATTAAAGTATTATCAAATTTCAAGTGATGAAAATACTCTTTATTATAGAGTAATTATTAATAGTAAGTATTATTAGTTTTCATTTGATGTAAATATTCATATTTAGTTCATTGTTTCTAGTTAGGTAAATTATCAAGTTAGTCTCGATTCTAACCTTCTAATTCAGCCTTTATCCACACCTTTTAACCCAAGCCCCATTACAACCCTGATTAAAGACCTTTTGATTTGTGTATCATCTCATATATAGTGGTGGAGATTTGATTTTTAGGCAAGCCTATAGGATTAACTTTTCAGGTTCGACTTATGAGTGCTTATTCTTGAACCTTAAACACTTTGAGTGATTTGAGTGAATCTTTTGTGAGGATGTCAATCCTTGTCGGTTTTGAATTAAAGGTAATTACTTAGATAAGGGGAGACACCTATGTTTTCGTACTACAAAGGTATGACTTATCGTAATTGCATCTTTAGGACTCTTTGAGTTGAATTATACATGTATAAATTATCTATGAATTATGATGAGACATTTTCGATAGGAATTATGAATTATGGAAAATTCGTTTTAATTGTAAGTTGAGAATTTTGCTTGAGGACAAGCAAAAGCTTAAGTGTGGGGGTATTTGATAAACCGTAAAAGTAACATATTTTAATCCCACATTTAGTATGCTTTTGGATGATTTATCCCTGATTTATGTAAAAAGGTGCTCTTAATCCTTTCTTTTCATGTCTTATGCTCAGGAAAGCACCTAAGGATAAAAAGAACGTAAAACGGGCTTAAAACGGACCAAATTGGGCCAACCCAAGAAATCGACACGGCCTGGACTTCAAGCCACACGGCCGTGCCTTGCCATTTACTTCACACAGCCATGCCACGATTTACACGGCCGTGCCCCAATCGAAAGAATCGAGACATGGCCTGAAGATGACTTACACGGGCGTGTGCCATGGGCGTACCCCTGTCGCGGGAAAGAGCAATTTCACTCAGATTTGGATGCTTGGAGGCAAAGAAACACATTCCTAAGTCTACTTAAACATCCTAGGAGGAATTCTACTTGAATTAGGATACTTAGGAGCCAAGTAAAGCATCTCAAAGCCTATATAAACACCCAAGGTAGCAACTAAAAAGGGAGTTCAGCAGAAGCCAAAACATGACAACTTTTTGGCAGAGGCTTTTAGGCCGAAGCATTCATCTTTTAGAGAGTCACTTGAAGATAGCCAGTTGATCCATCTCAAGAAGTCAGAACTCCATTCAAGACGGAGGATCTCTCCTTCAATTCCTTTAGGGGGTTTTAGGGAGTTCTTATGTTTTGTTTATTATTTACTCTTGAGATGTTTTCGTATTTAGTTATGCACTAAACCCCTCAGATACCTGAAGGGGATAAAATCTATGATGGATTTTGTTATTTGATTTCTAAATTTATATGATAAGTACTTGGTTTGTTCTTAATTATGTTGCTTAATTTAATCTGATGTGCTTAGTTGGAGGAGGAATAGACCCCGCCTAAGAGTAGATCTAGCGTAATTGAGCGGAGTTGATCGGGTGCCTAAAGATAGGGTTACGAGATTTTCCCGGATTAGGGTGAAACCTAATATGGGAATCCATTGATTGACTTACTACTTCCTTGGGGGTTATTATAAGAGAACGAGAATTCCACTAATTAACCTAAGGTTAGACGTTATTTTCCTCGAGAGAGGGTTTAATATAGGTTAGTGAGTCTCACGGATCAAGCTAAGTAAAGAAATCATATGGTTTGGAGAATAAATTATAAGTGAAGTCATAGGTGGATTCTTCCTGAGGGTATCGTCTTTATCAACTGAGTTTTCTTAAAGTCTTTCTCCAATTCATTCTTTTGTCTTTACATTTAGTTTAAGTATTTCATTAGTTTAATAATCCAATCACTCTATATTTTAGGCTAAATAATAGAAAGAAAGTGAGTAGTAGTACTTTTAGGTTCCTTGGGTTCGATAAGATATTCTTGCACGAGCTATACTCTTTGTTCGATTGGTGCACTTACCTCTATTGTTGTCATGGTGGGTCTGTGTTCGATCACTCTTTTATAAATATTAAAACTCGACTGTTTTGACACGATCACATGTACTTACGAGCTATAATTTTTTTTTGAATTGAAAACTTCTCTTTCTTAATCAATTCATACATTTCATGGGCTTACGAAGCCTTAAACTTATGTCTAAAAACTTTCAGAACTCAACTAGAGACCTTTCCCTCAAAACAGGGGTCAAACTCCCGTGTGGTTTGGGACACGCCCGTGTACACATGAGACATGCCTATGTCCTTTACCCGTGGTCAACACTGGCTAATTTCACACTGCCTTGACACACCCGTGGCCCTAGACCGTGTGCCATACCTTAACATTCTAACTTATTCACACGGCTTGGAGCACAAGTCCATGTGCTAACCATGTGCCACACACGGCCTATATAAACGGTTGTGGGATTAGCCCGTAGTCTATTCTGACTTAAGACACTAACATGCAGGGAACACATGGCCTAGACACACACCGTGTGTTTATCCGTGTGGGCACTTAGAGGCTATTTACCAAGCCAATTACCACCCTGAAATCAAGATCAATCTTAAGCCAAATTCAAAAATTCAAATACTTGGTCTAATATTAACAAAGATGCATACTTAATTGATATAAATATACATACATATCTAGTCACACATAAACAATCTCTTTAGCCATATACAAAAGAATAATAAACTTGATAGCCCACACTTTGGCCCTTCATAAGACATATTTCAAATGAAATGCTTCCTATACATGCCATATTTAATATAAACAACATGGGTATGCCAAAATAGTAATTGACAATGTGCTTCGAGCTCCGACTTTAATGATCCACAAGTTAGCTTGGCGGGACTACATAGAAAGAAAGAATTAAAGTCGTAAGCATTTAGCTTAGTAAGTTTGCATGCAATGCACATAGCAATATAATTGCTTAATCAAAATTAATTCATCATAAACAAAGGCATTGTCTAACTCATGTGTTTGAGCTTACTTACTCTTGAAGATTCTTACATAACTCATGATACTTACTAGTCTCATGCTTATGAGGTAAACAAGGTTCCTATATCACTTGATCACATTGATCAGCATACTTTACTATGATAGTATATTCTCAACTTCATCATGCATCACATGTATAATATTCTCAGTTAACTTTAACTAGCATGACTTGATGATAGCTTTACTTAACTTTTTGCTTTTTCATTCAATCTTACTCTTACGCCCAATGAATTATTATGAATAACCGAGGATACTAAATCTCACCCCACATGTATCTGGATGCCAAAGCTATATCCTCGATATAGTCTTACAATGGGATCTCTTACTTGATATCGACGCCATGTCTTGACATGGACTTACACGAGGTCTTCCTTGTGGGTTCCCTTGGGAACTTACCATTGCTATGTCTTGACATAGTCTGACTTGGTATCTTTACTTTGTTAATGCTGAGCCTTGGCTTGGACTTACATGAAATCTTCCTTGATACTCACCAATGCCGAGCTTTGGCTTGGACTTACATGAAATATTTATCTCATGATAACTTTACAATGCCAAGACTTGTCTTTGACTTACATGACATCTTTGCTTGGAGACTCACCAATACCATTCCTTGGCTTGGGCTTACATGGGTCTTCATCTCATAATAAGTCTTCAATGACAAGACTTGTCATGGACTTACATGATAACTTGCTTGACTGCCGATGCCATGCCTTGGCTTGGTCTTATATGGGCTTTCTCATCTCATGTGGTAGATCGAGTATCCTAAGTAATTCAACTTCAATCGAGACTTCCTCATACTTAATCTCATTAATTTCTTTATTTAACATACCATTAAACAATCTCATGGAATTAAAATATATTCAACATAATACTAAGCAATTTAATGATATTTATCATAAAGCTTAGAAATCATACAAACTTACCTCAATATACAAAATGTATGTAGATATTGCAATTTAGTCCTCGACTTTGTTCTTGCCTCGGTTTTGATCCGGGCTTCGTTTCTCCTAATCTATAATAATAATTTAACTTATTTAATACTCATATTGACTAAATTGACTCATAACTGATACTTTGGAAAAATTTCCAGTTTGCCCCTAAACTTTCTCATAATTACACTTTTGCCCCTAGGCTCGTAAAGTGATTTTCATTCAACTTTCTTAAACTTCATGTTTAGCTGATTCATTTTCTCTACTATAACAATCATCAATTCTCAATATTTCTATCATGAATGATCAATTTCATAACTATTACAAATTAATCCATACTAACATTTTTCATGAAATTCACTTAGGAAAATATGTTTATCTAACATCAAACTCTCATAATCTTCCATAAAACATCATTTTACAAGTATTTCATACATGGGTATTTTTTTATGGACATGAATTCTAGCTCAACTTATAGCTATAAATAGCTAATTCATAATACGAGAACTTTAAAAATACGAAGAATATTAAAAATAGGGCTAAAATGCACTTACTAGCAAGCTTCAAAAATTAAAGAACCCTAGCTATGGAGTCTCTCAAATTTTCGGCACAAGGAGGAAGAAGATGAATAAGATTTTTGTCATCTTTTCCCTTTTTAATCATTTAATTGATTAAATGACCAAAATGCCCCCTCACTAAATTTTCACAATTTACTAACTCATGTCCATTTTTGTCCAAAAATTATAATTTGGGAAAATTGCTATGAAAGGAATTTTAATTAATAATCCAAATCTATTTCATACAAAAAGCTTCTAGAATCTCATATTTTGCAACTTTTGCAATTTAGTCCTAATGGACCCCTTTAATGCCAATTTCGTAAAATCTCTACATAAAACTTTCCTAATATCATGAAAACATCTCAAATACCTTAAAAACTCATTTTACTAGCTCGGATTTGTGATTTCACACCACTATTCTGACTAGACCCTAAATCATCTGTTATAGGCCAGGGGTAGGTAAAAGATAGATAAATTTAGGCTAAAAACCTTAGACTCAGCTTGAATCGGACCTTCGAAATAATTACCTTCAATACACCAACTTATTTTACTTTCACATACTCTTTTGTACATTTATTTATTTCGAGTACATATGCTCTTTTTTCTCTCTTTTTTCACGAGCATTTTGTTGTATGTACTTCAATTTTTTTGAGCATTTGATACTTCTTTTCAACTCCCTCAAACTTGTTTTAAAGAATATTCTAAGCAGTACTGAGTCTAGTGTTTGGGATAATTTAAAGATAATTAAGGGGAAAGTGATGGCTAAATATTGTAAAGGATCAAATAAAATTAGGCCATATAGTCTCAAAGTTGGGTTTCAAGAGATAAAAATTCATCAAGGTTGGCTTGAAAGACTCAAACGGTCCAAACAAAAGTTGCCTAAATCATTTTCAACATTCCATGCTTCCTAGGATTTCGCCTCAAGAAATTACTAAGTCAACTTTAGAGACTTAAACTTTCATGCATGCCTAACTTTCCTAAGAAACTAAAATTTTATGGTATGATTTACACAATTTATTAAGAGTACATTTGTGTCATAATTCAGCCAACATAGCAATTATTGAAATAATAGAATATTATTATACTAAAGTTTAGCATACTTAACAAAATTTTAAATTTTTGAACAAAATATATCCTAATCATAATTAAAAGAAAAATTTATTCTAAGAGGAAATAATTTCAATTTTTCGGTCCCCCCTACTTTAGATGAACAATGTCCCCGTTTTTAAAAACAATAGAGAAAATGAAAATATAGAAGTGAATAGATACTGGACACTAGGTAGGATCCCAGAAAAAGGAGGTAAGTCAAGTTTGACTGCTTAAATACCAAGCTCTTCCTAGACAGATCCAATCCTAGACATGTATATATCTATTGCCACACTTCCAATTTTATAAATTGTTCAATTTTATTAATGATTTCAACCTCTTGATTTATTATGCATGAAATAAAAATATCCTAAGAGATAAAATAATATAAAGTAGAGACAAGATCCTCAATTTTTATTTGCAGAACCCTCAGAATCTGATCGCCTCGTTCCTTTCTCGACATTGAAGTCCATGGTTTGAGTATTAAGTCTAGAAATCCAAGCAAAAAAATTGGGTTATGAAATATATATTTTTTAAATATATCTTTGGTTGAGTCATCTTGAATTTTTGAGTATCTCTAGTAAGCTTATTGTTGCAACTGCATGTGTTGCAGCATAGCCATTATACCAAAATGTTCACTTCATGGAATGGTGCTAGATAAAGGGACTAGGAAATCTGCTAAGGGTGGTTTCAGTTTCAAGCAGGTGGTTGAGTAGCCGATGGTAAGGTTTAGAGTTGAAGAGCGTGGCGATTTTAAGGATAGTTTTGGTGCAGTAGTTGGTGACTTCAAATGAAGGTGTTCGAGGTGGTGATTCAGGGAGTTAAGGGCTGCGACATTAAGGGGTTAAGTGAGATGCACTATTGGGCTACTTAGGAGTAGAGGTGGAGCAAGGTAAAGGCTATAGGTTTGTGCAGAAAAGGGTTGAACATTTCCTTTCTTAGTTGTGTCTTAAGCCGAGTGGCAGCTCCTTTTTGGATCCTAAGCTCCTATACTAAAAATAAACTAAAAAACACTCAAAGAAATTAGTGTTTGGGTTAAAAGTTGACCTTTTATTTAACAAAACAAATACTTAAATTCTTTGGGCTACTTAGAAAAATATTTTTTTGAAAAATTACATTAAATTAAACTCCCAGGAAAGACTAGAGGGGTCACGGATGGTCCCGCTTAAGTCTCAATCTCCTAGACAGAGTTTTAATTAATGTAATGAACCAAAGAAATTTTATCTAAGTCTACCATTTTATTCAAATGAGAAAAAAAAACTAAAAATATAAAATAATGATAGAGAAAGTGAAGAGAACTCTCTCTATTTTATTCAGGATCGTCATTGACCATGGTGGTGTCAAATGGCCATTTGTCATACCAACCATAACCATCTAGGAAGTAATCATATTCTTTCCCATCAAATCTGTCCAACATCTTATTAGGGAAAGAAAAGCCGTAATGATCTTTCCTGGTGGCCTTGTTTAACTTCCTGTAATTCTTACAAATCCTCGAAGCCGTGACTAGAATATCTGCAATAATCCATCCGACACCCTTCTTGTGCTTTTCCAAAACAACAAATGACTTTTCTTCTTGATTCTTGGTGAACTCATCTGAAATCATGATAGGTAAAAATGGAGATAAACCCAAACAATCATATTTCAAATGAGGAGGCAAAGTCTTCAATTCCAATTCGACTGGCTCTTCAATCAACACTTTTGGTTGTGTGTACTTCCGAGATAATAACTCTAATGATTCCAGTGGAACTTCCTAAGTGAATCCCTTCGTTTTAGCTTCTAACAAAGCCAAAAATTCCTCGTCTTCATCATCACTTAGCGAATCCGCTAGCAGAATACATTCTAACGGATCATCTACAGAATTAAGCTCCAGCTCTATAGAAGCTAATTATTCCATCTTGGAAATAGCAGAACAGTCTTCAACTACATCCGGGGATTTAGCAGCATCGAAGTCATTAAAAGTCACCTTTTCATCAAAAATTTCTTTCAACTGAGTATCTCGTTACTGCTTCTAGAATCGTTGAGGATATAACAATGGTGGAATCTTAGCTTTAACTAGACAACTCTTTTGTGGAAATTTTTCTATATCTGACAAGGGTGTTAGATAATCAGAACTAACTAGTTTAGAGTTTACCTCATCAAGAATTGCTGAATCTAACTTCTGTGATATAGGAGTTTCAACACTTGGTTGAACTTCCTCTTTGTCTTTAGCTACAATAGGCTCATCTTGAACCTCAACCACCTTGGGCTCCAATGTCTTTCCACTTGGGAAAGAGATTGTTTTGCAATGTTCTTTGCCTAAATTTTTTGGATTTTCTATGTTACTAAGCCAAAATACCTTGGGGTTTATTTTGAAGTTCATTTGCTAACTGACCCATTTGATTTTTCATATTTCTTAAAGTGGTATCATTCTTTGTTATGTATGCCTTCAGCAGATTCTCAAGATCATTTAAAGATTCAGTTGGTGGGGGTTGTTGCACTTGTTGAGAATATTCCGACAGATAATTTGGTCGAAATGGCATAACAGAGCTGCTATGGTCCGTACATTGATTACTTCATGGAGAAATTAGAGATTCTGCCATGAAGAGTTGTAAAAATTTGATTGCGGACCATTCCAATTCTGATTTCCTGTGTAATAATTTGACTCTTGATGCGATAGGAAATGTTCAAAGAAATGGCCATCTCCACAGTATTCACAAGAAATATTCTCGAACTGGTTCGGCTGCTAACCTGACAGATTACCATTGAAACCATTAACAATTACGTTCTTAAGCATAGAAAACATAGAGGATACTTGGGCTGCCAAAGAAACAAGTGTGTTCGCTTTATGTACTTTTGCTGCTCGTCTTTCTGAGGCTGCTCGGTTGTTTGGCCACTGATAGTTATTGCTAGCAATTCTTTCAATAATCTCGTAAGCATTGTTATAAGACTTAGAAAGAAGGTCTCCGTTTGCCGAAGCGTCCACTGTCATTCTAGTATGAATATTGAGACCAATATAGAAAGTCTCCATTTGAACGCAGTAAGGAATGCCGTGATGAGGGCACTTTCGTAATAACTCCTTAAACCGCTACCATGCCTCATATAAAAATTCTTCATCAAGTTGCTGAAATGAAGTGATTTCATTTCGGATTTTAGCGGTTAAAGATGAAGGGAAATATTTCATTAAGAAACGTTCAACCAACTCTTGCCATGTAGTTATGGAACCGTTCTGTAGGGAGTTCAACCACGCTTGTGCTCCATCTCTTAAGGAGTATGGAAATAATCTCAGTCCCAAGGCACCCTCAATCACTCCGACTAGTTTAAATGAGTCACTCACTTCCATGAATAGCCGAAGATGAAGATATGGATCTTTAGTAGGAATCCCATTAAATTGACCCATATTTTGCAACATTTGGAACATGACCGGCATCAGCTTGAATTGTTGTGCCTCGATTTCGGGTCTCTTAATACTCGAATTGAGCTCGTTGAATAGAGGAATGGCATATTGCTAAATGGAACGGTTTCTATCATCGAAAAAAATGATCGAATTGTGAGTATTATAAGCGAATGTTCCTCTTGGATTTTGGTTTTGATTTTCAAAATTCATATCTTCGGTCCTTCTTTGGGTCGCTTGTCTTTTCCTTTGTCAGAAAGTCCTTTTAATTTCAGTGTTTGCGGAAAGTAAGTCAATTATTTGATCAATACTCATAAACATAAAACAAAAAAAATAGAATTAAAATTTAACAGAAAAAAAAGACCAAAATGCAAAAGTAACAATTTTAAAATAATGTCTTTTAAAATAGTCCCCGACAACGGCGCTAAAAACTTGGAACGATGGAAATGTGCAAGTGTACACAATCGCAACAAGTAACAAAATGACAAGTAAATATCGAGTTATCGTACCCACAGGGACTGTGACAAGAATTATTTATGAATACAATTAGAAACACTTTGGTGAAGAAAAATATTTTGATGTGAAAGAGTGATTAAAAACTAGGATTTTAACAACGTAAAATAATAAAAAAAAAGTTCTAATGCACGATTTCAAAAGATGATTTTAATCAAGATGGCATAATTGTGCTATGTTAATTACATTTCTTAACTTAGAATTATTAAACTCATGTTTATATTGTTACGAACAAATTCACAGCAACTCGGTAATTTTCTAACTTATGAACATACTTACCTACCAAAATTCATTCATTTCTTGACTATATTTCAATGTCAATTCAACCGATTAAACAAATTTCAGTAGACAAATATATTAATACACATACATACAAATGAAATCAAAATAATCTCTTGTGCATATTTCTATGTCAATTTAAACAATTAATTATAAAAATATAAAAATTAATTTTAAATATTTTTATTTTTAATTGGTAAATTAAACACTATTCAAACCTTAAATCTTAGAATAGAGAATATTCGTGGGACCCAAAATGAAAATTTGACGCATTTTTCAAATGAAGAAATTGCTGGGTGGTGGGGTTTTTAAGGTCCACACGTACATGTATTTGATTCCTTGTCGGTAAAAGATATAAAGAAAGCAAATGAAGAAAATTGATCTTCTTTACAATAAAAGGAAAGGTTTTCGTCATACATACATACATACATACAAGTAAGCGAGTAACCAAAGATATTTGACAATACTTTTACTTCTCTACGACAATACAAGAAGCCAAGCACACCAAAACTCCCTTCCTATCTTTTGCTTCAATCCCACAATCAATTGTATTACTCTTTCATGGCTTCTTCTTCGTCTTCTTGTTCAATGAAGCATCAAGTTTTCTTGAGCTTCAGAGGTGAAGACACGCGCTTTAACTTCACCGCTCATCTGCTCAAAGCTTTGAAAGACAGGGGACTGACTGTCTTCTTCGATGAAGAAAATCTAGAGAAAGGGGAGCAACTTTCTCATGCCCTCTCTAAGCAAATGCTGCCTCAAATCTCTCAATCCTCGTTTTATCTAAAGACTATGCTTCTTCAAAATCATGCTTAGGTGAACTTTCTGACATCATGGACCGTAATCATTCTGAAGGACATATTGTTCTTCCCATCTTTTACCATGTCGATCCCTCCAATGTGCGGAATCTTGGTGGGAGTTTCAAAACATCATTTGAAGACCATTTATCAAAGAGGCCCACAGATGAAGTGAAACGATGGAAAGATGCCTTCGCTAAAGTTGGGACATTAAAAGGAATTCATATAAAAGACAATAAGTAACTATATTTTTCTCATCTTCTTATATTTGACTTATCTTTGTTTTAGATTTCATATATAATTATATATATACTTTTTGATTCTCTGCTAGATCTGAAACCGAGTATATCCAGGAGATTGTTGATGATGTTACAAGAAAATTGATGAATAGTATGCCTAGAATCACTTCTGAAAAATTGGTTGGAATAGAAAATCAAAAAAAGATGCTTTTGGCGTTGATTGAGCAATCGGACATCCGTGTAATAGGACTTTGGGGAATGGGTGGTATTGGCAAAACTACCCTTGCTGATGCTCTATATAGGAAGTCTCTCCAAAGTTTGAATGTCGTTTTTTTCTTCAGAATGTTAGTGAGAAAATAAAAATACAGGGGAATGAATCTTTGCGAAATGAATTTCTTTCCAAACTATTAAACCAAAAAGACATTTGTATTGATACCCCTTCCATAGGATACCCTTACCAAGAGAGGTTGAACAATAAAAGAGTACTTGTTGTCCTTGATGACATTAGTGACCCAAACCAAATAGATTTTATGGGTGTTAAACATTTGGGTCCAGGAAGTAAAATCATTGTTACATGTAGCGATAGACAGGTACTTAAAAATGGAAGAGCTGATGAAATACACGAGGTAAAGAAGTTGAATAAGAACGATTCTCTTCAACTTTTTTCTACATTTGCATTTAAGTTGTTGAATCCTGTGGTTGGTTTCCGAAATCTATCATGGAAGTTTGTAGAATATGCCCAAGGTAGTCCACTTGCTCTTAGAGTTTTAGGTGCTAAACTATATACAAATTCTAGAAAAGAGTGGGAGAGCGAAGTGGATAATCTAAAGCAATATACCGAACCAGAAATTTCACAGGTTTTGAAGAGTAGCATAGATGGGCTGCGTGAGCTAGAGAAGAATATATTTCTTGACATAGTATGCTTCTTTAAAGGGGAAGAGTGGGATTTTGTAGAAAATATTCTAAGTAGTTATTATATGGGTGCAGTGAGTGGAATAAGAAACCTAGTCAGCAAGTGCTTACTTGATATGATAGATGGTTCTTTTATTTCTATGCATGCTATGCTTGAAGACATTGGCAAGGATATTGTTCGCCAAGAATGTAAAGATCCAGGAAAGCGCAATAGGTTATGGTTTCATGAAGACGTACATGAAGTGCTCAAATATAATAAAGTAAGGGCTAATTGTATTTACATTATTTCATATTTTGTGTTATTTTAATAAAAATTTATATTTGATATCTTATAAATCTATAAATTCAATTAATTATATGTTCCCATATCTTAAAAATATAATTATTTGTATTTACATTGTACGAAATGTTAATCATTTTAATTATTATTTCACAAAATAAAATATTTGTTTACTCACCATGCAAATAATTTTAAGTGTCTTAGGATATGCATGTGATCTATTTAAGGGTTTATTGGGTTGGTTAAGTATTTAATGCATTGCCTTAAAAACAAACAAAATAAAATTGAACACTTTTAGATATATATATATACTGATACTTGATAAAATGTTTTTCATGATTAGAGGACTTTATCAATTGAAGGAATAAAGTTAGATATGTCTCAAATTGATAAGTTGCAGTTATGTTCATCTATTTTTGAGAACATGTTTAATCTTAGATATATTCACTTCTATAAACCTGATCTCGGGGAAGGCTATTGGGATTGGGAACCTTTGAATCATTGGAATCCAAAGCTACTTGTAGACCAAGTTGATAGTGTATCTCTTCTTAATAAGCTAAGGCATCTCCATTGGGATTATTTTCCTTTCAAAACTTTATCAAGTTTTAATCCAAAGAATCTTGTCGTGTTGATATTACGATGTGGCAACATAGAACAACTTTGGAATGAAGATGATCATATGGTATGTGCTTTCATACTTTCTTCATTTAAGAATTTTTTTAAGGATTTATAATCAGATGTATCAAATAATCATATGATGATATCTTAATTAAAGTTTTTAAAATATATATATATATATAATATTTTATTTTATTTTATTTAAATAAGTGAAATCATTTGATCTATTAATTGTTGGTGAATCTTCAACCCGTATGCATCAAATATAAAATTTTATTTTTCTTGGTATTATAAGTAGTTATTTTTTCTGTACAGGAGCTTATTAATTTAAGAAAAATTGACGTTTCAAATTGCAGTAAGTTAAGGAAGATACTTGATCTTTTAGGAGCTATCAACCTTGAACTCCTTGATTGCTCTAACTGTGAAAGTTTGATTGAACTTCCTTGCCTCAATCATTTGGCATCTTTTATCAGAATAAGCTTCGATTTAACGGATATTATAGTCTCAAGAAGTTTCCTCAGGTCCCTTAGGTCACTTTTGTTATTTGAATCTATCATGGAAGATTCAATTGAGCATCTCCACAGACTTGAAGAATTGTTTTGGACAAGTCGAAGGTAAAATTCAAAGCTGGAATTCCTTCGTAAACAGGATCTTAGGGATCGCCCATTGATCAAATTTCCAGAAATCCCAAAAAGCTTAACAGAAATAAACTTACCTGGCAGTCAAATTGAACCAGTGTCCTTGCCTTTCGACTCTTTTTGTAATCTTCAGGACTTAAATATGAGTGGCTGCCCAATGTCAGAAGTCCCGAGAAGCTTCACACAGTTAAACTTATTTGAAACTCAAATTGAAGAAGCGGTATTGTCTTTCGACTCTTTAAGTATTCAAAAGCTACAGCATAATATTGCCCTGTTCGATTCGGAGAGTTTCCATCTGTTGATGTGCCCTCACGATGCTTGATTTTTGGTTTTTGCTATCCGCTCTGCGTTTTCTTTCGAGGTCATGATTATATTTGTGAGTACCAACTTACAGCCGCCGGTGGTGGCAATGGTGGTGGTGGTTATGAAAAGTTCGGAAGTAAGATACATTTCATCGATGTTTCTGAGCCAGATAAGTGCATGGGTGATCACATGTTTATTCTATCTAGCATGGACATGGTTAAAGAAGACAAGAATTATAAGGAGGCAACATTTGAATTCTACATCAAACATTGCGATCTTGAAGACTTCGAAGGAGTTGGAGGAGACTATATCAAGGTGGCGAGATGTAGTGTTCATGTATTTTACGTGGATGCAAAGAGTGACACAGATGCTACTGAAAAGGGGATGGAAGACGTTAGTTTGTATTTCTTTCCGTCTTTGGCTTTGCTTTTGAGGAGTTTCAACTTCTCAATTATGTCATCCAAATGCATAGGTAGGGGTTTCATTTTCATCTCATTTTTTCATATTATCTTACATTTTTCAGTTTTTTCATTTCATTTTTCATATAATCATACATTTTCAGTTTCTTCATTTCATTTTTCATATTGCCATACTTTTGTTTTCCACAATTGTTAAAAGTAATTTTTCAACTTATAAATTAATGACAGAAAATGAAGTGCTTTAATTAAAACCAACCAGGATGAATCTTAACTTGCTCTGCTTTATAAATTACTTGTGTTTTAGAAGGTGCTTTACCATACTGAAACCTTGTAGTTCTACATTGTAAATGTTAAAAAGCATAATTTATGAACATAAAATTGGAAATTTGTTCAACAATTTGTGGTAGTTTCTTATTATTATTTTTCTTATCTTTATTCCCCTGTTGTGTCTATTCTTTGTAGATATAGCATCTATTGTCCAAGAAGGAAATTCTCCGTATATATTAAGTAATTTGGAGGAAAATTGAACGGCAATTGGAGATTTCAACACAGTAGCAAAATGATTCTGCTTTGGAGTTGATAAATTATCCATAGGGGATTTTGGTGGGTACCAAAATTCAGATATTAAAATTCATACTTATTTCTTAATGACAGTTGACTTGTTATTGGTTTGTTCTTTTAATTCATAGGACCAATGGTGGACACAGATCAGCTGCATTGTCTAGTTTCCAATATTGGTGTCGCTATCTCAATACTGTTGCGAAATGACCATCCATGTTAACTGCGAGTTGACCAAATGTGTAAGCTCACCGAACTCGCAAGTTCACCAAAGATGTGAGCTTGCCTACGAACTGCGAGCTTACCAAAACAACTCACCAAGATCGCTAAAAGTACAGTATGCCTGATTTGTATGGAATACTATGATAGTTAGACTTTAAGTAATCTAGTTAGAAACCAACTGTATAGCTTAACCTTATAAGTATGATGGAAGGTACTTATTTATATTTATCTCGGGAACTGAAGGCCAATAAGAAGGCAAGTTCTGATACATATGACATGTTAAATTCCGCTAAGTAAGCTGAGTCATATTTACATGTGAGAGATGAGTTCTGAAAGGGTTCTTTTTCTTCTTCCTCTTCCTTGGTATTTATTGATACCTTCCTCAAGACTGAATGTATCTTTCATCGATGATTTAGAGGTTATGGTTCTTTTATGATCAGTGGTTATTTCGCACCAGGATAAATATTTTAGCTTTGCATGTTAATTTCTGAATGAGTAAATCTGTATGTAATAATTGAATAGTAAGACTGTAAGTATAAGGTTTCTACATGAGTTTGTTAGCGATTGAGATGATAAGTAATTTGTATGTACAAGAGTAGTAATATTGAAATTATGTTTTTAAGCAGTGGTGGCTGTTGGTTCGAGATGGATATATGAATCTAGAGTTTTGAACTGTAGTAAGTAAGAATCAAGTGAGTCTCTACTCTAACTCTTGCATGTATATTGTTCATATTGATGTATATCTATATGAAAGTGATCAAACTAGAAACTGGGAATCATGGATAGTATAGCATGAATATGTTACTTATACAACTATAGGAATAATAATATAATTAGATTAAAAGATAAGTTAGTTTGCTTGAAAATAAGTTCTTTGGGATGTATGAAGAGTGTTATGAAATTATGAAATCTTGGGTTTGGGATGTGTCTGGTTCATAGAGTTTGTAAAGTGAGTCAAGTCACCATAGAGGTAAATAAGGAAGTTTGTCGAGACTGTAAACACGAACTCTAATATGAAACTCTAAAGGAAAAAGTCCAGGTCCATGGAATACTCTGAAAAGGAACTATTGAATGACATTTATCTAATAGGGTTTGTAATTGGCCCAATTTGCCCGGGCCCAACTAACTAAATTAAAACCAAATAAAATAAAAAAACCAAACAAAAAATAAATAAAGTCCAATAAAAACAGTCCAAACTTAATAGTTTATTACAAGGACCAATATAGGCCCAAATCAAACCTAGCCCAAACTAACCCAAACCTAGCCTAAATCAACAAAACCCTAACCCAACCTAAAATAAAATTAAAAAAAAAACAAAAACCTAGCAGCACCTAGCCTAGCCGCTGCCACGCACGCCAGCCCCACATGCTCGCCACCACGTCAGCACCTCTTCCGTACTCCACAGCTGGTGTTCTGTACCTGCAAACAGACAAATAGCACAGCAAAATCGAAAGAAAAAATATTGTATTTTCATTTTTATTTTATTTTTCAATTTCAGCTTTAAAAATTGAAGCAAACGATTATAAATGGTGACATACACAAAATACAGAAAAAAAAAAGATCAAAAACAAATATTTTCAAGGTGATTCCTTTTATTTGCATTTCAGTATCCATCTTTTTATTTTCCATTTTCTTCCGACGTATATAAAAAAAAACAAAAGGGAAAGATGTCTTACCTCGCTGGTGACCGGAAGGGAGGAAACCGAAGAGTTTTTCGTCTTCCTTTGATCTTCGAAGGCTTTTAGCTAGTTTTAGGAAAGATCGGGGTCATCAGGGGTTAAAACGGTGCAAAAGGGTCACTTTTGGGATTTTTGGCCACAGCGCACGGTGGCCAACGGCGGCGACGGCTCCAAAATTCCCACCAATATCTTGGCCAGAGTTTGGCCGGACGGAGGGGAGGGGAGAGGTTTTGAGAGAAAGTTTCTTTTTTTTTTTTTTTTGAGAAATGGGGGAAATGGCTTCTTTTTCTTTTGAAAAAAATTGACTTTTATAGCACCCATACGGCGTTGTTTTGGGGCAAGCTTCAAACGCCCAAAATGACGCCGTTTTGCTTGAACCCGCGTGCAACCGACCGACTTGTTAGGATCCGCGTGTTTTTTTTAGCGGAAGGGCTATTTGTGCTTTTAGCCCTTCCGCTTTTTAAGCCTATTTCAATTAAATCTTTTTACTTTTAATTTGGCCCCTGTAATTTTTACTTCTGCTCCATTTTAGTCCCACAGCAAGTGGCGCCGTTTTGGTGGACGGGGATATTTTCCCATTTGGTCCTCCCATGTTATTCGAGCGTTCAAATGGGCCCTATTCTTTTTATTTATTTGCGAATGTGCCCCCAAATTCCTGTTTTAAGTTCAAATTAGTTCTTTTTGTTATTTTTGCTATTAAATTAATTAATTTTAATATTATTATCATTATTATTATTGTGTTTATTATTATTATTACTTTCCATATTATTATTATTTTCATTATTTTTACCTAAATTCTATATTTGTTTTACTAATTAATTTATTTATATCATTTTACTTATAAAATACTTAAATCTAATATCATATATTTGTTTCATTTACTCATTTATTTATTTATCTCCTTAACTTTTATTTATTATTTTGTTTATATATGTATTTTTTCTTCTTCTTGAATTTTTAAATATGCTCGTATCATCGGTTTATTGTGTTTTTATTGTTATCATTATGATTTGTTTTGTTGTTAATATTATTATCAAGTATTAGTTGTTATTATTATCATCACTAATATCATTTTTCATTAGTAATGTTGTTATATCATGCATATTTTCTATTTATTATTATGCATATTATGTCAATGCTATTTTAAATGTATGTTATACTATCATCATTAAGCCGTGTGTGGCCTATTTTACGTTTTAAACGATTTCTTTTTGAACATAATCGAATGAATTACACATATATCATTCTAAATATTTCATTTTTTATCCAAATCCATAAAAAGGAAGATCTAGGAAACAAAGGCAACATTTCATATTTTTGAGATTCGAGAAATCGTACCCTAACTTACTAGGTTTCGATTTTTCTCGTCGAGCCTAAAGAACCAAGTTTTTTTAAAAAAAAATCAAACCACGTCAGTTAAATAAAAAAACTTATTCTTCGGAATTCAAAAATGTTGTGTCCTAACTCACTGGACGTGACATTTTGTTATCTCGAGGTAAGGATTTCTAAAAATAAAGGTAATATTCTGTATTTGGAATTTTGAGAAATTCTGCCCTAACTTACTGGGTTCCGATTTTTCATTTGACCTAAATAACGAATATCCTTCTTAATTTTAAATGTGAGTTTTAAAAGTCAAAAGGCAAGCTTAGTTTCGAGGATTCAAAATGTCTTATCCTAACTCACTGGGCATGATATTTTATTTCTTTGAAATAAGCGGGTCTCAGCATCCGATTTAATTTATGCAAAATTTTTTTAAACAAAGAGGATCATATTTTAAAATTTTTCTAAATTTTCGACATTGAGACGTTAATCAATCAATTCGGTACCAATTTTGGGCGTTACGAGGGTACTAATCCTTCCTCGTGAGTAACTGACTCCCGAATTCGTTGTCTCGAATTTTGTAGACTAAAATCATTGTTTTAATAAACCAAAATGTTTTAATGATTAATCTCAAGGTGATCCGATCACACCTCAAAAAAGGATTGGTGGCGACTCCATTTTCATTTTTAAAGTCGACCTGTTTTCAACGAAAAAATGGTTTCAACAGCTAAGCGACTTTGTTGGGGAGCTATAAGAGAGTCAAGCCGTAAAATTGATTATTTTCTGTCTTGTTGTCGAAAATTGAAAATCTGATTTGAAAAATTACGATCCTCTAATTGCATTTGTTTGTTATATGATTGCTGTGGGTTGAGTCTCGTAGAATATTTTCGCATCATATTGTATAAGGACCATTTGGTCTTACCCTTTTAAGTGGGAGTGAGAAGCTACTCCTTTGTGAGGTTTTCACCTCCGTGCAGGATAGTGGATCGCTTTCAGGATACATCCGTACCTATATCTTCGTGAGATTTTTATCTCCGTGCAGCCATAGGAAATGTATTCCCCTGAATTGAACTCAGTCCCTATGAGCCTATAATAGGTGAGGATCGAGGAATCTACTGGTTCGGGTACCTCAACTTTAGAACCAAACCACATGTAGAAGACCCTACGAGCCTACCCTAGATAGCACTGCGAGAAACCTTAGCGGTTACCCAGATAGGTGTTTGATTCTCTTTTATTTACTTGGTGTTTTGTTTTGTATGTTGTACAGACTATGTTTGCATGTCATTTCATATTCAAAAGAGTGCCGATTCAAGTTCGATTACTAAATTAGAGAGCTTGTCATGGAGAACGAGTTTCTTGATAAAGTGGAGGATAATGCTGTTGTCCGTATGTGGTCAGAGAAAACACAATTAGAGAAAGGAGATAGTCTAGCCGAGGGATACACGTCAGAATTATGGGACTACACCCGTATCAATGTGACGTGAAATAGCCTTTAGGAATTAAAAGAGATATAGGGTCAATGGAATGATGAGACTAAGCAATTGTTCTAATATAATATGGGGACTTGCCGTATCTACTTGACATCAAGGTAGACAAGCATTTATTCTGGGCCATCGCTCAGTATTGGAACCCCGCTTACAGTTGCTTTACCCTTGGGAGGGTTGATTTAGTGCCCACTATGGAATAATATACAGCCCTACTGCGTTGTCCAAAGGTTCGAGTAGATAAAGCTTATTCTAGAGCTGTTTGTGTCCCGACCTTTTGGAAGAAATTGATGAATATTACAGGAATGAGCAAACAGTGGATTACAGCTAGGATCAAGCAAAAAGGCTAATGTAAATGCATCCCATGGAAAAATTTGAGAGATTTGATTCTAGCGCATCCTGATACGAAGAATAGAGTCAATGTATTTGCTTTGAGCATCTACGCATTAATGATCTTCCCTAGGGCATTAGGGTATGTAGATGAGGCTGTCTTAGATCTTTTTGATTGACTCGATAAAGGGGTCACACCTATTCGGGCAATCTTGGCCGAGACATTCAGATCTTTTAATGCATGTAGGAGGTCCGATGAAGGCGATTTATAGGATGCACACAGTTGTTGTTAGCTTGGTTCCACAATCACTTTTGGAAGGTGGACAAGGTTTCTTATTTGGTTTTCTCCAGGAGTTAATCCCTATTAAAGGAGATAGTGGCCACGCCAAGAAGGGATGACATATCAGAATAAAATTGGATAGCGCTCCTCCAAAATCTCCAGGAAAAAGACATCGAGTGAAGAGCTCCTTGGTTGATTCCCAACAAAATTCTTTACCGATGTGGGAGTTTTAACTGGGTCCCTTTGCTTAGGATTTGGGATACTGTTAGGTATGCTCTTTTGCTCGTATTGAGGCAGAACAAATCAAGACAGTTCATACCAGTGACACATAGGCTAGCTCAATGTGAGTTTTCGTACCGGGGAGATAATTATAAGAAAAGGGTAAAGAAGATTTCTAACGCTTGGAACCAGACTCGTCGAATGAAAAGGCTAGCCGTAGGTTCAATGATGACTCCTGAGTACAGTGGATGGTGGAGTAAAAGAGTTAACGATAATATCCCCGGGCTGAATTTAGAAGGCATTCGATCGATGGAAGAGTACTTACAAGTGATCTATAAGAACTAAAAAACATAAAGTAAGACTTCGAGAGGAGAAACTTGGAACTTGAAAAGAAGATAGAACAATTAGAGGAAGAAAAGATGCATTTAAGGCTAGATACTGATGTTCAAAAGCTAGAGGCCGAGAAATTAAGGAAAGGAAAGAATAAAGCTAAGGAAGATTTGGATTATTTGAAGATAGATTATAAAAAATTACGTCTATCGATGAGAACCGTGGGTTGGGAAAAATGTCAGAATAATGGCGACAGGAGATCCAAGAAGACATAACTAAAGCCGATCGATGGAGAGAAAATTCCAAGAGGCTCAGGAATGAAAGATGCCCTAGAAAGGAGTTTGTTATAAGCCCAAAATGACAAAAGAGAATTAAAGGCGAGAGTAGCAAAACTTGAAAAATCACTTCATCAGCATAGAAATCGTAATTCTGTGGTTGAATTGAAGGCAAGTTTGAGCAAGATTGAATAAATGAAAAGAAAGATAGAAGAACTAGAGTCTACATTACAAAGCTGTGAGCTCCAGGTAGAGCTTCTTGATTGAGTGAGGAACGTTGGAAGGAATAGCTTCACCATTCTCAAAATCAAGTTAGGAACAGATATTACATTATGGGTGAAGTCGTGGCTTAGATTAGGGAGGTAGCCGATCATTTACAGATTTTGGCGATTCAAGCCGACATGCTAAGTGTGAAGTATGAGCTAGAATAGATCGGGGTCAAGAGTTGGCTTCGTTGCTTAGAGAAGTTAAAACTTTGAGCATTAGGGTAAAGCCATATTTGTAATCTATTTTATGTAAAGGATTTTGTTTTCTAATAAAGTTTTTCAATGGAATTGAATCAGAATCGAAGCCTTTTTGCATTCATTTCATCTATTCACATTACATCACATCATGTGCATTAAGTTTCATGGAAAGACTCTAATTAATTAAAATCATTTTAAAATTAATCTGGAAACCAACAAAAACTTACCAACCAAGCATCATTACGGTACCCAAGCAAAGACAAAAGACATGGATCAAAGATTGGAAAGACTTGAACAACTCCAAAAGGAGATACAAGGTAAACTAAAATTACAAATGTAAGAGTAACTGGCTAAAATCTAGCAAGACATGATGGACCGAATGTCGGAGTCCCAAAGAAATATGATGACTCAGTTGACCCAACTACTGACTAGAGGAATAGATAAAGGAAAAGCCCTCATGGGTAATGCTGAAGAAGATAATGAGGAACCTCTCTATTTGCCGGGTTTTACTCCAACACAGCCTGAGATGTATCCTCGAAGAACATTCGTCGTGATTAGGCTTCAACAATTTCAGGATGGTGTTTCGATGCCGATGAATTTTTAACCTGGATCAGGTTCTAACCTAGGAGATAACCTAGTTAATCCTGTTATCCCTGACTTAGATGAAATGGCAGAAAAGGAAAGGACAATTACAGAATTGCCAAAGCAATTAGTGGACCGATGTAAATAGTTGGAGGAAAAATTCAAGGCAATGGAAAACACTAATAGCCAACATGGTATCGATGTTAAGGATCTGAGTTTGGTCCCAGATCTAGTGCTTCCCCATAAATTCAAAATGCCAGAATTCGAAAAGTACAATGGGACCAGTTGCCCCGAAGCTCACATCACCATGTTTTGTAGATGGATGACGGGGTATGTTAACAACGATCAACTACTGATACATTACTTCCAAGACAGTCTGGCGGGAACAGCATCCAAATGGTACAACCAATTGAGCCGTGCTAGGATTGGTTCCTAGAGGGTCTTAGCAAAAGCATTCATGAAGCAGAATAGTCACATAACGTATATGGCCCCTGATAGAATTACTTTACAAAACATGGAGAAAAAACCAAGTGAGAGTTTCAAGTAATATGCACAGAGATGGAGGGAAGTTTCCATACAAATGCAGCCACCGCACCTAGAAAAAAAACTACAATGCTCTTTATCAACACCCTAAAAGCCCTGTTCATCACTCATATGATAGGAAGCGCTACAAAAAGTTTTTCAGACATAGTGATGACCGAAAAAATGATCGAGAATGCAATAAGAGTGGAAAAATAGATGCAGGAGAGAGTAACAAAAGTTAACCTCGAGAAAAAGAAAAATGAGGTGAGCGACACAAACACATATAACAAGGGTTACTCAAGATCGATTACTGTAAATCAGCAAAGAGCTGTGGCCACTGGTCAACAAGGTTCATCAAGGCAGGAGTCTGGCACAAAGCAAAACACTGAGAAGCTCCAATTTACACCAATCCCTATGACATATAGGGAGCTATATCAAAGCTTATTTGATGCACACGTGGTGCCCCTTTTACCTGAAACCATTACAGCCTCCATATCCCAAATGGTACAATGGGAGCGCTTAATGTGACTACCATGCAGGAATTTTGGGGCATTCAATAAAAAACTGCACTTCCTTTAAGAAAGTAGTCTAAAGACTTATTAAAATAGGGATTATGAAATTTGATGATGCATCTAGTGCCGAAAATCCACTACCCAATCACATTGATAATGGGGTTAATGCGATAGACGGAAAGGTGGGGAAAAGAATCAAGATCGATATTATAGAGGTAGAAACTCCTTTGAGATGGGTTTGAAAGGAAATGGTAAAAAGGGGGTTGAACACTTCGAATCCTGAAGGGAGTTGTGAAAACTCGAGGAACTACTATGAGTTCCATCATGAAGAAGGGCACAAGATCCAAGAATGCGTAGATTTCAGAGCCTTGGTGTAAGGTCTGATGGACAATAAAGAGATAGAGTTCTGTGAAGAAGCTAAAGAGGAGGGAAGTATATGCGCATCATAATCAACAATGAAGGTCCCAAAATTCAATCGTCCTGTGGTCATCATTTCATGACCTAAAAATAACGAAGCTAGAGTATAGGCGACACCAAAGATCATAATTCAAAAACTGACTATTTTTTCTTATCAGGATAGCAAAAGGGTCCCCTAGAATTACGATTGTAACGTGAAAATCCCAAGAAAGGAGAACTCCGCCAGCACTTCAAAAGAGGATCAAGATGTAGGTTTTATACGCGTAGTGGAAGGTGTTTTGATAAAATACCACTAGGGGTTATGAGATCCATTAAAGCTCTGCACATCACGACCAGATGCAAAGGATACACATTGCTAGGGGTCCTGATCGACAATGGATCGGCGCTGAACGTATTGCCACTATCTACACTTAATAGGTTACAGGTGGATAGCTCACACGTGAAGGTATGCCAGAATATAGTGAGGGCGTTTGATGGCATAGAAAGGGGGTCATTGGAAGAATCAAAATACCTTTATTGATTGGCCCAACTACCTATGAGGTGGATTTCCTAGTGATGGATATCAAGCCCTCCTACAATTGCTTATTGGGAAGACCTTAGATACATTCGGCTGAGGCAGTGCCTTTGTCCCTACATCAGAAGTTGAAGCTAGTATTAGAAGGTCGACTGGTGACGATAAATGCCGAAGAGGATATTATCGCAACCACAACTAGTGATGCACCTTACTTAAAGGCAAATGATGAGGCAATCGAATATTCTTTCCGGTCTTTAGAGTTTGTGAATGCCACATTCATTACTGAGAGGAACAGGATTCCAGTGCCTAAAATATCTAGGGCTACCAAGATGGTATCACAGCTGATGGTAGAAAAGGGAGCTTTACCAAGAAAAGGACTCGAGAGACATCTTCAGGGAAGACTTGAGGCTCCAATACTAAAGGACAAGCATGACCGCTTTGGCTTAGGGTACAAGCCAGATGCGAGACAAAGAAGGAATGAGCTAGAAAAGAGGTAGGAAAGAAGAAGGGCACGTGTCAATGGGGAAGAAATCAAATGGGAACCAATGATATTCCCCCATATATCCAAAACTTTCATATCGGGAGGGATTATTCATCCCGAGCGAAGGACGCCAAGGAAAGAAAGTGTTGAAGAAATGTTGGGAAATGTTCGCATCAATGCCATACATGAAGAAATCATTGAATGGGGGACCTTGTCAGATATCTTCCCTTATGAACCTAGGAGTGTTCTGAATAATTGGATTGCAGAAGAAATTCCTGTAGTTTTTAGAGCTTACACAAAGTAATGTTCAAAACACATTTGTTGCTTTAAGCCTAGAAGCAATAAGAATTCCTTTGTGAAATAGGCTTATGTCCAAACATCGTTATGAAATACATATTTGATATTTTTTTAAGTAAATATTCTTTCGTTCTTTTAGATTCTTTCTTTTTGGATTCTTTCATTGTTTCTATACAAGTAATTATGTTAGATTCTTTCATTCCTTGGACCTATTTCTAAATAATTCTTTCATTCCATTCATAATCATATCATACAAATAATTATTCTTAAATTTATTCATTTTTTGTATATTCCTTTGTATCTACGACAAGTCCCCGAATATCAACAACATGAGTAACGCTGCTAGGGAATTAGTCCTCCTTTTGAGCAAGACATGTGTTTAAAGGGATCCTAGGACTTTGAAGATGACATAGACTGTGGTTTATCTCCGGACCTATTAAGAATGGTAAAACAAGAGGAAAAATAAATTTTGCCTCATGAAGAGACAGTAAAGAGTGCGACCTTGGAAGAGGGAAAGGAAGTGAAAATTGGAACGTGCATAATCGAAGAAACGAAACGAGACCTCATAGAATTACTTCAAGAATTCAAAGATGTCTTTCGTGGTCATACCAAGATATGCCTGGGTTGAGCACCGATATTGTTGTATACTGCCTCCCCATAAAAGAGGATTGCAGGCTGGTTCAGCAAAAGCTCCGGAGAATGAGGCCTGACATTATGCTAAAAATAAAAAGGAAGTCAAAAAGCAGTTTGATGTCGGATTTTTGCAGGAAGTCAAATACTCAGAATAGGTAGCCAACATTGTGCCTCTCCCTAAGAAAGATGGGAAGGTACGAATGTGTGTAGATTATAGAGACTTAAATAAGGCCAGCCCGAAAGACAATTCTCCCTTGCCTCACATTGATACTCTAGTAGACAATACGGTAGGCCATTCATTGTTTTTTCATGGATGGTTTCTTGAGATATAATCAAATAAAAATGCATCCTGAAGACATGGAAAAGACTACCTTCATAACCTTGTGGGGTACATTTTGTTATAAGGTGATGCCATTTGGACTGAAAAATGCAGGAGTGACATATCAAAGGGCCATGGTGACCTTGTTCCATAATATGATGCACAAAGAAATTGAAGTTTATGTCGATGATATGATCGTAAAATCTCGAACAGAAATGGAACATATCCAAGTTTTGAGGAAGTTATTCTTGAGACTGAGGAAATTCCAATTAAAGCTCAATCCAACAAAATGTACTTTTGGAGCTAGATCAAGAAAATTGTTGGGCTTCATAGTCAGCGAGAAGGGAATTGAGATAGACTCAGACAGGGTCCTAGCTATATAATAATTGCCTCCGTCGCACACTTAAAAAGAAGTTCGAGGTTTTCTTGGAAGGCTAAATTACATCACTCAATTTATTTCACAATTAAATGAGAAATGTGATCCCATATTTCGTCTTCTTAAGAAACACAATCCAAGCATGTGGGATGATGAGTGCCAGAAAGCTTTTGATAAGGTTAAACAGTACTTGTCGAGTCTTTCAATATTGTCACCTTCATGCCGAGATAGGCAATTAATATTGGATTTGACAGTGTTTAGCAACTCTATGGGATGTGTGCTGGGTCAACAAGATGATTCAGGAAGAAGAGAAAGGGTGATATACTACCTCAGTAAGAAATTCACTGAGTGTGAAATGAGATATTCACCAATTGAGAAATTTTGTTGTGCCTTGATGTGGACGAGTCGGAGGTTGAGGCAATACATGCTATACCATACAACCTGGCTAATCTCAAAGTTGGACCCTCTAAAATATATGATGGAGTCAATCACTTTGAATGGAAGGATGGCTAGATGGAAAATTATGCTATCTAAATTTGACATAGTTTATGTGAGCCAAAAAGTCATGAAAGAAAGCACAGTAGCAGATTTTCTGGCCAGCAGAGCTCTAAAAGAGTATGAGCTTCTGAACTTTGACTTTTCCAATGAAGAACTAATGTACGCAGCAGCTACTGAAGAAGACACTATAAAAGATCACCTTTGGAAATTAAACTTCGACGGAGCATCAAATGCTGTAGGAAATAGAATTGAGGCTGTCTTGGTATCCCTAAATGGAGATCATTATCTATTCACATGCAAATTGGACTTTGATTGTACAAATAATATGGCAGAATATGAAGCATGTATCATGGGACTCCGTGCAGCAAGAGAACGCAAAATTAGAGCGTTGGAAGTATATGGAGATTCTGCACTGGTGATCTACCAACTAAAAGGTGAATAGGAGACAAGGGACCATAAATTAATTAATTATCGAAGGATAGCCTTGGGTGTAATTGAGGAGTTTGATGATATAACTTTCAATTATCTCCCGCAAGACGAAAACCAAATAGCAGATGCTTTGGCTACTTTGGCTTTCATGATCAAAGTGAGCAAACAAAAGGATGCAAAACCCATTCAAATGAGTATTTACGAGGCCCCAGCTCATTGTTACAATATGGATGAAGAAGAAAGAGATGATCACCCCTGGGACCACGATAAATTACGATACATAAGAAATCGTGAATACCCGGACCAGACAATCAAGAACGATAAAAGGACGTTGAGAAGACTAGCCTGTGACTATGTCTTAGACGGGGAGATCTTGTACAAAAGAAGAAAGGATCATGTACTATTAAGATGTGTGGACACTGTTGAAGCTAAGAAAATTCTGGAAGAATTCCACAAGGGTGTTTGTGGAACACACGCTAATAGTTTCACAATGGCTAGACAAATTATGAGATTCAGGTACTATTGGTCTACCATGGAAGGAGACTGCATCAATTATGCTAAGAGATGTCATAAATGCCAAATTTATGGAGACAAATTCATGTACCTCCTTCGCCTTTGCATGTTATGACTTCCCCATGGCCTTTCTCTATGTAGAGCATGGATGTCATCGGACTGATCTCTCCAAAAGCTTCAAATGGGCATCGGTTCATCTTTGTAGTTATCGACTATTTCACCAAGTGGGTAGAGGCTGCTTTATATGCCAGTGTTACTAAGTCGGCAGTCAGCAGATTCCTAAAAAAGGAAATCATATGTCGATATGGAATGCCTGAGAGGATCATATCCAACAATACATTAAATTTGAACAACAGCACTATAGCAGAGGTTTGCAGTAAATTCAAGATCAAACACCACAATTCATCCCCGTATCGTCCAAAAATGAATGGTGTAGAGGAAGCATCCAATAAAAACATTAAGAAGATTGTGGGAAAAATGGATGAAACTTATAAGGATTGACACGAGAAGTTACCATTTGCTCTCTATGCTTATCGAACATCTATCAGAACTTCCACCGGGGCAACACCTTTCTCATTGGTTTATGGAATGGAGGCGGTTTTACCCATTGAAGTATAGATACCTTCCTTTCTAGTTTTGTCAGAGCTAAAGTTAGATGAAGCAGAATGGATCCAGTCTTGATATGATCAGTTGAACTTGATTGAGGAAAAGAGGCTAAGAGCTATTTGTCATGGTCAAATGTACCAAAAACGAATGATACGAGCTTATGACAAAAACGTTCACCTAAGAGAATTTCACGAGGGGGACCTGGTATTGAAAAAGATCCTCCCCATACAAAAAGATTTCAGAAGGAAATGGATGCCAAATTGGGAAGGACCTTATATGGTAAAAAAGGCTTTCTTTGGAAGAGCACTGATTTTGATCGAAATGGATGGGAAAATGTAACACCCCAAACCCGGCCCAAACACTACAACCGGATCTGGTATGTCACTAAGGAGATTTTATAAAACTTGTGGCACTTTGGAAAAACAATTATCAGGTCTAAACATTTATACCGAAAACTTAATAATTTATAAGTTCATATAAGTTATAAAATGCCTTGGTGATTTTCAAATAAAATTTGAAATTTGTTACATGCCTTAACTTAATTTAAACATAAAATTTAAATGTTTACTAATAATAAAACCCAACATAAAACCCAAAATGATAAAGTCTACTAGTCCATGGCCTTATTACATTGAAATTTAAAACTCATTAAATAAAAATATAAAATAATAAACTAAAGTCTTTTCTTTTCTGAATCCAAATGTTCTTTTGCATGGCCACCTTGCGCTCCTCTCCAGCCCGGTCCGAAGCACTAGGTGCTACCTGAAAAATGTTAAATAATAGGTTGAGTCGCGAGACTCAGTGTGTAACCCTCATGCACCATTAGATTTGGGCCTTAGCCCACGTAAGTAGAATATGATTAATATATATAACAAAACTTATGCAAGCCCAACCCAAATCCTAGGTTTCCATCTGCTACACGCCACCCTTACCTGCCATTCACACCATTGGGGATTTCTACAATCAACCTACACCGTTACACGCCATTGATGGCACTCATGCTGCTCATCGTCAGATCATGGCCATAGCCACTACAACAGGTTATGGCAAAAGCCACTACAGCAGTCACTGGTGAAAGCCTTCTAGCAGTCACGGCAAAAGCCGCTACAACAGAATACTTCCCTTTTCATCAAACCCAACCCCATGCAATCACAGAAAATCGACATACTCATATAATTTAATCAGAACATTCACTTAGAATGACATGGATCACTAACCTGGTGATTCGCTTTTACCCTCCTCGGGTTTTCAACAGCCTTGCCGATATTTCGGCATTTTACAGAATATTACAGATTTATAACATATTTAATCAAGCAATCTAAATAGTGTGGAAGTGTTACAGACCTGATATTGCGTAGTTTTACACCCTTAGTCAATATCCTTACTATCTGGATCTACAACCCTTAGTCTAAAACCTTGCTCAAAAGCCAAAAAAACACGAAGATTTGGGCTCCCTACATTCGGCCAAGGATAATTTACACATTAAAATCAATAGATCTCTTTACCTTAAAATCCCAAAAGTAACACGATTCGAGTGTTACTAAACTATGACTTAGAGATCTACGCGATAGACTCCTCTTCAAATCCCGGAATACCGAAAATAAGAGAAAATAAGAGATTAGTTTCTAAATGGCTATTCGACTAGAGACTTTGAAAAATCGGAAAAGATTTGGATCTCTCGAATCAATACTTACCTAAGATTTCCTTTAGATTTTGGCATAGCGAGATACCCAGTGATTTCGGCAATCACAGGAGGCGAGATCTCACAATTTGACTTTGTGAAAATCCGAAAAAGATGAACTGATGTGGTTTGGCTAAAAGAAAAGTGAAAAGAAAGCAAAAAGAGGTTTGAAGATTCGGCTAAAGTGTCTGAAAAAGATGAGAAAGGAGTTGTCAGAGGATTCGGCCTAATGGAAAAAGTAAAGAAAGAAAAATTTAAAAGGGAGAATGAAGTGGGGATTTCGGCAGAGAAAAGAAAAAGATGATGAGAACCTGACAGCAAATTTTGGCACATACTTCTGCCTATACTAAACCGATTCTCTCCCCCCTGTAGTTGAGTTTCGACCAACTCTGTAACCCAAAAGATAGCTCATATCCTTTTCCCTTATCTTGATCTACTGACTCATTCAAAAGAGACTTAATTAGCTCCAACTCCTCATTCTTTATCAACATAAAATCCACATATTTTAAATACTAAAAATCTCCTAAATAATAGCCTTGTTGTCGTCCCCCCTAAGGCTCCCTGTAAGTGCTGAATTTGGCCCTATAACTTGGGCTCCAAACGGCCACAAATTGGGCCTCTTCCCTTGCCTATTGACGCCAATCATAGCCCTCCTTTACTGCGCCCCTAGCTGCTGAGCCACAAGCCCAGTATATCAACTAAATTACCCAAAACTTTATTTTAAGCCTTAGAGTGTTTAAACAAAATATTTAATCAAGGCCCCAGCCCAAACCTGAGCCCCATTTTCACCCCAAATTCTCAAATTAACATATTAAGCAAACACCACATAAAATGCACAGGCCCAGAACTTTAGGATGTTACAGTTCTACCCCTTTAAATAAAATTTCGGCCTTGAAATTTACCTGATCAGAAAAGATGGGGATATTATTGTCGCATAACATCCTCTGGCTCCCACGTTGCCTCTTCTGTGCCATGATTCCGCCAAAAAACTTTGACTAAAGGGACGGACTTCCTTCTCAACACTTTTATGTCTCGATCCAAGATTTGCGCTGGTTCCTCCTCAAAAGACAAATCTGGCCTTACTTCAATCTCTTCCACCAGAACTACGTGCGATGGATCAGAATGATAATGTCTTAGCATCGAGACATGAAACACGTCATGTACCTGTTCCAACTCTGAAGGCAACTCTAAATGATAAGCCACTAGGCCCACAGGTTCTAGTACCCGATAAGGCCCAATAAACCATAGACTTAACTTAACCTTCTGTCCAAACCTCATCACCTTCTTCTATGGAGATACCTTCAAAAAGACTTGGTCTCCTACTTCAAATTTCACCTTCTTCCGCTTTAGATCCACATAAGATTTTATCGATCAGACGCTTCCTTCAATCGAGCCCGTATTAACTTCACTTTCTCCTCTATTTTCGAAACTAATTCTGGACCCAACACCTGACGTTCACCTAACTCCATCCAACAAGTTGGGGTACGACATCTCCTTCCATATAATGCTTCATAAGGCACAATCTGAATACTAGCTTGATAACTGTTATTGTATGCGAATTTCACCAAAGGTAAATACTCCTTCCAACTGCCCCTAAAGTCAATGATGCAGCCCCTCAGCATATCCTCCAAGATCTGAATTACCTCTCGGGTGACCATCGATACGTGGGTGGCAATACTAAAGTCTAACCTTGTTCCCATTGCTTGATGAAGAGCCTTCCAGAATCGGGATGTGAACCTAGGGTCCCTATCCGATATGATCGACACCGGTACACCATGCAATCTTAGCACCTCATCCACATACAACTTAGCCAACTTTTGTAAAGAATAGTCAACCGAACCGGTATGAAGTGAGCCGACTTTGTCAAACGATCCACAATCACCCAAATCGAATCCTTCTTAATGGGCGTAAGAGGTAACCCACTAACAAAATCCATCGTGATCCTTTCCCACTTCCACTGCGGAATCTTGACCGGCTGCAACAACCCCGAAGGCAACTGGTGTTTTGCTTTCACCTGCTAGCACATCAAACACTTACCCACGAATTTCGTTACCTCTCGCTTCAGACCTGGCCACCAAAATTGCTCTCGCAAATCCGATACATCTTAACTTCTCCAGGATGCATAGCATATGGACTACTATGCACCTCCCGCAGAATCATCTGCCTTAACTCCACATCCTTCGACATACAGACTCTCTCCCGAAAACATAAAACTCCATCACAATTCAAGCTATAGTCCTCTACTTCACCATTCTACACTTGTCGGATCCGAGTACTTAAGACATCATCCAGAAGTTGCTTCTCCTTGATCTGACTTGTCCACATTAGTCTTACTTGTAGTTCAGCTACCAAACTGTCATTCTCATACAGGCTAAGATGAGCGAACATCGCTCTTAAATCCGTTATCGCCTTTCTACTCAACGCATCTGCCACCACGTTAGCCTTGCCCGGGTGGTACTCAATCAACAGTCATAGTGCTTTAACAGCTCGATCCACCTTTTCTGCCTTAGGTTCAACTCCTTTTGAGTAAGGAGGTACTTTAAGCTCTTGTGGTCAGTATAAATAACTGACTTCTCCCTGTACAAGTAGTGTCTCTAGATCTTCAGTGCAAACACTACTGCCGCCAATTCTAAATTATGATTAGGATAGTTCAACTCATGCGGTCTTAACTGTCGAGATGCATAAGCAACCACTTTTCCATCTTGCATCAACACACACCCTAACCCTGTGTGTGACGCATCACAGTAGACGGTAAATTCTTTTCCTACCTCTGGCTGAATTAACACCGGTGCTTCTGTCAGAATTCTCTTCAACTTCTCAAAGCTCTCCTGCTATTTGTTGGTCCATACAAACGATACTCCCTTCCTCAACAACTTAGTTAAGGGTGCCACTATCAATGAGAACCCTTCAACAAACCTTCTGTAGTACCCGGCCAATCCTAAAAAACTTTAAACTTCTGCCACAGACTTCGGCGGTTTCCAATCCAATATGAATTATATCTTCTGAGGGTCCATCCTAATTCCCTCTGCAGAAACCACATGTCCTAAGAAAGTTACTTCCCTTAGCCAAAACTCACATTTACTGAATTTTGTGAACAACTGCTTCTCCCTTAGAGTTCGCAACACCATGCAAAGATGTTCGTCATGCTCCTCCTCAGACTTAGAATAAACCAGGATATTGTTGATGAACATCACGACAAACCGATCAAGATATGGTTGAAACACTCGGTTCATCATATCCACGACGAACAACATCACCAAGAACTCATAATGTCCGTACCGAGTTTGAAACGCCATTTTATGAATGTCTCCTTCTTTTACCCTTAACTGATGATATCTCGACCTTAAGTCAATCTTAGAAAAGACCGAAGCTCCCTTGAACTGATCGAACAGGTCATCGATCCTTGGCAGTGGGTACTTGTTCTTAATTATTAGCTTATTCAGTTGACGGTAGTCCACGCACATATGCATGGATCCATCCTTTTTCTTCACGAATAGGACCGGCGCTCCCCATAGAGACACACTCGGTCAAATAAACCCTCAATCCAACAATTCTTAGATCTGAGCTTTGAGCTCCACCAACCTCTTCAGTGCCATTCTATAAGGAGCAATGGACATCGAGGTGTACCCAAAAATAGCTCGATTCCAAACTTCACTTCGCGATCCGGGGGTAATCCTGGAAACTCCTCCGAAAAACATCCATAAAATCCTTGACTATTCGAACCTCATCGACAGTCACTTTCTTAGATCCAATGCACTGATAAAGGCTAGAAACGCGTGACATCCCTTCTGAATCATCTTAACAGCTTTCAATGCCAAAACTACGTGGGACAAATAGTTCCTTCTTTCTCCTAACACAACCACCTCCCCGCCTTCCGAGGTACTCAACACCATACGCTTAGTCTCACAATCCAACTTAGCACGATGCTTAGTCAACCAATCCGTTCCTAAGATAAGGTCAAACTCTCCAAACAGTAATTCCATTAAGTCTGCCGAGAACACTACCCCTTGAGTCTCTAAAGGTACATCCCTAAACAGTTTGTCCACTACCCTGGATTGTCCTAAAGGACTAACCACATTCATTTTCCTAGTAGTTGTTTCAGAGTCTATACTTAGGGTCTCAGATACTGAACATGCAACATAGGAATGGGTTGACCAATATCAATCAAGGCAAAAGAGGGTTATCAGTAATAAAAAACGTACCGGTTATAACATCCGGTGCGTCACCATCCTCCCGTCGGTGAGCTGCATAAACTAGACCCGGCTGCCTCGCGTCTACATTACCTGCACCCCTACCAGGTGCTCCACGACCCCGAGCAGACCCATTTCCTCCTCTAGCTACGCCACGACCCCTTGGTCTAGGCTGATCACCTCTCCTAGTCTGATCAGAACCTCGGCCCGTTGGCTATACCCGATCCACCTGAGGACAGTCCTTAATCAGATGCTCTGTGGATCCACACTTAAAGCATCCACCGATTTTCATTCTACACTCCTCATAATGTGCTTTCCCACATAAAGGACATGATCGATTCTGGCCCGTCGGAGAACGAGCTGGCCCATCAGACCTAGGTATTTTCTGAAAATTCCCAGATGGTCCTGACGGCCCAAAACTTCTCTTATTCCTACCCCGATCCTTATCTCTCTCTTGTCTTTCAGCCCATTTCACCTCCTCAGCTATCTTAACCTTATCCACTAAAATAGTAAAAACTCTCTCTCGCTGAGGTGCTATCAGAACCCTTAACTCATTTCGCAGCCCATCCTCGAACCGAACACAATGTTCATACTCCGTTGCAACTATTCCTCGAGTGTAGCGGCTCAAGCGCACAAACCCTGCCTCATATTCAGCCACAGACTTACTTCCCTACACCAAGTTCAAGAATGCCTTCCTTTGTGCATCCATATAGCTGGCCCCAACATACCTTCCCTGGAATGACTCCTTAAAGACGTCCTAGTCAATCCGGTCTGCGGTAGTACCCTCCTTCACTGTGAGCCACCACTAATAAGCCTCGTCTCGAAGAAGAGACACGACCCCCTAAAACTCCCAAAAACTCCCAGTCAATCCGTTGCTTCTAACCAGTACTCAGCGGCATTAGGAGCTACCCCAGAAACTCCCCTAAACATCTCTGCTCCGTTGGCTCGGAGTCGTTCAGACACAGACTTCCGACCTCCTGAACCCATACTTGCCCCAGCAACTCTCTCTAGAATCCATAACATTGCCTGAGACACTGCATCATCTCCACCCGTTTGGTCTTGAAATTCTCTCTCCACAGCTGACAGTTCCGGCATCTCGTTTCTTGACCCGTGGCTAGACCCTATTGGTTCGGACACGGTCATCCTACCCCTACCACTACCATGCGGCGGACGTCCTCGACCCCTTGTACTCATTCTTTCGATCGACGTTTATCTGATTAGAAATTTTATGATTTATTAGCTTTTCTTCCACTGATTAACCACAAACAGTCTTATGAACAGTAGCTTTAAGAGTGGTGCTTTCGAATTCACAACATGTCTCAGAATTCAGTCTCAAGTCTACTACCCTAATTCAGAGAATCTCATTCACAATCAGCATACAGAGGCATTTATAAACTTACATTCATCACCTAGGGTATTTTCATCATTTCACTACCTAAGGGTATTTTCGTAATTTTAACCTACAGGGGTATTTTCGTGATTTTTCAAAATAAGGTGTCTTGGTGATTTTACAAAATAGGGGTATTTTGGTAATTTTGTAATCTGGGGGTATTTCGATAATTTTTTTGTAATCCAGGGGTATTTTGATAATTTTGTAATCTAGGGGTATTTCGGTAATTTTGTAAATCAGAGGTGTTTTAGTCATTTCACAAATCAGGGGTAACTTAGTAATTTTTTTTTTACAAACCAAGGGTACCTTGGTCATTTTCCAAAACTAGGGAAATTTTTACGAATCAAGGGTAATTTGGTGATTTCAAAACTAGGGTTTACTTTAGGATTTTACAAAGCAATTGGTTTGGTCCTTTCGGGTTTTAATTATAAGTTTTGGCACATCAACACGTCCTCATGGTTAGGGTGAGCAGTCACTACGCACAGGTAGGATTCGGTGAAGAGGAGGTGAGTCACTAGATTGCTTAAATACCAAGCTCTCCACGAATTCAATCCTAGACATGCGTATACTGTTGCCATACCCTAACTCGGCGACTAGTTCACGAGTTTGTTTGGATAAATTAAGTCTTATGGAATTTAAGAAGTTGTTTAAGCTAAGCCTATAGTCCATCAAAGTCTAATTAAACTAGCCTACGTCCCATAAAGCCCACATATATATATATATATATATATATCACACAATGGTTTAGAGTACTTACCTGGCGGACTTGGGCCGGAGACGCAGGAGCCATGCCGCTAACAAACCTATTATCATTTATAAACATGCATGTTTCAAAAGCCCATTTCTAGAAAACGTTTTGAGCCCAAAGACCCTCAAAGTCGAGTTTTGAACAGGCTCTGATACCAAAATGTAACACCCCAAACCCGGCCCAAACACAACAACCTGATCTGGTATGTCACTAAGGAGATTTTATAAAACTTGTGGCACTTTGGAAAAAAATTATCAGGTCTAAACATTTATACCAAAAACTTAATAATTTATAAGTTCATATAAGTTATAAAATGCCTTGGTGATTTTTAAATAAAATCTGAAATTTGTTACATGCCTTAACTTAATTTAAACATAAAATTTAAATGTTTACTAATAATAAAACCCAACATAAAACCCAAAATGATAAAGTCTACTGGCCCATGGCCTTATTACATTGAAATTTAAAACTCATTAAATAAAAATATAAAATAATAAACTAAAGTCTTTTCTTTTCTGAATCCAAATGTTCTTTTGCATGGCCACCTTGCGCTCCTCTCCAGCCCGGTCCGAAGCACTAGGTGCTACCTGAAAAATGTTAAATAATAGGTTGAGTCGCGAGACTCAGTGTGCAACCCTCATGCACCATTAGATTTGGGTCTTAACCCCAGAGTAAGAATATGATTAATATATATAACAAAAATTATGCAAGCCCAACCCAAATCTTAGGTTTCCATCCGCTACACGCCACTTCTTACGCCATTCACACCATTGGGGATTTCTACAATCAACCCACATCGCTACTACGCCATTGATGGTAGTCATCTTTGCTCATCGTCGGATCATGGCGTAGCCACTACAACAGTCATGGCAAAACTACAATAGGTCTGTGCGAAAGTCACAGTCACGGCGAAAGCCGCTACAACAAGTCACGGTAAAAGCCGCTACAACAGAATACTTCCCCTTTCATCAAACCCAACCCCATGCAATCATAGAAAATTGGCATACTCATATCATTTGATCAGAACATTCACTTAGAATGACATGGATCACTAACCTGGTGATTCGCTTTTACCATCCTCGGGTTTTCAACAGCCTTGCCGATATTTCGGCATTTTACAGAATATTACAAATTTATAACAGATTTAATCAGGCAATCTAAATAATGTGGAAGTGTTACAGACCTGATATCGCGTAGTTTTACACCCTTAGTCAATATCCTTACTATCTGGATCTACAACCCTTAGTCTAAAACCTTGCTAAAAAGCCAAAAAAACACAAAGATTTGGGCTCCCCTACATTCGGCCAAGGATTAATAAATACCCGAATTTACACATTAAAATCAATAGATCTCCTTACCTTGAAATCCCGAAAGTAACACGATTTGAGTGTTACAAAACTATGACTTAGAGATCTGCGCGATAGACTCCTCTTCAAATCCCGTAATGCCGAAAATAAGAGAAAACAAGAGATTAGTTTCTAAATGGCTATTCGACTAGAGACTTTGAAAAACTGGAAAGATTTGGATCTCTCGAATCAATACTTACCTAAGATTTCCTTCAAATTTAGGCACAAGCAGATGCCCCATAGTGATTTCGGCAATCACAGGAGACGAGATCTCACGATTTTGACTTTTTTGAAATTCTCAAAAAAGATGAACTGATGTAGTTTCGGCTAAAAAGAAAAGTGAAAAGAAAGCAAAAAGAGGTTTGAAGATTTGGCTAAAGTGTTTGAAAGAGATGAGAAAGGAGTTGTCAGAGGATTCGGCCTAATGGAAAAAGAAAAGAAAGAAAAATTTGAGAGGGAGAATGAAGCGGGGGTTTCGGCAGAGAAAAGAAAAAGATGATGAGAACCTGACAGCAAATTTTGGCACATACTTCTACCTATACTAAACCGATTCTCTCCCCCCTGTAGTTGAGTTTCGACCAACTTTGCAACCCAAAAGATAGCTCATATCATTTTCCCTTATCTTGATCTACTGACTCATTCAAAAGAGACTTAATTAGCTCCAACTCCTCATCCTTTATCAGCATAAAATCCACATATTTTAAATACTAAAAATATCTTAAATAATAGCCTTGTTGCTGTCCCCCCTAAGGCTCTCTGTAAGTGCCAAATTTGGCCCTATAACTTGGGCTCCAAACGGCCACAAATTGGGCCTCTTCCCTTGCCTATTGACGCCAATCATAGCCCTCATTTACTGTGCCCCTATCTGTTGAGCCACAAGCCCAGTATATCAACTAAATTACCCAAAACTTTATTTTAAGCCTTAGAGTGTTTAAACAAAATATTTAATCAAGGCCCCAGCCCAAACCTAAGTGCCATTTTCACCCCAAATTCTCAAATTAACATATTAAGTAAACACCACATAAAATGCACAGGCCCATAACTTTAGGATGTTACAGAAAAACTTGCTCAATCCTATAAATTCGGATTCAGTCAAGAAGTACTATACTTAAAGAGGAAAAGAGGCCAAAGTGAAAACCCGCAAAGGGCATTTTGAGACTTTCTAAAAAAAACAACAACAACAACAACGGAGAGGCCAAGGTGAAAACTCGCAAAGGGCGCCTTGAGACCAAAAAGGTTTTGAGTCAAAAACCCGAAAAGGACAGCTCAAATTAAAGATTGGGCATGCAGTGATCTTGCTATACTTGAATTAAGAAGATGGAGAGATGTTACATCTTGGGGCATCAACAGAGTACTCTTGATCTCCTAAACACATATTGAGGTTAAAATGGTCTTCAAAGAGTTCGTACAAAGATGCTCAGGCTGCGATAACTCGGGACTTATCTTTTCCCCTCGTTATTTTGTATTCCAGCAATGTTTGCTTTCTTTAATCAACCAATTCTTTTCAGATTGTTGTTTTGTCCATCATTATAATCATTTTCAAGCATTTTGCATTGAAATAACGATTAATGGACTAATAATACTTTCACAAAAGGAGTTTTGCATATTACTCTGGAAGATTCTAAAAAGTACAAGAACCTGAAACATGACTATTATTTAGAACTCACCAAACCTAAGGGTTAGAAATGTTTGAGAAAGAAAACTCTAAATAGTGACTATTTTTTCGAATTTTCTGTCAAAAATATCGGCTGAACAAGGGACAAGCTATTACGTCAGTGATAAAATCTTGAAGAACAATGAGCAATGACAACCCAGACATTAAAAAAGGGATCATTCTCATGACATTCTACATTCATACAAATATCATCCATAACACATTAAGTTAGGAGCATTCGATTCATTCTGATCATTGCATCCTAATCATTATGCATAAGTAGAGGTCCATAAATCAATTCTATAGGTCATGTTCCCCAGAGGACGGTGTAATAAGATTGGTGAATCCATAAATCCCATACCCCTGAAGTTGTATTGGGATGAATTGAAGTCAAGATAACAAATTTTATTCCCCTGAAGCTGCAGTGGACCAGATTAAAGCTATGAATCCACAAGTTCTATACCTCTAAAGTTGCAGTAGGTCAGATCAAATCCACCATGGTGAATCTCATCTCCCTAAAGGTGTAGTGGAGTAGATTGAAGCCACCAGCCTTATCTCCCTGAAGTTACAGCGGAGCAGACTGAAGACAGTGAATCTTATTTCCCTGAAGATGCAGTGAAACAGATTGAAGCTACAAATTGGCGAATCTTATCTTCTTGAAGTTGCAGTGGAGCAGATTGAAGCCATTAACCTTATCTCCCTGAAGTAACAGTGGAACAAGTTAAAGATAGCGAATCTTATCCCTTGAAGTTGCAGTGGAGCAGATAAAAGCTATGAGTTACAAGTCTCATACCTCTAAAGTTGCAGTAGGTCGGAAGTAGGTATGGCTAATCTTATTTCCCTAAAGTTGCAGTGGAGCAGATTAAAGCCACAAATCTTATCTCCCTGAAGTTGCAGTTGAGTAGATTGAAGCCATAAGTCTTATTTCCCTTAAGTTGCAGTGGAAAGACCAAAGTTACAAATTTTATACCATAACTATACTATTAAACGATAGGTGCGCTTTCCTTTATTATGGTCATAGTTATTTAGAGACACATCAAGTTTTTGGTGCCGTTGTCGAGGACTAAGATATTAGGAACACTAAATTTTTATTACTTTAGCCATTTTTTTATTTGTAATTTATTATTTTATTTTACTTCTCTAATTTTTTGTTATTTGCTTCGGCGGTATTTCTAGTTTATGACTAGAAGAAACCCGTCAGGACCCTTACTTTTTGATAGTGAGATAGAAAGTTCCGCTCGCAAAAACCGTAGGGAGATAAGGCAAAGTCTACAATACATAGAAGAGGAGCAAGAGGACGAAACCAATATTACCGAGGAGATGGCTGATAATAATCCACTACCTCCGGTGGTTGCTTAAAATCCTGCTCCTCGTACTATGTATCATTATGCTAAGCCTAATTTAACTAGAAATTTGAATCGAGTATTGTTAGACTGCTATTCTTTGCAAATAATTTTAATGAAACCTAACACTATTCAAATGATTCAATAGTTTGTTCAGTTTGATGGTTTGCAGGACGAAGACCCAAATACTCATTTAGCAAATTTTCTGGAATTTTGTGATACTTTCAAGATTAATGGTGTTTCTGATGATGCCATTCACCTTCGGTTGTTTCCCTTCTCATTAAGGAACAAAGCTAAACAGTGTTTGAACTCGTTACCACGAGGATCAATCACTACATGGGAATAATGACCGAAAATTTTTTGTTAAAATATTTTTCACCGTCTAAAACGGCTAAGTTGAGGAATGATATCTCTTCTTTTGTGCAGATGGATTTAAAACACTTTACGATATTTGGGAAAGATACAAGGATCTATTGAAAGGATGCCCTCACCATGGGTTACCTTTGTGGCTACAGGTTCAAACCTTTACAATGGTGTGAACCCCTCAACTAGGCAATTGATTGATGCAACTGCCGGTGGTAACTTAAACAACAAAACACCTGAGAATGCTTGCGAATTCATTGAAAAGATGTCACTGAATAACTATCAGTTGCAAGTTATGAGGATGAAGCCAACAAAAGCAGCCGAAGTGTTCAACCTCGACGCAGTTACTATGCTATCAAATCAGGTAGAACTTTTAAGTAAAAAGATTGATGGTTTGTGTGGTTCTCTACAAGTACATCCAGTGATGCAGTGCGATACAAATAGAGGAGAGACGAACAATACAAAATACTCATCCTACAACCCTAGCATAGAAAGAGGATAGATGAACTATATGGGTAATAATTTTAGACCTCAGAATAATCCCTACAGTAACACTTACAATCCAGGTTGGAGGAACCACCCAAACTTTTCATGGGGTGGCCAAGGAAATCAGAGACAACAATCCCCTCCAGGCTTTCAACAACAACCTTACCCACAAGAGAAGAAGCCGAACCTTGAGGAGATGTTAACAAAATTCATCTCGGTATCAGAAACCCATTTTCAAAACACAGAAATAGCACTAAAAAATTAGCAGGCGCCAATTCAAGGGCTCGAGAACCAAATAGGTCAGCTTTCCAAGTTGATCTCAGAATGACCACAAATTAGCTTGCCGAGTAATACTGAAACTAACCCAAAAGAGCAACTTCATGCCATTACTACTCACGAATGTGAAGGGTTAGATGAACCAAAACTGAGGCAAGAAAACATGGTAGATAAAGGTAAGGTTGAGGTAAGCCACAATAAACCCAAACCGAGAAGTACAGAGTACAAACTCGTGTGCCATACCCCAATGCAATGAAAAAAGACCGCATAGATAAACAATTCGGTAAATTTCTTAAACTTTTAAAGAAATTACATATTAACTTACCATTTATTGAAGCTCTTTTGCAGATGCCCAATTCAGTAAAAATTTTAAAAGAGATTTTGGAGAACAAACGAAAGTTAGACGATGCATCGCATGTGGAGCTAAATGCAGTTTGCTCAACAATTTTACAGAATAAACTGCCCCGCAAATTAAAAGATCCAGGGAGTTTTACGATTCCTTGCTTAATTGGTGGTTTATCTGTTAATAATGCTTTTGCTAATTTAGGGGCAAGTATCAATGTTATACCTTATAAAATGTTTAAACAGCTAGGTCTTGGTAAACCCAAATAAACTAGGATAAGCATTCAATTAGCTAATAAAACCATTAAATTTCCTAGGGGTATAATTGAAGATGTGCTAGTTAAGATTGATAAATTCATATTCCCAGTAGACTTTGTTGTTTTAGACATGGATGAAGATAGTGACATTCCTTTAATTTTAGGATTACCATTTTTAGTAACTGCTAGGACAATTATTGATGTTGGTACAGGGGAATTAATACTTCGTGTAGATGATGACATGATTAAACTCCAAGCACGTGATTCTATCAGATTATCTAGTGATCAAGATGATACAAGTCCTGTTAATGTAAGTGAACTTAATGTCCAATCTTCTTTGCAGGAAATTCCTTGGAAAAAGATGAAAGAGCCATGGTCTAGCTCTCATATTGAGAACAGTACTGTTCATGAGGAACGAAGGCTCCAGATTGAAAAACTAAATGAATGGTGAACACAGTTTAAGGAGAAACCGAGAAAACACGATGAACCAAAGCGACTGCATGACAAGCTTAAGGATGGGACAAACCAATTTAAGATCGGGGATCAGGTATTGTTGGATAAAACAGACCCTTGAATCACCACCTCAGGCATTAATACAAACGGAGTGATCCCTTTCATAGTACTCAATGTCTTCCCATACGGAACAGTCGAGGTAACTAATCCTAAGCTCGACACTTTTAAGGTAAACACTACTCGGCTCAAACTGTATATTGATAATAGAACTGATAGCAGAAGAAATGAGTGTCAACTCCTCGAACCATCATGAGCATAAAAATGGAAGGTGAGTCTAGCTTAAGACTTTAAACCAGCGATTCTCTGGAGGCAACCCGAGTACTAACCTCATTAATGTCCATATTTTCGATTTTAGCATCTAACTAAAAACTAACCAAATTAATAGGCGCAGGTTTTCCTACCCACACAGCCTTGCACAAGAGCATGACCGTGGCTGTGTGGGTACCACAAGTAGATACACCGACATGGCAAAGACCATACGAGAACAGGATGAAAATTATCTCCAAAACACGGGTTACGATAACAAGCCACGGCCGTGCGATTTGACCGTAGTCAACACTGACTAAAGAACACGAGAAGCGATAAATCCACACAGGCATGCCTTAAAATCATGGGCAATACTGAATAAATGACACAGGAGTGCGACATGCCCGTGCCTATAAGCCGTGGTCGATACTGACCAATCAACATGGGCGTGGAAACCTTTACACAGACGTGGGAGAAACAAACGAAGTATTACACGGCCGTGCGATTCGGCCATGTGACCTAACACGCCCTGGGCACACAGGCGTGGGCCTCAACCATGTGTCCCAATCTCTATTTAAACCCCCTTCTTATGTTCACTTTCTTCCCAAATCTTCTTCCCCCAAACCCTAGCCACCGTACCCCTTTTCGACCACCGCTCTCCTCCTCCACCTCCTTCCTTCCTCCCTTCTTCCCCAACCCGAAACCCCCTTTTTCTTTTTCTTTTCCCATTGTATTTCTTCCTTCTTTTCCCTTTCCCCCTTTCCCTTATTCATTCTTTACACCGCCACTACACCAACCACCATTCTTGCCACCGTTGGTCACTCTTTCTCCCCTGTATTTCTTTGAATTCATATCTATTTTCCATTATTTATTTTAATTTTAATTTTTATTTTGTTCTTATTCTTCATGCCATTTAGATTTAGCTTAGGGTAACATAAGTTCATGCCAGCTACTTCATTGATTCGATTTCAAAAGGTTCGAGGTGCTGCCGGAGTATCCTCCCACACGTTCACCTCTGTCCAAATTTATCAGGTTTCTTTTCATTGACTCCATCCAAAATTCAGGAAGTTTCACTTCTCTCCCTATCTTATGATATTATTACTATATTGTCATTATTTATCTTTGTACATTGAGGACAATGTACATCTTAAGTATGGGGAGGTTAATTATAGTATTATTAGAAAATCTATGAATTATATCTTATTCTTAAGTAAATTTTCTCATATTACCATTAGAATAAAATTTCTATTAACTTATGATTTTTATTGATTTTTTTTGGATTAAGTTATAGGTAATTGTGCATTGATGGTTTAAATTTTGAGACATTAGAGAATCAAGCATGATAAGTCTCTTTTCAGAATTAAAAATTTATTAGGTTGTTTTCCTAAATTTAAATATTACTTTGAAGTTTGAAATTTGCAAGGTTGACATCAAAAACCATAATTTTGGTGAGATTTTGAGCCTTTTAGAGCATATATTTTTTTTCTTGCTCACTTTTTATTGGTTATGAGTGTGTCAATATTGATTTGTTATTCTAGAACTTGCTTCGATTATACATGTCAAGACCACACTTTTGATTTGATATACTGAGATGATAAAGGCACCTAGGTTTTAACCCACTTATTCCATTAAAAGCCTACCTTCATGATTAACCCCTAGTGAACCCCTTTGATCCTAATAAACCGTTTCTTGATATACCCTTAATATTAACCCAAAATTCTTTTTTTTTTATTCATTAAGAATTTTTCCCTATTGTATTAACCCCTTTTTTGTCAAGATTTGATTTGGTTAGTTGCCTAACTATGTTCTTTATTTCAGTTGTTAAATTTGTCTCATTATTGTACCAAAAAAAAATGTTAGAAATATATTCGTTATTATTCTATGTTATTTGAGCTTAACGGTTAATTCCACATTTTGAGAAGAAGCTCATGTTATTATTGATAAGTTTTCAATTGATGTAATTATTTAATTTTAGTTTATTTTACTAGTTAGGTAAATTGTCAATTCAATCTAGATTTTAAACTTCTTTCTCAACCGTTATCCACACCTTTAACCCAAGCCCCATTACAACCCTTTTAAAGACCTTTTGATTTGTGTATCATCTCATTTTTTAGTGGTGGAAATTTGATTTTCATGCAAGCCTATGGCAATAACTTTTCATGTTTGACTTTTGAGTGCTTAATTTGAACCTTAAACACGTTGAGTGATTTGAGTGAATCTTTAGTGAGGATGTCAATTCTTATCAGGTTTTAAATTAAAGGTGATTATTTAGGTAAGGGGAAACACCTATGTGTTTGTGCTATAAAAATTTGTGACTTGGATTGTTTGAATCTCTAAGACACTTTTGGTTAAATTATCAATTTATGAGTTATCTGTGAATAATGATAAGACATTATTTATGAGAATTATGAATTAAGGAAGTTTAATTTTAATTGTGAGTTGAGGATTTTGCTTGAGGACAAGCAAATGCTTAAGTGTGGGAATATTTGATAAATAATAATTTATACATATTTTTACCCCATGCTTGGCTTATTTTTGGATGAATTTTCATTAGATTTGATGAATTTGATGCTCCTAATCCTTTAATTTCATGTTTTACAATCAGGAGAGCTTAGGGAGTCAAAAAGAACGAGAAATGGGCCAAAAAGGGACAAAATGGGCCTACCTCGACCTAGACTATTACACATAGTCAAACAACACGGCCGTGTGTGACGAGCAGAATCGAACACCGCTTGGACTATAGCACATGGTCAGACCACACGGTCCGTGTGTGACGAGCAGAATCGAGCACGGCCTAAGCTATCGAACATGGGCGTGTTACATGGGCATGTCCCTGCCGAACCTAAGTCTAATTCTATTCGGAAAAGACTACTTGTGAGCCAAGAAAGGTGCTCGAAAGCCTATATAAACACCCCAAGGGAGAACCTAAGTGAACACGCAGAGTAGAAGGCAGAAAATACTCTAAGATAGCCATTGAAAGCAGCTTGGAATAGGGATCTCCATGAAGACTGAAGATCTCCTATCAATTTCTCTTAAAGTTTTTGGGTTTTCTTATGTTTTATAGTTTTCTTTATTTCAAGATGTTTCCTTCTATAAGTATGAACTAAATTCCCTAAATACCTAGGGAGAATGAAACCTAGATGAATCTTATTACTATTTGATTTATAAGATAAATACTTGTTCTTATTCTTAATTGTGAGTTCTTATTCTTGTTTTAATAACTCAGGTTATTGATTTAAGTCGAATGTGCTTATTCAGAGGAGAAAAAGCCCCTGTTTAAGAGTAGATCAACATAATTAAGCGGAGTTGATTGCAACCTTAGAAATAGGGCGACATAAATCTGCCGGATTAGAGCCAAATCTAATAAGGGATCCATAGATCGAGTTAATGCGACAATAGGGGTTTTAATTAGAAAGAAATTTAATTAATCAACCTAGAGTTAGTTGTTTTTAGTCTTGAAAGAGATATTAACATAAATCAGGGATTTCTATGTATTATATCAAGTGAATAAATCATATGAATCAAAAGTAATAAGTGAAGTTGATAAACCGTAAAAGTAACATATTTTAACCCTATATTTAGTATGCTTTTGGATGATTTAGCCCTTGATTTATGTAAAAAGGTACTTTTAATCCTTTCTTTTCATGTTTATACTTAGGAAAGCACCCGAGGACGAAAAGAACGAGAAACGGGCTTAAAACGGGCCAAATTGGGCCAAAGAGGAAATCGACACGGCCTGGACTTCAAGCCACATGGCCGTGCCTCGTCAAATTACTTCACAGCCATGCCACAATTTACACAGCTGTGCCCCAATCAACAGAATCGAGACACGACCTGAAGACGATTTACACGGGCGTGTGCCTTGGCCGTGCCCCTACTGCGGGAAAGAGTAATTTCACTCAGATTTGGATGCTTGGAGGCAAAGAAACACATTCCTAAGTCTACTTAAACATCATAGGAGGAATTCTACTTGAATTAGGATACTTAGAAGCCAAGTAAAGCATCTCAAAGCCTATATAAACACCCAAGGTAGCAACTAAAATGGGAGTTCGTGCGAAGCAAAGCGATTTTAGCGAGGCTTTTGTCAAGCTTTCATCTTTAGGAATCACTTGAAGATATCCAGTTGATCCATCTCAAGAAGCTGAAACTCTATTCAAGACAGAGGATCTCTCCTTCAATTCCTTCAAGGGGTTTTAGGGATTTCTTATGTTTTGTTTTATCTATTCCCTTGAGATGTTTTCCTACTTTGTTATGAACTAAACCATTCAGATACCTGAAGGGGATTAAACCTATGATGGATTTTGTTATTTGATTTCTAAATTATATGATAAGTACTTAGTTTGTTCTTAATTATGTTACTTAATTAAATCTGATGTGCTTAGGTGGAGGAGGAATAGACCCTACCTAAGAGTAGATCTAGCATAATTGAGCGGAGTTGATTGGGTGCCTAGAGATAGGGTTACGAGATTTTGCCTGATTACGGTGAAACCTAATATGGGAATCCATTGATCGATTTATTGCTTCCTTAGGGGGTTATTATAAGAGAACGAGAGTTCCACTAATTAACCTAATGTTAGACGTTATTCGCCTCGAGAGAGGGTTTAATATAGGTTAGGGAGTCTTACGGATCAAGCTAAGTAAAGAAATCATATGGTTTAGGGATAAATAATAAGTGAAGTCATAGGTGGATTCTTCCTGAGGGTATCGTCTTCATCAACTGAGTTTTCCTAAAGTCTTTCTCCAATTCATTCTTTTGTCTTTGCATCTAGTTTAGTTTTTTTCATTAGTTTCATAAACCAATCACTCCATATTTTAGGCTAAATAATAGAAAGAAAGTGAGTAGTAGTACTTTTAGGTTCTTTTGGGTTCGATAAGATATTATTGCCTAAACTATACTACTGTTCCATAGGTTCACTTGCCTCTATCATTGTCATAGTTAGTCTACAGGTTCGATCATTCTTTTATAAATATTAAAACTCGACTGTTTGACATGATCAGAAGTCTAGGTGGATTCTTCCTTGGGTATTGCCTCTCTCATAAAGTTGTCTAAAAAGTATTTTCCAATTCATTCTCTGTCGTGCTTTTAATTAATTTTAGTTTAAAAGAAATCACTCCAATCCTTAGGCTAGATAATAGAAATATAGTAATTACTAGTACTCTTGGTCCTTGTGGATACGATATTTCCAGTCTTACCATAACTATACTATTAAACGATAGGTGCGCTTACCTTTATTGTGGTCATAGTTAGTTAGAGACACATCATATCCATCTTTTTATTTTCCATTTTCTTCGACGTATATAAAAAAATAAAACAAAAGGGAAAGAGGTCTCACCTCACTGGTGGCCAGAGGGGAGGAAACCGAAGAGTTTTTCGATCTTCCTTTGATCTTCGAAGGCTTTTAGCCAGTTTTAGGGTAGATCGGGGCCACTAGGGGTTAAAACGGTGCAAAAGGGTCGCTTTTGGGATTTTTGGCCACCACACACAGTGGTCGATAGCAACGACGGTGCCAGAATCCCCACCGATATCTTGGCCGGAGTTTGGCCGAGACGGAGGGGAAGGGAAAGGTTTTGAGAGAAAGATTCTTTTTTTGTTTTTTTTTTGAGAAATGGGGGAAATGACTTTTTTTTGAAAATATTTGACTTTTATAGCCCCCCATACGGCGTCGCTTTGGGGCAAGCTTCAAACGCCCAAAATGACGCCGTTTTGCTTCAACCTGCGTGCAAATCAACCCGACCCTCTAGGATCTACGTGTTTTTTTTAGCGGAAGGGCTATTTGCGCTTTTAGCCCTTCCACTTTTTAAGCCTATTTCAATTAAATCTTTTTACTTTTAATTTGGCCCTGTAATTTTATTTTTGTTCCATTTTAGTCCCACAGTAAGCGGCGCCATTTTGGTGGACGAGGATATTTCCCCATTTGGTCCTTCTATGCTACTCCAACGTTCAAATGGCCCTTTTCTTTTTATTTATTTGCAAATTTGCCCCCAAATTCCTGTTTTAAGTTCAAATTAGTTCTTTTTGTTATTTTTGCTATTAAATTAATTAATTTTAATATTATTATCATTATTATTATTATTGTGTTTATTATTATTATTACTTTCCATATTATTATTATTATTTTCATTATTTTTACGAAATTCTATATTAGTTTTACTAATTAATTTATTTATATTATTTTACTTCTAAAATACTTAAATGTAATATCATATATTTGTTTCATTTACTCATTTATTTATTTAGTTATTTATTTATCTCCTTAAATGTTTATTTATTATTTTGTTTATATATGTATTTTTCTTCTTCTTGAATTTTTAAATAGGCTCGTATCATCGGTTTATTGTGTTTTTATTGTTATCATTATGATTTGTTTTGTTGTTAATATTATTATCATTATTAGTTGTTACTATTATCATCACTAATATCATTTTCATTAGTAATGTTGTTATATCATGCATATTTGCTATTTATTATTATGCATATTATGTCAATGCTATTTTAAATGTATGTTATATTATCATCATTAAGCCGTGTGTGACCTATTTTATGTTTTAAACGATTTCTTTTTGAACATAATCGAATGAATTGCACATATATCATTTCTAAATATTTCATTTTTATCCAAATCCGTAAAAAGGGAGATCTAGGAAACAAAGGCAACATTTCGTATTTTCAAGATTCGAGAAATTGTACCCTAACTTACTGGGTTTCGATTTTTCTCGTCGAGCCTAAAGAACCAAGTTTTTAAAAAAAATTCAAAGCACATGAGTCAAATAAAAAAAACTTATTCTCGGGATTTCAAAAATGTTGTTTCCTAACTCACTGGACGTGACATTTTGTTATCTCGAGGTAAGAATTTCTAAAAATAAAGGCAATATTCTGTATTTAGAATTTTGAGAAATTGTGCCCTAACTTCGTGTCCTAGGTCGACGATAGGCAAACCTCATTGAATGTAAGTTTACCCAAATCCATATTGCAAACACGAACTCTTATGGCGTGTACAGTATGCCATTTGTTTGCCTTTGATGTGTTCTATGAATTTCACCGAGAAAGTAAACACGAGGCTCTGTATGATTTCTTGTATGACATATTCTGTTAGGCCTTTGTGGAATGAACTGTCAAGAATGTGTGGTAAGAATTGAATCTAAGTGTCTGTCCTTATTGTAAGATATGAGTCAATTCTTTTAGTTCTATAAAAGTAAAGCTAAGATGATGTATTGATATGTTATGGGTTATGAGTGACTAAGTCTTAAGGGTTTCAATGAAAAAAAATGTATATATGTATGATAAGAAGGGTATTCATTTGGATGATCTGTATATATGGAAAGTGAAGGTATTATACCTTCATTATATTGAATCAGAGTTAATGTTATCTTGAATTATGGGATTCTGATATATCATGATATAAAATTCGTCAGAGTGGTCTGTGTAGTGATTTATCGGTATGGATATGTTTGGTATTGAATAAGGATATGTCTGAGTATGGATTGATGGTATTATATTTTGTGTAAGTATTTGCAAAACATATATGTGTCCACCTGTGATAAATGTCAGTGAACAACTGTTTGAGATAAAAGTATAAGTTAAGGCAAGGATTATTGGAAGTGGTTTTTGAGGGTATGTATTGTTAAGAAATTATTGTGGGACAAGAGATTTATGAAACGTTTGGAAGGATTTCTCACTTAGATAGATAAGGAAGATGGAGTATGACAAAAGTAGGACAGTTGGATTTTAAGAGAATTGCATTTTGTGGTGGTATTCGTCAAAATTAATTATGTAGAATAATTGGCACCCAGTAGTTCATAAAAGATTGCAAAGAATCCATCAAGGTATTGTTATAATGAGCTCACTAAGTACTTCTGTACTTACAAGATTTGTTATTGCTTTTCAGGTACCTGAGAGGAGACTTTGCGTGGAGGGACGACGCCAGAAGTAGGCTAAGGTGGTGGCGAAGTGGGCTATTATGCATACAGTAGATATGTGGCGTACCCTAAGAATACAACTTTTGAGTCTATATGAAATAAACTTCTAACTTGTAAATATTTGTATCAAGATTGATGTAATCAAATATATTTTAACCACTTCCTTTGTTTTCTTGTAATAAGTTTTTAATTAAAATGCCAAAGAACATGTTTAAAGAAATAGAATATTGTAAATTATTTTTGTTAATGATTAAGTTTTGTGTAGTAACTCCCAAAATCTAGAGTTGGTGAATCGGGTTAGGTTTGGGGTGTTACAAGTTTGGTATCAGAATTCGGTCTAGCTAGTTCCCAAATAGATAATGTGGAAAATAGCCTTATATGCATAATGTACCAAGCTTGGCTTAGCCTCTTAGGTATGTGAAATTTATCATTTTGGGAAAGACAGTTAGTAAAATGACTCTGAGATAAGTAAGACAGTTAGAGTTAAAATGAGTAGATTCATTGATAAAGTCGATTTACATTACTGAAATAATAAAAAGAAAAATAAAAGAATTGGCAATGTATATATCAATTTTCTCCCTTGGTAGGCTGATCAGTGGGTTCAGTAGGGGCCTCTTCGGTTGGAGAAAGATCTTCAAGATTTTGACCCTTATTGGCTGAGCTTTCATTGTTGTTAGCAGTGTTAGGCGTAGAAGGAATCATAGAGTCCTCTTATTGTTTCCACTCCCTTTGAAATACATCCCATTCTTCACCCTCAAAATGATAAACGTTAAAGTTAAGTGACTTAGTAGAAATATCTTTCAAACAGTTGAAGTCTACTCTACTAAGATTAAGAGGACCTGCAACCACTTGGGTGTGTAGAATCAGATTAAACCTCCATTCTGGCAGAGCATCATTGAGATTCTTCTTGGTATCCTCCTGAAATTTTCTAAAAGTTTCATCATGGGATTGACTTAGACTTTCTAACTCTGCCTTGTGACTTTCCTCCTGAGTCTTGAGCTTCTCCTCTAAGATAGACTTTTCATCCTTCAAATGATTAACCCCTTCCTTCTACTACTTACACTCAGCCTTTGCATCATTATATTTACCCTTCAGAGTTATGACTCGGGTACCAAGCCTCCTAATAAAATCAGAAGACTCTTGATATTTTTGGTGTAATTGGGGAAAAAGAGTCCTGGCCAGTTTTTACATTCTTTTCTAACTTTGCGAGTCTGTCATTTTGACTCTTACTTGCATATTTGAGAGCACTACCCCAAATATTGTGTTCCACTGGTAAATCTCTGTTAACTCTTTCTATGAGTGAAAGAGGAGACTTTTAAAACTTTGTGGAAAGGTAAGAGGAAAAAACCTCCATTATCTTTTAAGGCACTAAACTTTGTTGTTGTTGAAAAATGGAATCGAGGGAGATAGACGTTGGTACTGACTCCAAAAGATCATGTCAAGGAAAGTTTCTCATTGTTCCAACAGAGGGAACATCTTGTGGAGGAGTGGGAAAGACAACCGATTGAATTAAAGGATTTGCCTTAGTAGGATTCTCTGGCAGTGAAGGATCAGAAATGTGTATGGGAGAACCTATTTGATGGGCAGACTCTTCCAAGTAATAATGGAACCTCGAGTAGAGAAGGAACTGGAGGAGAGTGAGTAATTGCAGTGACAGGCTCACTATTTGGATTCTACCTTTTCTAATAGAGGGCACTCACTACTTCCAGACTCTTGAATACTATCCTCCAATCTAGGTCTCTTCTTAGACTTTTTGGCTGATGATTTACTTGATGGAACTATAATAGCCTTTCTTTTGGAACGAGCTTCCTTAAGAATAGAGGAAATATCCATGTTCTAGATATAAGACTGAAATGAAGACCCTGCACCATCAATAGGAGAATTAGCCTGATTTGAAGTAGAAGTAGAATCTATAACAGGATTAGTTATAAGATTCCAATTTCGTGGGCGAAGACCATAGATGCTATAAAAATAGAAAGGATGTTCTCTCTTGTGCCCTAATAAAATGTGTGCCAAGTCACTGTCTGAATTGTATGGCCAAGCTTCAACAGTAGAAGGCACGACGAAACCAACCAACCATTTGGTAGATTTTTTTGAACGATAACTATTCGAGCTTAAGTCTTGAAGGCAATATTGAAATACGTTTATGACTGAAACGAGTTTTACCAAATCTAGTCGTCGCCCTTTCTTAAACTTTTATACTGTTCTTCGGTAAGCTAGGAATCTACTGGCTGACATTGTGCGCAAATTTTATTGTTAGGAAGAGACCATCTTCTGAGGAATCCAATCTGGGATTCAAGCTTACAAACAACCCTTATGTATTTATCTTTTCTTTGATGAAGATTGGAGATGCTATTATGAATGATGGGTTTATGACCTGTGCGAACACTGAAGTGAGCACTACCAGTAGAAGTCATCTGTCTTTTCATCTTCAATTGATAAAATTTTTAGAAAACCCCCAACAGCGGTGACTCATTGTGTCTACCGCAATCAATATAGAAAGCCACCAATATCTACCAGAAAAGGTTGATAATTGCCCTGGTGCAATGTCGTATTTTGATAGCACGACACAAAAGAATGGATTGAGTGGCAAATGGAAATCAACTTCTAGCAGAACCAGAGGTAAGATGAAACCTTCGATGCTGTCACTCAAACAACAATGTTGGGGTCGTTGAAAATTGTAAGCGAAGTTCGGCCTTGGATACTCAGAACTCTTAAATACTGATTCATTTCATCTTGCGTGGTGCTACAGTTGAGCATCTTTGTCTCTACCCACGGTGATGTATCTTTGAATTCTCGAGGACCAAATGGAATGAAATTACTGGGTGTGATGTTTTGACTGGCTTAGCCTCGGCTCTTTCCTCTAGTTGTAGTTCAAACCGTTGTGTGTGATGATAATGCAATAGAAGGAAATTAAAGAAATAAAAAGAGTTACCTTTAGGAAAAATTTGAAATTGAAGATGAAGAATACAATAAGATTAAGCAGAAGAAAGGTTAGGGATTTCAATTGGTTTTGAAAAAATGTTTGAAAAAGTGTTTATGTACTTTTTTTATTAGAATAACTTGTACAAAAAGTTTATTTTGTGGAAACTATTTAGGTTCTCTACTATAATCTAGACATCTATCAAAAAGGGTAAGTGTGTAACATTTAAATTTAAACTGGTAATCACCAAATTCTGAATTCGCCTAACTCATGGTATGCGTCTGGCATGGTCAATTAGTTATTAGATATGTTTAAATTCTTCAAAGTTAGAAATTTCAATGACGAAATTTTGTTAAGGGGAGGAAAGTTGTAACACTTAGTTCTAGTGGATCAAAAGTTTTGGCATATTATAGTAAACAGACTATTTGGCCAAGTGTTATCCACCCAAATGATTATTTTGACATATACGTATGGGTGAACTGTATCCACCACATAAGACAGTAGTAATTTTAGTTCATAATATTCTGTTATATTAAGGAGAAATTCGTATTAAGAGATAAATGGTAACTATGGAATGAGTATTCGCTAAAAGTATAGTACGCCTAATTTGTATGGAATATTGTGCTAGTTAGATTTTAAAGTAATCTGATTAGAAACCAACTGTATAGCTTAGCCTTATAAATATTTTTGGAGGGTACTTATTTATATTTCTCTTAAGAATTGTAGGCTAATATAAAGGCAAATTCGATACATATGACACTTGTTAAATTCCACTAAGTTGAGTCATATTTATATGTAAGAGATGAGTTATGAAAGGGTTCATTTTTCTTCTTCCTCATCCTTAAGTGGTATTTATTGATACCTTCCTCAAGACTGAATGTATCTTTCATCGATGATTTAGAGGTTATGGTTCTTTTATAGTTAGTGGTTATTTCACACCAGGGTAAGTATTTTAGCTATGCATATTAATTTTTGAATGAGTAAATCTGTATGTCGTAAGTGAACAGTAAGATTGTAAGTATAAGGTTTCTGTGTGAGATTGTCAGCGATTGAAATGATAATTAATTTGTATGTACAATAGTAGTAATAATGAAATTTTTTTTCTAAGTAGTGATGGTTGCTGGTTCGAGATGGATATCTGAATCTAGAGTTTTGAACTGCAGTAAGTGAGAATCAGGTGTGGCTCTACTCTGACTCTTGTATGTATATTGTTCATATTGATGTATATTATGAAAGTGATCAAACTAGAAACTAGAAATCATGGATAGTATAGTATGAATATGTTACTTATACAATTATAGGAATAATGATATGATTAGATTAAGAGATAAGTTGGTCTGCTTGAAAATAAGTTCTTTGGAATGTATGAAGAGTGTTATGAAATTATGAAATCTTGGGTCTAGGATGTGTCTGGTTCGTAGAGTTTGTAAAGTGATTCAAGCCACTATAGTGGTAAATAGGGAAGTTTGTTGGGACTGTAAACACAAACTCTAATATGAAACTATGAAGGAAAAAGTTCATAGCCATGGCATACTCTGTAAAGGAGCTATTGAATGACATTTTATCTAATGGAATTCTCTACGTGTCCTGGGGCAATAATGGGCAAACCTCACTCAATGTGAGCTTAGGCAAATCCTTATTGCACACACAGCAGTTATGGAATACCTGTGCGGCATCCTGTCAGCCTTTATAGCGTAATCTGAATGAATCACCTTTGTGGCATATTCTAGATATATAGTCTTTATGCATACACTGTATGGATCGCCTTTGTGGCGTATCCTGAAATAAAGACTTATGGTATGTACAATATATTGTTTGTTTGCCTCTGATATGTTCTGTGAAGTCCGCTAGGACAGTAAACACAAGACTCTATATGATTTCTTGTATGGCGTGTTCTATTAGGCCTTTGTGGCATGAACTGTGAGGAATGTCTGGTAAGTGTTGAATTTGAATGTTTATCTTTATTATAAGATGAGTAAATTCTTTTAGTAATAAGTAAAGCTAATATGAGGTATTGATATGATCTGGGTTATAAGTGACTAAGTCCTAAGGGTTTCCATGAAAAAGAGATGTGTATCTATATGATAAGAAGGTATCTATTAGGATGATCTGTATATACGAAAAGTGAGGGGTATTGTACCTTCTTTTAGAATTCTTTTGAATTAGAGTTAAAGTTATCTTGAATTATGATATTCTGGTATATGCCTTTTAACTAAATAGCTTATTTAGAAGCCTCAGTAATCGTCATGTACTTAGCTTCAGTAGTAGACAAAGCAACTATTGTCTGCAAAGTGACTTTCCAATTGATTGTACAACCCCCAATAGTAAAGGCATACCCATTGAGAGATCTTCTTTTACCAAGGTCTCCGACAAAATCAAAATCAACATACCCAATGACTTCACCTCTAGTTCTTCCAAACTGTAAGCAAACATCACTAGTACCTCGTAAGTATCTGAAAATCCACTGAATTGATTTCCAATGTTCGTTACCGGGATTCACCATGTATCTATTAACTACAAATGATAAATCTGGATATGAGCAAACCATAACCTACATGAGAGATCCCACTACACTAGAATATGAAACATGTGACATGTAGTCAATTTTATCATCTAATTGCAGAGACAAAGTCGATGAAAGTCTAAAGTGGGTCACTAATGGAGTACTAACAAACTTGGCACTTTGCATATTTGAACTTGCAAAGAACTTTCCCAATGTACCCTTTCTAACATAGGTACAATTTACTTTTTTTATCTCTGAGAATATGCATCCTGAGTATCTTTTTTGCTGCTCTCAAGTCTGTCATCTCAAACTCTTTACTAAGCTGGGCTTTGACCTTTCTTATCTCTTCTTTATCTTTAGCTTCTATCAACATGTCATCAACATAAAGGAGTAGATATCCAAAATTTTCAAAGCTGCTTCTTTTGAAATCATGAGTAGTCATAAATAAAACAAACCTCTTGTACCATTGCCTTGGTGACTGTTTCAAGCCATAAAGGGGTTTTTTTAACAAGCAAATATAGTCATCATTTTCTGAGACTATAAAAATCTCTAGTTGTTGCATGTAAATATCTTCCTCAAGTTCTTCATGCAAGAACGTTGTTCTTACATCTAACTGCTCAAACTTCAAATCATACATGACTACAATACCAAGTAAGGCTTGAATCGAACTGTGCTTAACAACAGGAGAAAAGACATTTATAAAGTCTACACTTGGAATCTAACTATAGCCTTTTACAACCAGCCTTGCTTTATACCTTTTCACTAGGTCGTGCTTTCTATTCTTATAGAGTAAATCCATATCTTGTTGCTTGGTAATCGTCCACTTTCTTGAATCTTTACAGCTAACTACCTTGGAATAAGTAAATGGCTCCTAATTTGCACCTATATCTTCAGCCACATTTAAAGCATAAGCAACTAGATCAGTCTTGGCAAACCTCTTTGGAGGTTTAATTTCTCCTCTAGGTCTGTTCCTGGCAATAAAATATTGTGATGCTGACTGTGGTGAAAAAGCAACTTTACGCTGAAGTTTTGTACTAACCTCAGTAATAGACTGCTTCACATGTGTGTTTGATTAATCTAAAGCTCTACCTGCTTCAAATATGTGTTTGATTTCTATTGGCCTTTATTGGAAGAGTCTTTAAGAGATAAGTTTGGCAGCATAGTAGTTTCATAAAAAATAACATATCTGCTAATCACAACTTTTCTATTTTTAGGACACCATAACTTATAACTTTTAACACTAGCCTTATATCTAAAAAAAACACCTAATAGATCTAGGTTCCAATTTACCATTATCAATATGAGCATACGCAGGACACCCAAAAATCTTCAAATTAGAATAATTAGCGGGAATACCAAAGCATACCTCTTGTGGAGTCTTTTTCTCAATGGCAACGGACGGATATCGATTAATCAGAAGACATGCAGTAGAGGTCGCTTCAGCCCAAAACGACTTTGGTAAACAAGCATTCGACAATATACATAAAAAATTTTCCATTCTTGTTCTATTCATTCATTTTGCAACACCATTTTGCTATGGAGTATGGGGAACTATCAAGTATCTCACGATCCCTTCTAATTTCACAATTAATTAAACTCATCAAAACAGAATTCCAAGCCATTATCTGTGAATAAGTATTTTATTTGTTTTTCTGTCTACTTCTCGATCATAATCTTCCAAGCCTTAAACATGGAAAACACATCACTTTTATACTTTAGGAAGAAAGCCCAAACTTTTCTAGAAAAATAATTAATGATCGTCAGCATATAATTAGCGTCACCCCTCGAAGGCACTCTAGATGGTCCCCAAAGATCAAAATGAACATAATCCAGCATTCCCTTCATGTTATGGATTCCTCTGGTGAATCAAACTCACTTTTGCTTTCCAAAAATGCAGTGCTCATAGAACTTCATTTTGTTAATACCTTGTCCATCAAGAAGTCCTCTTTTTCTTAATTTTATCATGTCGCTCCCTAAACGCATATGTCAAAGTCTAGAAACATCATCATCTAACAAGGAAGAGAAAACGACGACTGCATCACCAGTAATAGTTGAACCCTGCAAAACATATAACTTGTCGGTCTTTCTTTGCCCTTTCAACCCCACTTTCAGCTATGTACTTGTACCCTTTTGAATCAAGAGTACTCAACAAAATCAATTTCTCTTCAATTATGGTACATGTCGTACGTTTCTAAGTGTTCTAATGACTCCATCAAACATCTTAATTTTGATTGTGCCAATGCCTGCAATTCTACATGAAGCATTATTTCCTTTCAAAACAACTCCTTCACGTGCTATTTCATATGTTGTAAACCAATCTCGATTGGTACTCATATGAAAGGTGCAACCACAATTGAGGATCCACTCCTTGCTCACTTTAGAGTTGTCGGCAGAAGCAACTAGGAGTTCAACATCGTTGTAGTCTTCTACAACATCAGCTTCACTGGATTATTCTAGTTGTTTTCCATTTTGATTTGTTGTCTCCCTTTTGATCTTGTTTTGTAACTTATAGCACCCAAACTTAATGTGCCTTTTCTTCTTGTAGAAGTTATAATTTTACCTCTATTTGAATATCTCGATCTACCCTTAGATTTACTACAAGGATTTCATTCATGTGTCCTCCCATGATTATCATCAGTATTTCGTTCTTGTCTTCTATGAGCAATGAGACCCTCTCCCCGAGAGTCAAATCTAGCCACAAGATGCTTTATCTTGTCATACGAGGATAAGAAAGCATAAACTTCATCAACTGTGAGAAATTCACGACTATACAAAATTGTATCTTTAAAGATTGAATAAGATGGAGACAACGAACAAAGTAGAATTAATCCTAAATCCTCTTTATCATACTGAACCTCCATGACCTCTAAGCCCGAAATAATTTCTTTAAACACGGTTAAGTGTTCGAGCACAAACGTACCACCTTCTTCAAAACAATGAGAATAAAGACGATGTTTCAAATGTACCTTGCTAGTTAGGGTTTTTGACATGCATAGCTGCTCCAGCTTTGCCCATAACATAGTGACTATCTTCTCCTTCAACATGTCATATAGAATATCATTCGACATATGCAGATGTAATTTCGTTGAAGCCTTTCGATCTTTACGCTTCTTTTCTTCAGGCGTCAATGTTGAAGGCATCTTATCTAACCCTAGCAGGGCATCCTCCAAATCCATCTGCGTAAGAACTGCCTGCATCTTTACCTGCCACAACGTGAATTTGGTGTTGTGATCCAATAGCGAAATATCATACTTCATTGTTGCAATTATAGTGATCGAAACAAGTAACCCAAAAAGCTTGATACCATTTTGTTATAATAAAGGCCGATTGTAACACCCCCTACCCGTATCCATTGCCGGAATAAAGTACGAGGCATTACCGAGGAGTACGAAACACTTATAGACAATTTAAACCATTTATCACTCAAATAACGAAATTGATTATAAAAGTTTCTTTAACGGACCCTCGAGGTCCAAATCATGCATTAGGATCAGGTCGGGACTAAATCAGAATCGTATGAAATTTTTCGCAAAATCCCTAAGTTTATCTCATTTACAAGGGTCCCACACCCGTGTTGCTAGGACCGTGTGGTAAAGTTAATTTTCACAAATTAGGCTATTTTCCAAGCCATATTTCTCACTTATTTGATCCTCATTCTTCACCACATTTAATACATACAAAAACCAATTTAAGATATTCAACTAAGCCTTATACTTAATACCATTTGTTAGTCGTACACTTCATATAAATAATAAGAAACGATATGAGCTCAATTCTCATTAAATTTCTCATATATATAGACAATTTCACATTATGTAATAATATAACTTATAACAACCATATCTTAGTACTTTAAATACATTTTCATAACTTGTCTTGATTTCATACTATTTTATATGTGAGCTTTACTTATCAAAGTATTTGAAATATCATCCTTATGCAAATAGTAACATGAGGTACATAATTCCATAATTATGAATGAACATATTTATCAAACATATTCTATGTTCATATATCATAGTCTCGTGTCTCCATATATCAATAACCATCATTTTCTTGTATTTCAGATAAATACTTGTAACCATACATAAGTATGCAATTCGCTATTTCTTCCTGTCAATCACAATTTCAAATGACAAATTCTTGTGAATACGCTTACCAATTTCATAATTCCATGTATTTACTGTTTTCCATATTTATCCCGTTGAGTTCATATGAATTTTGATGGATTTCCTGTAGTACACTCATGGTGTACAATCTCATTAACCGTCAATTCGTATTCATATATACATAAGTCCTTTTCAGAGAGCCCACTCCTGCGAACCTCATTTCTTACAGTAGGATTACAAGTCCAAGCTAAATCCCCTGTAAGAGAGCACACTCCCGCGAACCTCATTTCTTACAGCGGGATTACCATTCCAGGCTAAATCCCCTGTAATATAAACTCATAGAGTATCGTCGAGATTACCAGTCCAGGCTAAATCCCCTGCAACAAAAATTACTCTAATGAGCTTGGATCTGAATTACCAGTCCGGCTAAATAATGACCCTAATTCGGACTACCCGTCCGGGCTAAATCCATTTTTCACATATTATTCGGGAGGGCTATATCAGGATCACCTGTCCGGACTAGATCCTTTTCACACATATTCTTCGGGAGGGCTTATATCAGGATCACCCATTCGGGCTAGATCCTTTTTACCGTCAATTCCTTTTCAGAGATCTATCGAATTTTCTTTTCATTCAACCGGGATTTATTTTCCATTTTCATCAAGAATATCAATACTTCATCAATTATCATACAATAAACATCCAAATCATATTCACATCAATAAAAATATGTTTCAAGCATTTAAGAATATAATTCAAGTAACACGAACTTACAATTTGATTTTTATACCATAACGATAATCTTAGTTTCATAATAAATATTTGAAATAAAACATTATATCATTTTTAATTCAACGTTTATCGATTATAATCGGGCATGTGATCAATTTATGCATAAGTCATTCATATATTTTTCCTCCTCCTCCTCTCCATCCACATCCTTAGTATACATAACACACTTATAAGTAACATTATCTATAATTTTTCACTATCTATTTATGTGAATATTCAAGCTGTCCATCCGTGTCATAGTCATTAAATTATTTTTATCTTGAGTTACAGAACTCCAAATTAAGATCCTCTAATTTTCCCTGAAACTAGACTCACATATATTCCTACCATAAAATTTTCATAATTTTTAGTTTAGCCAATAAGTACAGTTTATTCTTTAAATTCACCCCTATTCTGCTGTCTGACAGTTTCGACCCTTCTTCACTAAAAATTAATTATCTACTCATACGGGATTTGGATGATGTTCCCGTTTATTTCTCTTAAAAATAGACTCATTCAGGATTTTAAAAATATAAATTTAAGCCCCTAATTATTTTTTTCTAATTTTTTATGATTTTCCAAAGTCAGAATAGGGGAGCCCGAAATCATTCTAACATTGTCTCACAAAACCTATTATATCTCATGATTTACAATTCCATTACTTACATCGTTTCTTCTATAAGAAACTAGACTCAATAAGCTTTAATTCTATATTTTATTCATTCTCTAATTAGATTTCTAAAATTTTTGGTGATTTTTCAAATTTAGATTACAGCTGCTGTCCAAAACTGTTTTAGTGCAAAGTGTTGATTTTCATTTTGCCCCAAATTTCACAGTTCATACAATTCAGTCCTTGTTCAATTAACCCCTCAATTGGGGTATTTTTTTCTCAATTAATACCTTATTATATAATTTTAAACTACTTCCTAACTCTTGAAAATCAGAACTTTAACATTAAACTTTAATTCCAAACTCTTTTACAGTTTGGTCCTAAAACCAATTTCCATCAATTTTACTTGATAAAATCATCATATATCAAAATTAAAGCTTTAATTATATATTTATTCATCATATGCTTCCAGAAATCATCCATATAAGCTTTAAAAATTAGCCATAGAATCAAAAACTAATGACATAGTAAGTTGGACTCAATTGTAAAAGTCTAAAAACATAGAAATTTCAAGGAGAAAGGAAGAATTAAAATTAAATGAAGCTAGATTATGAAAACCAGCTTGAAACCTCTTCCATGGCTATTTTTCAGCTGATGAAAATGAAGAGAATTCTAAATATTCCAATTTGGTCCCATTTTTATTTAGCTAATTTTGGCAATTTTCCAATTTTGCCGTTATTTCACCGATTTCCTGATTTTTCTCAACTATTGCCGCCCAAAATATCTCCTTTGGGCTTATTTTCACTTTAGGTCTTTCCTCATTTGACAATTAAGCTATTTAAGCCTTCTAGCAACTTTTACACATTTTCCAATTTAGTCCTTTTTATTTAATTAACCACCCAAACGTCAAAATTTTCTAACGAAATTTTAATACTACCTTATTGACATTCCAAAAATATTTATGACTCGGTTTATAACACCGAGATCTCGATACCTCTTTTTCTCAATTTCTTGACCAAATAAATCTTTATAAAACACAATTTACTATTTCAAAAATATTTTAAAAGCTACATTTGACTCGTAAATATTAAATAATATAATCTACGAGTTTATTTTTTGGATTTGGTGGTCTCGAACCACTATTTCTGACATCGCTGAAATTTGGGCTATTATACCGATAATGGCAATAGAATGATCGCAATATAAGAAAAATAAGAACACACACATATTTTATGTGGAAACCCTTTTGGAGAAAAACAATAGGCAGAGGAGAAGAAATTCACTAATGTTGAAAAATGAATGATACAAGAGGAGTTTCAACTACGTCTATTTAAATGTTAAAAAACCTTATTCTAATCTGTCAAATAGAAGAAGTGTAGTTCTATGCGGATTTTACTTGTGCCGCCCCCATAGATCCCCTTATTTTGCCACTATGTTTTATTTCTTTAACAAGTGATAGGATTCGGGTCACACAATTCTAACAAATCTTTTAGCTAACTTAAATTATTCTAAAATTTGTGTAATTATAAATTAATTTTACGTGGTACTAGACTAAACAAACTTTTTTGAACTTAATCTAATTAATTGGTTTGTGTTGTAAATTCAATGATAAATGAATATCCATAACCCCTAAATTCATTATCTTATAACCCCTAAATCATTTATAGGGTACCTTAATGTTAGTCCTTAATGCTTTGTAATTTATGGCACTTGAAGCCCTATAATAGTTTCGTGTTGTTAGTTGTTCGAACAAGACTTGGACAAGAAAATAAAACAATACAATTTTATGCGAGAATTTGCTAAGAGAGAAAGAAAATCAACATAATAAGTTTGTTAAAGTAGTTTGGATTCATCAATCCTATTTCTGTGGAGCCTAGTTCAAACAATAGTTTCATTCAACAATTCATCCGGGACAACTATTGGTTTAACCCTAATCTATCTCCTAATAATAGATAATTGCAGCCCTAAAGTTAAACCCAAATCATCACAAGCACTCTTCCCAAAACTTCACAATACAATCAAGAATAATTCTTCAATAAATGATTGAGTAAAAGGTGTTTGAATGCTAAAGAATCATCTTTCAAATTATTAAGAAAAATGCCCACAAAAGCACTTAATAGGCACCTCTCCAAGAGAAACTCATTAGGCTATTTATAGGCCAAGTCGACAACTTCTCTAAACAATCTTAAGAAAATAAATTAGCATAAAATCTTCCTTTTAGACTTTCGAAACAAAGCCTTTAGCTTTAAGCAAATTAAAATCAAGTTTGGCTTTAACTAAGGCTAAGTCAAAAACCAAAGCCTTCAACTCCAAGCAAAGTCAAATCAACTTTGACTCCAAGTAAGACTATGTCAAAGATTTTAAAGAATAATGATAAAATACTCAATCATCTCAACCTTCATAATATAATTAATTTCATTTCAAACGTCCTTGGCTACTCATTTGTTGCTTAAAAATATTAAATCAAAAGCCATGCAATTAAAAGGTTAAGCATGCCAACACAAAAAAAAAAAAAAAACTTTGACAACACCACAACTGCTATTCTAATTATTGTTTGAACATAAAGTAGAGCAAGAGAAGTAGTTAAAGGTTCTAACAATCTCCCCTTTCGACATTTTGAAGAAAAAAAAACCATGCAACAAATGATATACACAAGGTCAATATGTTGGAACATTAGTACGCCCCGTGGCATAACGGAAAAAAATAATTTTATGATTTCAACCCATGAATTTGTGTTTGAGAAACAAATCCTAGTTGAGAAAGATTGAAAATATACCTTAAACAATTTGAAAAAATAGCAGTGGTATGGTATTGAAACATCTGTGATGTCACAAACTTCAACCGTAGCGAAAAAGTTCGAGGCTCTATTTGATCCACTCAAAAAAGAACGACCAAAAAACCTCCGAACTTTTTAGAGAAAAATATAACTTTGCTGTTAGTCAAAGTGATATTTCGACTAACTTGAAAATTGGGATTTAACCTTCTATTTATTCAAAACTCTTTTAAGTGGTAATTAATCATAAAGAGGAAATTTAAGATTTTTGCAAACTTAATCCTTATTTACCGAATTTTATGAAATACTATATTTAATAAATTTGATAAGGTAGATTTATCACATTAATATGTGAAACATATTTTTACATTATTTTAAGGGTAAGCTTTACAAATGGTCACCTAATTATGTCTGTATTCTTATTTTGGTCACTTAACTTTAAAAGTTTTCAATTTAGACACTAATGTTTGAATTTATTCCTATTTTTGTCACCCACCGTTAAATTGATAACAAAAGGCCTTTTTCTAACTAGTATAATAACATATTTAGTCCTCAATACTTACATATTCTATCAATTTGATCCTAAATCTAAATAATTCAATAAATTTAACCTTTCACATTTACAAATTTTATCAATTCGATCCTCAAACTTCCTAACCAAAAACTTTTAGCTTTTAAAACAGAGGCATTTCACATCTATAAATTTGTAAACACCCCCAGTGATTTAAATGAAAACTTTTGAATAGTTTGGTGACCAAATTGTAACTTTTTTTAGTTAAATAACTAAAATGAAAACTTACCTATAGTTTAGTGACTAATAGTAAAATTTATCCTTTCTTTTATAAAATCACTATTACATTTATGTATTCTTTATTGCGTCACTTACATTGTTTCCGAAATAGAAATCCATATTTTAAGATTCAAAATTCAATTGATACCTAAATAGGAAGTCCAAAGTTTAATAGCTATAAAAAGTACCACAAAACCCTTATATATTATATTTTGAATTGCATTTTAATTATTTTATTAAAAATAAATAAATTAGTCCTTATATGTTAAATGAGTGAGCAAAACACTTACGCCGTCAAAATTTAATGTTTATATATAAAATATAATAACAAATTTAGCCCTCAACGTTACATGTTATTTAATTTGACCTACTCTTTTCTTTGGAAGTAAATTAAAAATTTTGAAACTAATAAAATTTGAAGGGTCAAAAAGGTCTTAGTGACAAATTAAAAAAATCAATTAAACCCTTCAATTTTAAAATTATTGAAAAATCCTAAAATTATAAACAAAATTTATAAAAAATTTATAAAATTTTTAAATTATAAATTTTATTAAAATATAAAATACTGACCCAATAAAATCTAATGCTTATAAGATTATTTTTTAAAATTGACCTTTACTCTTTTAATGGGTTGCTATTGTTATTTTTTAATAAAATTTTGTAATTTTTATAATTTTATTATTTTTAGTAATTTTAATTTTAAAAAGTTTAATTGATTTTTTTAATTTGTTACTGAGGTCTTTGACCCTTTTTCCTTATTAGTTTCAAATTTTATAATTTACTTCCATTAAAAAGTAGGAGTCAAATTGAATAAATGTGTAAAGATTGATGGCTAAATTTATTATTATACTTTATATATAAACACTAAAACAAGCATTTAACGGTGAAATTTTAATAGATGTGCTATTTTCGTCACTCATCTAATATACATGAACTAATTTGTGAATTTTTAATAAAAATTAAAATACAACCGTAGATTCAACCCTAAATAATAATTTAAAAATAATACAATTTTAATAAAGTCACTATTACATTTATATATTCTTTATTGCGTCACTTACATTGTTTTCGAAATAGAAATCCATGTTTTAAGATTTAAACATTCAATTGATATCCAAAATAGAAAGTCCAAAGTTTAATTTCTAGAAAAATATTTAGGTGTAAAAATAAATAATAAAAGTATTATTTCATTAAATGATAATATAAAAGAGGTGTAATTCTGATTTTGATCATTTTACTTTACAAACATTGAAAATTTAGCTCCTCTCCTACTTTATTAAAATTAAGGAATTAGTAGAATTGGGTAATATTATTAAACATTATTAACTTACAAATTTATAAATCAACAATTTATATACACGAAATTAACAAAAACCAATATTATTTGAAAATGTTTATAAAAATATTTTAAAATATTACTAAATATTGTAAAAAATCCCATTTTGCTAAAAAAATAATAATAAAAACAAAAAATGAAAAAAAAATGGAAAATGTAAAAGGTGCGACCGAACCTGTTGAATTGCATGGATCCGACCAAATAATCCGATCTTTATCAATAAGATCCTATAACATACATGGTCAGAAATAAATCCAATGACAATTCAGTAATTTTCATTTATTATAATAAATATAATATAAATCAAAAGGCTAAAGCCTGATCTCGATCTCCGGCCGCCCCCATCTCCGATCCTTTCTTCCCCGTCTCTCTAAACAATTATTTCCTTTTTTAGAAAATAAAACTTCAGAAAAATATATACATTTCTTACTACACACTTCAAATCTTTCTTTCTTTTTCCTTTTAATACACACAAATTATTTATTATATATTTTTTTATTTCAAAAGTATATTCTCTCTCTGGAAGGCTGTGAGCTAAGTAGAGAGGGAGAGACAGAGAGGAGAAGATTACAATGCTAGAATGGCTCAGTACAGGCAACAGTATCAATACAGTAATGGAACGACGTCAGATCATGTCGCCATTGGGGTTCGAGGCGGTGCTGGCAACAAGGCCGCTCGATGGCGCCGATCCGGACGTGCCGACAGGAGCCGCCGAATCTCCATCGGCTCTCTCGTCTTTGTTTTACCTCTCGTGTTTCTTGTAACTGTTCTCGTATACTATTACATCTCTGCTGATAATAATGAGAATCGTAGAGGTCAGTTATAAATATTTAATGCGAATTTTAGATTTTCGATCTTTCTTCTTTTTTTTTTTTGTAATTTCTTGTTTATTTGCTTTGGAAAATGGCGTGCAAGTGAATTTCAGATTTCGGTTGCTACCGTCTATCAGCACGTTTTTATAGATAGTTCCTCATTTATAGATCATTGCCAATTGTTTTTAGGATTTGTTTGGATTCAGAGAAATGGAGAGAAAAGAGAGGAGGAGTTTGAATGAGTTTAGGTCCCAAACATAAAGCTTATTTATGGCGAAAACAAATTAGATGTTTGGGTATTATGAAACTTGCATTGTTTAAAAAAATGAGATTTTATCACACAACATTTTCATGCCATTTGATGAATGTAAATTTGATTTGTTTCGGTTAAATGAGTGGAATAACTTTCCTTTTAGGGCTTAAGTTTGACTCTTTTTTTTTTTCTTTCTTTTTGAGTTAATTGTGATAGAATGAATGTTTTTGAGTAATTACAATATTCCAAGCATGAATGATCGATATGATCTATTGCTGGGAAAAATTATTAACTAGATGTATGTTGCTGCAGAGTTAATTCGTTATCAACCTGAGGATGATGATTTGAAGGCTGATTCTGATTTCCTCACAAATGTCACACGAATGGAAAATTTTAAAATCCTTAACTTTGGTAATGGTTCTGTAGCACATGGCCGAGATTCACGATATTGGGATAGGGATGATAGGAGAAGGGATGATGATTACAATGAGGATGCAGTAGAACACAATATCATGGATTCTAGAGATAAGCCTCTTGATGGTGGCCATGTTCCCACGAAAGTGAAGAATAAGAAGGGGGCTTCCCTTGATTCTGATAGGGGCCTGGACCGTAGAGTTGTTGGGTTGTACAATGAAGCTGGGCGTAATGAATTAAAGATGTATGAAGCTGAATACGAGGCATCTCTGAAGAATGGGGACAAATCAAAAAAAGAACTTGGAAATAGCCATCAGCTCTCTGACAGTAAGGATTTTGGAATTCATGATGAGATTGATGATGATGATGACCATTATAATGATGGCATTGATTCTAATGATAGTCGCAAGGAAGATTATGATGATTTTGGACATGACAAGGACTATAATTTAGATGAAGCAAAATCTCATGATGAAAATGTTAATGAGTCCTCTACTTCCTTTAATGCTAAAACTAACAATGAACATGTTGTCAAAGAGGTAAAGGAAGAATCCTCTTTATCTAGGGAGGCCTCTCAAGATTTTGATGATGTAGGTGCTGATTCTCATCATGCTGGTTCTCTTAGTCATAAATCTGGAAAAAACTTACGGTCAAGTTCAAAGAAAAAGCCAAGGCGCCGAAAATTTTCAGGTAATACTAAAATTTCTTTAAGTTCATGTCAGATGTTCTTACACAATGTGGATGTACATAGACTTGTCTGGCTGTGCAGATTAAATTCAGCATGATTGGAAGATAACAAACATTGCTTAGATCTTCGGTCTTAAATTTACTGTGTTTTTTCTTCCCTTATGGGTTAGAAGTAAATTTATGGTTTGATAATAAAAGAACTAGGGAAGATTAGTGTTGGGAGAACCTTGAGTATTAGGATTCATTTGGTGGGCTTGTATGCAAACCCTGTTTGCTTAAAAGGAATTAGAAGGAAAGAATGTGAATTTAATATGAAGAGCTTTAAAACATTAGAGATGGGAGATCAAGAACTAAAATTCTTGATGGCTTTATCTGAAAAAAAAATTCATAGCTTTAAATTCTTGATAATGTGTCACCCATCTAAACAACAGCAAACTTTGTTAGATTTTGGTGTTAATTCTTAATAGTATGATAAAATCTTTTCCCTATTAAGCATCCTAATCAAATTATGAAAGGAGATTGTAAAACTTATTCTCAATGCATTCTATGAAAGACTAAAACCCCAGTTTTCTGCTAACATGTATATTATGCATTTTGATACCAAAGCACTTTGAAGTTTACCTATAATTGCATGGAATGCATGAATATTATTGAGAGCTAAAAGGGGGGGGGGAGGGAGGGATGGGAAATTAAAAATGTAACTCTCTGCTGTGTTATGCCAAAAGAACTCTCTGGAGCTTTAAATTCTTAGCAACATTTCACCTATTTGAAGAAGAGGAAATCTTGGAAAATTTTGCAACAAGGTAAACTTTCTGTAATTTAATTCCCAATAGTGTAGAAATATCATCTCTTTACCTCAGAAAGCACTAATCAGAAACAAAAAGATCATTCTTCATGGCTATCCAAGTATCTAATCTAATTTTCACTGGTAAAGTACCATAGACAGTATATTTGACGGTAAAACTTTCGAAGTGAAGAAAAACATTTAAGAGCATACTTAGAAGTTTTACCTACTGTGATAAACTTCTTTTTTCGCTGCATTTCTTTTAATATTTCCTTATATTCTGATGTACCATGATGAAAGCTGTTTTAAGGCTTTATTCAAGGATTTCATTCATTGGCATGCCTGTAACGAGCCCCAATTGTTCTTTGCTTACTATTTGAGGTTTGAACTTTTGGCAAACACCTAATAGAGGTTGCATTGTACTCCCCTCCTACTGGTTTAATTAAGGAGTATAATGCCTTTCAGCACCTCTTTTTTATTAAATAACATTGTGCCCATGTTCTAAACCTCCTTTCTGACAATGGATCTAATATCATTGTTAAATGTTGTTATCCCACATCTAATAATTCTTGGGTTTCATGAAGTCTTATATTCAAGTTGGCCACTAAACCTATTGCCAATTGGTTTTAAGTTGGATGTAACATGGTATTTAGAACCCAAGTGGTGTTTGGTTTTTCCTGCCTATCCTATCTGAGGTTGATCCCTTGGGAGGTATTCCACATGTAGGCCCTTATTGAGCTACATGTGAGAGGGAGTGTTAAGTGGTGTTATACCACATCTGTTAAGTCTAGGGTTTCCCATGGTCTTATTTAAGTTGTCATGGTTTTAGGTTGGATACTTAACAATCGTGAACTAGAACATTAAAATACCCATTAGAGCTTCATTCAAATTAATTTAGCTTAATTTGATTCTCTTTAACTTTTACCAATGTTCATCTTGTTGGAATGCTCTCATTTGGGGAATATTGCTTCCATATCAAGTCTCTTTTCTTGTTAATTAGTACACTATGCAAAACTAGTACTATTAGTTCCTTCTAGGTAAAAACTCTTTCAAAGTAATTTCACTTTCCCAGATTATCCTAAAGGAGATGAATTGAGTCAAGGATGAATGGTTCTTCTTGAATAACAATTTTCTTTTAATTCTTAGGTTCTTGTGAGATGAAATTAATGAATTCAACACACCTTGTGGAGCCTGTAGAAAGTCGGAAGTTTGCTCGATTTTTCTTACAGTATAAACAAATGGAAGAGAAGCCTGAAGGAGAAGACCAATGGGTACCTAGATTTGCCGGGCATCAGAGTTTACAAGAACGTGAGGAATCTTTTTTGGCACGTGACCAAAAGATAAATTGTGGGTTTGTTAAAGGTCCACAAGGATATCCAAGCACTGGCTTTGATCTGGCAGAAGATGATGTGAATTATATCAGCAGGTGCCACATTGCTGTCATATCTTGCATTTTCGGAAATTCTGATCGCTTGAGGACACCTGCTGGCAAAATGGTATGAGGATAATCTTTTTCTGGCAGTACATGGTCTTAGTGTCCTTTGTGATTGTTTTTGAATTTTAAAAGATATGCACTTCTGTTTTTAGAAGTAGCTGTTTTTTTGTTTTCTTCTTTTTCTTCTTCTGCTGTTTGATAACCTGATAAGTTTTAGCTTCAAACGTTAATAATAAGAGCCTTCGTGTTACCTGTTGACTACCTCACCATGCACAAGCATGTGTATCTTACCATATATGAGGAGAAATAAGTTGGTCCTTCTCCTTTCTTTACCCGTATGTAGCATTACTTTAGTACTTTCCATACCTCCTGCCCTCGTATCTCTTCTTTAGACCGTCTTAACTCTTTGCTATCCTCTTCTTTTGGTTGTCACTGATTATCATCTTGCACATGATGTATTAAATTTGTGATTTTATTGTAGAATTAGCAGTTTTCTTTTTTCCTTTTGCATGGCACTTTCCAGGTTTCATGAATGCTGGAGGCTGAATCAATTCACAAACTTTTTGATGGGAAAGGGAAAAAAGACAATTTCAAAAGCCAAAAGAAAATGAAATAAATTCTATATGCATTCCACAGATTGATCACTTCGTCCAAAATTTTCTGAGTTTGGTAAAGATACCCCAAAAACATTGTTTGCTTTGTATGGTGGGTGAAGGCAAGATTGTGTTCTGTGCACACCAGCCTTTCAAATCCCTATCCTCAGCCCAAGCCTTGAATGTGATGTTTGAGGTGACATGAATATGTTCTAGAGCTAAGAAATTAGGGAAAAAAGAGAAAACAATGGCATGGTTTGACAAACAAAAAGCTTGCCCCTGTTGGGCTGAATGTCACGAAATCTAACTGGAGGAAGGAACTGCCACTTCTATTGGTCATCATTTGAATTTGTTAGACTACTTTGCATAGTGTGCTTCATACATGATATAATTACACTGTTCATTCTTTAAGGGTTTATCACGCACTACCATTTTGTTTATGATTGAATTGGTGGAGTAAAATGTGACTTGGATTATAACAATGGTTGAATCATTATTTCTCCTGATTTTAGGTTACTCGTTCGTCAAGGAAAAATGTCTGCTTTGTTATGTTTGTGGATGAAGCTACGATGCAAACACTTTATTCAGAAGGTCAAACACCTGATGGTGGTTTTATTGGTTTATGGAAGATAGTGGTTGTAAAGAATCTTCCTTATACTGATATGCGTAGGGTGGGAAAAATACCAAAACTATTACCGCATCGACTATTTCCTTTTGCAAGGTTTGAACTGGATATTTGGAAATTTTTGTTTCATAATGCATCCACTAGTTTTTATATGTTTCACATTTTATGACCATTTTCATGAATGAAGTTTTCTTAGCAGCAAGTTGTTTATTATGATTATCCTTTTTCTGGATTATATTACTTAGACAGGCTTGACATTTGTTTCTTAACTCTTCTGATCTCAGGTACTCGATCTGGTTAGATAGCAAACTACGTCTGCAGCGTGACCCCTTACAACTCCTGGATTACTTCTTGTGGCGAAAAGGTCATGAGTATGCCATTTCTAATCACTATGATCGTCATTGCATCTGGGAAGAGGTTGCGCAAAATAAGAAGCTGAACAAGTATAATCATACAGTCATTGATGAGCAATTTGATTTCTATCAGGCCGATGGACTGAAAAGATTCGACGCTTCAGATCCTAACAAGCTTCTTCCTAGCAGTAAGAAAATTTCACACTCAAGCACCCTTAGATGTTTGGAGTTGCATGTATATACACAAATATACACCCGGGGGTTTTTATTTATGTCAGTTAATGCTTCTACTTTGTTGTTTGAAATGCAGATGTGCCTGAAGGTTCATTTATTGTTAGAGCACACACCCCGATGTCAAATTTGTTCTCATGTCTTTGGTTCAATGAGGTTGAGCGGTTTACTCCCCGTGATCAGCTAAGTTTCGCATATACATACCAGAAATTGCGAAGAACAAATCCTGACAAACCCTTTTATCTGAACATGTTCAAGGTAAAGAAACTCAGACAAAAAGTGGCTGCAGCTTTTAAAATTAGACTACAATTCATGTAGGTCCTCATGTTGCCTCTCTGGTTTCTTTGATTGCAGGATTGTGAGAGGAGAGCCGTAGCTAAGTTGTTTCGACATAGATCGGATGAGAAGCGAAATGTTCAGCAACAGGCAACATTGTAAAATGTATGTTGTATTATCAAACCTTTGCTGTTGAATATAAAAAGAACTATTTTTTGTACACTTTCCTTGGCCATGCTGGTTCATAAAGAAAGGAGTTGCATCGGTGGTGATGGTTGTTGACATAGAATGATACGTCGAGGGAACAAAGTTTGTCGAGCATGGTGGAGGTATCTTGGTTGGGGGGAAAAGTCCATTAGCTTTAATTTGCTAGAAAAATTCTGTTTTGCATAATTGTTATTTGTTCTTTTGTTCACATTGATTGCTTCGTCCATAGGTAAAAACGGAGGACCAATACTAATGTACTTCTTACAACTAAAATTTGTTGTATTATTCCTATTACTATTATCATCATTTTTTGGACCTTTCAATTGGCTATTGAAGTTTTATTTGACCGCTCAATTCAACCACAAATATAAATGATTTTCCTAGCTGGTTACAAAAAGAACCATCGCTACCATTCCAAATAATATAATTATTTTTTGGGTAAATTATATTCAATTATTAGTTTTTTTTTTAATTATTCAACTATAAAGAATTACAAAATGGTTACTTAACTGTTCAATTGTCATTTTAGTTGCCAGTTGATTAATTTAGAAATGGAAGCATTCAAAAATTGAATAATTGAATGAGTAATTATTTTGTAATTTTTTATAGTTGAATGATTAAAAAATTATACTAATAATTAGGTGATTAGTAGTGTAGTTTATCTATGTTTTTATATTATATTTAATACATGTTGATAAATCCTCCACTAAACCTTTACAAATGATCTAAATAAATAAGAAAAATAAAAATTTGAGTTTAATCACTATCATGAAATCCTAGAGAAGCCGATGTATGAACACCATTGGTGATACGATGATCTGCTATAACATTCACCAACAATTAATGCAAAAATGTTGTTATACTTATGCAGCTGTGATGAACAAAGCAGCTCATCATTTTGTTACCTGCATACGAATTATATGATGCAAAGCAGCTATGCTATGAATAAATAAATGCAAAAGTCTTGTTCTTATTATGCGATATTAGAGCAGATACCAACTTTATTCACCCAATTGGATTGGTGTCCTTTTCATCTAGGCTGCTTTTGTATGTGATTTGTTTCTCTTGCCCCCAATCCTTAGTAGGTACTATAGCTTACTACAATTCGTACAAGATGTACAATTAAATATGTTGCGAAATATTTACATGTTTCACATTTGGAAAATTCAATGTCAAGTAAAGTTTCTTTTTATAGTTACAGTGCTACTGATCACATAACGACTAAGAGAGAGACTGAGTCACAGACAGTCGAGAATAAAAAGATCATAATCGCCTTAGCGAAAAGAGACACATTACATTCATTTCTTAGACTATCAACAATTGCAAATAAGCGATACTACGTGTCTTTAGAAAGTTATTGGCTTAGCTAACCATTGGGGAGCAATTAACTATTATCAACCTCTCCTCTCTTGGACGAAGTGATTTTCTTGAGCTTCATGTTTACTACAATCACCACAAGATGTAAAATTAAATATGATGCCAAATATTTCCTTAAACATTTATATGTTTCACATTTTGTAAATCCAATTTTAAGTAAAGTTTCATTTTATTTGGTAAAAAATTAATTTTGAAGAACTGACGGTTATAGTGTTATTAATCACGTAACAACTGAGAGAGAGACTGGACCATAGATGGTCGAGAGTAAAAATACCATAATCGCCCTAGTAAAAAGGACCAAATTAGCATTTCTTTTTATTTATTAAAAAATTAATTTTGGAGAATTGACAGATATAGTGTCATTGATCACGTAACTGACTGAGAGAGAGATTGGGCGACAGATAGCCTAGAGTAAGAACATCATAATTGCCCTAGCAAAAAGGGCCACATTAGACTTTATTTTTATTTATTAAAAATTAATTTTAGAGAATTGATAGTTATAGTGTCACTGATCACGGAACAACTGAGAGAGACTGGACCACAGACAGTCGAGAGTAAAAAGACCATAATCACCCTAGCAAAAATGGCCACATTAGATTTTCTTTTTATTTATTAAAAAATTAATTTTGGATAATTGACAGTTATAGTGTCACTAATCACGTAACGATTGAGAGAGACACTAGACCGCAAACAATCGAGAGTAAAAATACCATAATCGTCCTATCAAAAAGGGCCACATTAGAGTTTCTTTTTATTTATTAAAAAATTAATTTTGGAGAATTGACAATTAATATAATGTTAGTTATAACGTAACGATTGAGAGAGAGATTGGGTCGCGGACAGTCGAAAGTAAGAAGACCATAATCGCCCTAGCAAAAAGGGCCACATTAGAGTTTCTTTTTATTTGGTAAAAAATTAATTTTGGAGAACTGACGGTTATAGTGTCATTGATCATGTAATGACTAAAAGAGAGACTAGGCGATAGAGAATCAAAGAGTAAAAAAATCATAATCGCTGTAGCAAAATGGGGCACATTAAAGTTTCTTTTTATTTATAAAAAAATTAATTTTGTAGAATTGAACAGTTATAGTGTTACTGATCACGTAACGACTAAGAGAGAGAAAGACTGGGCGACAGGGAGTCGAGAGTAGAAAGACCAAATCGCGTTAGCAAAAAGGGCCACATTAGAGTTTCTTTTTATTTATTAAAAATTAATTTTGGAGAATTGATAGTTATAGTGTCACTGATCACGTAACGACTGAGAGAGAGATTGGGTGACAGAGAGTCGAGAGTAAAAAGACCATAATTGCCCTAGCAAAAAGGGCCACATTAAAGTTTCTTTTTATTTATTAAAAAATTAATTTTGAAAAATTGACAGTTATAGTGTCACTGATCACGTAATGACTGAGAGAGAGATTGGGCGACAAACAGTCAAGGGTAAAAAGACCATAATCGCCCTAGCAAAAATGGCCACATTACATCCCTTTCTTAGACTGTCAACAATTGCAAATAAGCGATGCTACATATTATTAGAAAGTTGTTGGCTTAGCTACCCGTGTAGCAACTAACTATTATCAAATTCGCTTCTCTTGAACCAAGTGATTTTCTTGGGCTTCATACTTATTCTTTTAGCCTTAATTCTTCCTCTTATAATTAAATTGGTGAAGAGGTATACAAAATTAGGCACAAGTACTTCAATCACTTCAATAGCACTAAAAGTATTATGGAGGATCCTGTATTGGAAGTTAGATTACATTTTGGCTTGTATAATAGGTAAATTAGTCTATGTATGTTAGATCAAAGAGTAAAGTAGTCATCCTATTAAAATTTTTATTTATTTTTACTGTTAAAAACTAGTCCCTATACTTCAGCATAAGGTACAAGTGGCATGTCATATGTCACTGTCCGGTCATTGTGTTAGATACACTAGTTTTTAATAGTACAAATGAATGAAATTTTTAAAAGAAATGATTAACTTGCTTTTTGATCTAATATACAGGAACTAATTTACTAATTTTCTAAATAGAAAGGTCAAAATACAATTACTCCTAGTAAATTGGCTCCTAGTAAAGGGTTGTACTTTTAACCTTGAATAGCTTTTGTGATAATAGTACCATGCTTAGCGGTGATGGAGCTTTTGTAAGAGTTAAGTGAGCATTATAGCAACCAGTGAAATATGATTTTGTAAAGTGTATTACTTGTGAAATTAAGGTCACTATGATTTCATTTTTTAAGCATTTGTAGAGAGCTTGCCATAGGTTTGAGCAGTGTTGTTGGAATTGAATTTGAAGCATTTTTCAATATCAATGGTTAACGGAGCCTAAGAATACGTGCTTGAATACAATGTATTGGCTAATGTATTCTTTGTACCATGGATTATAAAAAAAAAAACCCTCTATCTAAATGCTTGAGACTAATAACGTTAGTATAGCCCAACACCAAATCTACAAATTTATTTAGGGTCTGTTTATTTGGCAGTAAAATATTTTCTGGAAAATGATTTCTGGAAAATGATTAGTAAAATATTTTCCGGAAAATAATTTCTGGAAAATGATTTACTTTTTCGGAAAATGATTTACCAAAAATATTTTACGGTGTTTGGATGAATCTGTAAAATATTTTCATTGTTTTGATTTCAAAATGTTTTAGGAAAAGTTGATTTTACATATATATTAATAACTTTATTTACATATTAACAATTTTTATATTTTAAAATGTTTTTACATATATTGCAATGATTTATTTATTATAAATAAATTAGATTAAATATATACACCAAATGCATAATTAGTAATACACCACATAATAACACCACACTCAAGTACAAAGATTAATTGATCCATCACTTCCACCACATAATTATTAATAATATTTGTTTGTCATTAAAATATGCTAAGCAATATACACCAAATCAAACAAAAGGAAACCTGTTTGAAAAAGGTTTAACTTACTATGTTCCAACAATTCTACTAGTGTTTGCTTCATTTACTGTGTCATTAAAATATGATAGGAATGCTTGTTAAAACCATTTCATTGTAAAAGCAACCAAAAAATGTACAAGGAAAACTCAGGAAAAAAAAGAATCTTTCCTTTTATGCATTGCTATCAACCAAAACATTCGCTCCAATTCCTATCCTCAAAGTTGAAGGCCATTTACCTTCGATTGAACCTTTCTTCTATGCAACAAAATAAGAAATAAGAAAATTACACAATAAAATCGTTGACAAGAAAATTACACATATTCACCGGTTATACACCAAACATAGGAATATAAGTCGTGTTCGTTTCATTAGAACAGAAAAAAATACGATGAAAAAACCTTCCAAGAGATTCACAAACCTTTGGTCGTGCATCATAGCCAAGATCAGTTATCGTGCTCAACGACTTACCAACAATGACAGCTCCCTCGACTCAAAGATTTGAAGCAATTGTGTGTACAGTGTACGCAATAAATTCAATTATGAGGAAGAGTGAAACTTCACACATCAAAATCACCGCTTTTGAAACAATATAGTGGAAGAGTGTTTAGACTTTCAACAAGACATTAGGAATGAATTTTCGAATTTGAACCTATCGACATGCGTAAAAGAGTTACAAACCTTTAGAGCATTCGGATGATTTGAACACCAATCTTACGGTCAAAGTTGGCCGTAGGTAGCTTGTCCAACTCTTTCGATGCATATAAAAGTGCAACACCACCACCTAGATGGTAGAACTCCACAAGTATAGTTACACATATTCCAAGTTCTATTGAAACTTTCATGAAAAACCAAAAAAGAATTAAAAAAAACCAAAAAACTTAAAGAATAAAAAGTTTCTTTTACCTGGCACGATGCCTTCTTCTACAGCTGCCTTTGCAGCATTTAATGCATCTGTAACTCTATCCTTCTTCTCACCAACTTCAGCTTCACTAGCTCCACCAATCTGAAATGTCCATTAAATTCTTTGTTAATTCCATAGAAAGGAACATCTATTGCATCTCAAAAAAATGACAAGTTAAAAAATGCCAGTAACAGTAAGGTAACTATACCTTTAAGACAGCCACACCACCAGAAAGTTTTGCCAATCTCTCTTGCAACTTCTCCTTATCATAATCAGAGGTGCCAGCACAAAGCTTGTTAAGAATGAGTGTAGCAAGTGCTTCGCTCTCTACATCTTTAGCTACAATCAGCAAGGGCCTTTGTCTCTGAACAAACATAGCATAGAAGATGTTAATGTTACAAATCAAGTGTAGAAGTTATTTTAATATTTTCATGCCACTTAGTGAGAAAAACAATTGTGATGAGTGATGATTAATCAAAATTAATTCACGAATGTTAATAATGCATGACTTGCTCAAAATTTGCTTACCTTTAAAGCTAACTCTAATACTTTTACAACAAACATTCAAGCTTGATACTTTCTTCTCATGAATTAGGATAAGAGGATCATCTAATTTCCGCCATAACACGTTGAATTGAATCAAAACCATAGCATGGTCTAGACTCAAGACTCGAGATTTTCCAGTTTAGCCAAAGGAGAAATCAGTTACTTACACATTTTTGGTTTTAGTGTTGGTGATGAAATAAGGGATATGTAGCCCTGTCTAGCTTCATGCCCTTAACAACTTCCAACTCATTATATAATGTTTTACCATCTTGCAAAGGTTTAAAGCGCAGCATAACCCTGAAGAAGACATCATATCGGTATAAAATGGTTCAAAATTATATGCCAAGCATGAGCAACAAATACTAGTAAAATTACAAGAAAACAGAATATCCTCAAGCCGATATAATATGAAGGTCTGATACCTCAATTGTTATCACCCTTCTTTGCCAACTTTCTCCATGGCCTTTGCAATCAACTCACCAATTTCCCTCTCTCCATTAGCCGAAATTGTTCCAACCTACAACAAAATATTTAAGTTGAAGACCTACTAGATTAAACTTTACTACCATTTTGGTTGATTGATGGAAAAAGTAGGCATTAGAAACCAAATAAAACCTCGAGCAAAAGAAACGCAATAAAAGATGATTCCCAAAATTTCGAGAAACAAAAGGAACTATGTGCATGTGTTACTTTCTTTAGCACCCAGAAGTAAAAAATCAAGTAAAAGCAAAGTAAGTGAACCAATGAAATATTTTCTTCCACATTCTTGCCCATATGTAAGAAGCATCCAAATCCATCTCATAAATAAAAGATCAAATGATTAGAGAGAAATGGCACCTCGAGGTTTTGGACTTTGGAGGATCGGGATCAGAGGCCATCGGAAGTAGCACCGGAATTGAACTCTTCGACGAGTGGGAGAAACAGAGTGGGAAGTGCAACTGAGACGTGAAGAAGGTTTTGAAGTGAGACTATTTGAGACGATGAGAGTGTACTGAAGGGAATGGAAAATGTCTTACGGATTCCAAATGGGTAAGATGTTTTCCAGAAACAAAGAAGAAAAGAAAAGAAGAGATGAAGGGAATAAGGAGAACGTCTTACCGGATGCGGGGAAAGTCATGAAAAATGTCTTACGGAAAAAATTGGTAAGACATTTTAGGAAACAAAGAAGAGATTTTACCGTGTTTGTAAAATGATTTCCTTGAGAATCCATTTTCCATCAAACAAACACCGAAAAATCTGGAAAATATTTTCCGGAAAACATTTTCCATCAATCAAATAGAGCCTTAGACTCAAACATCCATAGTTATATACTCATACTGCAGATGAAGAAGAATCCTTTCCATTAACCTTATCCATCTCAAATACCAATGGTGACTCCTCTTTTGGACCAGCTTGGCTACTCTCATTCGACGACCTTTTGGAACCACTACCGTTATTCTTCTTTTTTGCCTTCTTCCCGAATATGTTCCTCGGATATCGCCTTCTTGTATGAACTTCCCATCTGCATATTAACCAAAGTATGTCAAATTAAAGTATACAAGGATTAAATCGAAAATTTGAGCATGGTAGAGGGAATAAAACCATAATTTTACAGTCCATAATGAATGTGTTACCTGCGTGAAAAATGCATATAGTGGCAGGGTACTATAACTGCAGAGGAACTGAACAAAAACCCTGACAATGAACATATAAGATCACATAAAATATCATTTGGCAACACATATAAGAAACCAAGTTTCTTTGTTATCTTCAAACCCTATAACTAGTCTGGATATAAATATAATAAAATGAACTTGCCCCATCATGCATGAGTTGAAACCATACTGCACCATTGGTGCACTACACCAAAACAGACTTTTAGCGGCGTTTTTAGTGGTGTTTTAAAGAAAAACGCAGCGGCGTTTGAAGGAAAACGCTGCAAAAAAATGAGCAATAGCGGCATTTATTTACAAAACGCCGCTAAAAACGATATATAGCGGCATTTTTTACTAAAACGCATTTAGCGCTAATGTCGAGACATTTAGCAGCGCTTTAAAAAAACGCTAAAGGTTCGAGAATTAGCGCGCTTTTTAAAACACCGCTAAAAGTCTGAGCATTAGCGGTGCTTTTGGAAAACGCCGCTAAAAGTCTGAGAATTAGCGGCGCTTTTTTAAAAACGCGCTAAAAGTCTGAGCATTAGCGGCGCTTTTGGAAAAACGCCACTAAAAGTCTGAGCATTAGCGGCGCTTTTGTAAAACGCCGCTAAAAGTCTGAGAATTAGCGGCGCTTTTTTAAAAACGCCTCTAAAAGTCTGAGCATTAGCGGCGCTTTTGGAAAAACGCCGCAAATAATTTTAAAGTTTTTTTGGATATATATGGTGATTGTTTTAAATTTATACATTAAATAATTTCTTATATAATTTTAAAAGAGATAACATTAATTTTAATACATTAAAATTATGATTCATTCAAATTATTTAAGAGAAAATATTTGTTAAAATGAAAAAATATTAAATAATTTCTTATATAATCGTAAAAGAGATAGTATTAATTTTAAAATATTAAATTAATTCTCATGATTGTTTAGGGTGTAAGGTTTAGGAGTTACTATTTTAATGTTTAGGGATTATAGTTTATGATCCCTCAACCAATTCCCCCTATTCTACAAAGTACGAAACAAGCATGTGTAAACAAGCCTCCTGATGATAAAATTCGCAAATACGAGGATGAAGAATTTTGCGGTAAGGTTGAAAACGATTCAGAAAAGGTTGAATTCTGGTTAGAGAATACTATCAGAATTTTTGATGAGTTAACATGTTCTTCAAATGATTGCTGGAAGTGTACAATTTCTTTTTAATGAATTTTTACTAAATAATTATTTGCACTCCAAGCTTAGTAATGAAATTTTTCTAAGCAACCCCGCCGACTTAGGTGTGACATCAAATTGTAAATAATCTTTGTGTTCATGCTTCTATTTTTCCCCCCTTCTTTTTTTTTGTGTGTGTTATGCTTTACTAGTTACAATACCAATAACAACTTATGCTAAGTACATAAATTAAACATTTGTACTTTTAATTGATATCAAAGGTTACTAATTAACGTAATAGGTGAGATATTGTGTGTAGTTGATGATTACGAAGGAAGTAAGCTATGTCATTCGACCCAATTGCTGCATGGTTCACCATGATTGTATAACGTATTTGGGTACAACAGAAGCTAAATGTTAATGTGGAGTGACAGGAGAGTAAAAATGTTCAAGTTGCTGATTTGTTTTAAATGGTTTATTTCTATCTTTAGAATCTCATTTTGATGTTGGTGTTGCTTTGTCGTGTTATATATTTTTGAGGATGCAAGAGTTGAAGAGAGAGGTTTCTATTGCTGAATCTTAAAAGAATGATTTTAAGTAATTTCTTCGATTCAAATTGACTCATTAAATTTGAATTTTGGTGGTATTAATCATTGACTTGAGTTTGACAATGAAGTAGCTAAAATGAGCGGTGATGGCGGCATCATCACTGCCACATCAAGCGTAACGCGGAAGCATTCACATTGAATTTTCCAATTAAATTTTATTTTATATATGCCATTTGATAGTTAGTTGAATTCAATTTTTAGTTTACAATTCAGTCCTCAAATAATCCACTATTATGTCAAACCTTGGTAAAAAGAGAGATATTTGTCCATATTCTTGAGTAATTTATGAATGAATGAGTACTTCTTATTTGTATTTTCTTGATTTATTTTGAGGGATTAATTTTAAAAATTTATTTCACAATGGAGCGTTCATTAAGATTAAATGGAACAACAACACCAAGAGTAAGAGGAGGCTTTTGTCCTAAAGTTAGGTTAATAAAGCCATTATATTTTCTTCCTTTAAAAAAAATTGTAATTTCTTTTTTTCCAATTGCATTGAACATCCTCAAATTATGATTCTCATTCTAAATTAATTCTAAACTTTAAAATATTATAATTATATCTACAAATTATCGAAACTATATAAATCAAATCCTTAATTTAATCGTTAAATGACACGTCAAATTTTATGTGACATAATTTAAAATAAATTTTTAAAGAAAAATAAAACGTTCTTGCATAACTTAAAACTAAAAATAAAATAAAATTGTAAAATAGAGAGTAAAGGATAAATTTTGTAAAAGTTTCAAAATCTCAAAATCAATATCTTTACAACATTCACTTTTACAGTTCATTTTCTTTAAAATTTGTATTTTACATTATGTTGCATAAGATTTTCATAATAGAATACTTTAAAGTTTTGGGTCCAATTTAAAATGAATGTTATGATTTAAGAATGTATGGTGAAATTAACTCTTAAAAATATAAAAAATTACTGTGTAAAAATTCCAAATACTAACAGTATATATAATGAAAATTAGGGGCGTTCAAACGATTGGTTCGGTTATTAATCGAATCGAATTACTATTTGTCAAATTATTCGAAATGTAAAAATCTTTAACGGATAACCGAATCGAAATTTACATTAACCGTACTAAAATATTTTGAGTAATTCGATTGGTTAATCGAAAATTATATGTTTTTTCTTTTGGTTAAATTAAGTACAAAATATATAAAAAATATATTACTAATATTATTTTTTAATAGTTCAAAAATATTATATATAATATATATTATTTATTTTGATTACTATAAAATAATAGTTCAAAAATATATTACTAATATAAAAATATTATATATAATATATATTATTTATTTCAGTTAATTTGGTTAATTACCTGATTTCAAACCGAATTAATTAATAACTGAAATTTTAAAAATCATTAACCAACTTTCGACTGAACTAAATTTAGGCATTGATCGATTAACTGAATTAGGTCAGTTCCACCGATTAACTCAATTTTAACCGAACTATGAACACCTTTATTGAAAATTGCAATTTAGGAAACAATCTACTATGTTATAGTTCATACATTGCCATTTGGCACTAATAAGTTAACATGTGTATATATTCTAATTTTAAAAGTTACCTTTTATAATTTCAATTAAAAAATATAAGGTCAACTATGTAATATGAAATTAATATTCTTATTAAACATGTATATTTTAAATTTTGCAATAAATATTTTAGGCATTACATGCTAATATTATTTACCATATTGAAAGCCTCAAATTTGCTTATACATAAGGAAGAAATTATGGTTATAAAAAATTTTAGTAATTATTTTGATGAATATTTTTTAAACATAATTTAAATATCTTTGACTTCATATTATGAGAGAAAATAAAATTAATAATATATGACATGTATTAAATATATTAAACCTTAGATTTTACTTTTAATCCCTATATAAATAACTAAAATTTATTTTTACATGTGCTCACAATTATTTTAGTTTTTTTTTAATTTGCATTCTTTGCTCATTGATCAACTTTCAAAAAATATATATAGTAAATATTTAAACCAATAAAAATATTACTATATTATTAAGTTGGAGATTTCATTTAGGTATTAATATAAATATTTTTTATTTTAATTATATGATATATGATTTAATATTTATGTATTTAATTTTAATTTATTTTTAATGCAAAATCAAATAAAAAATACTAAATATTGGATTTTTTAATTACATAACATTTGCTTGAATTATTGATTATTTACACACTTTGATAGTTAAATTATTACATCTAAGAAATTAATTTGATAATAAAACTTTAATTGTTGTAATTAAAACTAAAAATAATGTATGGTTTTAAAAGAAAAAGCACACGTTTTAACAAATTAAACTTTATATATATATATATATATATATATATATATATATTAAATCCCTACCTTTTTACTGTAAGGAAATCAGCTCGAATAGTCCAAAGCGGCGAGCAAAAATCGACAAAAGAGTCAAACATTCACCAAACTAGAGAGGAGGACAACAAAATCATCCCTAAAATCACTTGTAAAACTAAGTTTGCATGCACAAGCAAGACTAAAAAAGTGCTATAAGATAGATAAAAACTTCTAAAACTGAAAACTTATTAAACAATGGAAAAAAAATATAACATGGGTCCAAATCAACTCGTGAAATCATTTATTATTCTGAAATACTTCCACCCACTTTCCAAGAAAACTACTGGTGGCCGGTGGAGTTTTAGCGAACGACCGGCACTGTCATCTGTCTATCACAACTTATAAAGATAACAAAGATACTCGTAAAATAGATCTATAAATTGAAAAGAGAGAAGACATGTGAAATGAATAAAAAAAAAAAAAAAGAAAAAAGAAAGAAAGAATATGTATAATCAACCTGGAGACTGACACCGCTTTCGAACAAAACAAAAAATAAACAAACGATTTGGAAAAAAAAAAAAATTTTAGTCAAACATTTCTTAAAACTAAATTGTTAAGTGTAACTTTAAATTCAATCAACCCCATAATTTTGTTGTTATAGATTCTAAGGAAAATTATATATTTTAGAAACCTTAAATCCTTTATTAATGGGTTTAAAAATTTGTGTTTAAATATAACATGATTTATTTCCATTTTAATTTTTTTACTTTTTAATTTATTTTAATTTAATTTTTTTCTAGATTGTAATTTATTAAATTTAGTTTAGCTTACTCAAGCTCACGTTCTTTTGTATTGACAATAATACATATGTAAATCGAGTTTTTTAAAATAATAGATTTGAATAAATATATAAGAGGGGTAAAAACAAACTAGTTTTCTCTAAATTCTTGGGGGTTAAGGCCGGCTCCTTGGTCAGGGATACTTAATTTTATCGTCTTTGTAGAATATACGCGTAATACGCGTTTGAACGTGCATTGCACCAACTCCATTCCAAAACTAATAAAGCTTTAATACAAATTTATATATGGCAATTTAACAACTCATCATAATCTCCGTTCCCTTGAATTTCAGCTCTAATCATTCTTTCCTTTTATTACTATTATTATTGTCTTCACGTTCCATTTACATACAAAAACAACACAGAAGGGAAGAAAAACAAAAACTGAGTGGTGGTGGAAAATATGTCTGAAGGAGGAAAAACCATAGAATACACCCCGACATGGGTGGTGGCTGTTGTCTGCTCTGTCATTGTCTTCATTTCCCTTGTTGCTGAAAGAGTCCTCCATTTCTTTGGCAAGGCATGTAACATGTTGGAAATGTGTTTATGCATTTTGTGTGTGTTTGTTGATGAAATGTCTGAATGAGCTTCTGGTTTTTTTTTTTTTTTTTTGGTTTTTCAGTATTTGAAGAAAAAGAATCAGAAACCTCTCTTTGAGGCCTTGCAGAAGATCAAAGAAGGTATAATATATAGACTCTAAAATCATCATGTTGGATTATATGTTGTGTTGTGTGAATCTGTAAAAGTAAATTTGTGGTGTGGATGCAGAGTTGATGTTGCTGGGATTCATATCGTTGCTACTAACAGTGTTTCAAGACAGGATTGCCAAAATCTGTATATCACAGGATTTGGCTCATCAATGGTTGCCTTGTAAGGAAAAGAAAGAAGAAACCACAGAACACTTTCAGACCCTTTTCTCCTCTTTTCTTCCAAATGGAAATGGCCGTCGTCTTCTCGCCGAGGCTGCCAATTCCACTGCCTACTGTACTGCTAAGGTACCCCTATACTGCAACAGTTTTGGAACTTGAAACCATGTCTTATAAGAGTATATGACTCAACAGCAAATATGTTGAAATTTGAATCCAGGGGAAAGTTCCATTGTTATCCACTACGGCATTGCATCATCTACATATATTCATCTTCGTGCTAGCTGTTGTACATGTGACTTTCAGTGCTCTAACCATTGTTTTTGGGAGCACAAAGGTAGGTTTCCCCCATTCTCTCAAATTCCATGTATAATGCTACTACTGCTTTCAATTGCCTTCTGATATATATGATGATCTAGATCCATCAATGGAAAAAATGGGAAGATTATGCTAAGGGTATGGAAGATGATCCTGAGGGAGGTAATGAAAGACTGCTAACATCCTTTATCAACAATTCAGCATTGGGATTCTTCAAACTTTAGCTTTTATGGCTACTTTGTGATGCAAATGTGATTTTGCAGTTGTGGAAACAAAGATCACTCAGGTCCAAGAACATGATTTTATCAAGGGTCGGTTCTTGGGCATTGGAAAGAATTCTGAGATCCAGGGATGGGTGGTAAGTCAAGATCTTTCTTCTTTTCTATTTATATGTTGATAAGCCAGTAACATAGTTTTGATGGCTTTGTTTTGCTTTCAGTATTCATTTTTCAAGCAATTCTATGGATCTGTGACCAAGTCAGATTATATCACATTAAGACTAGGCTTCATCATGGTCAGTTAAAACGAATTAATCTTACTTCATTCCATTTTTACTTTAACTCTCTTACATTAACTTCTGAAAATTTCTTATCTAGACTCATTGCAGGGGAAATCCGAAGTTTAACTTTCACAACTACATGATGCGTGCTCTCGAAGCCGATTTTAAGAAAGTTGTTGGGATAAGGTCAGTTTTCTTATGAGTTAGAGAAAGGTGTTCTTCCATGAATGCATTATGCAGTTAAAGTTATGTACATGCTTAGCATCATAAGCATTTATGTCAGTGTATACCTTTGGTGAAAATGGTGTTTTGTCACGTTTCTATTCATCAACATACATATCATTATATACTACCATACTGTTAACAGTTACTTAATTGCAGTTGGTATCTTTGGGCATTTGTAGTCATTTTCCTCTTGCTGAATTTTGTTGGTAAGATGCTGAATTCGTTAGTATTTTCGCCATACGTCTTGAGTTCCGAATATTTACTTACAATCGAACTTCGGTTCTTGTTTCGCAGGTTGGCACACGTATTTTTGGATAGCATTCATTCCCTTCATTGTAAGTTGAAGTACTTACATGTTGAATAAGCTAGGCAGGCATGTTAGCATATATTTGACAATGGTTCCTTTTTTAACCTTTGGCAGCTTTTACTTGCTGTTGGCACCAAGTTAGAACATATAATCACACAATTAGCTCAAGAGGTAGCTGAGAGACACATGGTGGTGACAGGTGAATTGGTGGTTCAACCTTCAGATAACCATTTCTGGTTCAACAGGCCGCGCCTCGTCCTCCGCCTCATTCACATCATCCTCTTCCAAAATTCATTCGAAATGGCCTTCTTCGCCTGGATATGGGTAAAACACAATGTCCCTAGCATCGTCACATGCCATTTTTTTCGATATAGTCAGTAAGTAAACAACCTTTCTTGTTCCATTTTTATAACAGGTGCAGTATGGTTTCAACTCATGCATGATGGGGCAAGTTCGTTTTATTATACCCAGACTAGTTATTGGGTATGAAGATAACAAAAAACTTGGTTTCTTATATGTGTTGCCAAATGATGTTTTCAAGTATTTATGTGATCTTATATGTTCATTGTCAGGGTTTTTGTTCAGTTCGTCTGCAGTTATAGTACCCTGCCACTATATGCATTTGTCACACAGGTAACACATTCATTATGAACAGTGAAATTATGGTTTTATTCCCTCTACTATGCTCAAATTTTTGATTGAGCCATTGTATTTTAATTTGACATATTTCGGTTAATATGCAGATGGGAAGTTCGTACAAGAAGGCGATATTCGAGGAACATATTCAGGAAGGGCTGGTTGGATGGGCTCGGAAGGCAAGAAAGAAGAATAAGGGCAGTGGTTTCAAAAGGTCGTCGAATGAAAGTAGCCAAGTTGGTCCAAAAGAGGAGTCACCATTGGTGTTTGAGATGGATAAGGTTAATGGAAAGGAGTCTTCTTCATCTGCGGTATGAGTATATAACTACGGATATTTGAGTCTAAATAAATTTGTAGATTTGGTGTTGGGCAATACTAACGTTATTAGTCTCAAGCATTTAGATAGAGGGGTTCTTTCTGTTTCCGTAATGGTACAAAGAATACATTAGCCAATACATTGTATTCAAGCACTTATTCATAGGCTCTGTTAACCATTGATATTGAAAAATGCTTCAAATTCAATTCCAACAACACTGCTCAAACCTATGGCAAGCTCTAAAAATATATCATAGTGACCTAAATTTCTCAAGTAACAGACTTTACAAAATCATATTTCACTGGTTGCTATAATGCTCGCTTAACTCTTACAAAACCTCCATCACGACTAAATGGTAGTATTATCACAAAAGCTATTACAGCATTATCACAAAAGCTATTAAAGGCTAAAAGTACAACCCTTTACGAAGTGGTAGATTGTATTTTACCTCTTCTACTCAGAAAATTGACAAATTAATCATTGTATGTTAGATAAAAAAGCAAGTTGATCATTTCTTTTAAAAATTTCATTCCTTTGTACTGTTAAAAACTGGTGCATCTGACACAATGACCGGAAAGTGACATATGGCATGTCACTTGAGCCTTATGTTGACGTATAGGAACTAATTTTTAATAGTAAAAATAATTAAAATTTTGAATAGGATAACCAATTTGCTCTTTGATCTAACATACATGGATTAATTTGCTTATTAGACGAGCCAAAATGCAATCTAACTTCTAACACAGGATCTTCCATAATACTTAGTGCTATTGAAGTGATCGAAGTACTTGTTCCTAATTTGTATACCTCTTCACCAATTTAATTATAAGAGGAAGAATTAAGGCTAAAAGAATAAGCATGAAGGTCAAGCAAATCACTTGGTCCAAGAGAAGAGTGTGACAATGGTTAATTGCTACACAATGGATAGCTAAGCCAACAACTTTCTAATGACATGTAGCATCGCTTATTTGTAATTGTTAATAGTCTAAGAAAGGGATGTAATGTGGCTCTTTTGTTAGGGTGATTATGGTTTTTTTACTTTTGACTGTCTGTCGCCCAGTCTCTCTTTCAGTTGTTACGTGATCAATGACACTATAACTGTCAATTCTCCAAAATTAATTTTTTAATAAATAAAAAGAAACTCTAATGTATCCCTTTTTGCTAGGGCGATTATGGTATTTTTACTCTCGACTTCTGTCGCTCAGTCTCTCTCTCAGTCATTACGTGAGCAGTGATACTATAACTATCAATTCTCCAAAATTAATTTTTTAATAAATAAAAAGAAACTCTAATGTGGCCGTTTTTGCTAGTGCAATTATGGTCTTTTTACTCTCGACTCTTTGTCGTCCAGACTATCTCCCAGTCGTTACGTGATTAGTGACACTATAACAGTCAATTCTCCAAAATTAATTTTTTAATAAATAAAAAGAAACTTTAATGTGGCCCTTTTTTGCTAGGGCAATTACGGTCTTTTTACTCTCGACTCTCTGTCGCCTAGACTTCTCTCTCAGTCGTTACGTGATCAGTGACACTATAACTAACAATTCTCCAAAATTAATTTTTTTAATAAATAAAAGAAACGCTAATGTGGCTCTTTTTGCTAGGGCAATTATTGTCTTTTTACTCTCGACTGTTTGTGGTCCAGTCTCTCTCTCAGTCATTACATGATCAGTAACACTATAACCGTCAATTCTCTAAAATTAATTTTTACCAAATAAAAAAAACTTCATTTAAAATTAAACTTACAAAACATATAAATATTTAAAGAAATATTTGGCAACATATTTAATTTTACATCTTATGTCGATTATAATAAACAATATTACCAGCTAAAGATTGATGGGCAAGAGTAACAAATGACATACAAGAGCAGCCTAGATAAAAAGGACACCAATTCAATTGGGTGAATAAAATTGAATTCAACGTGAAATGGTAAAGGAAAAATAAATTAAATTTTGAGTTATTTGATTTTTTGAATTAATTTGAATAAATAATTCATTTTTTGAGTTTAAATGAAATTGAATTTTAAAACTCAAATAATAAATTGGTTTAAATATTTCTTAAGTCTCTATCGATTTCTAAAATAAATAAATTGATCCTTTAAAAATACAAAAAAATCAAAATAGTTATAAAAATTTTATAAAATTATAAAAATTAAAAATATATAAAATGTTGAATTATAATTTTTTCCCAAAATGATAAACTTGAGGCATTGAACAAGTAAATTATCAAATTTATCATATTGAATTTATAATATTTTCTCTTATTTTGCTTGGAAAGAGTTTTCAAATAAATATGGTGTCAAATTTATTTGTTATTGTTACCAATGTTTTAGTTTGACATATTTAATCTTTTTAATTTAACAAAAATAAATTCATTAAACTCTATTAAAAAAGTTCAAATTAAATTAGAATAATAAAATAGAATTCGTAAATTTAATTAACTCATTTCACTCGATTTTATCAAAGACTCGCTCCCTACAAAACTCAAGCCTTCAAGCACTCTCATGCAACTTAAGATCCCGATTATTCCCCCTCAAAGCTTATCATCTTCTTCCATCTAACCTAAGTATAAAAAATTGCCCCGAAGTATGCAGATTGATCTTTGTCTGCTTCGTCAACACATTATATAAAATTAATAAAGTTGGTATCTGCTCTAATATCATTTGGACGAGGCATAACAGGAAGAAGACTTTTGCATTTATTTATTCATACCACAGCTGCTTTGCTTTAATAGGAACACTTTTGCATAATATAATTCGTATGGAGGTAACAAAATGATGAGCTGCTTTGTTCATTATCTAATTTATTTATTCACAGCTGCATAAGTATGATAACATTTTTGCATTAATTGTTGGTGAATGTTACAGCAGATCATCGTGTCACCACTACAGCAATTTAGACTTTTAGCGGCGTTTTTAAGCGCCACTAATAGTCTTTGCGGTGCTTTTGGAAGCGCCGCAAAAAACGCCGCTAAAAGAGGCGCCGCAAAATTTAGCGGCGTTTATGAGCAAAAAACGCCGCTAAAAACCATGACTTTTAGCGGCACTTTTCCCACAAACGCCGCTAAAAACATGACTTTTTGCGGCGCTTTTTTTACAAACGCCGCTAAAGGTCATGACCTTTAGTGGCGCTTTTTTTACAAACACCGCTACAGGTCATGACTTTTAGTGGCGTTTTTTTTACAAACGCCGCTAAAGGTATGACTTTTAGCGGCGCTTTTTTACAAATGCCGCTAAAGGTATGACTTTTAGCGGCGCTTTTTTTACAAACGCCGCTAAAGGTCATGACTTTTAGCGCTTTTTTTACAAACGCCGCTAAAGGTCATGACTTTTAGCGGCGCTTTTATTACAAACGCCGCTAAAGGTTTGACTTTTAGCGGTGCTTTTTTACAAACGCCGCTAAAGGCATGACTTTTAGCGGCGCTTTTTTTTACAAACGCCGCTAATTTTGTCATGAAAAATAAAAAAAATATTTTTCTTCATATTAAAAAATTAAAAAATTAAAAATTAAAAAAAACGCCGCTAATTTTGTCATGAAAAATATTTGTTATAACAAATTAAAAAATAAAAATTTACATTACTATTGTATCTCTAATTTGTTTGGTACCGAAATACCACATTTTATGTCACATCAATCTACATTTTTTCCTTTAATAAATGACCAAAAAAGGGAAAAAAATACAAAAGGAAACCTAGATTTGCTCGGGCGATCATCTACCACATCAGGTTGTCTCTCTGCACTTCTGTCAGATTTAGCATCTTCTTCAATGCCATTGCTCTTTCGCTCTCCATTTTCCCTAGGAGCTTCACACTCCTTCACCAAACCAGCCACTTCAGTCTTTATGCGAGGAATTGCTCTCTCTGTAGCAAAAGGGGATTGGTTCCCAGCTGCAAATCGTGGACAACCCCATTGATATAGTGTAGTAAAAATAAAAAACGTTCAAAGAATAGAGAATTATCCATATCAGTAGGCTTTAGCAAACAAAGCAAGAAAATTGGATAGAAGCTATACTGCTTCCTATTAGTGACCCTGAGCTTCGTTCTACCTTTTCCAATGCGACAACCAAGACTAATGTAGACAAATGAAAGTCAGAAAGCATAATTAGTTTATGAAGAAATAAGAAAAATTCACTTCATCATTCATCAAACCAGATGAATGCACAGAGCACATAACAAAGAAAAGGGAATAAAAATTATCATATCAATGTCATATAAAGACAATGTCATATAAAATTATTGAGATGAATTCTAACTTTTTGAAGAGTCGAAGTGCTTATATTACCATTATATTAACTTATAATTTCATAAATTTCAAAAGGACTAAAAGGCACATTTACTATTTTTGGGAGGGTGAAGGCTAATACTTGCCTCTTTATCTACAACCCGACATTATCAATGAATCATATGATACCACATAATTAAAAATGTAGTACTAATGAACCTCAAAGTTGTGGTCTATTAGTTGGATGTTCGCTTTTTTTCCAGAAATAACATGAGTATAAATAATAATTGTACAAAAAAATGAAGTACCGATAAAGACTAAAATTGAAATCTTAAAAATTTAAAGTCTCGGTCCAAACCACGAACTTAGTAATATTTGAATTGACATAAAATATAAATAAAACTAAATTTACCTTTATTAACTAATCAATGAGATGCATTTTTTTGGTATACTTAATACATTACAAGTCAGTCAGATTCAAATAATCTTTTAATTACCCGACCAAGATGGTGGAATGAAATAGATGGTGATTCGCTTTGGTTGAAGAATGAAACCGAAGGGAAATTTGTGTAGATTCGTGGATTAGACACTATCGTTAGCCAAACAGTATAGTTGCAATTGTTTACAATAGTTAACGTTGATGAATGAGCACTGTAAAACCGAAAATGGATTTAATTCCAAACCAAAAAAAAAAAGAAGAAAAAAGAGAAGCAATCAACCTTTCTTTGTTAGTCTTGAATATTTAAATAATCATTAATACTTAAGCCTATATAATTGGATCAAAGAGGTGGACTGAAGCCGGAAATAATGGTTGGGATGATTGGCAATTGTTGACATGGGGAATATGGAAAACATAGAAATTTCAAGTCGGAAACCATAATGCAGGCCAGAACTTCCACAATAACCTCATCTTTGCGGTGATGGCATGGAAAAGCGGTATCTAAATAGTGACAAGACAAACAAAGGAGCCAAGCAAGCAGAATTTCAAACAGGACCTTAGAGAGGCTTTTGTAACAGATTGAAATAGGATATAATCACTTGTGTTGCAATAAACACCCAAAATCTGGAGGAAGTTATTAAACTTGCAGCTTAGGCAATCAAGTGTTGTACGTTACGAGTAAAAATAAAATAAAATCAAATTCGGGACGGGAGGGGAGGGGAAGCATAAAAGTCGAATGAGAAGTACATTCATACATACTTGTGATATTAGTGCTTTGTACGGTAAGTCCGAGCATGACGAGTAAAATGGAAAACAAAGGTAGATGTGATGCTGAATTCATCTTCAGAACTTTCAAGTTTGGAATCTGCGACAATGTTGAAGGTATCGATCCAATTAACTGATTGTTTTTCAGAACTCTGAACAGTCATTTAAAAGTTTCAAATTAGAAGAACTGAGCAAACCGAGAATTAGCAGTGACGCGATATATAGTGAGAAATGCTTCAAATTAACTTACAGGAATTCCAGTTGCCTCAATTTCGATATCGAAAATGGTATGTCTCCATATAACTCATTAAAAGACAGGTCCCTAATAACTCCAACAAAACAATGTTCAGTTTAACTTACAAGATACTTAACTAAACTTCAATTGAGCTCTTTTCTAGTAAACTACTTATAGGCTTTTCAATGATGAACATCCACCAATCTCGTCCAGTATTTGACCGGACAAACGATTTCCTCTAAGGTCACTGATAATAAAAAAAGGCACAACCTTTATCAGTCTCAATCAAATTTCATGCATAAGAGCAACTAATATACTTACAGTTTATATCAAATTTCTCATATTATAGAACAAAGATTGGATTTCAAAGAGAAAAGGCAATGAAAAATAAACAGTACATTGCAACAAGGTCTTTGAGCTTTCCAATAGCCGTTGAGATTTCCCATCAAGATTTAAACCTGACAGATTACTACAGTACGAGAAACCAAACAAAAAATAGGGATCAGCTTTAAAAAAAACTAAACTTTTCTGGCAAAACCAAGAAAGAAAATATCTTACCATAAAGAATGTCAATAGTGCTCCAAGGAAATTAAAGCATGGGCATAAGATACATAGGGAGCAACACGACTAAAATAGCAATAGTGCTCCAAGGAAAGCCATTGAAGTTTTCCAAGAAAGTTCTATAAAGAGTTACTACACCAAAACAGACTACAAGAAAATTTAGCAAGTTTGTAACCAAGCTGAAGTCTACAAGAAAATTTCACTAGCTTATGACGAATATACTACTGTCTATTGTCCTAATTTAGTAGCCAAATCAAGCAACCATATGTCGACATATCAACAAAAAGAGAAAAGAATAAGATTTAAATCATCAATTAAAAATCCTTGATAGGCCAAAAGAGATGGATAAAAAGACAAAATATGAAGAGAAGAAAAGGAAACTGAGCACATCCCTCCAACAATTGAATGACATAAAACAAAACCCTCAAGACTATCACTTCCATCACTTTCTCATCAATCATATCCATTATATCCTCTTCAACACCTTCCCTGTACCAAAATCATGACACAAGGAACTAGATTTTGATAAAAGATTAATGATTGAAAAGAAAACTAACACAAAACACACATGTCATGTAAGATCTTTACACGTAAATTTACAATATACTCAATTATCTATAAACCAAGCAAAAATGAAGATGGAATGGAAAAAAAAGCTCGCTAACCTCAACATTTCATGAAACCATTTATCTATTCTATCTGTAAATAATAATTATGTTAGTTGGAAAAAATCCACCACATTTTTCCTAGCATGTTAACTTGAAATAATGTGCGAAGCCGCCACAAGTTTTTGATTGTCGCTCAAGATGAAAAAAATGATGAGATAAACATAATAGGAAAAGAAAGTTCAAATATTACTTGAGTATAAGCAACAATGAACTTCAATTACTAAAGTAGAATAAAGTTGAACACAAAAGAAAACACGAGTGAAACTACGATGATATCCATCGCCCGTTGTTTCCAAAGACTCTACCATGATCGAAACAAAGATGTTTTCATGATTGTCTGATTCCGTAATCGCTATTTTGAATTCCATTAATCACTCTAGGTTCCAAATCTATAAGTAAAGCACGTGGAATATAATGTTGATCGTCAGCTTGGTAGAAAAAGACATCTTTCCTATCACCTCCCTGCACCAACCATGCCAATCGAATCAAAGACATTGAAAATAGATCCATTTAACTCGCTATAACTGACTCGACTCACCTGTCACTACGTATTCTTTTACATCTCACATAAAATTATCTAAATATCAACAAATTTAAATTACACAGTAAGCTATGCCTAATGAAACTTCAAGACTTAACCTACAACTTAATTAACAAGTAGATTTTCGCAAATTCATCACAGACATTTCATCCTTACTAAATCTATGAAGAAACTAATAAATCAACATGAACTTTCATAATTAACCAGAAAGTGAAGATTTAAACTAGAAATGATAATAAAAAGGAACAAGAATAAGAGAAATTTTGAAAAGAATAAGGGAACTTGTGTAGCTAAATCTTCAAGTATGCCTTCTTTGCTTATGCCGTGTTCAAGGCGTAGTTTTTCGAACTCAATGCCGATTTGGTTCCCACATTGTCCAACCTGCAGTGTTATGATTTCTCTCGGCATTTTTTTAGCTCTGTTTTTTTTCTTTTCTTCCTTTCTCTGAAACTAGGGTTTGGAATTTCAGATCAAAATGGGGAAAAGAGTGTTTGGCGCAGAGACTTAAAATAAAAACAAAAGAAAATGGAGATGAGGAAAATATTAGTAGTTGAAAGGGGATTACTGTTGGGAAAGGGGAAGAGCACGAAAAGGAGAAATCTATTGGGAAAGGTTAAGTGAACAAAAAGGAGAAGACCTAGACGAAAAGGAGAGGAGCGGAGTAAAATTAGTGAGAAAATTGAGAAAATAAAATCAGCCTCGTTCCAAATCAATTTAATTTCATTTTGCCGCGTTTTAAAAAAAACGCCACTATTGCTACTCATTTGCGGCGTTTTATGGCTAGCGCCGCTAAATCCCCAAGTAAGTTTTGTTAGTAATTTGTTTTTTGCCGCTAATACCTTCAATATTAATTTTTTACTTTAATTATTTATTAGATTTCTTTAAATTAATTTTATTTTGTTTCTAACAATATGTTTAATTTGTACAATTTTATAATTTAATTTTTATATCTAAATCCTAACCCTAAATTATATCCCTTAACTCATATATATATATATATATATATATTACATTGCGTAAGTAATTAAAGAAATAATCTAATCTAAACCCTAAACCCTAAAATAATATAATTTTTATCTATTTTATCAAAATCTCTAATACTTAAATCCCTAAACACTAAGACTCTAACTTTATTATTCGATATGGTTTAAGCACTAAACCCAAAACCCTATAACTCTAAAATAATAAAAACTAAACTATAAACCCAGCCTAAACCCTAACCTAACCCTTAGTCTTAAATCCTAAACCTTAAACCCTAAAATATAAACTTTAGACCCTAAACTATAAAGATTAATCCATAAACTATATACCCTAAATTAAACCATAACCCCCCAAATTATCATGAGAATTAATTTAATATTTTAAATTTAATACTATCTCTTTTACGATTATATAAGAAATTATTTAATTTTTTCATTTTAACAAATATTTTCTCTTAAGTAATTTAAACTAGAATCATAATTTTAATGTATTAAAATTAATGTTATCTCTTTTACAATTATATAAGAAATTATTTAATATATAAATTAAAATACACTAATTTAATCTAAACCCATAATCCCTATCTTCAATCCCATAAACCCTAAATCATAAACGATAAAACCCTAACCCCTAACCCTTAACATATTAACCCCAAACCCTTAACCATTTACCTTTAAATCAATTAACCCTAACTTTTAACCCATGAAACCCTAACACATCCCCCTTAAACTTTAAACCGCAAATCATGGCGGAGGTCGTTGAGCCATTGGATTAGATTGTAGAAAGTCGATAAACCATTCTGACATCATATCAAAGAAAGCTTCATGTGCCTCGCTCCTTCGTCCACCAGAAATAGGTTCATTGTGAACTGTTCCCTGAATCGAAGCTGATATATTACTTTCAACTTCATCAAAATTAGCTTGATTATAATCAGAAAGCATCTTTGATCTAAATCAATAACAAGATAAAATTTTAAGTCAGGAGACATCACCTTATCACAGGTTATATAATGGCATGTATTTCTAGACTCCATACTTACAATGTTTTGTAACAGCCCGGTTTAGACCCTAGTCGAAACAGTGATTTTGAGACCACAAATTTGAGGTTGGAATGAAAATTTAATATTATTTTCTGTGTGAATAGTATGTGACATAGTCTGTGTTAAAATTCTGTGTGATAATTTGATCTATTGTGTGTCGAATTAAGAGAAAGGACTTAATCGCGTAAAATGTAAAAGTTGTGTTCTGATTGTTAAGTGTTTAATTGTTGTTGTCTTTATAATATGGAGGCCTTATGAAGCAATTAGCCCATTATTTAGATAGTGGATAGTTGATGGACAATCATTCCCAAAGTTTAAATGTTTATTAATAAGGTTTTATTAAGGGCAAAATAAGAAATGAATTATTAATATGCTAATAATAAAACAAATGAAAAAGCTAGTGGATGTGTTCATCCATTCTAGCTAAAAGTACCAAAGAAAAAGAAGAGAGAAATCAAGCTAGGGTATTCGATCATTGTGAGCTTCATTGAAGGTATGTTTAAGCTCGATTTTTAATAATTTCTCTGTTTTCGTAATCGTTGCTTAGTGCTCTAGCTAACCCATGTTGTAATTTTGTGAATTGGTGATGTTCTTATGATGAGCCATTAATGAATGCTTGAGCTATGTGCTAGTTGATAGTGAAATATGAAAACTTGGTGTTGGATTAACATAGTTTGTATTGGAGTTTTTAGTGAAATTGAGTATTTTGGACTTAATTGAGAATATGAGAAATTGAAGGGTTAAATTGTGAAATAAATGAAATGTGTGGACTTGTATGAACATAGAGAGAATTCGGCTAAGTATATGTGTATTGAAATTTTTGTGTATTTGATTATTTTGTGAAATAGGGACTAAAGTGTTAAAATGTAAAAATGTGAGGGCTATTTTGTAAAATGCCCTAAATGTGTGTATGTGAACTAAATTGAATGAATTGGTGATTGAATGAATTGAATTTTAATGTGTATAGACCAAGAAAAGAGAGGTTCGGATCGAGATCGAGGCAAAGATAAAGTGTTAGATTAATCGACCATTTCGATAGTTCGACATCTGAGGTAAGTTCGGGCATAATACGTGTATTTAGCTATGTTTAATGTTATGAAATGAATGGTTTGATAATATTGAAATGTGAATGCTATGTGATAGATTAAGTTAAGTGGAATTAAGTGTGCGTATTCAAAAATGTGACCGAGATAAATAGACTTGTATAAAGTGAGTAATATAAGCTTGACTTTGTGGTTGGTAATTGTAAGCGCGATACCGATTCAAGATTGGTTTGATATGGATGCACTAAGTGTGCGATACTAATTAAGCTTCGGCTAACTATTTAGGCACTAAGTGTGCGAATAAACTGAATAAGGGGCGAATGTTGATCGAAATGAATCACGAGTATTGAGTAGCATAAGTATTTGACAACTAAGTGTTGGCTAAGGTACGCCCGGAACCTATGTGGTTGATGAAACTATAAATGAGTTTATGAAAGGTTAATTGAAAATACTAGCTTTGGATGATATAAGAAATTAGATTGTGAAATAATCTATGTGATGATATGTTTTGATTTAATATATTTTGTTACGAACTTACTAAGCTTTTGAAAGCTTACTGTGATTGTTTCTTTGTTTTATAGTGTCAGTAAAGCTAGTTCGGATCTGAGGATCGTCAGCATTTCAATCACACTATCGACAATCTAATTTGGGTACTTTTGGAAAGATGTACATAGTTAAAATATGGCATGTATAGGCTAGTTAATTGAATCATATTTGAGATGTGTAAATAGCCATGTGATGTGGCTAAAATATGTTGGCTATAAGCATGAATGGATTTGATATATGATGCATATTTTTGGTATGGCTTGTAAGTAAAGAGAATGACTTATGAATGGTAAACTTTGTTTTGATATGATGCTAGTATGAAATAGAGTATTTGGAAATGAATCATATTGGTATTGAATGTGTTTAAGTGGTGCAATTTAGTCTATTAGTTAACATGGTTGTGAATGAGATTGTATGAGATGTTATGTTGATCACTTGACATGATTTTGGTTGCCAAATTGTGTGTGTAAACATGCTTAAATGTACTTGTAGGGTTGACCCTTATATGGGTGGCAAATTGGCCTTGCATATGGCCTATTTTGTCACACGGTTGTGGCACACGGGCGTGCTTAGTGACCGTGGGGCTAAGTTAGTTGCTAGCCTAAGAGTACACGACCATGGCACACGGGCATGCTTAGTAGCCATGAGGAGAAGTCAGAATGCTTGCTCTATTTTGGCACACTGGACACATGGGGTATCTGGTGACCGTATGAGGCACACGGCCTGGTGGCACGGGCTTGTGGCCTCAACAGATTCATTGAATGTTTAAAATTTATAAAACTTTTGTAAGTGCTCGGTTTAGTCCCGACCCCTCTCTGTAGGCCTTAATAAGGGACTATTTGATTATGTCTTGATGTGTTATGATGGTAATTGACTTTGTGTCGTAAATGGAATGTGAAATGATTCGATTTTTTGGTAATACCTCTTAACCCTATTCCGACGATGGTTTCGGGTTATAAGTGTTACATTTTATTGGTATCAGAGCTACGGTTTAGTCGATTCTAGGACTAACGTAGCGCATGTAAGTCTAGCTATACATGCCATATATGAAATTGCTATAGTGTGACGAATTCTGATAGTTAAAAATGTGTTTTCGTATAGTAATGAATCCCCATCGAGCAGTTATTGATGACGTAGAGAGTAACGCACCTGCTCCCGCTCAAGGGACAGCTCTGGCCACATCTAGGCCGAATGATAGTGGTGAGGAAAGAGATGCTAAGTAAGCCTTCTTTTGAATGATGAGCGAGTGGTTTACGGAGTTCGTTCGAATGAATCTGACTGCTCCACAACCTCCACCTCCACAAGTACCTGTTGTGCCACAAGTTATAGACTCGATTAGATTGAATAAACCTCCTGTGGACAAGATTCAGAAGTACGGGGCCGAAGAGTTTAGGGTCACATCTGATGACGATATTGAACGAGATGAGTTTTGGCTCGAGAATACCTTTCGAGTATTTGATGAGATGTCGTTGACTCCGGATGAATGTATTAAATGTATTATTTCGTTGTTGAGAGATTCGACTTATAACTGGTGGAAGATATTGATATCTATGGTTTCGAGAGAGAGAATCACCTGGGATTTCTTTCAAGCCGAGTTTAGAAAGAAGTATATCAGTCAACGCTTCATTGATCAGAAACGTAAAGAGTTTTTAGAGCTGAAACAGGGTCATTTTTTTGTTACTAAGTACGAGCGAAAATTCGTAAGATTGAGTCAATACGCGAGAGAATTTGTTTCGACCGAAGCTACTATGTAGAAACTCTTCATAGAGGGATTGAATGAGGACATTAAGTTGTTGGTTGGGATACTCGATATTAACGAATTTGTTGTGCTAGTTGAAAGAGCATGCAAAGCCGAGGAGCTTAGTAAAGAAAAGAAGAAAGCTGGTTATGAGGCTCGTGATGAAAGAAAAGAGCTATGAGTAAGTTTTCTTAACCTTTTGTAAAGGGATTTAGAGATGGAAGCAATCGTTCAAATGCTTCATTTGGATATTCAAGTAGAGATCGATTAAGACAAAGTGCTGGTCCACGAACTCAAGCTCCGATTGAATCAAGTGTTGGCAGTATTAAAAGTAGCAAGCCTGAGTGTAGACAATGTGGGAGACAACATGTGGGAGAATGTTGGAGCAAGTACAATAATCAAACTTGTTATAAGTGTGGATCACGAGAACACTTCATTAGAGATTGTCCAAAGTTAGTTGAGGAAGAAAATGTTCAGAATGAAAGACTAAGTAATGTGACGGCTAGGGGTAGACCAACCAAAAACACCATAAATGTGAGTGAAAGTCAGAGAGGGACAACTGACACAGCTGTGAGGTTAGAGGCGAGAGCACTTGCCCGAGCCTATGCTATATGTGCACGAGAGGAAGCATCATCTCTAGACATCATCACTGGTACTTTCACTTTATTTGATACTGATGTAATTGCATTGATAGATCCAGGATCAACTCATTCCTATGTGTGTGTGAATTTAGTATTGAATAATACTCTACCTGTTGAGTCTACTGAATTTATGGTTAAAGTGTCAAACCCTTAGGTAAGTGTGTCTTGGTGGATAAGGTATACAATAATTGCCCATTGATGTTTCGTGATATATGTTTTCTGGCCAATTTGATGTTTCTACCATTTGATAAGTTTGATATAATTTTGGGTATAGATTGGCTTACTCTGCATAATGCCATCGTAAATTGTAAAAGAAAGAGTACTGAATTGAGAAGTCAGAACGGTGAGATAGTTCGAATTGAATCCAGTGATATGAAAGGATTACCAATTGTTGTATCTGAAATGAAAGCTATAAACTATGTGAGAAAAGATTGTAAAGCTTATTTGGCGTACATGATTGATACAAAAGTGTCAGAAAAGAGAGTTGGATCTGTGCCAGTGGTATATGAGTTTCCAGATGTGTTTCCTGAAGAGTTACCGGGATTACCTCCGATTCGGGAAGTTGAATTTTGTATTGAATTAGTGTGGGGACCCCACCCATTTCGATAGCTCCATATAGAATGGCACCAATAGAATTGAAAGAGTTGAAATCTCAGTTGCAGGAGTTGACTGACAAAGGATTCGCACGACCGAGTTTCTCACCCTAGGGAGCTCCTGTATTATTTGTGAAAAGAAAGATGGAACTATGAGAATGTGTATTGATTATCGATAGTTGAACAAAGTGACGATAAAGAATAGATATCCGTTACCCCGTATTAGTGATTTGTTTGATCAGCTGAGAGGAGCTACAGTATTTTCTAAGATAGATTTGAGATCAAGCTACTATCAGTTGAGTGTTAAAGAATTCGATGTGTCGAAAACTACTTTCAGAATGAGGTACGAACATTATGAATTCTTAGTGATGCCTTTCGGACTAACAAATGCTCCTGCAGTGTTTATGGATCTGATGAATCGGATATTCAGACCATATTTGGATCGCTTTGTAGTGGTGTTCATTGATGATATTTTGATCTATTCGTGTGATGAGACGCAGCATGCTGAGCATTTGAGAACTGTGTTAAAAAACCTGCATAAGAAACAATTGTATGAAAAATTTAGCAAATGTGAATTTTGGTTGTGTGAGGTTGGTTTTCTGGGACATGTTATATCAGCTGCTGGGATACGAGTTGATCCGAGTAAAATTTTTGCTATATTAGAACGAAAATCTCGAGAAATGTGTCTAAAGTCCGTAGTTTTTTGGGACTAACGGGATATTATAGGCAGTTTGTGTAAGGCTTCTCTATGATTGTGACTCCATTGATAAAGTTGTTACAAAAGATGTTAGATTCGAGTGGTCAGAAAAGTGTCAGCAGAGTTTTGAATAGTTAAAAGTGTTGTTGACAGAGGCGCCAGTGTTAGTTCAACCTGAATCGGGCAAAGAATTTATAGTTTATAGTGATGCATCGTTGAATGGTTTGGGTTGTGTGCTGATGCAAGAAGGCAAAGTGATTGCTTATGCTTCGAGACAGTTAAAGCCGCACTAAAAGAATTATTCGACGCATGACCTTGAGTTAGCTGCGATTGTATTTGCGTTAAATATTTGGTGTCACTATCTGTTTGGGGAGAAATGTCACATTTATACTGATCATAAGAGTTTAAAGTACTTGATGACTCAGAAAGACTTGAATTTGTGACAGAGAATATGGTTAGAATTGTTGAAAGACTACGAACTTGTGATAGATTACCACCCGGGTAAAGCTAATATTGTAGCTGATGCTTTGAGTCAAAAATCGTTATGTGCTTTGTGAGCTATGAGTACTCAGATAGATCTGTGTGAAGATAGTGCGGTTATAGTTGAGTTTAAAGTTAAGCCGATGTTTGTACAACAGATTTGTGATGCTTAGAAAAATGATGTTGAAATGATGACTAAACAAATTCTGTGTGAATCGAATATTGATTCAGTATTTCGAGTTGATAGTGATGATTGTTTGAGATTTAAAGATTAGATTTGTGTTCTGAGAAATTCAGAGTTGGTTTTGATGATTTTGAATGAAGCTCACAATAGTTATTTGACTGTACATCCAGGGAGCACGAAGATGTATAATGATCTGAAACAGTTCTATTGGTGGCATGGTATGAAAAGAGACAGTTTTGACTTTGTGTCGAAGTGTTTAGTTTGTCAACAAGTTAAAAGAACATCAAGTTCGTCTGGTTTATTGCAACCGATTATGATTCCTGAGTGGAAATGAGAGAGAACTACGATAGACTTTGTGTCGGGTTTGCCCTTATCTCCGAGTAAGAAAGATGCAATCTGGGTGATAGTTGACAGATTGATGAAATCAGCCCATTTCGTTCCAGTGAGAACCGACTATTCTTTAAATAAGTTAGCTAAACTGTATATTGCTGAGATTATGAGATTGCACGGAGTACCGCTATCTATGATATCTGACAGAGATCCTAGATTTACCTCACGATTTTGGAAGAAATTGCAAGATGCTTTAGGCACAAAATTACATTTCAGTACTACTTATCATCCGCAAACAGATGGTCAATCAGAGTAAATCATTCAGATTCTTGAAAACATGCTGAGGTGTTGCATACTTGAATTTGAAAGTACATAAGAAAAGCATTTATCGTTGATTGAGTTTGCGTATAACAACAGTTTTCAATCTAGCATTAAAATGGCACCTTATAAAGCTCTTTACGGTCGAAAGTGTCGAACTCTATTGTATTGGACCGAGTTGAGAGAGAATAAGATTCACGGGGTTGATCTTATAAAAGAGACTAAGCAGAAAGTGAAAGTAATTCGTGATAGTTTGAAAGCAGCCTCAGATCATCAGAAGTCTTATGCAGATTTGAAATGAAAAGATATTGAATTTGAGGTTGGTGGTAAAGTGTTTTTGAAAGTATCTCGTGGAAGAAAATACTTCGATTTGGCGGAAGGGCAAACTGAGTCCGAGGTTCATCGGACCGTATGAGATTATTGAACGAGTTGGGCCGGTTGCTTACAGATTGATGTTACCACTTGAGTTAGAAAAGATTCATAATGTGTTTCATGTGTCGATGCTTCGACGATATCGATCTGATCCGTCTCATGTGATTGTTCCTACCGAGGTTGAGATTCAACCAGACTTGTCGTATAGTGAAGAACCGATCCAAATTCTACACGAGAAATTAAAGAATTGAGAAACAATAAAATTTCCTTAGTGAAGGTGTTATGGCGAGTTGAATAGGCTACGTGGGAGCCTAAGAATGTTATGAGAGAGCAATATCCACATCTTTTCACTGGTAAGATTTTTGAGGACGAAAATCCTTAAGGGGGAAAGTTGTAACAGTCCGGTTTAGACTCTAGTCAGAACAGTGGTTTCGAGACCATAAATCTGAGGTTGGAATGAAAATTTAAAATTATTTTCTGTGTGAATAGTATGTGACATAGCCTGTGTAAAAATTCTGTGTGATAATTTGATCGATTGTGTGCCGAATTAAGAAAAAGGAATTAATCGCGTAAAATGCAAAAGTTGTGTGTTGATTGTTAAGTGTTAATTGTTGTTGTCTTTATAATGTGGAGACTTATGAAGCAATTAGCCCATTATTTAGATAGTGGATAGTTGATGGACAATCATGCCCAAAGTTTAAATGTTTATTAATAAGGTTTTATTAAGGGTAAAATAGGAAATGAATTATTAATATGCTAATAATAAACAAATGAAAAAGCTAGTGGATGTGTTCATCCATTCTAGCCGAAAATACCAAAAAAGAAGAAGAAAGAAATCAAGCTAGGGTATACGGTCATTGTGAGCTTGATTGAAGGTATGTTTGAGCTCGATTTTTGATAATTTTTACGTTTTTGTAATCGCTGCTTAGTGCTCTAGCTAACCCATGTTGTAATTTTATGAATTGGTGATGTTCTTGTGATGAGCCATTGATGAATGCTTGAGCTATGTGCTAGTTGATAGTGAAATATAAAAACTTGGTGTTGGATTAACATAGTTTGTATTGGAGTTTTTAGTGAAATTGAGTATTTTGGATTTAATTGAGAAAATGAGAAATTGAAGGGTTAAATTGTGAAATAAATGAAATGTGTGGACTTGTATGAACATAGAGAGAATTCGGCTAAGCATGTGTATTGAAATTTTTGTGTATTTGATGATTTTGTGAAATAGGGACTAAAGTGTCAAAATGTGAAAATGTGAGGGCTATTTTGTAAAATACCCTAAATGTGTGTATGTGAACTAAATTGAATGAATTGGTGATTGAATGGATTGAATTTGAATGTGTATAGACCAAGAAAGAAGAGGTTCGGATCGAGATCGAGGCAAAGATAAAGTGCTCAATTAATCGACCGTTTCGATAGTTCAACGTCCGAGGTAAGTTCGAACATTATACGTGTATTTAGCTATGTTTAATGTTATGAAATGAATGGTTTGATAATATTGAAATGTGAATGCTATGTGATAGATTGAGTTAAGTGGCACTAAGTGTGTATTCGAAAATGTGACCGAGATAAATAGAACTGTGTGTGCGGAGTAATATAAGCTTCGGCTTTGTGGTTGGCACTGTGTGTGCAATACCGATCTAGGATTGGTTTGATATGGATGCACTAAGTTTGCGATGCTAATTAAGCTTCGGCTAACTATTTAGGCACTAAGTGTGCGAATAAACTGAAGAAGGGGCGAATGTTGATCGAAATGAATCACGAGTATTGAGTAGCATATGTATTTGAAAACTAAGTGTTGGCTAAGGTACGTCGGAACCTATGTGGTTGATGTAATTATGAGTGAGTTTATGAAAGTTTAATTGAAAATACTAGCTTTGGATGATATAAGATATTAGATTGTGAAATAATCTATGTGATGATATGTTTTGATTTAATGTATTTTGTTACGAACTTACTAAGCTTTTGAAAGCTTACTGTGTGATTGTTTCTCTGTTTTACAGTGTTAGTAAAGCTAGTTCAGATCTGGGGATCGCCAGTATTTCAATCACACTATCGGCAATCTAATTTGGGTACTTTTGGAAAGATGTACATAGTTAAAATGTGACATGTATAGGCAAGTTAATTAAATCATATTTGAGATGTGTAAATAGCCATGTGAAGTGGCTAGATATATGTTGGTTATAAGCATGAATGGCTTTGATATATGATGCATATTTTTGGTATGGCTTGTGAGTAAAGAGAATGACTTATTAATGGTAAATTTTGTGTTGATATGAAGCTAGTATGAAATAGAGAATTTGAAAATGAATCATATTGGTATTGAATGTGTTCAAGTGGTGCATTTTAGTCTATTAGTTAACATGGTTGTGGATGAGATTGTATGAGATAATATGTTGATCACTTGACATGATTTTGATTGCCAAATTGTGTGTGTAAACATGCTTAAATGTACTTGTAGGGTTGACCCTTGTATGGGTGGCAAATTGGCCTTGCATATGGCCTATTTTGTCACACAGTTGTGGCACACAGGCATGCCTAGTGACCGTGGGGCTAAGTCAGTAGCTAGCCTAAGAGCACATGGCCATGGCACACGGGCATGCCTAGTAGCCGTGTGGAGAAGTTAGAATGCTTGCTCTATTTTTGCACGGCCTGGACACATGGGAGTATCTGGTGACCTTATGAGGCACACGGCCTGGTGGCACAAACGTGTGGCCTCAACAGATTCATTGAATGTTTGAAATTTCTAAAACTTTCGTAAGTGCTCGATTTAGTCTCGACCCCTCTCTAGCATGTGTTTGAGGTCTTGTAGGCCTCAATAAGGGGCTATCTGATTATGTCTTGATGTGTTATGATGGTGATTGACTTTGTGTCTTAAATGGAATGTGAAATGATTTGATTGTTTAGTAATACCTCCTAACCCTATTCCGGCGATGGTTTCGGGTTAGGGGTGTTACATGTTTAGTCTGAGAATCAACTAAACTGTAGCTCGATACCACTAAATTTAACACCCCTAACATGTCTCTATCGTCGGATTAAGGTTCCAAAGCATTACAATACAAATTAAAACTTTTAGCTTCAAAACAAAAACAATTATGCAATTTAAATGTTAACATTTAATTACTCAATTTAATTATAGTAAGAATACATATATGGGCCCTAAATCGAGCATATAAGACTGGCTTGGAAACAAAAGGATCAATTTAAAACAAAACATAAAATTTTGGAAAAACTAGAAAACTTTGAAAAAATGGGTCACACGGCCATGTGACAAAGCCCAGGTTGTGTGAACATTCAAAGTATGGAAACACAGCCGTGTGCTAGCCCATGTGTCCACCCGTATGGGTATTCGAAATAGGGTCACAAGGTCATATCGTAGGTCGTGTTTCAAACCTGTGCATATTCGAAATATGGTCACATGCTCATGTCGCAGGTCGTGTCTCAGACCGTGTTACATACTGACTTAAAACACACGGCCATGTGGGGTGACATGTGTGGCACACGACCGTGTGACAACCCGTGTGCTTCATAAGTTACCCCTAAAACAAGCCAAGTCAAGCACCAAGACTTGCACACCAAGACAACTATTCCCAAATGCATTCATATGTCCAAAACACATTAAAACACACTCTAAAACATGTCAAATCAACCATCATATAAACCTCCAATATGATACGACCATGCCTCGGAGTGCACCTAGCTCGAGCAAGGATCCATTGGAGCTGCCCCAAGGTCCTATCACACAAGCTCGAGCCAAGCTATTCAAAGAGGCCATTTCGACTTTAGTCAACCAAGTGAGGAGCGAGACATTGGTTAGACACATCAAGAGAGCTTGGACCAGCTCCCCAGTATCACCTTGCAACCTCTTGCAAGCTGAACTCATCTCAAGCTCAACTTAGCTCAATTGAGCTCATCTCTATCTTTTTAATGCTTGCGTTTTTGTTTGTTGGAATAAATAAATGTTTTAATTAAATTAGTTAATTAGCTTAAGCTCATAAATATGTCTTAATTTTAACTTATTAATTTCCTTTATAAATGTGTTTATTTAAATACATGTTTTTAAATGTCCTAGTTATTACCTGATATTAATTTGTCTTAGCCTATTACATGTTTTAAATATGTCTAGCTACAGCTGAAATTAATTAGAAACTTAGTTTAAATATATGTTATAAATATGTCTTAGTTTAAACTTGTTCTTAATGTGACTTGAGCTGTCGAATTAATGTGTCTTAAGATGGATTAATTTGCTGAATTAATTAGGCGCAGGTACATTCTTGGGATGGCATAAATGCAAGGAGCTGATGGTTCAGCTCTTCAAAGAACCACTTCATGGACTTCAATAGTCAAAGCTAAGTTGCTGATCATTCTTCCCTAAGCTGACTAATTAGCTCCCCAAAGCAACATTGAAGGCTTTCACACCAGCCGAACATTCCATTCACACTTCAAGGCTGTTCAGTTTTGTGTTTTCACAAACACATAAGGGGCTATTTGAATTCGATTCACACTTGATGACCATTGCAATGCTCAAGCTGCTCATTAATCAACCACAACCTTTCTAGCTAATCAAGGCAACTTAATTCCAGTTCATTAAGCATGATGGCCGAACCTAGACAAAGCATTTTAGCTCCCAATTGTTCCAAGTTTAATTCAGCTGAATGTTCATCATCTAGAAGCTGACTAGTGGCGTTCCAAGGCTGGAGAAGCTTCCTGGAATTTGCTTGAAATTTTTTGGAATTTCTAGCTCATTAAAAGCTGAAATCAAGTGTCTATTTAGTTACCCATTTGACTATTCGCTAAGCCTAGACTTCTTGCTATAAATACTTAGCTAATTTCATTTTGTATGGACTTTTGCAAACTTGAATGAAATTATGTTATTTTTGTGAGATTTGCTTCTCTCAAATTTCGTTCAAAGACTTAGCTTGGCTTATCTATTAGTCAGTGGCGTCAATCTTGGTCTTTTCGAACTTATCACTCTAATTCGAATATGGTGTTCACCCAACTTATACCTTTAGTTCTTACCTTATTAGGTAACATGTCAAGGTTCCTTTTCTTTCATCACCCAAATCCCCTTAAGATCTTATAAGTTTCGGGTCAGCACTCATATTTAGTGTTGGTTCACACTTACATCTTAAGTCTTTTTTCCAGTCTATCCACAAATACCTACTTAACTGTACAAGTTATTATTTATCCTTTTCTTTCTTGTTAGCCAAACCTATAACCATCAATACTTAACCATTTTTGAACCCATCTTTGTTACCCAACTCCAAACTTAGCCTAATCACAACCATACTTCACAAATTGAACGACACTTCTTCATTAGACGATCAGGAAACTAAACGAATCAACTCACCATACCGAGGTGAGATCGCATCATTTGGTATCAAAGTGGTTAAAACGAGAAGTACAGACGTTCGGACCTATCTCGGAGTAGGTTTTGAAAAAATCGTGTATCAAAAGGTATTCTATGGTATTCAGCATATTGTAATTAAAAAAAAAGAAATTCGAAGTTAAAAAAAAAGTGTTGAAGAGTTGTATTCATCTTCTTTTGCATTCCCGATCAAAAAATTTCTTTCTACTATCATCCAACACCTTCACGCCACACTCCATCACCAAAGTTGTTTCTTTCAGCCAACCTAGCACATAACATCATTACCATTGTTAACCCATTTGAAGTCGATCCCTAGACTACGATAAAGCCTGAACAAGTCTTTTTAAGAAATCACGATAGAAGAAACGAGTGAAAAAAGGCATGAGAGGAGTGAGAGCAATAGAGAGAAGCAAAAGTAAATTAATGAGTGCAAACACGAGTGTGAGTGCCATTAACTCTTTCTTTCCGAGTGAACGTGAGACTTTGTAGTGAGGTTTTCTGTTTTTATGTCTACAAGTCCAGAACTCAATATGGCGAAAGGCGGAGGTCGACAACCCATTAAAACTTAGCGCCCGGAGGAGGTGTACCGGATTTAACTCTCTAAGTACTATTGTGTGAAGTGGAGCGCTTGTTCGACAGAAAACTCGAGCCTATCCAAGAAAGGTTAGATCAAGTCGAAGAGAGAGCCCAATGGGAGAAGATGCCCCAAAGTCCACAAAGAAATCGAGGCCAACAATGATTCGACGAAGACAAACTATATGGCCCTAGTGACGCTGAAGTGACCAAGTGTCCAATCATAGTGAACGGTGACAGGAACAAAGGAATCGAGGTCCAAGAGAAAGTGGGCGCATAGATGACGATCCTAAAAACATCAAATTCTCCATCCCACCTTTTCAAGGCAAATCAGATTAGAAGCCTACCTCGAGTGGGAGAAAAAGTTGAGTTAGTGTTTGAGTGCCATAACTATTTCGAGACCAAAAAGGTTAAGTTGGCAGCGATTGAATTCTCTGACTACGCGATGATTTGGTGGGATCAACTCACCACAAGTCAAAGAAGGAACGGAGAACAACTGATAAGCACGTGGGCTGAAATGAAGGCGATGATGCATCGGCGGTTCATACCATCCTATTACCACCATGAGCTCTACCAAAAGCTCCAAAATCTTACCCAATGAGCAAAGAGTGTCGAAGACTATTTTAAAGAAAAGGAAATCGCGATGATACAAGCGGATGTGCAAGAAAATCGTGAGGCAACGATAGCACGTTTTCTAGCTGGTCTCAACAAAACATTTCTAACATTGTGGAGTTGCAACATTACGTGGAAGTGGTGGACATGGTACACATGGCCATCAAGGTGGAGAAGTAATTGAAGCGCAAATGAGCTGCTCGAGGTTATTCCATCGCGAATACTTCCAAATGGAGCCAAGGCTTAAGCAAAAACACTCCACCAAATCGAGCCAAAGAGTCAACGGTACCAGCCAAGATGAATAAACCCATAGCCAAATCAAGCAAAGGCAAGGCAGCCGAGAGTTTCTCCAACCGTTCGAAGGAAATCAAGTGCTTTAAATGCCTCGAAAGGGGGCATATTGCAAGTCAATGCCCGAATCGAAGCACTATGGTGATGCGCAAATGGAGAAATCGAGTTGGAGGAAGTGGTTGAAAATGAACCCGAAATATCATCCGACGAGAAGGAAGAAATAGAACATGCTGTTGATGGTGAACTTTTGTTGTCAAAAGAAGCCTTAGTCTTCAAAACGTGGAAAATGAGCAACAAATGGAAAACATCTTCCATACACCCGGTGCCAAGTCTAAGGGAAAGTTTGTAGCGTAATTATTGATGGTGGGAGTTGCACAAATGTGGTGAGCACTCTCATGGTGGAGAAGTTAGGATTGTCGACCACCAAGCACCCGAGCTCATATAAACTTCAATGGCTCAACAATGGTGGCGAGTTAAAGGTAATGAATCAAGTACTTGTCTCTTTCTCTATTGGAAAATATTTTGATGAAGTACTTTGTGACATTCTGCCTATGCATGCGGGCTATTTACTACTTGGACGTCCGTGGCAATTCGATCGACGAGTCCTCCATGACGGATATACCAATAGGTATACGTTCAAGCATTTGGGAAGAACGTGACATTAGCACCATTGACGCCGAAGCAAGTATACGAAGACCAAATCAAATTGAAAAACCCTGAGAACAAATGAGAGAAAAAGAAAAGAATGAAAATATAAAAGAAAAGAAAAATGAAAAAAGAGAGGAAAAACAATAAGAGAAAGTGAAAAGAAAACGAAAAGAAAAAGAATGTAAGAAAATGGGTGTCTTTGCAAAAACAAGTGATGTATGAAGGGCCTTGATGTTGAAACAATCCATCCTTGTGCTCATGTACAAGGAGAACTTGTTTAATACTAACAAATTGCCCGAAAACCTACCCTCTTCTATTATGTCTCTTTTGCAGGATTTCCAAGATGTGTTTTGGAAGAAACTCGAGTGGGTTGCCACCCTTTTGTAGAATCGAGCATCAAATTAATTTCGTGCCTAGAGCTGTCATTCCGAACTGACTAGCATATAGGACAAATCTCAAAGAGACTAAGGAACTCCAACGGGAATTCAATGAGTTGATGGAGAAAGGCTAAATCCGTGAAAGCCTTAGTCCATGTGTCGTTCTCATTTTGTTAGTGTCGATTAAAGGCAGAATGTGGCGCATGTGTGTCGATTGCCGAGTTGTGAACAAGATTACTATCAAGTTTCAGCATCCAATTAGGGGTGAGCAAAACTCGATTCGACTCGAAAAAATTGAAAAAAATTCAAATTTCGAGTTAAGCGAATCGAATTATTCGAGTTAATCGAGTTATTCGAGTCAACTCAATTTTTTTTCAATTCGAGTTGAATCGAGTTAAGTTTTCAATTAGAATAACTCGAATAATTGAATAATTGAATATTAAAATATAATATTTTATATTTTTACCCCAAACTCCCAAACCTTTTACTTTTCCTCAAAATTTTTACTCCTTTCCACTTTTCCCCAAAACTTTTATTCCCTCCCATCCCAACCCTCCAATCTACCCAAAATCCATTTCCCACCAAAATTTTACTCTCCCATTTACTTTTCTCAAAATTTTACTCCAAAAACCCTCAAAACTTTTTATTTCCCCCTAAATTTTACTCCTCTCACTTTTCCCTAAAACTTTTACTCCTTCCCATCCCACTCCCCATCTACCCCAAACCCATCCCCCAATTTTTTTTATATTTTCCTTCCAAAATTTTACTCCCTATTTACTTTCCTCAAACTTTTATTCCCAAAACTTTTATTTTCCCCTAAACTTTTACTTCTCACCTTTTACCTCAAATAAAAATCAAAATTATCCAAAAATCACTAAACATAAATAGCAATAATTTTATTTATATCTACTATTTATATTATTAAATTAAAGTTCACATTTTATATTATTTATATTATTGAATTGTTTAGTCATATTGAATATTTATATTAAAATTAAATTATTAATTATGCCATAAAATATTCAGTATTAAAATTTTATATTGGTATCAATTTCATATTTTATCTTTAAAATAACTTTTATACATAGTGACAAGAATCAAGATAATTGAAATAACTAAGCAAGCAAAGAAGCTAACCAGTATATAAAAGATTAATAAATAAATTATGAGGTGATGAAAGTTAATAAAAATTTGATTAAGGCGGACAAGTTTTATTACGATGGGTGATAGTGGTTACAAGGACCCAAAATTATTTTTTAAAATTTAACTCGAACAAATATATTCGATTCGATTCGATTCGAATTTCATCTCACTCGACTCGATTTGAGAAAATTTCAAATCAAATTAGGATGATAAAAAATGATTCGTCAACTCGATTAACTCGAAATTTTTTCATTCGATTCGATCGAACGCTCACCCCTACATCCAATACCTCGCTTAGACGACATGCTCGACGAACTAAGTGGTGCCAAGTTATTTTGAAGATCGATCTTAAAAGCGGCTACCATCAGATTCGCATGCTAGAAGGCGACGAATGGAAGACAGCCTTTAAGACAAAACACGATTTGTATAAGTGGTTGGTCATGCCGTTTGGCTTAACCAACGCTCCTAGCACTTTCATGAGATTAATGAATTATGTGTTAAGATCCTTTATCAGTAAGTTTTGCACTGTTTACTTTGATGACATACTTATTTATAAAAATCGTTGGAAGAGCACGTAGTACACCTTAAATCTATTTTGGAGGTTCTTTGAAAGGAGACCTTTTATGTTAATCTTAAAAAGTGTACTTTTTGTTTTGATAAGGTTACTATTCTAGGTTTCGTGATCAGCTTGGAAGGCCTAGAGGTGGACTAAGAAAAGATAAAAGCTATTCAAGAGTGGTTGAGACCGGCGAGTATCAGCCAAGTTCGAAGCTTCCATGGTTTGGCTAGTGTAACACCCCTAACCCGTAACCATCACTGAACTAGGGTTAAAGGCGTTACCGGACAGATCAAAACCATTTACAGAAAATTCATACAACATTTCATCAATCACAATCATAATGTCCCTTAAATGAGTCATCGAGACCCAAAGCATGCTTATAAACTGGGTCGGGACTAAAACGAAACACATATAGAACTTTTCGAAAACTTAAAAACTTTTCTAAAATACAGGGGATACACGCCCGTGGGAGCCAAATGTGTGCCCTCCATGGCTGCTAGACACACCCGTGTGTCCTCCCCATGGTTAAACCTGACTACACACCACGGCAACCAAGCACGCCCGTGTACCCTGACCGTGGTCGATCCTGCCAAAACAACATGGCTATCAAGCACCCCGTGTGCTAAGGCTGTGTACTACTAGGCCACATACTGACTTTCTCACACGACTTCTAGGCATGCCTGTGTGCCATGGCCGTATGCTCTTAAGCTAGCTACTGACTTTACCCCACGGTCACTAGGCACGCCCGTGTGCCATAGCCTTGTGACATTATAGGTCATTTATAAGATGAAAATGCCACCCAATTAGTTCATAACTACAAGCAACATTTACCAAATCACATCATGCATATATGGCAACCAAAAACATACCAAATTAACCAATCAATCTATACATTCAATACCAATTTCATTCATGCCAAATTACAAAACTAAAACTCATATCATCACAAGTATAATTCATCCAAAACTTACTCAAAAACTTGACCATTTCTTGTGCTCCAAACCATACCAAAAAAAGGCATCATATAACTCATTCATTCAAGCATTATATCAATTCAAAACTAGCCAAAATTCATAAACATATACACATATCTAGCTTATACATGCCATATCTAGCTATATTCATTTTTCAAAGAGTACCAAAAAGAGTTTAGTAGTGTGATGACGATCCTTGACGGTCCCGAGCCTTCAGTAGCTTTGACGACCTATAAAACAGAGAAAATAGACACACAGAGTAAGCTTTCCAAAAGCTTAGTAAGTCAATATACAAACAAACTTAGCATAAAATGGATTTTGAGCAAGTAAATACATTGGCACATTCCAGTCACTTAGCATATCATCACATATATACCTTGATTCATACTTGTGGCCACATTTGCCACATTCATCAATTCAAGATTCACATTCTCACATTTAATTCAACTTCAAGTCATATAGGTACTTACATTTTTATACACACTTAATGTACATTCAACGTACCTGAAACGGATATTCGTTCACTTGTTTGATCATAGCTCGGATTTACAATTCGTATCACAGACTTGCCCGTTGAACCTTTAGGAATCTAGTAGGATGCTAAGAAAGATCAGAATAGTCGTACAATACCAATGCCCCAGATGAGGTCTTACATGCGCTCGGATATCGATGCCACTGTCCCAGACAGGGTCTTATACGAATCAATACGATGTCGATGTCCCAGACATAGTCTTAGACGTATAGCTCATATCGATGCCAATGTCCTAGACGTTGTCTTACTCGTAAAGCTCATATCGATGCCAACATCCCAGACGTGGTCTTACACAAAATCTCAAATCAACGCCAACGTCCCTGACATGGTCTTACATTATAAAACAGAACAGATACATATGTCATGACATAGCTAATCCTATCTATTCCTAGGTTCGTATGGGACTTCTTGGACATTGTCACTATATCAAACTTATCTCGAAATTCATATGCATAACCTCTCATAAGCATTCATTATCAAAATTAGTCATATAAGCAACCGCAATTTCATACAACTACATTTATTTGCATAGTGACTTACCTCGGATTTGATTTATCGGAATGGAAATGGCTACTCGGTTACTTTCGCTTTCCCACAATCTAAGTCCGTTTTCCTCTGTTCTTGATCTAAACATATTTAGAATTAACCCTTTTATTCACTAATTCATTCAATTCAGTCCAAACACATATATTTAGGGCTATTTGCAAATTATCTCTTATACTTGCATAATTTATCAATTTAGTCCATTTTTCTCAAAACATCAAATTCACAAAATCAACCCATACTCATGCTTAGCTGAATGTTCCTACATCTCATACAAGCCCATATTTTCATCAAATTTGTAATTTAGTCCCTCAAATTACTATTTTTACAATTTAGTCCTTTTTAGCTAAATTCATCAAAACTTCAAGAACATAACATGTTCATCTAGCTCAAATCTTTCATTTAACAACTAAACTCATTACAAAGCTTAACATAACATCAATGGCATTTCTCATGAACAACATCAATTCATCAAATTGAGACATGGGCTTGATAGTAAACAAAGCAACGATTGCAAAAACGTAGAAATTATCAAAAACCAAAGTCACAATTTACCTTAATTTAAACTTACAATAGCCGAATGCCCAATCTTCATATTTCTTTCTCTTTTTCTTGATATTTTAGGCTAGAATGGATGAACACATCCACTAGCTCTTTCATTTGTTTTATTAATAACATATTATTAATCCATTTACTAAAATATCCATCCAATTAATAATTATAACAAACATGTAATAAGGGCATATTTGACTTTCATTCATCCACTAACTATATAGTGGTCTATTTGCTTCATAAGGCTTTTTCTTTTAAAAGCCACAACACATTAGTATTTAACAAATATTATGCAACTTTCACATTTAATGTAATTCAATCCTTTTTGTCAAATTAAGCACACAGACGAACAATTTAACTCACAGAAATTTACTACATGCTTAATCACATATAATGGCATAGAAAATAATACTAAAATATTATTCAGACTCAGATTTGTGGTCTTGAAACCACTATTTTGACTAGGGTATAAACAGGACTGTTATAGCTAGCTTCTATAGGCGTTTTGTGCCCAACTTCAACACTATAGCTGCGTCATTGATGAGCATCATCAAGAAAAATTCAACCTTCTATTGGGCCGATGAGCGAGAGAAGTCTTTTAATGAAATTAAAAATTGTCTTACTAAAGCTCCTTTATTAGTACTTCCTGACTTTTCTAAAACTTTTGAGATTGAATGTGATGCCTCAGGTGTAGGAATCGATGCTATGCTCACTCAAGATGGGAGGCCTATTGCGTATTTCAGCAAGAAATTAAATGGGGTCACACTTAACTATCCCATTTATGACAAAGAAATGTACGCACTCATTCGATCTCTCGAAACGTAGCAACATTATCTATGGCTAAAAGAGTTCGTGATTCACTCTGATCACGAAGCATTGAAACACATAAAGGGCCAGCAAAATTTAAACAAGCGACATGCGAAATGGGTCGAGTACCTCGAATAATTTCCTCACATCATCAAATATAAGAAAGGTAAAGATAATATCGTGACTAATGTACTTTCGAGAAGGTATGCTTTATTGTCATATCTTGATTCTAGATTGCTTGGATTTACTTTCTTGAAAGATTTGTATTCTAATGATGATGACTTTGGTGAAATATTTACTGCCTGTGAGAATGCTTCTGTTGAAAAGTTTTATAGGTACAAAGGCTTCCTTTTCAAAGAAGGAAAATTGTACATCCCGCAAAGTTCCATTCGGGACTTGCTTGTTAACGAGGCACATAGCAGAGGCCTCATGGGACATTTCGGTATAAGCAAAACCTTATCAAGGCTCCAAAAACACTTTTATTGGCCACGAATGAAAAGGGACGTTGAATATGTTTGCGAGTGTTGTGTGACGTGCAAGAAAGCCAAGTCCAAGATTCAACCCATGGCTTGTACACGCCACTCCCCATACCCGAAGCGCCTTGGATGGATATATCCATGGACTTTGTCCTTGGATTACCGTGAACAAAAATGGGAAGGATTCTATTTACGTTGTAGTTGATAGATTTTCAAAGATGTCACATTTTATTGCATGTACAAAAATTGACAATGCTATTCACATTGCTAATCTTTTCTTTAGGGAAATTGTTCGAATACATGGAATTTTGAGAACGATCGTGTCAGATCGCGATGCGAAGTTTTTGAGTCACTTTTAGAGATCGTTGTGGGGGAAGCTCGAGACCAAGTTGCTATTTTCAAACACTTGTCACCCCCAAACGGATGGACAAACGAAGGTGGTTAATCGAGTGTTGTCTACATTGTTGCTAGCTATCATTCGAAAAAAATTTAAGTCGTGGGAAGAATGTTTACCTCATATCGAGTTTGCATATAATCGATCAGTCCATTCGGCTACTAAGTTTTCTCCTTTTGAAATTGTTTATGAATTTAATTCGTTAACTCCGTTAGACTTAGTGCCTTTACATAACGATCAATTTATTCATGTAGATGCAAAGAAAAAGGTCGAGTATGTCAAGGAATTGCACCAAAAGGTTCAAGCCAATATCGAAGCAAGAACCGAGAGCCACGTTTAAAAGGCAAACAAAGGCCGAAAGAGAATTTTATTTGAACTCGGTGATTGGGTTTGGGTTCATATACACAAAGAACACTTTCCAGCCCAACGTAGATCCAAATTGCTATCGAGAGGAGATGGACCCTTCCAAGTCTTAGAACGAATTAACGATAATTCTTATCGACTTGACTTACCGGGTAAGTACAATGTTAGTGAAAGTTTCAATGTGTTTGATTTTTCTCCCTTTGATGTAGGATCCAACTCGAGGATAAGTCGCTTTGAAGAGGGGATGATACAACCACGCCTCAGAGTGCACCTAGCTCGAGCAAGGATCCATTGGAGCTGCCCCAAGGTCCTATCACATGAGCTCGAGCCAAACTATTCAAAGAGGCCATTTCGACTTTAGTCAACCAAGTGTGGAGCGAGACGTTGGTTGGACACATCGAGAGAGCTTGGACTAGCTCCCCAATATCACCTTGCAACCTCTTGCAAGCCGAACTCATCTCAAGCTCCATGGGCTTGATTCAGCTCAACTTAGCTCAATTGAGCTCATCTCTATCTTTATAATGCTTTCATTTTTATTTGCTGGAATAAATAAATGTTTTAATTAAATTAGTTAATTAGCTTTAGCTCACAAATATGTCTTAATTTGGACTTATTAATTTCGTTTATAAATGTGTTTATTTAAATACATGTTTTTAATATGTCCTAGTTATTACCTGATATTAATTTGTCTTAGCCTATTACATGTTTTAAATATGTCTAGCTATAGCCGAAATTAATTAGTAACTTAGTTTAAATATATGGTATAAATATGTCTTAGTTTAAACTTGTTCTTAATATGACTTGAGTTACCGAATTAATGTGTCTTAAGATGGATTAATTTGCTGAATTAATTAAGTGCTGGTACATGCTTGGGACGACATAAATGCAAAGAGCTGATGGCTCAGCTCTTCAAAGCACGACTTCGTGGACTTCAATGGCCAAAGCTAAGCTACTGATTATTCTTCCCTATGCTGACTAATTAGCTCCCCAAAGTAACCTTGAAGGCTTTCACACCAGTCGAACATTCCATTCACACTTCAAGGCTATTCAGTTTTGTGTTTTCACGGACACATAAGGGGCTATTTGAATTCGGTTCACACTTGATGACAATTGCAATGCTCAAGCTATTCATTAATCAACCAGAACCTTTCCAGATGATCAAGGCAACTTAATTCCAGCTCATTAAGCACTATGGCCTAACCTAGACAAAGCATTTCAGCTCCTAATTGTTCCAAGTTTAATTCAGCTGAATGTTCATCATCTAGAAGCTGACTAGTGGCATTCCAAGGCTGGAGAAGCTTCCTGGAATTTGCTTGAAATTTTCTGGAATTTGTAGCTCATTAAAAAGCTGAAATCAAGTGTCCATTTAGTTATCCATTTGACTATTCGGCTAGTCTAGACTTCTAGCTATAAATACCTAGCTAATTCCATTTTGTATGGACTTTTGGCAACTTGAATGAAATTGTGTTATTTATGTGAGATTTATTTCTCTCAAATTTCGTCCAAAGACTTAGCTTGGCTTTTTTGTTAGTCAGTGGCGTCAATCTTGGTCTTTTCGAACTTATCACTCTAATTCGAGTGTGGCGTTCACCTAACTTATACCTTTGGTTCTTACCTTATTAGGTAACGTGTCAAGGTTCCTTTTTTTTCATCACCCAAATCCCCTTAAGATCTTATAAATTTAGGGCTAGCACTCACATTTAGTGTTGGTTCACACTTGCATCTTAAGTCTATTTTCCAGTCCATCCACAATTACCTACTTAACCGTACAAGTTATTATTTATCCTTTTCCTTCTTGTTAGTCGAACCTATAACCATCAATACTTAACCATTTTTGAACCCATCTTTGTTACCCAACTCCAAACTTAGCCTAATCCCAACCATACTTCACAAATTGAAAGACACTTCTTCATTAGACAATTGAAACTAAACGACTCAACTCACCATACCGAGTCGAGATCGCATCACAATATGCCATCCAAAAGGCACTACAATTCATGTCAAAATGAATCAAAACCAAACACTTATCCAAAACTTAACTAAATGGTATTTAAATGCACCAAAAGCAATATATTCAACTAGCTAAATACCATTCAATCATATCATCAATATCCACTTTAAAAAATCTACCATTCCAACTCAAACTAACACATTAAGTATACATAATTAAAACTACTCAACATTTCATATCATTCCGTACACTTTTAAACAACTTATATATATATAAATATATATACATCATCACAATCATCAACCAAAATACCTCAAGCATCTATAACTAAACCATTTGTTCAAAGTACCAAAACATATATACATGTCTACCAAATATTACCAATTCAAATACCATACAAAAATGGCATGGATAAGTCAACCAAAAAGATCCTAATACATATCATTCATAACCAACTACAAAATGACCCAAACATCTATCGAGATAGGGAATGGATAGTGTGAATTCCCTAACTTGACCTTCCAACCAAGCAAGCTTTTGTGATCTACAAGGAAACACAAATAACGTGAGCACGTAATGCTTAGTAAGTTCGAATAAAAGAACACATAACTCACAAATAAAATTATTTTACATAACAGATACAATATTTGTATAACATTTTCAATCAATACCCTTTTCAATCGATACATTTCATCCTTTTCATTGTTTCGAGAGTGCCATGATATCTTTCAACCATGATCTTTTCCTTTTCGAATATAATGCTATGATATATCTCGATCATAGTCGTTTCTATTTCTCAATTCAAGAAAATCAAAATATTATTTCATAGATACGTATTTAAGATATTAATTTACATTATAAATTCAAATGAAATACTTTAAATGAAATATGAACTTACCTCGACAAACACGAATGAAAAAGTAGAGTTGACGACTAATCCGAAACCTTAACTTTACCGCGATTCAAGTCTGGTTGATTAGTTTCTTCATATAAACAATAATTTCACTCAAATAAATAATTCAAATAGCTTAAACTAATTAATTCAATCTTCTAGTCCATTTTAATGTGAATTTACAATTTTAACCCTAGCATTTTAACTTTTACACAATTTAGTCCCTAAACTCAAAACTTTCAAATTAACCAAATTTTCACAAAAATCATGATAATCGGTTTTAATAGGTTCACAAATAGACCATATTTATCTTCCTTTTACCTATTTATAAGAGTTTTTACTATTTTCACAATTAAGTCCCTAAACATTAAAATTACTAAAAATTCCTTAACAAAATGCATCTATTTAACAACCAAGCTCAACAATCTACTATAAAACTTAAAAAAAAACTCATCAATGGCTTATTCCACAATATTTAAAAATTTTACGAATTGACCCCCGGGTTAGCTAGATTAAGCTAAAACGAATACAAAAATAAAAACATAAAAATCATTAAAAACGGGCAAGGATTACACACCATGCATGTAAAATAAAGGTTGGCCGATTATTCTTTATTCTCCCATGGTGATTCGATCAAAGCCATGTAAGGAAGAAGATATGATACTAGCTTTACTCATTTGTTTAGGTATTTATTTAATTAATTATTAATTTACCCTCAAGAAATTAACTAAATTTTTATCCAAATAATGTCCATAACCGTCCAACACTTATTCTGAAGGTAACTTTACTAAATAAATCCCTTAATCCTTATTTTCATACCCAGTTGACACCTTTAACTAATAAAACCCCCTTTTACAGCTTTTACAATTTAGTCTTTTTTACTTAATTAACTATTTAAACGTTAAAATTTATTAACCAAACTTTAACATGACTCTAATAAATACTCATAAATATTAAATAAATATGAAAATATTAACTCGCTTATCGGAATCGTGGTCTCAAAACTACTATTTTTGACATTACTGGAAACGGGTTATTACATGGTTTGCTGAAAATATCTTGGTTCCACCTTTTATGTCTCGACTCACTAGCATAATGTATTGTTGTTGTCGAGTATCCAAGATGCAAATGCAATCAATAAAAGGAATCAACAAAGCATCAACCTTGTCAAGAAAATTCAAGTCAAGCACGAATTCGTAATCATCTAAGTGAATTACCTCAAAGTCTTTCTTATCTTTCCATTGACCGATTTGCAGCTCAACTCCTTGTGCTACTCCCAGTATTGGGACCACTTTGAAATTAACAATTTTGATCTTCTTAGTTGATTCAATAACTGAGAGACCAAGTTTACCCACAACTTTCTCTGATATGAACAAGTCTGATGCCCCGTATCAATAAGAGCACTCTTCCTCTGAACTAGTAGAAAGCTTATTTCCCGCTCAAGTCAGAGATTTGAAGCATCAATTCACTAAATCTCTGACATACTCTTGGATAGTACCTTGTTGCATAAGTTGATGCAACTTAGCCCGAGTTTTCTCCTCGGCATACTACGGGTAAAATTGTTTCTTCTATTTTTTCTGAAACTCCTCTCAAGTCCCAATTGTAGCACCACATTGTCTCTCATTTGTGGACCAACAATGCCACCATAAAAGAGCGACATAAGTAGAATAACCTGCAACAATGTTTACCTTAGTGGTGTTATTCTCGATGCTTATCACACGGAAGTATTGTTCCATTCCCTAGAGAAAATTGTCCACATCTCTCGTGGACCTCATCCCCCAAACTCTTTCAACTTAGGGACATCCATCTTACATTGCTTAAGAACTGAAGCCAACATCCTTTTTCCTATAGCAGCTCTACACACAACAAGCTCTCCCTCAAGCTCCTCAATATTTGCCATCATAGCCTTAGTTTCCTACTTTAAAGGCAGAATTGAAGCTTCGAAAACATCATTACCCTTAGTCAGCTTCTCGGTTTGTTCACCCATGGCAGTATTAAGGGCCTCTTTAGCACATCTCGATTGCTACTAAGAGCCTTTGCCACATAGTCCTTAAGCTGCACTCTCATCGAATCTAACTCATTGACACATCCCTCAACTACCTCAAGTGTTTCCTTCACACCACCCATGGATTCCTCGAGATTGGTCACCCAACCTTCCAAAGCTGATAGCATATCTCTCAATTTGTTATTTTTCTTGAACCTCCCACTAGTCTTCATCGGGACATTCTACTCGTCTCCTCCTTTTTGTCATCTCAATTAGTGCCTTCGAACACTAGATCTGATACCAACTGTCACGAAACTAAATCTTTAGTCTGGCAAACTGTGTGGCCTTAGGTGATTTCTTGGGTTCAAATCCTACCTAAGTCAGCCTACTCTTGGAAAATGAGAATTTTATAGAATTTTACAAAGCACCGAAGCAAAGTGGAAGCAAACTCTAAAGACAAAAGAAACTACGAATGAACAAAAAGCCAGAGAAAAATAGCGCATAACAAGTGTATGAGTAGTATTCAATTATTATGAAGGATTACAACTAAGTGAATAAAAATGAGGGGGAAGGCATCTATTTATAGTTGAGCTCCCTCAAAACCAATAGTACAGATTGAGTTACATCGACGATCAAGATTTGTATCTATCTACAAGATGAGAGTCTTAAGGGATTTAAACTTTATACATATTTAGCCCTTATTATTTACATTAATTACTCTGGTAACTCTAGTTTTACCAGAGTGTTTCACTGAACCACCAAAGCTTCATGTAGATGAGTTTCTCCATGGGTTCCACAAATCGAGCTAGGTTATGTGGGTCAAATGAACCCCATTTAATAAGTTATCCTTTATGGGACATTCTGTGCTCAATGGTCACGATTCGTGACATAGTGACCAACCATAAGGTATTGGAACATGCAAACCGAGTAGGTTTCAAAAAGATAAAATATAGAAGGTAATGTGTTGCACATTATTAAGCGATCGTAGTTGAATGGGGAGGCCTTTCATATTCATCATCAAAAATTGGTTAGTCGATTAAAATCAGTTTAACAAAAATATTTTATTTTAATTTAATCAGTTTTCAATTATTTAGTCAAGGGATTTGATTTCAATAGGTTTAGTTGATGATTTTTCAATTTTCATTATTCAAATACAAACGATTCGAATAAACAACATTTTTTATTAATAAATATTAAATTGAATAGCCCCAAATTATTTAACCTAAGCCTAAACCCAAATATCTAAAACCCATATTCAATCCAACTTAAACCCAAATTCAATTTAAGTCGCTAATAAATACCCAACCTAAAATTATATTTTTAAGGATATAAAATTGTAATGATTTTTTAATGATTCAATTTTGGGTTTCACCACTGCATCTATGATAATTTTTTATCATATAATAATATTATTTTCTTTCAATTTTTATAATGATTTTTGTCGAAACCATTTTTATTTTAGGTTTAAAAAAATGGGGATTGACTTTTAAAAATAGGGAGTCACCATCGATCCTTTTTGTTTAGGTGTGATCAGGTCACCTATAAAAATATTTTGGTCTGCGAAATTTGAGAAAACGGGTTCGGGAGTCGATTACGTGCAAGGAAGGGTTAGCACCCTTGCAACGCCCAAAATTGGTACCAAATTGATTAATGTTGTCCTAATGTCGAAAATTTGAAAAGTTTTAAAAATGCAGTTTCTTTGAAAAAAAATAAGTGGAATATTCCAAATATAAGATTTATTTGCTCTAAAGGAACTAAATATCACACCCAGCACGTTAGATGTAATATCTTGAACCCTCAAAGTCAAGATCTTATTGTTCTAGAATCATGTGATTTAAAAAGGATATTTGATTATTTAGTCGAACGAAAAAAAATCGACACCCAGGCACGTTAGGGCGCAATTCCTCAATCTTCCAAACAACAAACATTGCCTTATTTTGAAAATCTTTTGAGTAATCAAATTGAGTTCTATTTGATTTGTTTGGGATAAAAATAAAATTGACTTAAAAATCTAGAATTTGCATTATCATTAATAATAAGACATAGGTCAAGCATAAAATTATGATTCATGGCGATAATTACATGTAAGTTTATGTACAAATATTACGAAATCAAATTAATACACATATGACATAAAACTTAATAATTTATATATAAAGAGAGTTCTTAAAATAAACAAAAATACGAATAAGGTTGAAAAGATATAAATTATTTAATTAGATTTATAAAATCATGCACATAAAGAAAGTTTAAAATATATATAAAATAATTTAAAACATAATATATTGGTTTAAAAATAATAATATATATAAATAGAAATACATGCAAGCATTTATGAAATAAGAATAAATTGTAAGAGTATTTAAATTTAAAATTATACAAATCTTTGAAACCAAGAAGTGAACAAAAAAAAATTTTAAAATATACAATTTGTAAAATGAATAATCTAAAAAAATCTTTACTAATGAAAGTAAAAACTAGAATAATATAAAATTAATATGATAATTCAAAATAAAACATTAAAACACCTCAAAGAATAAAAATGAATATTATACTCAATTGAAATAAAAATAAAATTAGAAGAACAAATTTTAAACAAATAGAAAAACATGACTTAAGGACTAAAATAAAATGCGCTTAAACCAAGAAGGATTAAAATGAAAATATTCCGGGCTCCAAAACGCAACACCTAATCGTGATTTGAATTGAAATGGCGCTTAAAATTTAAGGTGGAAATTGCAATAAATAAAAGAAATAGCCGAGAGGATACAATCAAGTCACTGCGAAGCAGGAAGGGACCAATCGTATAAATAAACCACTTTAATAAAAACACGCGGATCTCCGAAGTTTTGGATCGGATTGGATTAGGCCACTCTTACACGGCGCCATTTTGAAAATGTCGAATGAGTCCAAATGGTGGCGTTTAAAATGAGCTATAACCCTATTTAAAAACAAATTAAATACCCTCTTAAACTAGCCTAGCCCTTTTCATTTAGTTGCCACCGTCTCAAAAACCTTTAGATCTACCATCAAACACCATGGAATTGGCGATAGTGATATCGATGGTTGAATCCGTTTACATGCATCGATTCGCCTTGCTCTCAAATCAAATCCAAGTCAAACTCGATCATGGCGGAAAAGACAAAGATCCAAAAGGTAAAAAGCTCTTTTCCTTTTTTATTTTCGCATCAATATAGCAAATACCTAGATTCAAAAAAGAAATGGAAAGACAAAAATAAAAATAAAAAGATTCGCGAGAAACAAATCACCTCTGATTTGTATTTATGATTTGTGTCTCAAAAAAATGGGATCCCCCCTTTACACTGTTTACATCAGGCTTTTTATAGCCAACCAATACAAAGGAAATACACGTTTTCTCTTTTAAAATCTTCTACTATTTTCTACCATACTCTGATTACCTTTTGTTGTTGCTGCTTTCTGTTACAGGTACAACTGTTAAGGAGGCGTGAGGTGCCGCGTGGGTGTGACGAGGTTGCACGGAGAAGCCACTCGTGTGAGCAGAGGCACCAAGAGACTCTAAAAGCTTCTAGGTTTCCCACGATGGCCAGCCAATTTGGGTGAATCGGGTCTATTCTGTGTCCAGTATTGGACCCATTTTTAGGGTTCGGATCATCCGAGTTTGGGCTAGTTAAAAGTTAGGTTTGGGTTTTAATTTGTATCTGGTTAGAATCAAAAGTTAAATCTATTTGATTTGGGCCAAAATTTTGTAACTTGGACTATTATTTGTTTTGGACTTGTAAAAAAATAGACTGTCGTTGGACTCTATTTATTGGGTTTTTATTTTTGTTTTATTTTTTGGTTTTATTTGATTCAAATGGGCCGGGCGAAATGGGCCTATTACAGCTGCCCCTCTTTGCTCATTGTCGTGTAACGAGAATAGAGCAAAGACTTCAAAAAGGGCCAATTTTGTCCGATCGTGCCTCTTTCAGTGCTTTTCTTTTTCGAGTAGCTTCGTTCTATCCCGCTGCATCTTCAAGGACATGAGAACTAGCGCTTCGACCTCAATAAGGACTGATCCTCAATGTAAACTCAATGAGATAAGATCTGATGTTTTCGATCTGCTCCTGCAACTTCAGGATTGCCAGATTAACTATCTTTGATCCGCTTCACTCAGGAAGGCAAAATCTAATGTCTTCGATCTGCTCCTACAACTTCAGGATTGCCAGATCTGATATCTTCAATATGCTCCTGCAACTTCAGGATTGCCAGATTTGTTATCTTCGATCTGCTTTGCTCAGGAAGGCAAAATCTGATGTCTTCGACCTGCTCCTGCAACTTTAGGATTGCTAGATCTGTTATTTTCAATATGCTCCTGCAACTTCAGGATTGCCAGATTTGTTATCTTCGATCTGCTTCACTCAGGAAGGCAAAATCTGATGTCTTCGACCTACTCCTACAACTTCAGGATTGCCAAATCTATTATTTTCAATCTACTCCTGCAATTTCAGGATTGCAAGACTTTTTATCTTTGATCTGCTTCGCTCAGGAAGGAAAAATCTGATGTCTTCAACCTGCTCCTGCAAACTCAGGGAGACAAGATTAAGTGACTTGAATCTGCTCCATTGCCAGTACATGGAGATAAGATTCACCAAATTTAATCTGCCCCACTGCTATCACAAGAAGACAAGATCTACAATTTATTTAGTCCGCTCCTTGCTACGTCAGAAGATAAGACTATAATCTTGATTCGCTCCACTACCATCTCGAGGGACAAAATCTGAACTTTTCATCGCCTTCTTGCTATCCGTGGAGACTTCAATCTTGACTTGCCCCACCACCATCTCGAGGGACAAGATCTGAACTTTTCAATTTGCTTCCCTACCATCTCGTGAAGTCTTCAATCTTGACTTGATCCTTGCTACATCAAGAGGATAAGGCTAGGTAGTTTGAATCTACTCCATTGCCGAGACATGGAGATCGGACTCACCAAATTCGATCTGCCCCACTTCTATCTTGAGGAGACAAGATCTACAATTCACCGATGTTGCTACCGTCCTCCGAGGGACACATCACCTCAGACTCGGTTTCACATGCATATGTTTGTGCCCAAATGATCATGATGCTATGATCAGAATGAATCAAATGCTCCTAGCCACATACATTATGAATGCCAAAATGTCATGATTCTCTTCTTCTTCTTTTTTACTGTATAATGATGAAGATGCAATGATCAGAACGAATCAATTGCTTCTAACTAAATGATATTTGCATAGATGCAAAATTTTATTAGAATGATCCCTGCTTAAGGTGTCATCGTTCATTCTTCATCAAGGTAATATGCTGTCTTTTGTTCGGCTGGTATTCTCGATAAAAAACCTGAGAAAACCATCATATCTTTGTTCAAAATATTTGCCCCATTGTAACTTCTGGGTTCATCTTATTATAACTCTGGAGTATAAGATCTGAATCTTTTCCAATCCATCCCACTGCGAGTCCAAAATGTAGGATTTGTTTATTCTTCAACCCATCCCATTGTTATTCAAAGGTGTAGGACCTAAATCATTTTCCATCCAACCCATCACAACTCGGGGTAGAGGATCAGAACTTGTTCAATCAACTAATCACTCCCGTGTGATCTAGATGATATTTGCATGGGTGCAAAGATGCGAATGATTCCCTTTATACTCTTGGGTTAACATTGCCCATTTTCTGTAAAGATTGTATTACTGACCCAATATCTTGACATTTTTTTTGACAAAATCTGAAGAGATAGCCTTATTCTAGACTATTCTTTAAACTTGGTGGGTTTTAAACAATAATCCTGTTTCAAGTTCTTGTATTATTCAGAAGCTTCCAGAGTAATATTCAAAACTCCTTTCATGAAAGTATTATTAGTCCACTAATCGTTATTTCAATGCAAAATGCTTGAAAAGGTCATAACAGTGAACAAGAAAGAAATTAATTAAGAGCGTAGATCGAAACAAATAAGGTAAGCAAAAATAGTAAATGCAATCCAGAAGGAAATTTATTGGTAGTATATGAATAAAATAATTCAGAATGGGTAAGATGGAAATTAGGTGCCCCAGATATCGCAGCCTGAGCTTCTCTTGTTCAAACTTCTTGAGGACCATTTTAAGCTCAATATGTACTTAGGGGATCTGGAGGACTTTGTCGATGCCCTAAGACGTCACATACTTCTTCATTATTAATTCAAGTATAGCAAATTCACCGTATGCCCCTCTTTTGATCAAAATTTGAGCCACCCTTTTCGGGTTTTCAACTCAAATCCCATTTGATCTCAAAGCGCCCTTTGCGGGTTTTCGCCTTGGCCTCTCCTTTTTCTTTCTTTTTTTTGATTGAAAAATATTTATTCTTTATTCTTTATTCTTTTTTTCTTTTTTTTTTTTTTTGAGTTTTGACTTGATTGGATTTTTTTTTTGAAAAAGGTCTCAAGGCGCCCTTTGCGAGTTTTCACCTTGGCCTCTCCTTTTAGATGAAATCTGGATTCACCAGCCTGAGCATGTTCTTGCCATCCATCTTGGTCAGGTTTAAACACATAAGGTTTTTCAAATTTTCGCATTTTTTCCTCTGAACTCTTTTTGTACGAGAAGAATCCTTCTTAATGTTAGGTACCCATTATGAAATTCTCTTGGAGGAACCTCTTTATCATAAGCCCGTATCATTCATTCTGAATACTTTCAATCAAGCTCACTGGAGACATTCTGCTTCATCCAACTCATTCAAAGCTTGGAGAAAAGGAGTCTTAACCTCCAACCATTGCTTCCCTTTCATAAACCAGTGGGAAAAATGTTGCCCTGTAAAGGTCCTGGCCAATATTCAAGAAATATAGAGGGTAAATGGCAACTTTTCTATGCCAACCCTTACAAGTCTCGGTCATTTTTTGAAAAATTTTGAACGATTTTTAATCAGATTTGTTTGATCGATTTGGTGTCCGATCTTTGGATGATCAGAATCTTTGACATTGTGCAATTATGTTGAACATGTTTCTTTCTGGCATTCTTTATTACCACTTTTTGTTTTTTTTTTTGGACTTTGAATCTTGGATTTGAATTTGAATTTGGATTTGGATTTGGATTTAATAACTACTGACTTTGTAACTTTGGCATATGAAACAACCTTCACCCTCTTAGTGAAGTCCTTGATAACCATGGAGATGTATTGGTATCAGCTAGATGCTTTTGACGAGATCAGCCCCATAACGTCTATGCCCCACCTATAGAAAGAATGGAAGAAGCACATAGATCTTTGTCTTTCCTTAATTTGGCATCTACGGTGCAACTGATGCAATTTCCTTTTCTTGATAAACCGTAGCCCAATCCTCTTAATTAGCCTGACCATCGTAAAACAGCATGCCCATATTTCAAACCTGGTATTCCTTGATATGATTGTGCGAAAACATCTTGGATTTATTGAAAATAGCTCAATGATGTCTCACCTTATTTCAGTAACAAGTTAGGCCTCGATATTTACCCTTTTTGCAACATCCACTGCCCCTTTGCAAAGTATAGTCTTGCCTACCATCCTTAACAAATCAAAAGATAGGCTATAATCTTTGTCATCTTTAAAGTCCTTAGATCCCCTATATCCATATCTCATTTAAAAAGGGAATCTGTAACAATGTCACTCATGTCATTGATATCTGGGTACCTAGGTACGAAGGCAATCCAAATAATACATGATTCTAAGGATGATTATTTTTATGGCATAGTCATGAATAAAGAATGAAAAAATATTCTAAAACACCAAAGAATGCACAGTAGTAAATGTAAAGAAAAAAATATTTACTTAAAAAGACGCATTTTATTGAAATAAAAATTCTGGACACGAGCCCATTTCACAAAAAGATTCTTATTGCTTCTGGGCTTAAAGTAAGAAGCATGTTTTGAATATTACGCTTGATTAATCCTAAAGATACAGGGATCCCTTCCACAGCCCCATTGTTTAAAATCTTTCCAAGTATGTAAGAGCTTGGAAACTTTGGTTCTCTCTTCAAATATATCATTAATGTTCAGATTCCCTCTGATTTCTTCAAGGAATTGCAACTTTTCTGCCTCCACTTTCAACTACCATACTCGAGTAATTGGATTCTGAGGAATCGTTGACTTTTACGACTCCCCTTTCAATGAGCCTTTCAACCAACTTTTTAAATGTAGTGCAGTTTTCAATTGAATGCCCCGTTATTCCCACGTGGTACTCACATTGGGCTTTCTCATTATACCATTTTGGGTACGAAGGTTGCACAGGTTTTGCGTAGAACGGAGACACTACCTGTTCATCAAAAAGGTTTCGATACAGCTCTTTATACGTTATCGGGATGGGTGTGAACTGGGGCCTTTCGGTACTTGACCTCGAATTGGGTTCTTGCCTGAAGAGCCTTGATGCGTACTCAGGCTATTTACCTCGTTTTTCTTATTTCTAGAAGTTGATCTTTTGGTACTTTCTCCCACTTCTATTTTTTCGCTTCTTATATCATTCTCAATGATCTCACCAGACGTTACCATATCTGAAAAGCATATGGTGGCATTTCCCAACATATAGTTAATGAAAGGGGCCTCCAAAGTATTAATGAAGAGCATCGTGGTTTCTTTTTCCATTAGAGGCTGCTGGACTTGTACAGCGACTTCTCTCCATCTTTGAGCATACTGTCGAAAACTCTCATTTGTTCTCTTCTCCATATTCTGCAAAGTGATTACGTCGGGGTCATATTCATTACATGACTATCTTGCTTTATGAAAGCTTGAGCTAAATCTCTCCATGAACTAATCTTGGTACGACTCAACTGGTTTTACCATTTGGACGCTGCCCCAGTTAGACTGTCTTAGAAGCAATGGATCAGTAATTGATCATTGTTGACATGCCCAGTCATACGTCTACAGAACATAGTGATATGAGCTTCAGGACAACTATTTCCGTTGTACTTCTCAAACTCTAGCATTTTAAAATTGTGGGGAAGTACTAGGTTCGGAACCAAGCTTAGGTCCTTGGTATTAATCCCTCTATAATTATTAACACTTTCCATTGCTCTGAATTTTCCTTCCAGCCATTTATATCGGTCCTCTAACTGCTTTTGTGATTCCATCCTTGCTCTTTCTCTTTCTGCTATATCATCTAGATCGAAAACAGCGAGATTGGCAGGATTACCCTCTAGATTAAAACCTGATCCTATTTGGGAATGTAACACCCCTAACCCAAAACCGTCGTTGGAATAGGATTAAGGGGTATTACCGATCAATCAGAACATTTAACCTCTAAATGTCGACACAAAGTCAAACATCATCAAACACATTCATATATAATCATAGTGTCCCTTAAACGAGTCATCAAGACCCTAAGCATGCTTATAAACTGAGTCGAGACTAAACCGAAACATATATAAAATTTCATGAAAAATTGAAACTTTTCTAGAATACAGGGGAGACACGCCCATGGGGGTAGGCCGTGCCTCTCCCACGGCTACATGACACACCCGTGTGACCTCCCCGTGGTTACATACTGCCAAAATCAACACGGCTAACAAGTACGCCCGTGTGCTAAGGTCGTGTCCTATAAGGTCATATACTGCCATTTCTCACACGACCTGTAGGCACGCCCGTGCCATGGCCGTGTGCAGTTTAAGCCACATTCTGCCAATTTACCCACGTTCTGAGGCACGCCTGTGTGCCCCAACCGTGTGACATTATAAGCCATTTTTGCAAGGCCAACATGCCACCCACTTAGGGTCAAACCCACAAGCCAATCAACCAAACATCTCATGCATATATTGCCATCTAAAAGCATACCAATTTAGCAATTTAAAACATGCAATCAATACCAACTCTAATCATACCCAATTCAATACCAATACTTATTCTATCACAAGTATAATTCATTCCCAATCTCACTACCCCTACTAGCATTTATCAACACAAAGTTACCACTCAATAGCAAATTTATCAATCTACAAATCATGCCAAAAGATGCATCATATATATACCACATTCATTCATGCCAAACCTATCACATATCTAGCCACATCTCATGGCTACTTACAAATCTCAAACTTGATTCAATTAACTAGCCTATAAATGCCATATTCCAGCTATATACATCTTTTCAAAAGTACCAAAATAGAATGCCGATAGTGTGATTGAGAAGCTGACGATCCCAGATCCGAGCTAGCTTTACTGACACTGCAAGGCAGAGAAACAAATCACATAGTAAGCTTTCCAAAGCTTAGTAAGTTCGTAATATAATACATATTACTCAATACTACAACATCATTATGTATATATATATGTACCATCACATAGATAAAGGCACAACTAGGCACAATATCAATCTCAACCACATACCCAATTATCTATTCATTCAACTCTTAAATCTATCATCAACCACATAGGTTCAAACGTACCTTGATCAACACATAGTTACTTACCATTTATGCTACTCAATTGTTCGATATTACCTCTCGTTCAACCCTTGATATTCCATTGGTTTATTCGCACACTTAGTGCCAATTTCATAACTGAAACATAATCATCACCGCACACTTAGTGCCAATACATTAAACCGAACTTATATCGGTATCGCACACACAGTGCCAAGTCGATAAGTCGAAGCTTCTATCCTTTCGCACACATAGTGCCAATCATCTCTTTCTCGTTTCAAATTTCGCACACTTAGTGCCCCTTTATCTCAATTCAGCACATAGCATTTCAAATCTCATAGATACATATACATCCATTCAATTTATATCACATAGATAAAGTTTACAACTAGTATTATATCCGAACTTACCTCGGATGTCAAAATACCGAAACGGTCGATTAATCGAGCACTTTATCTTTGCCTCGATCTCGATCCGAACCTCTCCGTTCTTGGTCTATACACATTTAAATTCAATCCATTTAATCACCAAATCATTCATTTTAATCCAAACACACATATTTAGGGCATTTTACAAAATAGCCCTCACATTTTTACATTTTGACACTTTAGTCCCTATCTCACAAAATCATCAAATTCACAAATTCCACACATTCACATGCTTGGCCGAACCTCTCTAGGGATTATATAAGTCCAAATATTTCATAAAATTTTCTATTTAGTCCCTCAACTTTCCATTTTTCTCAATTTTGCCCAATATTCTCAATTTCACCAAAAATCCAAATACAAACTATGCTAACCCAACACTAAGCTTTCATATTTCAATATCAACTAACACATAGCTCAAACATTCATCAATGGCTCATCACAAAAACATCATCAATACATAGAATTTGAGCATGGGTTTTGTAAAGCACAAAGCAACGGTGACAAAAACGTAAAAATTATCAAAATCGAGCTAAAAGCACATACCAGTTGGAGCTTGAAGTAGCCGAAAGTTTCAAAGCTTCAAACCCTTTATTTTCTCTCAACTTTCGGTGGAACAAAAGATGATAATGGCTATCAAATTCCTTTTTGTTTTTGTTATAATAACATTTTAAACAAATACCAATTTTGCCCTTTTATAAAACATATAAAACAAATATAAATTAAGGCCAATTTGTCATTTAGCCATCCATTAACTAAATAATGGTCAAATACCAATATAAGGCCTCCACCTTAAAAAGCCAACATTAATTAAGTACTCATAAACCAGCACATAGCTTTCACTTACTATGCAATTAAGTCCTTTATCTTAATTCGACACACAAACGATTAAATCATCACACAAAATTTCAACACAGATCATGTTGTATACTATTCACACAGAAAATAATATTAAACTATTATTCTGACCTCGAATTTTGGTTTCGAAACCACTATTCGACTAGGGTCTAAACTGGGCTGTTACAACTCTCCCCCCTTAGGGATTTTCATCCCCGAAAATCTTACCAGTGAATAGTTGTGGATGTTGCTCTCTCATAATGTTCTCAGGCTCCCACGTAGCCTCTTCAATTCCGTGTTTGTGCCATAATACCTTCACTAAGGAAATTCTTTTGTTTCTCAACTCTTTGGTCTCTCGTGCCAAAATTAGATCAGTTTTTCACTATATAACAAATCTGACTGAATCTCAACCTCAATAGGAGCAATCACATGAGACAGATCTGCTCTGTACCGTCGGAGCATTGACACATGAAACACATTATGAATCTTTTTAACTCAGATGGCAGTCTCAATCTATAAGCAACCGGTCCAACTTGTTCAACGATCTCATACGGTCCAATGAACCTCAGACTCAACTTGCCCTTTCTGCCAAATCGAAGTATTTTCTTCCACGGAGATACTTTTAGAAACACTTTATCACCAACCTCAAATTCAATATCCTTTCGTTTCAAATCTGCATAAGACTTCTGACGATCTGAGGCTGCTTTCAAACTGTCACGAATTACTTTTACTTTCTGCTTTGTCTCTTTTATAAGATCAACCCCTTGAATCTTGTTCTTACTCAGCTTGGTCCAATATAATGGAGTTCGATGGTGCCATTTTAATGCTAGATTGAAAAATGTTGTTATACGCAAACTCAATCAATGATAAATGCTTTTCCCACGTACTTTTAAATTCAAGTATACAACATCTCAGCATGTCTTCGAGAATCTAAATGATTCGCTCGGATTGACCATCCGTTTGCGGATGAAAAGCAGTACTGAAATGCAATCTCGTGCCTAAAGCATCTTGTAATTTCTTCCAAAATCATGAGGTAAATCTCGGATCTCTGTCAGACACTATAGATAATGGTATTCCGTGCAATCTCACAATCTTGTCGATATACAATTCAGCCAACTTATCTAAAGAATAATCTGTTCTCACCGGAATGAAATGAGCTGATTTCGTTAATCTATCAACTATCACCCAGATTGCATCTTTCTTGCTCGGAAATAATGGCAAACCCAACACAAAGTCCATTGTAATTTTCTCCCATTTCCACTCAGGAATCATAATTGATTGCAATAAATCGGACGAAAATTGATGTTCAGCCTTGACTTGCTAACAAACTAAACATTTCGACACAAAGTCAGAAATATCTCTCTTCATACCATGCCACCTAGTAGAATTGTTTCAAATCATTATACATTTTCGTACTTCCCGGATATACAGTCAAATGATTATTGTGAGCTTCAGTCAAAATCATTTGAATCAGCTCTAAATTTCTCGAAACATAGATCCGGTCTCTAAATCTCAAACAATCATCACTATCAACTCGAAATTCTGATTCAGCATTCGAATTGCATTGAATTCTTTTTGCTAACAACTCATTATTAATTTTCTGAGTATCACAAATCTACTGTAAAAACAATGGTTTTACTTTCAATTCAGCTACAATCATCATCACACAGATCCATTTGATTACTCATAGCTCGCAAGGTATATAACGATTTTCGACTCAAAGCATCAACCACAACATTAGCTTTACCCGGGTGATAATATATCACAAGTTCATAGTCTTTCAACAATTCTAACCATCTTCTCTGTTGCAAGTTCAAATCTTTCTGAGTCATCAAATACTTCAAACTCTTATGATTAGTATAAATATGACATTTTTCACCGAATAAATAGTGACGCCGAATCTTCAATGTGGATACAATCGCAGCCAATTCAAGATCATGCGTTGGATAATTCTTTTCATGCAGTTTTAACTATCTCGAAGCATAAGCGATGATTTTTCCTTCTTGCATCAGCACACAGCCCAAACCATTCAACGATGCATCACTGTAAACTATAAATTCTTTGCCTGATTCGGGTTGAATCAACACTGGTGCTTCTGTTAACAACACTTTCAACTGTTCAAAACTCTGTTGACACTTTTCTAACCATTCGAGTCTAACATCCTTCTGTAACAACTTTGTCAAAGGAGTCGCAATCATTGAGAAGCCTTTCACAAATCATCTATAATATCTCACTAGTCCCAAAAAACTATGGACTTCAGACACATTTCTCGAAGGCTTCCATTCCAAAATAGCAGAGATTTTATGCGGATCGACTCGTATCCCAGCAGCGGATACAATATGCCCTAGAAAGCTGACCTCATGCAACCAAAATTCACACTTGCTAAACTTTGCATACAACTGTTTCTCACGCAGAGTTTGTAGCACGATTCTCAAATGCTCGGCATGCTGCGTCTCATCACGCAAATAAATCAAAATATCATCAATGAACACCACCACGAAGCGATCCAAATACGGTTTGAATATTCGATTCATCAAATCCATAAACACTGCAGGGGCATTTGTTAATCCAAAAGGCATCACTAAGAATTCATAATGTCCATACCTCGTTCTGAATGCAGTTTTTGGCACATCGGATTCTTTAACTCTCAACTGATAGTAGCTCGATCTCAAATCTATCTTAGAAAATACTGTAGCTCCTCTCAACTGATCAAACAAATCATCGATCCAAGGTAATAGATATTTGTTCTTTATCATCACTTTGTTCAATTTTCGATAATCAATACACATTCTCATAGTCCCATCTTTCTTTTTCACAAATAATACAGGAGCTCCCCAGGGTGAAAAACTAGGTCGTGCAAATCCTCTGTCGGTCAATTCTTGCAACTGAGATTTCAACTCTTTCAATTCTTTGGTGCCATTCTATATGGAGCTATCGAAATAGAAGCAGTTCGGCACTAACTCAATACCAAATTTAACTTCTCTAATCGGAGGTAACCCTAATAACTCTTCTGGAAACATATCTAGAAACTCACATATCATAGGCACAGATTTAACTTTCCTTTATGACACTTTTGTATCAATCACGTACGCCAAATAAGCTTCACAGCCCTTTCTCACATAGTTCATAGCTTTCATCATAGATACAACAGCTGGTAATCCTTTCATATCACTAGACTCAATTCGAACTATCTCACTATTCTGACTCTTCAATTCAACATTCTTTCTCTTACAATTCACAATGGCATTATGCAAAGTAAGTCAGTCCATTCCCAGAATTATGTCAAATTCATCAAATGGTAGCAACATCAAATTGACTAGGAAACATAAATCACGAAACATCAACGGGCAATTCTTGCACACCTTATCCACCAAAACACACTTGCCTAAGGGGTTCGATACTCTAATCACAAATTTAGTAGACTCAACAGGTATAGTCTTATTCGATACTAAATTCATACACACATAAGAATGAGTCGATCCTGGATCTATCAATGTAATGACATCGGTATCAAATAAAGTGAAAGTACCGGTGATGACGTCTGGAGATGATACTTTCTCTCATGCACGTATAGCATAGGCTCGGGCAAGTGCTCTTGCTTTTGACCTTACAGCTATATCAGTCGTTCCTCTTTGGCTTTCATTCACATTTCTGATGCTCTTAGGTGGTCTACTCGCCGTCACATTACTTGGTCTTTCGTTTTGAACATTTTCTTCTTCAAGTATCTTTGGGCAATCTCGAATAAAATGATCTCGGAATCCACACTTATAGCATGTTCTATTGTTATACCTGCCCCAGCATTCTCCCACATGTCATCTTCCACATTGTTTACATTCGGGCTTGTTGTTCTTAACACTACCCACACTTGACTCATTCGGAGCTTGAATTCGTAAACCAGTACTCTGTCTCGAACGATCTCTATTAGGATGACCAAATGAAGCATTTGAACGATTGTCGACATCTCTATATCTCTTTGAAGAAGACTGAGAAAATTTATTCATCGATCTCTTTTTTCATCTCGAGCCTCAGAATCGGCTTTCTTCTTTTCTTTACTGAGTTCCTCAGCTTTGCATGCTCTCCCCACAAGTACAACAAATTCATTTTTATATCCAGTATCCCAACCAACAACTTTATATCTTCATTCAATCCCTCTACGAAATGTTTGCACATAGTAGCTTCAGTAGAAACACATTCTCTAGCATATTGACTTAATCGCACGAATTCTCGTTCATACTCAACAACAGACAAACGGCCTTGTTTCAGCTCTAAAAACTCCTTACGTTTCTGATCAATGAAGCGTTGGCTGATATACTTCTTTCTAAACTCGACTTGAAAGAAATCCTAGGTGATTCTCTCTCTCAAAACCACAGATATCAATGTTTTCCACTAATTGTAAGCCGTGTCTCTCAACAAGGAAACTGCATAGTTAATGCACTCATCGAGGGTTCAGCAACATCTCATCAAATACTCGAAGGGTATTCTCGAGCCAAAACTTAGCTCGCTCAATATCATCATCAGCTGTGGCCCTAAACTCTTCGGCCTCATACTTGCGAATCTTGTATACAGGTGGTTTATTCAATCTGATCGAATCTACAACTTGTGGCACAACAGGTACCTACGGGGGTGGAGGTTGTAGAGCAGTCGGATTTGTTCTAACAAATTCCGAAAACCATTCACTCATCATACGGAAGAAGGCTTGCTTAGCTTCACCTTCCTCACTACTATCATTTGGCCTTGATGTGGCCGGCGCTGTCCCTTGAGCGGGAGCAGGCGCATTACACTCTACATCATCAACAACTGATCGATCGGGAACCATTACTATATTAAAACACATTTCAACTGTTAGATTTCATCACACTATCGTAATTTCACAATATGGCATGTATAGTTAGACTCACACACATTACGTTAGTCTGAGAATCGACTAAACCGTAGCTCTGATGCCAATAAAATTGTAACACCCCTAACCCAAAATCGTCGTCAAAATAGGATTAAGGGGTATTACCGATCAATCAGAATATTTAACTTCTAAATGTCGACACAAAGTCAAACATCATCAAACACATTCATATACAATCATAGTGTCCCTTAAACGAGTCATCAAGACCCTAAGCATGCTTATAAACCGAGTCGAGACTAAACTAAAATACATATAAAATTTCATTAAAAATTGAAACTTTTCTAGAATACAAGGGAGACACGCCCGTGGGGGTAGGCCATGCCTCTCCCACGGCTACATGACACACCCGTGTGACCTCCCCGTGGTTACATACTGCCAAAATCAACACGGCTAACAAGCACGCCCGTGTGCTAAGGCCGTGTCCTATAAGGTCATATACTGTCATTTCTCACACGACCTATAGCCATGCCCGTGCCATGGCCGTGTGCAGTTTAAGTCACATTCTGCCAATTTACCCACGGTCTGAGGCACGCTCGTGTGCCCCAACCGTGAGACATTATAGGCCATTTTTACAAGGCCAACATGCCACCCACTTAGGGTCAAACCCACAAGCCAATCAACCAAACATCTCATGCACATATTGCCATCTAAAAGCATACCAATTTAACAATTTAAAATATGCAATCAATACCAACTCTAATCATACCCAATTCAATACCAATACTTATTCTATCACAAGCATAATTCATTCCCAATCTCACTACCCCTACTAGCATTTACCAATACAAAGTTACCACTCAATAGCAAATTTATCAATCTACAAATCATGCCAAAAGATGCATCATATATATACCACATTCATTCATGCCAAACCTATCACATATCTAGCCACAGCTCATGGCTACTTACAAATCTCAAACTTGATTCAATTAACTAGCCTATACATGCCATATTCCAGCTATATGCATCTTTTTAAAAGTACCAAAATAGAATACTGATAGTGTGATTGAGAAGCTGATGATCCCAGATCCGAGCTAACTTTACTGACACTGCAAGGCAGAGAAACAAATCACACAGTAAGCTTTCCAAAGCTTAGTAAGTTCGTAATATAATACATATTACTCAATACTACAACATCAATATGTATATATATATGTACCATCACATAGATAAAGGCACAACTAGGCACATTATCAATCTCAACCACATACCCAATTATCTATTCATTCAACTCTTAAATCTATCATCAACCACATAGGTTCAAATGTACCTTGATCAACACATAGTTACTTACCATTTATGCTACTCAATTGTTCGATATTACCTCTCGTTCAACCCTTGCTATTCCAATGGTTTATTCGCACACTTAGTGCCAATTTCATAACTGAAACATAACCATCACCGCACACTTAGTGCCAATACATTAAACCGAACTTATATCGGTATCGCACACACAGTGCCAAGTCGATAAGTCGAAGCTTCTATCTTTTCGCACACACAGTGCCAATCATCTCTTTCTCGTTTCAAATTTTGCACACTTAGTGCCCCTTTATCTCAATTCAGCACATAGCATTTCAAATCTCATAGATACATATACATCCATTCAATTTATATCACATAGATAAAGTTTACAACTAGGATTATATTCGAACTTACCTCGGATGTCAAAATACCGAAACGGTCGATTGATCGAGCACTTTATCTTTGCCTCGATCTCGATCCGAACCTCTCCGTTCTTGGTCTATACACATTTAAATTCAATCCATTTAATCACCAAATCATTCATTTTAATCCAAACACACATATTTAGGGCATTTTACAAAATAGCCCTCTTATTTTCACATTTCGACACTTTAGTCCCTATCTCACAGAATCATCAAATTCACAAATTCCACACATTCACATGCTTGGCTGAACCTCTCTAGGGATTATATAAGTCCAAATATTTCATCAAATTTTCTATTTAGTCCCTCAACTTTCCATTTTTCTCAATTTAGCCCAATATACTCAATTTCACCAAAAATCCAAATACAAACTATGCTAACCCAACACTAAGCTCTCATATTTCAATATCAACTAACACATAGCTCAAACAATCATCAATGGCTCATCACAAAAACATCATCAATACATAGAATTTGAGCATGGGTTTTGTAAAGCACAAAGCAACAATTACAAAAATGTAAAAATTATCAAAAACCGAGCTAAAAACACATACCAATTGAAGCTTGAAGTAGCCGAAAGTTTCAAAGCTTCAAACCCTTTATTTTCTCTCAACTTTCAGTGGAAGAAAAGATGATAATGGCTATCAAATTCCTTTTTTTTTGTTATAATAACATTTTAAACAAATACCAATTTTGCCCTTTTATAAAACATATAAAACAAATATAAATTAAGGCTAATTTGTCATTTAGCCATCCATTAACTAAATAATGGTCAAATAACAATATAAGGCCTCCACCTTAAAAAGCCAACATTAATTAAGTACTCATAAATCAGCACATAGCTTTCACTTACTATGCAATTAAGTCATTTCTCTTAATTCGACACACAAACGATTAAATCATCACACAGAATTTTCACACAGACCATGTCGCATACTATTCACACAGAAAATAATATTAAATTATTATTCGAACCTCGAATTTGTGGTCTCAAAACCACTATTCCGACTAGGGTCTAAACCGGGCTGTTACAGGGAATTTACGGATGTCGAAGCCCCAGCCTAAAACTGTTGAGGATAATCATAACAAATGGTCTCTGGAAAGTCACTTCAGGTCGTGTTTGCACATACGGTGGGGTAAAACCTGGGGGATGTTGAGGATACTCAGCATTCTCCTCAGCATTAACCATTGGGCTTTTTCTTTTACCTGTAAGCCCTTTAAACAACTGTGTCATTTGGGTCATCATGCTTTTCTGAGATTTCGTCATTTTTTCCATCATATCCTGCTGAATCTTAGCCAACTGCTCTTGCATCTGTTCTTGCATCTCTTTTTGCAGTTGCTCTAATTTTTCTAGCCTTTTGTCCATTGACTTTTTCCTTGTACCGTAAGGATGCGTGTTTGATAAAGTTTTGTCAGTTTCCAGGTCACTGAAATAGTTTTAATCAATCAGGGCCTTTTTAATGAATTTCAATGCATATAATGACATGTAATGCAATGTAATGCATGCAATGCATGAATGCAAAGATAAACAACACAAAACATGTTAGCATAAGTAAAATAAACAACCAAAATAGATTACCTAAATGGGTGACCACTAGGGTTTGACACAGCTCTACCTAGAGTTAGCTCTTAGGATTCACTATATGCGGTTTGGTTCTAACGAGAGGGTACCTGAACCAGCAAATTCCTTAATCCTTGCCCATTATAGGAATTGCGCCCTTGCAACGCCCAAAGTTGGTACCAAATTGATTAATGTTGTCCTAATGTCGAAAGTTTGGAAAGTTTTAAAAATGCAGTTGCTTTGAAAAAAAAATAAGTGGAATATTCCAAATATAAGATTTATTTGCTCTAAAGGAACTAAATACCACACCCAGCACGTTAGGATGTAATATCTTGAACCCTCAAAGTCAAGATCTTATTGTTCTAGAATCATGTGATTTAAAAAGGATATTTGATTATTTGGTCGAACGAAAAAAAATCGACACCCAGCACGTTAGGGCGCAATTCCTCGATCTTCTAAACATCAAACATTGTCTTATTTTGGAAATCTTTTGAGTAATCAAAATGTGTTTTATTTGATATGTTTGGGATAAAAATAAAATTGACTTAAAATCTAGAATTTGCATTATCGTTAATAATAAGACATAGGTCAAACATAAAATTATGATTCATGGCGATAATTACATGTAAGTTTATGTACAAATATTACGAAATCAAATTAATACACATATGACATAAAACTTAATAATTTATATATAAAGAGAGTTCTTAAAATAAACAAAAATACGAATAAGGTTGAAAACTTAAAAGATATAAATTATTCAATTAGATTTATAAAAATCATGCACATAAAGATAAGTTTAAAATATATATAAAATAATTTAAAACATAATATATTGGTTTAAAATAATAATATATATAAATAGAAATACATGCAAGTATTTATGAAATAAGAATAAATTGTAAGAGTATTTAAATTTAAAATTATACAAATCTTTGAAACCAAGAAGTGAACAAAAAATTTTAAAATATACAATTTGTAAAATGAATAATCTAAAAAAATCTTTACTAATGAAAGTAAAAAACTAGAATAATATAAAATTAATATGATAATTCAAAATAAAAATATTAAAACACCTCAAAGAATAAAAAATGAATATTATACTCAATTGAAATAAAAATAAAATTAGAAGAACAAATTTTAAACAAATAGAAAAAACATGACTTAAGGACTAAAATAAAATGCGCTTAAACCAAGAAGGATTAAAAACGAAAATATTCCAGGCTCCAAACGCAACACCTAATCGCGGACTGAATTGAAATGGCGCTTAAAATTTAAGGTGGAAATTGCAATAAATAAAAGAAATAGCCAGTAGGATACAATCAAGTCACTGCGAAACAGGAAGGGACCAATCGTATAAATAAACCACTTTAATAAAACACGCAGATCTCCGAGTTTTCGGATCGGATTGGATTAGGCCACTCTTACACGGCGCCGTTTTGAAAATGTCAGAATGAGTCCAAATGGTGGCGTTTTAAAAATGAGCTATAACCCTGTTTAAAAAACAAATTAAATACCCTCTTAAACTAGCCCTAGCCCTTTTCATTTAGTTGCCAGCCGTCTCAAAAAACCTTCAGATCTACCACTGAAACGCCATGGAATTCGGCGATAGTGATATCAGATGGTTGAATCCGTTTACACATGCACTGATTCGCCTTGCTCTCAAATCAGATCCACGTCAAACTCCGATCATAGCGGAGCAGACGAAGATCCAAAAGGTAAAAAACTCTTTTCCTTTTTTATTTTCGCATCAATATAGCAAATACCTAGATTCAAAAAAGAAATGGAAAGACAAAAATAAAAATAAAAAGATTCGTGAGAAATAAATCACCTCTGATTTGTATTTCTGATTTGTGTCTCAGAAAAATGGGATCCCCCTTTACATTGTTTACATCAGGGCTTTTATAGCCAACCAATATAAAGGAAATACACGTTTTCTCTTTTAAAATCTTCTATTGTTTTCTACCATACTCTGATTACCCTTTGTTGCTGCTGCTTTCTGTTACAGGTACAACTGTTGAGGAGGCACGAGGCGCGCGTGGGTGTGACGAGGTTGCACAGAGAAGCCACTCGTGCGAGCAGAGGCACCAGGAGACTCCAGAAGCTTCTAGGTTTCCCACGATGGCCAGCCAATTTGGGTGAATCGGGTCTATTCTGTGTCCAGTATTGGACCCGTTTTTGGGGTTCGGATCATCCGGGTTTGGGCTAGTTAAAAGTTAGGTTTGGGTTTTAATTCGTATCTGGCTAGAATCAAAAGTTAAGTTTATTTGATTTGGGCTAAAATTTTGTAACTTGGACTGTTATTTGTTTTGGACTTATAAAAAAACGGATTGTCATTGGACTCTATTTATTGGGTTTTTGTTTTTGTTTTATGTTTTTGGTTTTATTTGATTCAAATGGGCCAGGCGAAATGGGCCTATTATAATTATAATTAATTAAATTATAGTTATACTTTTATTTCGGAATATTATAATTTTTTAATTTAAAAAAAATTAGGGAACAATGTTTGATAAATAATGCAATAACTTATTGATATTATTATACCAAATTAAATATCAAAATAATTAGATTCAGGAGTGGAAGTTCAAATAAATTATGAGGAGTCCAAAAAGTTCCCCAATTCTAATGGAATGCATTTAACCCATACCTAATAAAGCTTAGCTAGCACAATCATTCCTATTTTCTCTTCAACACCAAATTTATATAGATTAATCTATATTAATAATAAAGTCTGCAGGGATGAAGTTAAAAATCTTTTAGAGGATTAGTAATTGAATTATAAAATTTAAAAAATTAAAATTAAAATTTTATTATGTATTAATTTATAATTTTATTATTTTTAAAAGGATTAAATATTTTTTCTTATTTTGGAGGCTAAAGTATAATTTTATTAGGGAGAGCCAAGATTCCATGCTAAATGCCAACCTTTTAGGTGTTGTCTCTGAAAATGTGTTGCTAAATTTAATGTCAAGTATTAAGTGACACAAAATTAAATAAAAATAATAAAATTTAAATTAATAGTAATAAGATTGTTTTATTTTTTTTAAAAAAAATTTACCTTCTTTAAATTTTCTCTTAAAAGAATTGTCTATTCATTTCAAAATATATATTTTTAAAAACATTATTTTATCACCCACAATGTGGGTGTCATGAAATCTAGTTTGTATGGGATACACAAGTATTGAAGTTTCTTTAATCCTACAAGGGATTAAGAGGAAACCACATGTTCCAATATTTGCTTCTTTAATTTATTTTTATTGTAAAAGTAATAATTTTACTTATATATTTTTATGTATAATTAAAATTATATTTATAAGAGACACATAAATTTAAATATTAAAAATAACATTATTGCAATTCTAGAATTAAAAATATAATTCTTACGTATCTATATTCAAATGTTAATATTAGAAGTATACTTTATTATTTCAAAATGTTAATTAATCAAATTTTATAAAATATCTAGGTCATATGGTTAAAATATGTTGTTAGTGTCTGTGCTTTGATAAACTTTGAGATTTAAACCTTATATTTTAAAAGTTAAAATTTAATTTTCTACTTTTTCATTTTAAGAATACGGGTTTTTACCCAAATAATACAAAAAATTAAAAATATCCAAATTGGTACACAATCTCAATTATTTACCAAAATGGTACAAATAGGTGGTGCCGCCTCTGCCACCTGGCGGCACCTCCCGACACTATCACCTTTGGGTGCCACTGTGGCAGACCATCAACCCCCAATTTTGTTTTTTTTTTCCAGCAATTTCTTGAGGGACCAATTAAGTAATTTTTCCAATGTTTAGAAAAGGAAGGGAAAGGTGCGGCTGTCACAGTTAACTTTAAATTTGAATAATTCCTTCTAAGCCCTTCCTATTTATTATTTTCTTTTTATTCCCCTTCAACTCAGTATTTTGTGTTTAAACAAACAATTAATCTATTTTATAGTTAAATAAGCCTCTTATTTATGGTTTTACTTATAAAATTTAAAACTTGTTGATTAAATTAAATATATATTTTTATTTAATAAATTATTCTCATCAAATTTACACCAACATAAGATGTAAATTAGTTTATATTTTTAAATAGTTTTATTTTAACTTTACTTTACACAATTAACAATACTTTTACTCTTAGGGCACATGTTTGGAAATCGTAAACATTATGATATACATTTTGCACTCTTCAAATTTCATATATGCATAGATTTAATAGTTATTATTATATTACTAAGAGTAATTGATATTATATTATTAATAATATCTATTTATATATTTAAATTAAATATTACAAATAATTTAGATATTTAAAATTTATATGTCATATATCATTATATTAAATTATTTCTTGTTTTTACTTCCCATCATTATGTTTAAAATAGATATTTTAACTTTCAACCGTAATTTTACGATAATAATATTAAACACTTGAAATTAACATATTACACTTTTTACAACATTTTTCAAAATGATAAGTATCATTTCTTTTTTCTTTTATGATTTAAATCTTTATTTGTTTTAACGTTGAATATCTTATACTACAACTATTATTATATTTTTTTCTTGCATAGATGAAGTTGAAAATTGTATGTCGTAGGATTGAGATAAATTTATAAAATATTGGAAGGTGCAAAGCTAAAAATTTATGATAAATTTCTTAAAATTATTTATTAAATTTTAGGAGGATTAAAATATTATTTTATTACAAAATTTTATAAGTAAAAACCATAAGTAAGGGGCTTATTTAACTACAAAAATAGATTAATTGTTTGTTTAAACACAATATCTTTGAGTTGAAGGGAATAAAAGAAAATAATAAATAGGAGGGCTTAGAAGGCAATTATTCAAATTTAAAGTTGGCTGTACAGCCGCACCTTTCCCTTCTTTTTAAAATTGGAAAAATTGCTTAATTGGTCCTCAAGAAACTGCTGGAAAAAAAATAAAGCGGGGTTGATGGTGCCACAAAGCGACACCTAAAGTGTCGAGAAGTGCTTGGCCAGAGGCGAGGAGGCACCACCTATTTGTACCATTTAGTAAATAATTGAGATTGTATACCAATTTAGATATTTTTTATTTTTTGTATTATTTGGATAAAAACCCTAAGAATACTAATCTAATTAATAATTTTAGCTGACATATTTACTTCTTGTCATTCATATGTCACATCATATGAAAATTGTCTAAGTAAAATATCGAATAAATTTTAACGGAAATACCTATAATTTTAATTATTGAATTGAAATTTTAGATTAAAAATAATAAGATTTAATTTTAACTTTTCAAGAACATAGATTAAATCTCAAATTTTATTAAAGTACTAGGCTAATAACATATTTTAACCAAAATATATATATTCCTCAACAATGAAATTTAAAATTTAAAAAAAAAGTGGAAAAAGTTTAAAAATTAGGGAAAAAAGTTAAAAGATAGCAAAATTGTGGAGGCTAAGGAAAATAAAATATAAATCCCACTAAGATGCGGAAAAAGGGGTTGAAAAAGCATAATAATTTAGTTTCGGTATCATCACTAAAACAGAGTTATTAATTGCATGAAAATAATCCAGTAAACAAAAGAGAAACATAAATTGAATAAAGGAGACACGCATGCATCCCCCACTAACTTCTAAAATCTTCACATTTTTTATTGGGATGCTCATCACCTGTATTTGGTGATAGATTAGCTTTGGAGGTGAATTCGAGAAAATTGGAGCTTTTTTATATATTTAAATCAGTTCAAAAAAAAAAGACAATTTATTGATGGGATATTACTTATCATCTATTCTTTTAATCTCAAGCTATCATTTATTTATTTATTTATTTATTCATCTCCAAATACGCATCATAGTAGATTGATTTTGAATTATATTAACCCACCTCGTTAATACTTGAAACCTAACATTATTAATATCTTAATGTAACAATCAAAGGACATGTGTTATACCTGCTATAGAGGCATGTATCAAACATATTTTTAGTATTTAGTACAATTAATATCCTTGTATAACAAGTGTATGCTTTTATTTAGGATCTAGGGTCTCAACAAAATATTAATCTCCAATAGTATTCAGAGTTTTAGGGTTTAGTATTTATATTTAATTACAAATGAAACAAATAAAATTATGAGGTTTTTTTTAATTTAGTGTTTCACATTCATGGAATATGATGAGTTGTTTGAAAAGTAGGATCCAAACTTTCATTGTTGTTATTGTTATTATTACCGTCACTGTTATTATTGATGTTGATGGGTGTTGAATCCATCAAAATTGATATTTTTATGTCTAAACAGTAAATAAATAGTAGTATAGGGTGTAGGATTGATCCCACAGAGATTAGGATATCTAAAATTGTTGTTTGGTTCAATCAGGTTGAGCTTTTAAGCAGTTGTCTTACTCACGACGTGTGACGATTTGTGCAAAAAAAAAAGGAGATTTAAATATAATAAAAGTAAAAATTAAAATAAACTAAAATAAAAACAACACTAAAAATAGCATAAACAAATTTTAATTAAATAAACAGATAGTATGAAATTCCAGCTTTAGGATTGATTTTGTTCGATTTCAAACCGATCCTTGATAACAGATTTTTTCCTTCAACCAATAACTTAGTTACAATGATCGAGTATGCCTCAAATCACTCACCTTTCCATGTGTAAATTAATTGCGGGAACGTCTAACAACTAACCCTTACCAAATAAACAACCACGAAACGCACATCCGTGATTTAGCTTTCTTGTAGTCTTGCAAACTAGAAGGGTCCAACTTGAACCAACGGCCTCAACCACACAAGTAGTTTAGATTTCATTGCTATTTTCGTTAACGAAATCCAACCAACTACTTAATTAGACACGTCAATGTTTTCTTCAATAGACCGAATACGAAAGGCGATCGACTCGGTACTTCCAATTGTTCGCCTACCAACACCGAATCAACGACTTTTCTTTGACTTGGTGTCAATATAATTTTGTGAGATGACGATATCTATCTCTTGACCCAAAAAAACAACAAATACTAGAATAAAAGTTTTTAAGTACGGGTTCAAATCTCATGGCTCTCTATTAAATTATTATATGCTTAAAACTAGTTGAGAAATTTAACCTAGAGAGTTAACAAAGATTAAATAAAATAAAATTGAAAAAATAAAAGAAAGGGAAAGGGATTGCACATCCTTGAACAAAAACAAAGGAGAAAGAAATTGCAAAATTCTAATTGATTTCCAAAGTCAAATTACAGGGGTTTAATATATATATTAAAAATTATAATAGCCAATACTATTTAAACTCTTTAATTACAGGAATTTGATATTTTGGTCATAAATTATGGCTGTACATATGTTAATGCAAAGTATATAGATAAGGTATATGCTTAATAATGTTTAGAAGTGATATGGTATGATTGATGACAAAATAGGCTTGGTTTTAGATGTTACAAGCTTGCTTTGGGTAATATGTTCTCAGTGTCACAACATCATAATTCAATGTTGTAACACTCAAGTCTAGCGAATATAAGGTTTTGGCGTATAGTAGTAAAATAGTTTGTCTAGCGAAGTATAATCCACTCAATTTCTTATTTTGGCATATACGTGTAGGCATATAGTAATTGCCACATAAGTAAGGATTTTATTTCATAATATTCAGTTATATTAAGGAGAAGTCTGTGTTAAATGATAAAAGGGTATGCATGGTATGAGTTTTCGCCAAAGGTATTGTACACATTGTTTGTCTGGAGTACTGTGCTAGTTAGATTATAAATAATCTAGTTAGAAATCAACTGGATAGCCTAACCTGATAATTGTGAATGCAGGGTACTATTTATGTTTCTCTTGGAAACTGTAGACCATTAAGAAGGCAAATTCTGAAACATGTAACACTTGTTAAGTTCCACTAGGTAGGTTAGGTCATATGTGTGTATGTGTGTGTGTGTGTGTGTGTGTGTGTGTGATAAACCATAATTTATACATATTTTTTACCCCATGCTTGGCTTATTTTTGGATGAATTTTCATTAAATTTGAAGAATTTGATGCTCCTAATCCTTTAATTTCATGTTTTACACTCAAGAAAGCTTAAGGAGTCGAAAAGAACGATAAACGGTCCAAACAAGGACAAAATAGGCCTACCTCAAAAATCAACACGGCCTGGACTATAGCACATGGGCAGATCACACGGCCGTGTGTGATGAGCAGAATCAAGCACAGCCTAAGCCATCGTACACGGGCGTATAACACGGGCGTGTCCCTGCCGAACCTAAGTCTAATTCTATTTGGAAAAGACCACTTGTGGACTAAGAAAGGTGTTCTAAAGCCTATATAAACACCCTAGGGAATGACCTAAAAGACACACGCAGAGTAGAAAGCAAAAAATACTTGAAGACAGTCGGCAGGAGCAGCTTGGAAGAAGGATCTCCATCAAGACTGAAGATCTCCTATCAATTTCTCTTGAAGTTTTTGGGTTTTCTTATGTTTTGTAGTTTTCTTATTTTAAGATGTTTCTCTCTATCAGTATGAACTAAATCCTTTAGATACCTGAGGGGATGAAACCTAAGATGAATCTTATTACTGTTTGATTTATAAGATAAATATTTGTTCTTATTCTTAATTGTGAGTTATTATTCTTGTTTTGATAATTCAGGCTGTTGATTCAAGTCGAATGTGCTAATTCAGAAGAGCAAAATTCCCTGTTTAAGAGTAGATCAACACAATTAAGCTGAGTTGAATGCAATCCTAGATATAAGACGAAGTAAATCTTCCGGATTAGAGTCAAATCTAATAAGGGATCCATAGATCGAGTTAATGCGACAATAGGGGTTTTAATTAGAAAGAGATTTCAATTAATCAACCTAGAGTCAGTTGTTTTTAGTCTTGAAAGAGATATTAACATAATTTAGGGATTTCTATGGATTAAGTCAAGTGAATTAATCATATGAATCAAAACTAATAAGTGAAGTCTAAGTGGATTCTTCCTTTGGTGTTGCCTCTCTCATATAGTTGTCTAAAAGTATTTTCCCAATTCATTCTCTGTCGTGTTTTTAATTAATTTTAGTTTAAAAGAAATCACTCCAAATCTTAGGTTAGATAATAAGAAGATAGTAATTACTAGTACTCTTGGTCCTTATGGATTCGATATTTTCGGTCTTACCATAACTATACTATTAAACGATAGGTGCGCTTGCCTTTATTATGATCATAGTTAGTTAGAGATACATCAGTGTGTGTGTGTGTGTGTGTGTGTGTGTGTGTGTGTGTGTGTGTGTGTTTGTGATGGGTTCGAGAGGAGATTCTTCTTCTTCCTTGCATGTTGTTTTTTTTTTCTTAAACCAATTGGTATATCTTATTTCTTAAGCTGGAAACTATGATTCTGGGTTTAATCAGTGGCTATTCCATCTTCGAGTAAGTATTTCAGCTTTGCATGTTAAGTTCTTAAAAAAAGTAAGACTGGATGAGTTATACGAATAGTAAAGCATTTAGTAAAAGGTTTTGCATGAGGGTTTTCGGTGCTTGAGATGATAAGTAAAATGCATGTATAAGAATAGTAATAGTAAAATTTTGTTTTTAAGCAGTGGTTATTGTTAGTTCAAGAGGGATATTTAGGCCTGGAACTTAGAACTACAGTAGATGAGAATCAGATGAGTCCCTACTCTGACTCTCTTCTGTAAACTTTGCATGTAGAAGTAGTTATATATAAAAGATAATGACATCTACAGTAATTAGTAAATGTGTGAACATAGTAAAGAGGAAGTAAGTGCAATGATGATATGTGTAAGATTCTATTGAGAAGAATACTAATTTAGTAAGAATGCAGGTATAGTTGTGATATGAAAAGTATGAGTTAGTTAGAAATATGATCACATTTGATAAGTAAGTAATGAGAAATGTCTTATTGTGAAGCCTCTAGTAGAGCAGTTATATTACTAACCAGATTGGCATATTATGAATTGAAAACGAGTGTAAGATCATAAGATAGAGGTGCATGACAGATTGGTATGATTTGGAACCATTTGTGGTGTTGCCTCTAGTAAGATGGAACTAGAATGACAAAACACGATACATGAATGTGTGTAAGACCATGTTGTTAATACCCATGGCATTATATGATATGTTTGTATATATGTTTATGGTGTAACCTTCAGTAATGTGTAAATCAAAATGGCAGATCACGATACATGAAATTCTGTGAAGTCCATCAGGACAATAAATACGAGATTTCTGTATGATGCCTTTATGGTGTGTTCTGTTTGGCTCTTGTGGCGTGATCTATCATGTATGTCTGGTAAGATATGAACATAATTTTTTATGGTAAAATGTAGATAAATTTTGTTAGTTCTGTAAAACATATGATTAAGATAAGGTATCGATATGGTCAAGGTTAAGAGTTGAATAAGATCTGCGATGTAGTTAAATAAGTCTTAAGGCTTTTCGTGAAAAGAGATGTGTATTTATATGTTAAGAAGGGTATCAGCCATGATGATCTGTAGGCTTAAGGGTTTTTGTGATAAGTTCTCTGGAACTTATTTATGTTGTGTTTATATTTCAGATCTCGAAGTTAAGAGACTGCGCCTGGAGGGACGATGCTAGACTACACCAAGGATGCGACGGAGTGGAATATTATGTATACAGTGGAAGTGTGGCGTAGCTTTAGAATACGCCTTAAGTGTCTGTTATTAGTAAAACTTCTATATCTTAATGATCTATATGATGTATGATGTAATAAATTATTTTAAAATCTTCCATTGTTTTTAGATGTTAATTTTTTTTGTTAAAATGACAAATAAAATATTTTAAAAAATGAAAGTTTGTACTCTATTTTTGTTAAAATGTTAAGTATTGTGTGTAGTAACACCCAAGATTTGAATCCGACAAATCGGATCGGGTAGATAATATTACAAATTATGCGAAATTGGGCATATAATTAGAGTAACCTGTCTTTGGTGTCACGACATCATAGACTCAATGTCTCGACATCAATCAGTGTTGTAACACCTATTTTCTAGTGTCGCAACATTGACCCTGTTTACCTTATTTTTTACCTGAATGGTTCTCGTTTGTAAATAAACTTTAAAGAAAGTCTAGAAATAACTTGAATAACGTCAGGTGAGTCTATTTCTATTAAAAATAAAATTTTGAAAATTATTTTCAAGTTAAGTAATCTTAATGTCCAAATGTGGCATCCCTTGTTCGAGATGTATTGAACATTGTGATTGTTGCATTGGTGGACTAAGATGATAATATAGATCGAATTAGGGTCTCATTTCATAGCCTAAATCAGACCAATCTCTCCACTCATAATTGTATGTCTTGGAGAAATAGTCATATCGCCCTTGAGGTGGTCCATGGAAACTTCTGGCGATGCTAAATCGTCCTGGATAATTGTCCTCCTAGACAAGACACACCTCTGTCACACAACTAGGTGCAATACATATACCACACACCGTGACTGGCGTCATATTTTTGCACTAATATAATAAATTATATTAGCAATATCACTAAGTTTACTTTCCATGGAAGACATACTTAACCTCTTGTGTTATGATTGAGTAATCAAGTATAAATCCAAACGGTTGATAATTCGCAACCATAAAGAAACCATTCGATCATTCTTTTCTTTTTCTTTTTTGCACGAGTAGTCTTCTCTACTTCTAAGTAATGCTTAAGCGGTTGGAACTTCTAGACCTAGTAAAAAAAAACATAAAATGTAACACCTCAAACCCGACCTAGATGTTATGGTTGAATCTGGAGGAATTACATTAGCTTGTTTAAAAGCCTTATTTAATCAAACTTAGTTTTGCATTTCAAAAACATAAAACTTGACAGAACACTCATAAACGTTCACAAAAGCTGAAGTTCGAAAACACTTATTTCAAGTCCCGAAATTTATTTCAAATTTGTTTGCTTTGCAAATACCGATTTTGAGCAAACTTCTTTCGGTTAATGCTAGCATTTGTCAAAAACTATTTATTTATAGAAAAATACCTAAGGGTTTGCTTAATTTGCAGTGGAAAACTTTTCAAAGTTTTAATTTTGAAAATCGAATTCTAATTTGTTAGCTTGTACGATTTTGCAGTTTAAGTTAAAACTTCCAAAAACTGACGAACAAAACAAAACCAAAACACAGCCCAAAAACAAAATACAATTTTAAAAATGAACAAATTTTGTATTGTAAACCATTATATTTACTTAGCCAAAATAATCCGAGCTCCCGCACTCCATTCGATCCTAATTTGAAAGTTCACCTGAAACGTATACACAAACAAGTAAGCTAGAAGCCCAATGTGTGACCCGACCCACAAAAAGAAATTTTACTATGGTTTTGCATATACAATAAGCAACTCTTAATTTCATAACATACTACATATCATAGTATATCATAAATCATAACAAAGCTCAACATATATTGGAACATATTTATCATACCGGAACATATCATAAATCATACCATATCGATTCATATCATATCATACGAATTCCTACCCCCATCCTCTACACACCATCTTCGACCAGCCAATCACACCAAAGAGGACTACAAGAGTCCATCCATTCAATCACACCAATATATGTGGCGGTGTGCCACTCATATAATTGCAGCTGAGTTGCCATATATATAAATTTGCAGTCTAGCCGCTATAATTGTGGTATAAACTGTCATATAACACTTCTTCCATCATATCAAAACCCACCCCAATACATATGCAAAGTCATGTTAACATACATACATATCACATAAGTTGTATGGCATGCATACATAGATAGTTGTTATACGAAGCATAAAATAACACATAACTTATACAGATCATAGCATAACATATTACATAGTCGAATTGGATAGCTTATCCAAACAGATAACAAAATATGTATAATACACAAGCTTAACTCATGTACCTACTTATAGCAAATCATAACGCATTATTACTTATTGAAACTTATTTAACATACCTCCAGCACTTACTCATGTTTGTTTACTGAAACTTACATTTTGTTAGACCTACATAATGCCCACGGACCTAATTTCGACTCTCTAATCGGCTCCTAATTGGGCCTTAAAATTGGCCTAAAAGGCCCACACGACCCAAAAACCTAGCCCGTGTGGTCCACACGGTCTACATGTCGTGTGACCCACATGACCTACAAAAACACACACGGCCATGTGGCACTAGGCAATTTCAAAAACAGCCCTTGTGTCGTGAATTTCTCGAGTTTTGAGTGATAAATCGGGTTAGAATCACACACTTGATTGAAGATTTGATCTCTCACACAACCACAACACTCCAAAACCTACATACCATGTTTAACAAGACTGATTACAATACAATCAAATCCCAAAATCTCACTCAAAACACTCATTTTTCCTTAAAGAAACGGGCACTTACTTCACATGCACCATGTCGAAACAATGATTACATTGCTAGAAGGTTTCGATTCTTCCACCCTTTGCCTGGTCTAACATCGTGAAAATACTTTACACAACGCAGAATGAAAACTAAACATTAATTACTTAAAACTTGCTCAAGAACAAACTAAAACTTAATAACAAAAAATAGAATGGTACTACTTACAAGAATCTTAGATTACAACCAAAAATGAAGAGTCAAAAAGATTAATCCCTTAGCACTTAATAGAAGCAAAACAAAACAAATGAATACATCAGAAAAAAAAAAGAACAAAAAGAAATGGAACTTCAAAAAGAAAAGAAAGAAAAGCATAAAGGGAAAGAAAAAATCGTGAAAATTGAATGAGGAAAGTGGGGAGATTTTTTATTAAAAACCAACTACTTCCCCCCACTAACCCCTATCACTGTCCACATCAAATTTTTCTTCCGAATTTAAAACAAAAATAATTTGTCCACTTAACTAGCAGGCTATTTGTATCATATCTTGTACAGAAATAAGATTTAAGCCAAAAGACTAGGGATATGAATTGAACTAAAAATTAACAAAATCTTAAAGAAAGGGATTTGAACATAGGATTTCTCACATATAAACACAACACTTAACCATTAAACCAAATCAATTTACTTAACATAATTTTCACAATCAAAACTAAATATCCGAACGAGACCACTCTTGGTTTCACTAACCCAATTTCTTCTAAATTGATTTTTGGGATGTGACACAAAATTAGTTAGCACCAATCGTCTGTAACGATGCCAAAATTTGATTGGTGTTAAATCTTAAAAAAACTATATTCCTACGGTTCAACAGTAAATAAATAGCAGTATATGGACTAAGGTCAATCCAACAGAGATTAAGATATCTAAAATTGTTGTTCAGTTACTCTAGGTTGAGCATTTAGGAAACTATCATGCCCACGACGTGTGATGGTCTATGCAAAAATAAAATGGGGGATTTAAATGAAAATGAAAATAAAAATAGCATAAACCTAAACTTAATTAAATAAATCGATATAATGAAATTCCAGCTTCAAACTCGATTTTGGTCCGATTTTGAATCAATCATTGATAACAGATCATCTCTTTTAACCGATAAGTTAATTATGGTGATCGGGGACGCCTCAAACCACCAATCATTCCATGTGTAAATTAATTGTGGGAATGCCAACAATTAATCCTTACCAAACGAACAACCATGAACATGCATCCACGATTTAGCTCTTTAATAGTCTTGTGAACTAAAAGAGCCTAACTTGAACCAACGACCTCAATTGTACATGTCGTTTAGATTCGATTGTTGTTTCCTTGATGGAATCCAACCAACTACTTCATTAGGCACGCCAATATGTTCTTCAATAGATCAAAGACGACAGACGATCAACTCGGTACTTCCAATTATTCGCCTACCAACATCTAATCAACAAGCTTTTTTTGATTTGGTGTTTAAAAATTTAGCTTAGATGTTTAACAAAGATTAATTAAAAAAATTGAAAAAAAAATAATAGAAAGGAAAAGGGATTGGGCAGCCTTGAGCAAAAACAAGGGAGAAAGAAATTGCAAAATTCGAATTGATTTTACAGGGGTGCAACGTCTCACGCATATATATATATATATATATATATATATATTAAAAATATAATAGCCTAATCCTAAAGAGGTATAAAAAAATACCAAAAGATAAAATGCTAGAAAATTAAAATATTATCTTAATAAAAAATTAAAAGTGTTGTTTTTATAAATAAATCTCCAAAATATTGTACATTCACTAATTGCTCGTGTTAAAAATCTTTTGGCGACCTAAATTTTTTTTATTCTTGACTTCTCTGAGTTTATTTCGCATCCAATAAAAAAATCAAATAATAAGTCCAAAATTAATGACATCTCATTCAAAAATATATCGCTAAATATAATAAATATATCAATTGAGCACATCAAGTATCTTAAAACTACGACCATATTTTTAAATTAGTACCTAAATTCAATTTTTTTATTGAGTCATCAAATTATTAATATTATATTAATTAAATTTTTTGTGAACTTAATCATTAGCTTAGGTGTTAATACTAACTCAAATATGGTGCAGAGCATATTTAATCTAGGATCAAATTGTAAACCATGTATATCTATTTAAATTCTATTAGATTGTCTATTTTAATACATTAATTTCAAACTATTCATTTTATAAGTAAACATATTTATAATTTGGTTTACATGTCTCAAATATGTTTTACATCAAGTCATAATTAATATTTAATACTCAAATTCACAATTAAATTTGTGGAATAAAGATTGATAATATTTTAATAATTCGATTAGAATATTTTGAAGTTTATTAATTAATTTAAAATTGGAAGGATGGTTTGGAGGTGTTCATGAGCCGGATCTAGTCGGGTTCGAGCGGTCTTAAGTATAATATTAACATACTTTATGTTTGTCAAGTCTGGCTTGACCCGAAATTTGAGCCTAAAATTTTATCGGAACCCATCCATATTTTCAAAAGACTAACTCAAGCCCATTTTAAAACTCGTTCATATTATTTTTTAATTTCTTTTAAAAATATTTATATTATATTATTTTAATATTTAATAATTTTATATATTTTTATTTATTAAAATTTTATATAGTCATCTTAACATTATTTTAATGTTTACATTAAAGTAATATTATATATTTAGTATATATTTTTTAATGTGTTTTAAATTATATAATATACAAAAATAACATAATATAAAATATTATAAACTTAAAATAAGTTAGACTAGATTTGAGTCTTGAATGTTCAAACTCAAACCCAACCTATATTCTAAATAAACTTAATTTTTTATCAAATCCAATATTTAAATCTAATATTTTATCCTAACCTTTTAAATTTTAAATCAAGTTTCGAATTTAAACAAATAAGCTGAGGGCAGTTTCGAAGAATAATGAATTTTATGATTGGAAATATATAAAGATAATAAAGTAAAAAAGGTAGGGGAGAATCTTCCCCATAGGAAAGTCACCAATCAAGCTTATATATCGTCATTGCATGCGTATGTGATTGACGTGATATCATGATGGGCGACCTTAACCATCCACTACAGATGGCATGTACTGGATTGGACTTCTCTTAAGTTCTAGTTTTGATTTTCTAAAAATTATATACCATCTCTCTCACTAAATTTAATTTTAACTTATTAGGTAATAAAACCTCTTCAGTCCCTTTTAATTTTAAAATTAAGCAAATTGATCCTTTTAAAATTTGAAGAAATTGAATCCTTATCAATTTCAAAAGTGAGCAATTAAAGATAATTAATCATGATATTAATATATTTTTCAATTGTACTTGATTTCAATTGGTATAATAACAACTTTAACCTTTAATATTTACAAATTTGTCATTTTAGTATCAATTCTAAAAATCAATAAATTTAACCTCAGTATTTACACAAATTTTACGGGATAAATTTGTTAAATTAAGACTAATTTGAAAAAAGTGTAAATTTTGAAGACGAAATTTGTTATTATAATAATAAAATCATATACAATTGATGGAAAACATTAATATCATGTTTAATTGTCATTTGTTGCTCACTATAGAAATTGACAGGATTAAATTACTCGATATTTTTAGAAGGATCAATTTGTTCAAATTCAAAATTGAGAGAGACTGGAAAAGTTTATTATTATAAATATAAATTTGAAAAAGATGTTATAATTTTTTAATGAAATAGTTTTAAATATACATATTTTATAAAATTTAATTAATTATAAAATAATTAAAATAATTGTCATCAAAGTTAAAAAGTTTAATTTAAAAATGTCCTCTTATAGATTCGAAATTTCAAATTAGAATATTGTATTATTGTTAAAATTTGAGATTGAATTGTTTCTTTTTCAGAAAAATTAAATTATCACGAATTAATCAAATATTATTTTAATTAAAATATAAAAATACATAAATAAAAATATAATATAAAAGGAATATAATAAATTTTTAGGGATAAATAGTAAAATTATACATAAACTTTGATACAATTTGCAATGTTAAACATCAACTTTAATTTGATGTATTTATATACATCAAATTTTAGTTTTGGTTTAATTTTCACATTTCACTAATTCCATTATCTACGAGGCACAATTTTCCGTTAAGTCATGCGTAAATTACTTACATGATATTTTTTAGGTTAAAAATAATGAAATAAATTTAAATTATTTCCACCTAGATTTAAAAATAAGAAACCATTTTTCCAAGTATGTTTATTTTTTAATCTAGGTGAAAAAATCTAAAAAAAAATTTGTTTAACCTAATAAAATATCATGTTAGTAATTTACACTTGATTTAATGGAAAATTGTGCTATATAGATAACGATATTAGTGAGATGTGAAAATTGAATGAAAATTAAAATTTAATGTATATAAATACACCAAATTAAAATTAATATATAAAATTACAAATTGTATCAAAATTAATGTATAATTTTAATATTTTCCTATTTTTTTTTTTTCATTAGGAACAAAAGAAGAAGTTTCCTACCTATCATGCTTGCTTTGTTACCTTTATTCCAAAGGGGCTAATTGGAATAATATTGATTTTAGTCTCTCTTAATTGTACTATTCAATTTAAATCCTTTTAAAATAATATTTTAACTTTAAACCCTTAAAATTTTATAATTTTATTTTGTAGTCTCATGATTTAACTCAATGGATTTGTAAATATTATGAGATTTTGAATGAATGAAGTATGAGCTACATGTATAATTTTTAGAAATTATTTTATTGAAATTAATCACATACGAAGAAATTATCCGCTTTTTATAACTACGGTCTAGTTTAAGAATACTTCTTAAAAGTGTGTTTGGGATAAAAACATTTCTAAACAAAACTGCTTTTTGAAAGAAAAAAATATTTTCTCAAGCAAAAAATTGATCCAAAAATACTTTTTTAAAAGCTAAAATTTTAACTTCTCCCAAAAATATTTTTTAATCATAAATCCATTTGAAAAGCATTTCTAAACTAGATCTACCTACCTTTTTCGTTCTTCTCCTTTTTTTTTTTTTGTTTTATTTTTCTCTACTAAATTGATCATCTTTTTCTTTTGAAATATAATACTCTCATGCTCAAGTTTCATATTCAATGTATCGTTTTTTAATAAAAATAATTAACTTTTTTCTTTAAAATTTTTTCTTAAAAAGAAAAAATAATAAATTGAGTTATCGAAGTAGAATAACTACTGCGTTGATTTTGATTCTTTTATTCTCTGAAGTCCTTTTTTTTTAATTTGATTAAAATAGTACAAACTAAAGTTATGAAAAAGAAGAAGAAGGTGTTATTAGATTTTTTTTTAACAAATAATTCAATTTTGATTGGAACAATTTAAGCATAAGCTTGACTTTTTTAAAAAAATAAATTAATTTTTATAATGCATAAAATAGAAACAGAAAATAATTCGAATTAAAACCTACACATACACAATTGCGTATAATAAAATTTAAGACTCACATATGCACAATTAGGGTTGAGCGTTCGGTTGAATCAAATGAAGTTTTCTTTTTAGTTATTTGGGTTTACGAATATTATTTTATCATCATAACTCGATTTGAAATTTTTTCGAATCTAGTCGAGAGAAATGAAATTCAAGTCGAGTCGAATCGAATGAAATTGTTCGAGTTGAGTTAAAAAATTAAACATGTCAAATTAAAATCTTGTTACAGTATAATTAGTTACATATTAGATCACATAAATTTGGAAAAAAATTCAAAGCAAAAAAGAATAAGATACTTTAATATAATAAACTTGGATCATTAATTAACTAATTTAGATTTCAAAATTATTATTTAGAACATTTTTATATTTTTAGAAACTTTTAAACTTTTATAATTTTTAAAAATATAAATTTTAGATTTTTTATAAATATTTTGAATTTGTTTTGTGGTTTTGTTGAGAAAGAAATCAATTTGCTCATTTTAAAATTGGCAGGGACCAAAAAATATTTATTTTAATTTTATTATTTAAATTGTAAAATTTAACTTAACTCAAATTTAAAATTGAATTACTTATTAAATTAACTTGAATAACTCAATTTAATTAGTTGTATAAGTATAAAGTAAGTACCCACAAGCATATCTCATTGCTTACAAGTACTTATCAAAATGCAATTACGCGGGTTTGCTAACTAATCAACTCTGTCATTTTTCTTTGATATTGATATCTCTTTTGACCAATAAAAGAGATGTATTGAAAATAAAATTTATTTTAGTCTATTCATACAATTTGAGTTTGAATTTTATTTTTAAAATTGATTTAAATTGTTTGTGTATAATGACATGTTAATATGTAGTTTGTTTTTAAATTTATCTAAAAATATTTAGTTGGTATTTAAATTTTTTTATTTAGTTAGTACTTAAATTTATTTCATTACCTCAGTCCCACAGTTAGTTTATGCTGATGTAGCATTAATGACAAATCCTATAATGACATATGACGGCTTCTTAGTATAACACGTAATAGACATAAATTTAAAAGTTAAAATCTTTTAAAAATATAAATTAATTTTAAAAGGTATAAAATTTTAGACGAATTTAGGGGCAAATTATATCCCTTAAAAAGTTAATGTTATTAATAAATTAAGACAATACATGTGATAATATACAAATAAATTAAGATCCCAACTAAGTAAAAAAATTCAAGTAATAATGAATATTTTTAGACAAATTAAAAAAGTAAACTACATGATAATCTTATAATAAAAGAAATGGCATGGAAAGTTTCTACGAAGGCTTATTCATCTCCACCAACTAGCCAACTAGGGGGTAGGAATTTGAGATGGGGGTCTACATTTTGGACCACTCTCTTTTTTTTTTTTTTTTTTTTTTTTCTATTGGGGATCTGTCCAAGACTTTTGATAATTGTGGGGATGTTGTTTGTAGCCACTATTTGTTAGGCTCATAAATCATAACTGTTGGAGTTGGACAAAGATGTCAACAATTAGAAATTGCTTTTCCAATATAATATTAGAGTGGAAGGTTAGATGATAAAATTTAAATTCATGTGAATAAATATTAAATAAAAATAGAAAAGTGTTACTTCAACAAAAACACATATAAGGGAAACGAAAACTGAAACTAAAGGGCATTTGCTACGATTTAAAATGTTTATTTTATATAAAATTTAATTAGTTAAAATATGATTTTAATATTGTGAATATAGTTGCAAAAATCAACACTTTCTCCTAATGTGTAGGGTTTTGGAACATGACAACCTTTTTGGTTTTCATTTCATGCTACTCCTTTGTAACTAGTCTTGGGGCCAAGTGTATCCTATTGTCGTTTTTTATTTCCTTAATCAAAAAAATACAAAAATTAAACTTTTAAAAAGAAAAATTATATGTAAAAAAATTGGAGAATAATAGAGAAAATATTGAAAGTAACTTCTTCAATCCAAAATTTTTGAAATATTTTTATTTTTATTAGAGTTGTGTGACTCAAATTCTAAGAGATTGCTTGTAAGTCAAGTTAAATAAAATATATCTTCTTTCTAGAAGATTTAGCATTTATTAGCATAATATATTTGACTTTGATTAGAATTAGGATTTTTCAACCCATAAATAGATGTAGTCGAAACTCATCTTGTAATCATTCGAATTTGACATATTAAATTTTCTTCTCCTCTTCCTGTGATTTTTTTTCCCGAAAGGATTTCGACACGATTTTTCCCAAAGATCTTATTCAACTTCGTATGATAAGATGAAGCATCTTATGGTTAAACTCGACTCCAAGGGAGAGAGTCTCATTGTTCGTGGGAGACAAAAATAGAACGCTGATGATGATCGTGGAAGGACACAGGAACGGAATCATCACAGTAAATCTAAGGGTAGATCGAAGTCTTCAAACAGAGGTAAAACTTGTAACTTATGTAAGAAGAAATGTCACATTAAATTTAAGTGCTATAAGCTACAGAACAAGATCAAAAGAGAGGCTGCAAATTAAAAGGGAAAACAACCAAAAAATTCTGGTGAAGTTGACGTTGTAGAAGACTACAACAATGGTGAACTTCTAGTCTCTTCTGTCAACAATTCCAAAGTGAGCGAGGAGTGGATCATTGATTCGGGCTACACCTTCCACATAAGTCCCAATCAGGATTGGTTTACAACTTATGAAATAGTTTCTGAAGGTGTTGTTTTGATAGGAACAATGCTTCGTGTAAAATTGCAGGTGTTGGAACGATTAAAGTTAAGATGTTTGACGAGTTGTCAGAACACTTAGTGACGTGTGACATGTTCCAGAATTGAAGACAAATTTAATTTCGTTGAGTACTCTTGATTCAAAAGGGTACAGATACATAGCTGAAAGTGGGGTTTTGAAGATTTTTAAAGGTTCCTCATTGTGATGAAATGACAAATAAAGCTGCCAAGTTATATGTTTTGCAAGGTTCTACTTTTACTGGTGATGCAATTGTCGCTTCCTCTTCCTTGTCAGATGATGATATTAGTGAACTTTGGCATATGCGCCTAGGGTATATGAGTGAGAATGGCATGGCAGAATTGAGCAAAAGAGGACTTCTTGATAGGCAAGGAATTTGCAAACTAAAGTTCTGTGAGCACTACGTTTTTGGGAAGCAAAAGAGAGTTCGATTCACTAGAGGAATCCATAACAAGAAGGGAACGTTGGAGTATATTCATTCTGATCTATGGGGGCCATCTAGAGTGCCTTTGAGAGGTAGAGCTAATTATATGCTAACTTTTATTGGTGATTTTCCAAAAAGTTTGGGCGTTCTTCCTGAAGTAGAAAAATGATGTGTTTTTCGCATTTAAGTCTTGGAAAACTATGATTGAAAAACAGACGGGAAAATAAATAAAATACCTCAGCACAGCCAATGGCTTAGAGTTCTGTTATGATGAATTTAATAAACTGTGCAAGTTATAAAGGGTCGTGAGACACTTGACAGTTCGTCATACTCTACAGCAAAATCGCATTGCAGAATGAATGAACAAAAAGATTATGGAGAAGGTTCGATGTATATTGTCAAATGCCAACTTACCAAAGTCGTTTTGGGCTGAAGCAGCCTCTAGTGCATGTTTTTCAATCAACCGATCTCCATCCGTTGCCATTGGGAAAAAGACTAAACAAGAGGTATGGTCTGGTAATCCTACTGACTATTCTGATTTCAAGATCTTTGAGTGTCCTTCGTATGCTCATGTTGATAATGGAAAATTGGAACCGAGATCCATTAAATGTGTTTTTCTTGGTTATAAAGCTGGTGACAAAGGGTATAAGTTATGGTGTCCTGTAAATAGAAAAGTTATAATTAATAGAGATGTTGTTTTTGATGAAACTGCTATGCTACCTAACTTATCTCTTGAAGACTCTTCCAATAAAGAAAATCAAAAGCAGGTGGGGTATCAGATTAATCTAGAATCTACACAAAGTCGATTCCTCAAGCCAGTACAAAAATTCAGAATAGAGTTGCTTCTTTACCACAATACTCTATCACCAAAAACAAAACTAGAAGAGAAATTAAACCTCCAAAGAAGTATGCCGAGGCTAATCTAGTTGCTTATGCTTTAAATGTGGCTGAAGATATAGATGCAAACCAATAGCCATATAATTATTCTGAAGCGGTTAGCTGCGAAGACTCAGAAAAGTAGCTATTTGCTATGCAAGAGGAGAACTTCTTAAACGTAAAAGATTATTCGTTGTAAATGGGTGTTTAAAAAGAAAGAAGGGACTCAAAGAGTTGAAGAACCTAGATATAAAGCAAGGCTTGTTGTAAAGGGTTACAGTCAAATTCCAAGAGTGGACTTCACAGATGTGTTCTCCCCAATTCTGAAGCATAATTCGATTCGAGCTTTGCTTGGTATTGTGGCCATGCATGATTTGGAGCTTGAGCAGTTAAATGTAAAAACTGCATTTTTGCATGGAGAACTTGAGGAGGATATTTACATGCAACAACCAGAGGGTTTTACAATCTCAGAAAAAGAGGACTATGTTTGCTTGTTGAAAAAGTCCTTTTACTGTTTGAAACAATCACCAAGACAGTGGTACAAGAGGTTTGATTCATTTATGACTTCTCATGATTTCAAAAGAAGTAGTTTTGACAGTTGTGTTTACTTTAAGAAAAACAGTGATGGTTCTTTTGTGTATCTATTCCTTTATTTTGAACACATGTTGATAGCAACAAAAGATAAAGGAGAGATAAGAAAGGCCAAAGCCCAACTAAGTGAAGAATTTGAGATAAAAGATTTGGGACCAGCAAAGAAGATACTTGATATGGAGATTCTCAGAGATAGAAAAGTAAGTAAATAGTACCTAAGTCAAAAGGGGTACATTGAGAAAGTTCTTTGCAGGTTCAATATGTAGAGTGCTAAGCCTGTTAGTACTCCTTTAGCAGCCCATTTCAGATTTTCATCGAATCTATCTCCACAATCAGATAATGAGATTGAGTACATGTCACATGTTCCATACTCTAGTGCAGTGGGATATCTCATGTATGCTATGGTTTGTTCACGTCCAGGTTTATTATATGCAGTCAGTGCAGTTAGTAGATACATGGCGAATCCCGATAAACATCATTGGAAAGTAGTTTAGTGGATTTTAAGATACTTACGAGGTACTACTGATGTTTGCTTACAGTTTGGAAGAATTAGAAATAAAGTCATTGGGTATGTTGATGTTAATTTTGCTAGAGACCTTGATAGAAGAAGATCTCTCAGGTTATGTCTTTACAATCGGAGGTTGTGCAATTAGTTGGAAAGCCACTTTGCAAACTACAGTCGCTTTGTCTACCACTGAAGCTGAGTACATGGTGTTACTGAGGCTTGTAAAAAAGTTATTTGGTTGAAGGGACACTTTAGTGAACTCAATAAGACCTTCAAATCAGTACAATATTTTGTGACAGTCAGAGTGCCATCTTCCTTACAAAAGATTAAATGTCTCATTTTTTTTGTGATATTATTGGTCGTGGTGATATTGTTGTGAGCAAAATCAGTACTCATGAAAATCCTGTCAGATATGATGACTAGGTCACTTCCTATAACCAAGTTTGAGCATTGCTTAGACTTGGTTGGTGTTCATTGTTGAAGTTAAACCCTTAAGGGTTTTATGGAAGAGGTGAAAAACTTGTTCGTTGAGAATTCGTGTCAAGATGGAGATTGTTAGAGTTGTGTGACCCAAATTCTAAGAGATTGCTTGCAAGTCAAGTTAAACAAAATATATCTTCTTTCTAGAAGATTTAGCATTTATTAGCATAATATATTTGACTTTAATTAGAATTAGGTTTTTTAACCTATAAATAGATGTAGTCGAAGCTCCTCTTGTAATCATTCGAATTTGACATAGTAAATTTTCTTCTCTTCTACCTGTGGTTTTTTTTCCCGAAAGGGTTTCCATGTAAAAATCCATGTGTTCTTTATTTTTATTTCTCTTTTTTTTTGAGATATATTGTCATTACCGACGTTTTATTTTTACAGTTTTTAATTTATAAATTTAAATGTTATAATAAAACAAAAAATTTAAATAACAAGTTTAAACCTAACATTGTAGGTACTCTTTTGTCTTCAATTTGTTTGTTTTTATTTTTGTTTTGCTCAATGGTGGTATTAGTTTTCGAGTTGGTTATTGCTGGTCTTTTTCTCCCTCCCTCTCACCAATTTTTTTTTTCTCTCAATTCACTTTACATGTGTATTCTCTCTTTTTAGCTTGCTATATATTTTGTGGATATCTTTGTTGTTTTCACAAGTTGTGATGGATAGATGATGGTGTCTGTCGTCCCTGAAACTCCACTAGCCACCACTATTTTTTCTTAGAAAGTAGGTGGCTTTTCATCGGTTTCTTAATCTATTTTGTTTTGAAAGTATTTCAGAATAATAAATTATTTCACTAGTGGGTTTAGACCCGTATTGTCTTAAATTTTTTTATATATATTTATTTGTTTTCCATCATTTAATAAGTCTTCACTTTTAGAAGTTTTTATCTACTCTTGTAGCACGATTTTTAATATTACTTATGCATGTAGTCTTGCTTTTGCAAGTGATTTTATGGATAGTTTTGTCATCATTCTCTCTAGTTCGGTGGATGCTCGATTATTTTATCAATTTTTTTCCAACCATTTTGGATCATCCAAGGCTATTTTCTTTATCATATTAAATTATTGCAATCATGCCAAATATGTCATGCTTGAGTTATTTTTCTAGTAGCCTATGAAAAAGCATGAATAGAAGCGAAAAATAACAAAGCAATCTTGCATCAGACTACTTGTCTTCTTGTAGTTAGATCTCCAAGTTTTTGAAATGCTCCAAATTCCACTTGAGCATCCAAATCTAGATCAATATCAGCAAAAACATCACTAAACAAGGTTCAAATGTGTCTGAAGAAGAAAAGCAAGGCAAACGAAGTATGCCAAAAAGTAAACTAACCCCTCGGACTGATACGAAAAACATCATCGGATTTCTAAGTATCACGATCTAATTCAAAAATTTCACCCAATTGAGGATGTTTAGCATATTTTTTCACCATAGCAAGACCACTATAACAAAGTTAATTGTCAATGTGTCATAATGTTCTATTAATGCTGAGGGTGAAGTATTTGTTGTGTTGATGGTGTTTGTTCTTCATCGTCTACTATAGGTGTTTGTTGTTTTTTTCCTCAAATTGTATAGTCCCATTCATGGAATAAATTAATAAATTTCCCTTTAAAAAATAACAATTTTAAATTACCAATTTTAATTAAAAAGATAGCCTAATCAACATGCTCCAATTTATTATGACAATATTGTATTTTAAAAACACAATGCTTAGATTAGTCTGCAAAATATGATAGTTTGTTTCTTCTAAAAGTGATATTGCCATATCAGATGACAAGTTTATTGTGCACACAACATATTTCACATTTTTTAATTGAGTTGAATTATCACGAATTAACTCACTTGATATCAGGGGCAAAATTTAAAATTTTTTGAGGGGAATCGAAATTAAATTGTAATTTTTACGATAACAAACATGTAATTTCACTATTTTAATAATTTTAAAAGATTAAATTAAATTTTTATATTTTTAAAGAGGTTAAATTATAATTTTATTTTTATTAATTTAAAATTTTAAAATTTTAAAATTTTTAAATGAAAAATTTTTCATTTTAAGGTATCAAACCTTTACGAGCTCCTAATTTCACCATGCTTGACATATGATAATAGGAGCCAATATTATTATTTTAAAATTTAAAACGTGACACATTATTTGATATAACAGGATCACTTTCTGAAAAAGAATCTACTATATTTTTCTAAATAATCTAAAAATTACAGTATTTAAAAAAATTCTATAATTTTATAAATTAATCATAACAAGCTCACCCGTCACGACCTTTATGCTTTGATGGTAGAAAGAGGAAAAAGGGGTCGTGGGAGATGGCGCTTGCGTTGTTTCCCCCTCCCCTTCCTTCCACTTCACACTCCCCAATAAGATTCCTTTAATCAACTCCCAAATAAATAATAAAAAAGAAAGAAAGAAAGAAAGCAAGTCAAATGGTTCATTGTTGAAGTTCATGAATGGTTTGATCCATCATTCATCCATAGAGAAAGAGAATTTGAATCACGTTTGTTGTTGTAATGGGGTCCCCTTCCTTCACTCTTTTGTTTCCTTCTAGCCTCCACTCTCCTTTGCCCCCTAACCCCCCTTTCAAGCTTTTTCATGATGGATTGAAAATTTCTATTATTAAATCGATTCATTTATTTTTTTATTATTTAAAAAATCTAATAAGGTTTTAAGTTAGAATAAAATAAATAAATTTATTACAATTTAGATTTATTTTATTTTTTAATAGTATAAGGATTAAATTTATCCATTTAATAATAAAAGGACTAATTTGATTTAATATTTATAATATAAGGACCTTCTAAGGAGTTTAACCCAAATCAAACTATCAAAGATTGATTCATTGATGGGGTTGACTTGTTTATCTTTGTCCCACTTACCAATATACCAAAACTGTAATTTTCTTTTTTATTTTTATTTTTTTTATTTTTGCTGATAAATTTGGGTACCCTAAGTTTCCTTTGTTTTTCTTTCTCTGTCTCTTTAGAAGCACGAATGAAACTAACAACATCTGAGCTCATCTTGAATATGGTATGTCTCTCCTATTCTTTTTATTTCTTCAAGTTTTAATTTTTAAACCTTTGTTAGATCTAAAATTTTTCTTTTCTTTTATTTTCTTTTCTGGGTATTTAGCAGAATGATGAGTTGTTTTCAAGTTTATTTGCTTCACCTGTTTATGCTACCGTTTATTTCTTTGATTTGATATAATATATTTGGCTAAGGGGATTTTAGCAAGGCTCTTGCTTGAATTCCAAAATGAGTTTTTGGGATTTTAGTTCATTCTAAGGAAAAGAGTATGGGATTTTTTGAATATAGAAAACCAGTTCCTATCTTTCTGCAATCCTAAGGAAAAAGGTGAAAAAAATCAATTTAATAGTGGAAAAGAAAGGAGGTTGGTAGGTTTTATGAGTAAATTTGGGTGTGGGAGTTTGAATCTTGGTTCCTTGCGTAATTATTCTAAAAATTTGAGTACTTCTATGGTCAGAACAACACTAATCTTGCTGAATATTTGGTGATGTGTTTTAACAGCTTTGAAGTAGTAAGAAGGCCTAAAAATGGATCATAGAGACAGGCAATCTATTGAACATCAAAAGAAAGATCCTCAACAACACCCCCACCCATGTTTTACTAATTTCGCAACTCACCATCAGCAGCAGAAATGGGAAGATCCTTCCCTATTAGATTACAGCACCAGGATTGAACCTCCTTTCCAGGGATTCAACCCAAACTGTCAAACCAAATCTTCATTTCCATGTAACCCCAATAACCAAATCAAGGTCCCTGACCCTATTATGAATGAGTTGCTTCAAGCCAGCAAAGTCCAAGATTGGGATCCAAGTGCAATGCTAAACAATCTGTCATTCCTGGAGCAGAAGATCCATCAGCTTCAGGGTCTGGTACATTCCATCATTGGGAGAGGGGGTCAAGTTTTGGGGCAACCAGATGAACTTGTAGCTCAGCAACAGCAGCTCATCACTGCTGCTCTCACTTCGATTATTGTTCAGTTGATATCTACTGCTGGTAGTCTCCTTCCATCTGTTAAGCATCATGCACTTTGTGGTGCACCACCCGCTGCATCTCTTGCACAGTTTCAGCCACAAAATGGTGGTGGGAACAGTGTCCCTGAGTTGCCTAACACTGTTGATGTTAGTAGTAACAGTGGGGAGCAGCAGAATCATGTAATGGAGGAACATGAAATGAAAGATGAGGAAGATGCTGAGGAATTAGGGGAGAATCTTTTCCCAGGCACCTATGAGATATTGCAGTTAGAAAAGGAAGAAATTCTTGCACCCCATACTCATTTCTGCACTATATGTGGGAAAGGATTCAAAAGAGATGCCAATTTAAGGATGCACATGAGAGGGCATGGTGATGAGTACAAAACACCAGCAGCACTAGCTAAACCCAATAAAGAATCCAGTTCTGAACCAACTCTTATTAAGAGATATTCATGCCCTTTTGCTGGTTGCAAGAGGAACAAGGATCACAAAAAGTTCCAGCCTCTGAAAACCATCTTATGTGTCAAAAACCATTACAAGAGATCCCACTGTGACAAGAGCTACATCTGCAGCAGGTGCCACACCAAGAAATTCTCAGTGATTGCTGATCTCAAAACTCATGAGAAGCATTGTGGTAAAGATAAATGGCTATGTTCGTGTGGCACCACGTTTTCGAGGAAAGATAAGCTGTTTGGTCACATAGCTCTTTTCCAGGGTCACACTCCAGCAATTCCCTTGGATGAAACTAAAGGACCCACTGCCCCATCTGACCCTGGGGATGGCAGTGAAGTAACAAATGTGGTCGGAAGCATGAATTTCTTTAACTTTGGTAGTGAAAATGGGCTGGATGTCAAAGGCAGCCTTGATGATCCTGCTGCTTATTTCTCACCATTGAACTTTGAGACATGTAACTTTGGTGGGTTTCATGAGTTCCCTCGACCGGCATCTGATGATTCGGAGACTTCATTGGCATTTCTCCTTTCAGGAACGTGTGGTTACAATAATAATAATAATGATGTTGAGAGGTCTTGAATATTGATGGTAGACTAGACGAGATTGTATTCTTCCTTGAATTAGGGAGCTATTAGTTTGTGTTAGATTTGTATGGTAAGGCAACCCCTGTGTACTTAGTTATTTAAATAAAATGATATTTTTATTGAAGAGAAACTCCTTAGTTTTACCCAATCCTAAATATTCAACATGATTAATTTCAATCTAAACTCGAAATAATTTGAGATGCGCACATTTTGATCATGAGGTGTGTGTATGTTGTGACACTAGCATGCATTAGTGCATGCTTAAACTCATTCTATTTTGTCATAGCTATTATTATTTTGTTTTACAATTTATGTTTAAGGTTCGTGATTATTTTTTTCAATAACGTCATCTTTAAAGTTCAAATATGATAATTAAAACATTTTAATAATATAACTAACCTATTTCAAAAAATTTTATGTGATCTAAAATTTTTCATTAGCATTACTAGAATTTTGAGCTTTTTTTCAATAGAAATATCTTAAAAATTTTTACCAAATTAAAAATATAATTAAATTATATTAATCTATATTTATATTTACATTGAATCATAGTTGTTGACATTACTTGTCTACTAAATAATTTAATTTTATTATAAGGTCTTAATTTTCATGAGCACTAAAATATATTTTCATTTTGTATTTATGGTATATGTGAGTGGGTGAAAAATAAGGTATTTTACAATAATAAATATTATGTCCCACATGCAATGAAATTGGAAAATGAATAGTCAACAAAATCAAAATGAAGAACATAAATATTATTATATAAAAATCTCTATGGCTCACCTCTAATGATTTTTTGGATAAAGTTAATTAAGGGTGAATGTTGAATTAAATTGAGTGAATTTTTAAAATTAATTGAGTTAATGAGTCATATTTTATCATCTTAACTCGATTTAAAATTTTTCGAATCGAGTCGAGTTAAATCAAGTGAAATTAAAAAATTAAACATGTCAAACTAAAATCTTATTACAGTCTAACTAATTATATGTTAGAGTACATAAATTTGAACCATATATATTTGAAATTTTTTCAAAGTAAAATAATTAAAAATAAGATACTTTAGTATGATAAACGTGAATCATTAGTTAACTCATTTAGGTTCTCAAAATTATTATTTTAGAAAAAATTTAAAATTTAACTTTCTTTATATATTTTTAATTTTTTAAAAATTACAATTATTTTAAAATATAAATTTAAAATTTTATAAATATTTTGAATTTTGAAAATTATATTGTAATTTTTGTTGAGATAGACCAATTTGCTCATTTTAAAATTGACAGTGACCAAAAGTAAATTTATATCAATATGTTATTTAAATTATTTAAATTATAAAATTCAACTCGACTCAAACTCAAAATTCGAATTACTTATTCGAGTTGACTCTAATAACTCGAATTTTAAATTTTTTTATTCGAATCGAGTTTTTTTCACCCCTAAATATAACTTCAAAGAGGAAATATAATAAACTAATTAATTTTGAGAAAATATTTTAATTTGATTTAAATAAAAATATGTATAATGAAGAAGAATTTCAGGTCAATTTAATTTATTTAATAAATATAAATACCTATTATAAGGGTAGATGTCCAAAATTATTGGGACTTCCGCCACTATCGGGCGGTGCACTAACTAAGATTTAATGCTGTAAATTTGTGAGACATGACTTTGTTCAAATATATATTTAAATGTATTTTTATCCGTTTCACGATTCAAGTTTAGTGTTATTGTTCATAAATAAATTTTTTAAATGTATCTTTGTTTAAATATGTATAATGAAAACGGTTTTCTTAGAAAGAAAAATTAAAATTTTAAAAATTAAGTTAGTTTGTGATATTTATAGCAATAAATTTTTTATTGAAATTGCACATGTGTTTTTGGCTAGGCGGATCCTTATAGTTTTCGGCTCTCAATCGAACGACCTTTTTCACTATTCTCGTACAACGAACTGTTTCGAATGTGGGCTCGAACGATTTGAATCAGACACAAAACTAAAAATAGTTTATTTTACTTTCAGTGTGAAAGTAAAATTTCTCTTAATAGAAATCAACAAAATTATTATTTCGAAAAATAGATTTAATTCTTAGAGAATAAACTCACTATTTTCGAGCAGAATAATATCTCAAAGTCCTATATTTAACCCTATCGATACCATCTATTAATAGAGAGAAGAGGTGAAAACTAGGGGTGAGCGTTCGATCGAATCGAATCGAATCGAATGAAAAATTTTCGAGTTAATCGAGTTGACGAATCATATTTTATCATTCTAATTTGATTTGAAATTTTCTCGAATCGAGTCGAGTGAGATGGAATTCGAATCGAATATATTTGTTCGAGTTAAATTTTAAAAAATAATTTTGGGTCCTTGTAACTGTTGTCACCTATCATAATAAAATTTGTTCACCTTAACCAAATTTTTTTATTAACTTTCACACCAAAAATTTATTTATTAATCTTTTATATGCAGGTTAGTTTCTTTGCTTGTTTAGTTGTTTCAATTATCTTGATTCTTGTCACTATGTATTTTGGAATTAAAAATATATTAAATGTAAAAATGTGATTTTTAATTAAAGTTATTTTAAAGATAAAATGTGAAATTGATAACAATATAAAATTTTAACATGAATATTTTATGGCATAATTAATAATTCAATTTTAATATAAATTTTCAATATGACTAAACAATTCAATACTATAAATAATATAAAACGTGAAATTTAATTTAATAATATAAATAGTAGATATAAATAAAATTATTACTATTTATGTTTAGTGATTTTTGGATACTTTTAATTTTTTATTTAAGAGTAAAGGTGAGAAGTAAAAGTTTAGGGGGAAAATAAAAAGTTTTGGAGAATAAAAGTTTGAGGGAAAATAAATAGGAGGAGTAAAATTTTGAAGGGAAAATATTAAAAAAAAATTGGAGGGGGGATGGGCTTGGGGTAGATGGGTGGTGAGATGGGAAGGGAGTAAAAGTTTTAGGGGAAAAGTGGGAGAGAGTAAAAATTTTGGGGGAAAATAAAAAGTTTTGAGGGTTTTTGGGAGTAAAATTTTGAGAAAAAATAAATGGAAGAGTAAAATTTTGGTGGGAAATAGATTTTGGGTAGATTGGGGGGTTGGGATGGGAGGGGAATAAAAGTTTTGGGGGGAAAGTGGGAAGGAGTAAAAGTTTTGAGGAAAAAGTAAAAAAGTTTGGGAGTTTGGGGTAAAATATAAAATATTATAGTTTGATATTCGAATTATTCGAATTATTTGAGTTATTCGAATTCGAAAACTTGACTCGATTCGAACTCGAAATTCGAAAAAAAATCGAGTTGACTCGATTAACTCGAATAACTCGATTCGTTTAACTTGAAATTCAAATTTTTTTCGATTTTTTCGAGTCGAATCGAGTTTTGCTCACCCTTAGTGAAAACCTAGTTAAATTATAGAAGTATATTTTAAATAGAAAAACAATCTCCTAGTCTAATTAGGAGTGTAGGGGGCGACAACCTTAGTTAAATAAATTAGGGTTTTTCACCCCTCTCTAAACATGAAGGCTTTTGGGCCTCTTTCATGTCAGGTCTAATTATAAGTATTTCCTAGACTTTTAGCTCAGTATTTTATAATTCGATCCAACCCAATATTTTTTTCTATTTCCCAAAATAAACATCTTAAATTAATAAATTAGTTTCTCAATTAAAAAATTTTCTCAACCCAATTCTAATTCCGTTAAAATCATGATGACTTTACTGTAAAATAATCTATGAGAAACTATATTTAATATTTCTACATTCAGCAGATTCACTATAACTAAATGATTTATTTCCATTTTCAAACTTTATTTAATTTGAAAACCATAAATTCATTTTTAAGTCATTTTCATTTTGGGAAAAGTCACATTCGTTTCCAAATGTTTCCCATTTTTCCATTTTTACCATTTTTATCCATTTCTGTTCATTTGATTCAACATGCAATTCATTTCTAATTTCAACGAGCTAGTAGAGAGACCGATTTGACCTATGCGATTATGGCTCAAATGATTTATTATTAAGTTCCAAATTTTCGCCTATTAATTATAAACTCATTTAATCACGAAGTCATTCTGCTATAGTATCGTAACCGAGCTCTCCCCAATGGCATACCATTACGAAAGCAACTCGATCAATGCTTGTCCAATGACCTTGTCATAAGTGTGTTACCCTCATAGGATATCTTTAATCTCTTTAAGATAAATTCGTTCTCCCAATATGATCATATTTTATCTCATGGTAACCATTACATCTTCCCTCATGAAAAGTCAATTACTATCAAATAGTAATCAAGTCATTCATAAAAAAGATAAACGATTCGTGACCACATTTACTTTTCATCAACCATGTAATGCCAATGAGTGGATATCATTTACCCATATCTCGGGCTATGAATTCCACTGTTGTGAATGACGCTACATACTGTAGAAGTCGTATACCCAACGCAACAGTTTTCAGTTCTTTATCTATTCAAACTCAAGCTTTTACTTACGTCAAATTATACGAGTCGCACATACATAGTTCGTCATCCACTCAGTATTTAGGTATGTCACACTTTGAAAGTCACAAATGAATAAATCCATGAATAGATTTAGGATCTATTCTTTTTGGGTTTAGTCTGATGTACTTCCAGCTCAGTCAGCCACATCTATGTCTCTATCTTTTGAGAGTCATTAGCTTTGATGCCCAAGACAAAACATCTACCTAATTGAACTTGATAGACAACATATTAGTCTTTCAATTGGTTTGCTCATTTCCGATTAGAATAATGACATGTTTAGGTTCATCTACTAATATAAGTTGTTTTTCCGTATTACGATCGACCACGTAATACCACTTAGTATTAGTTAAACATTAGATAACCAATGAGCTAATATTTTCTCTATTTTGCTTTACATGTAAAAACCACGTGAGGACAATATACAAAAGGTATTAATGTAATGACCCAAAATTCACGGGCATCAGAAAAGTGTAATATAGGGCCTCCATCTTGGTAAACCAAGTGTGTAAATAATTATTAGGAGTAATTATGAGTCTAGTAGTGTGTTTAATTAGGTTTTAATTAGGTGAATTTAACTTAATTAAGAGTAATTAGGAAAAAGGACTAAATTAAATAAAGGGCGAAAGTTGAATTATAGATTAGAAGAATTTATAAAGGGCCAAAATAGCAATTAGGCCATTTGGCATAAGTGAGGCGGCATACATGAACAAAACTCTAGATTTTTGTTATGTTATAAGTAGTTAAATATAATTAATTAGAAACAAATTAAAATTAAATCAATTTAAAAATAGTTTTATTGTGAGATTTTTAATAATAAATATAATATGATTTTGGCAAATGGACGGTGATAGAAATATACAAATGTAATAATAGTATTTATACATTTATAATGTAATTATTTAATTACTTTGTATTTAAGTTAAAATAATTATATTATAATATTTTTATGTGATAAATAAATTAAATGAAGACAAGTGTATGGTATTGATAATGTATAAATGTAGTGAAATATATGTGTACAATTGTGATATATGTATTTGTTATTAAATAGATATTTGTTATAATTATATATTATATTATTTTTAAATTAATAAACAAATATAATATAAAGAAAGTAAAAGGACTAAAAGGGCAATTAAACCAAAAGCATAAGTTGAGGGGTAAAATCTGAGATTTTATTTAAGTTTAATATATATATTATATTATTAAATAACAAAGATATTTATTATGTTATATTTTATTTCATTATTATTATATTATATATATAGTAAAGTAAGTAAAATAAAAGTAAAGAAACAAAAGAAAAGAAAGGAGAAAGAAAAAAGAGCATACGAAACAGGGGAAGGGAAAGAAAGAAAGAAAAGAAAAGGAAAAACTAGGGATTTAAAGTTTGAAGTTTAAATTGGTAAGTCAATTAAGTCTTTTTTATTCAAATTTGATGTTTTAGAAGTTTTAGAACAAAGTTTTGATGAAATTAAGTTGAAAATTTGAAAGTTAATAGATTTTTGAGTAGGGTTTATGTTGAACAAATGATGGAATTGGGGTTTATTTGATAGAAATTTTGATTGGAATTGAATAAAGGATTAAAGGATTGAATTGTAAATTAAGCTATAAGTTTTGAGTTTTAGGGATTAAATTGGAATAAATTTGAAATTATAAAAATGATAAAATTAGATAGTTAAATGTGAGTTTGGCAAGAAATTGAGTAGCAAACATGTATGAATTGAGAAAGAAAAATATATAGGTTTAGTTAGGATTAAATTAGAATTAAAGTAAATGTTAGATAAAAATTTCAGCAATTAAATTGTGTTGTGCTAATGATTGTGAAATTATTTTAATTGTCCGTAGCTAATATCGAGCTTGAAGCATCGGCCCAAAAAGGAAAAGAAAAGATTGTCGAGAATGAAATCCGAAGAGAATTATGGTTTGTATCACTATAATTCAAACTTTATCATTATTATGTATTTAATTTACTAATTATGTGTGGTAAGTATTTTAAGATAAGTGTTTAGTAAAATGATAAATCTAACACCCCAAACCCGGCCTAAAAGTTAGACCCAAATCTGGCGTGTCACAATGAAGGAAGTTGAAAAGCTAAGCAATTGTTTAGAAAAGTTTTATCAGATTTTTGAACTCTGAGTTCGTTGTTTGATTGAGAAAAACGTGATTTACTAAATGACCTTTTAAAAGTTGTTATTATTTTGAAAAATTGTTTTGTTATGAGAGTTGAACTTGCATCGTTGCGTAAACATGATATTTTAGAAAACGATTGCTCATATTTTAAGAAAACCCCGTATTTATAAGTTTAACAGTTATAAATGAAAACTTAGAAAAATAAACCAATGGCCTTGTTACAAAATATTAACCCAAAATAAATAATCTAAAAGAAAAGGTACAAATCGAAATTATTAAAGTTTACAAGTAGTATCTCCGATGTATAGCCACCCCGAGTCCTCCACGGCTCCCAATCCTCTATAACTGGAAATTACCTGAAACATTTAATAAAAAGAGGGGGTGAGTTTATGAAAACTCAGTGTGTAAATCCCCGTCCAAAATATTTTCAGCTCTCACACAAAACCATATGTTACGTATGTATGCCATGAAACCCAGCCAACCTAATATGCACATCCACCGTATCTCCTGTATCCACCCAACATTTATGGCACCTAGCCACTGGTGGTACCTAACCACTGGTGGTTCCAAACCACTAGTGACAAAAGTCACAAATAATAATATGTGGGGCCAACCCACTTGTGCTACCTAACCACTGGTGACAATCCCTAATATCCGTATGTGGGGCCAACCCACTGTGGTACCAAACCACTGGGACGAGTCACAGAAATAAGATATATGTGGTATCTAACCACTGTGTGGTTCCTAACCACAGTGTGGTTCCAAACCACTGAGACTTAGTCACAAAATAATAATATGTGGGGCCAACCCACTTGTGGTACCTAACCACTGGTGACGGTCTAAAAGAGTTCATATTTCCTCCCTCTTCACATCATACCCCAACTTCATGTTCATGCTTTACAATATGGTATTACCATACTTTCAATGTACAACAATAATCAATCCACTCATACATGCATCCATTAATGACAGCACATAGTAGAACTTACCAGAAGTCCTCCCTTTTACCCACAAGGGTAACATAGTGATCCATACCATCACTTTGGGTTTTGGCAATACACAGATAATAACATAAATAACATATAAAGTGTGTAAGAGTTACACACCTGATAACACGTAATACCACGCTCTCTATGTCGACACTATAGCTAATCGTAACTACTGCTATCTACCTACGACTTTGCTCAGAAGCCAGCCCATAACCTGGTGGCCAATCTCGAACATAATCAATCATACAATTAACACAGACAACATTAATACTACCAGAGGGTACAACGGTCATTTGTCGTTTAGGGGTAAAATGGTAATTACACACAAAGGTATTTCAGTAATTTTGTAATTCGGGGGTAATTCGATAATTTCGCAAACCAGGGGTAATTCGATAATTTCGTAAATCAGGGGTAATTCGATAATTTTACAAACTAAGGGTAATTCGGTAATTTTGTAAATTAGGGGTAATTCGGTAATTTCACAAACTAGGGGTCATTCGGTAATTTACAAACTAGGGGTAATTCGATAATTTTGCAAACCGGGGTAATTCGATAATTTTGCAAACTAAGGGTAATTCGGTAATTTATAAACCAGGGATAATTCAATAATTTCGTAAATTAGGGGTAATTCGGTAATTTATAAACTAGGGGTAATTCGATAATTTCGCAAACCAGGGTGTTAACGACCTAACAGAAGGTCCACTATCGCCTCGAACGACTCAAGTATTCTAAACAGAGATAATGAAGCGAATGGGCCTAAGGCCCATTCTTGGCCCAAGTGGGCCCACACACTCGTATGACCCATTCAGCCCAAACCTAGCCACATATATGAGATTCACATAGTCTAGTTCACTATTTACTACTCAATCATACAATTTACTCATATGGGCCCCCGAGCCCACTTGGCCCATTTTAGGCCATCGTGGCCCAACAGCCCACACCTACAAGAATACTCATGATGGCATCGACTATCGCGTCGAAGCTTCCACATGTGCGCTCCCACACTCGTGTGGCTACCATCGCCGTGTGACCGGTATTTTGGCATTTACCGCACTACAACTAGAGTAGAGAGAATACACACCTGATAGGAATCTGAAGCTGCTAAACCGCGCTCCGAGCACTCCTATGCCCAACGCCAACCAGGTATGCCCCTTCTCCTCCTAGAAAGCTCTATATAGCTAGCTTCTCACCTTCCTTCTTTGTATCTTTCCGATGTGGGATCCCTCCGTCAGTAGAGTTTAAATCCAACTCAAACTCTTCCGTCTAATCCGCAAAATAAATACTCCATTGCTTTCCATGAGATTCGAACCCAGGCTCCCTTGTAGCATAATACACGTCGCTAGCCACTAGGCCTCAAGCTCTTCTTGTTGCATAATCCACGCCGCTAACCATTTTACCAACTAGCTCCTTGTTTCTAAACCATGCGAAACTAAATATAACCCTATGGCAAAATTCTAGAGTCCTTTTAAAAAGAAAACCAAAATGCAAGAGCCAAGACTTGAACCTTGGACCTTCTTTCTTCCTTGTGGCGTCACCTAAAACCAAAATTTCCCTAAAGCCAAAGTTTGATCCCGGGACTTCATAGAAGCCCCCTAACCTTCCAAAATCACTCACCTACTAGATTCAACTTGCATTAAAATCGTTCTCTTATTCCTAAAAATTTTAAACGCTCCTACGCCTAAGGCCCAATAGGCCCAATCCTACTAGGCCCAACTTTGGGATGTTACAATAAAATTATAATTGGGTATTGAAATTGAGATTGATACTGAATTGAATTATGGGATACCTTATATTATTTTGAGTACTGAATTGAATTATGAAGTTAATGAATATTGTTATGTGTACTGCATTGAACTGTAAAATTACTGAAGTAATGAATTGCTGCAATACTGTGAAACTGATTGAAATAAGGAAATTATAATTGATACTGAACTAAGATGGAAATTGACTAGTCGGGTTAGTCGGATATAGTTGGCATGCCATAGGATATGGAAGAGTACGGTTTTTTACCAGCTTACTGATCAGGCACTTATGTGCCGACTATTGTTACTGTTACCGATTCGACACTTTGTATGTTAAATATTGTTAATGATATGGCATATGCGAAGGTGAGAATTGAAATAAAGAAATAAGAATGGTATATATATAATCAAATAATAACATAAAAAGATTGAATTGTTCATTAAATGATGATAATTGTAATGTAAAAGTATGTGTGTGATTTAATGTATTTAATTATAAATTGAATTATAGTGATACCACTGAGTATATACATACTCAGCATACGGTTGTTTCCGTGCACAGGTCGTTAGAGTTCAAGGTCCAGTTCAGCATTTAGAAAGATCTTGACTCCAACAAGAAACTTTTGGTGATGTATATTTTCTTTTGGTAATGTGGCATGTACATATGATGTGTATAAAGGTTATTATGTTTTGAATATTAATGGTTAAAATGTTAGTATTACAAGTCTAAGAATTATAATGAAAGAAATTTATCCATTTCAATTTAATTAGTACATTGATAAATTTAAATTGATATTATATTGATTGAGTTTGATTAGAAGGTATTTAGAATTGAAAATGAGTATGTGAAAAGAATTAGTTGAACTGGTTATGTTTGAAATGGATACGGTTTTAATTGCAGAGGGTTTTATGTGAAAATAAGCAGAAATGCTGTCAAAATTTATAAAAAAATAATTTTGGAGTACTTGAACGAGTCTCATTTCACTTTTAATATATGTTTTAGATTTCGAGAGTTCATTAGGGACTTAGTTATTCAATTATACTATGAATGTTATTTTATTTATGAATTATTTGTAAGTTGTCTGATATGTTCGGTAATGCCTTGTAACCCTGTTCCAGTGACGGTTCGGGGTTAGGGGTGTATAATTTTTGGTATCAGAGCTATCAGGTTTAGCTGATTCTCAGGTTAAATCGGGCTCGAAAGTGAGTCTAGAAGTACATGCCATTGTTGAGTCGAAACTGAGTAGAATTTTTGGATGCTGACTTATTTGTTTGTTTCTGTTTTATAGATTGAATATGTTAGAAGAAAGAATAAATAATACTGATGAGGAAATGTATACTAGTGATGAAGAGTCATACTGGTTATATGAAACCGAGTCGGTAACACCTAGTATAAACCCTATAAGAAATTAACCTACTAGAGTTGATAGAAGAAATGATAGAGACGATTCTGATATATTACGAATAATTATCGATGCCTTACAAAGAGTAGCGGGAACTGCTCCTGCTACGACTTCAGCACCTACTCAAAGATGGGCCCCTATAAAAGAATTGAGGAAATATGATGCCCCCGAATTTTTAGGTCTAAAGGGAGTTGATCCATCCATTGTAGAGAATTGGATGGAATCAACTAAACAAGTTTTATAGCAATTAGAATGTACCCCCCGAGAGTACTTGAGCTGTGTTGTTTCTCTGTTATAAGGTGAAACTTATCTGTGGTGGGAATCTGTAATACGACATTTACCTACAGAACAAGTGACATGGGACTTATTTCAGAAAAAATTTCAGAAGAAATATGTTGGGGAGTTGTATATCGAAGACAAGAGGCAAGAATTCCTGATGTTGAAACAAGGTAATCTATCAGTGGTAGACTACGAGCATGAATTTTTCAAACTTAGCCGATATGCTTCCGAGTTCATACTGACAGAGGCCGATAGTTGTAAGAGGTTCCTACGGGGTTTGAGAGATGAGATCAGGGTACAGTTGGTGTCACACCGAATTATGAAATTTGTAGATTTGGTTGAAAGAGCTAAGATGGTTGTAACGTCCCAAATTTGGGCCTAGAAGTATTGGGCCTATTGGACTTTGGGCTTTGGGTCTCATAAAATTTTGAAGTGAGCAAGAAAATGCCAAATGACATGATGGCTTTAAGGGTTTAATGAATTTGGAGTTTCTAGGTGTGTTGGAGAAGTTTTGGGTTCGAGTTTTGTGGTGGAGGATTTTTAAGTTAATTAATTAAGAAATCAGGGCTATGGGTAGTAGGCTTTTAAATAAAAATAAGTGAAAAATGGCATAAAGAAGCCTATGGTGAGGTGGCTAAGTAACGCCACTATGGTGTAGGGAGGTGGCGACATATGCATGTAGGGAGGTCTGAGGTTCGAGTGCTAGCTTAGTTTTATTTTGGTGTTTAATTTTAGGCTTCTAGAATGCTGGAAGTGACTTGTAGAGGGACTTTAAGGAGAAGTGATCAATAGAGAGAATTTAGGAGAAGGATAAGGGAGATATCATGGAGAAAAATTAGGAGATGAGCAGTGGATGAAGTGGTGTCAAATTGGACTGTAAGGGTGGCTAAGTTTCAACTATAGGCTATATAAATGTGTGTGTGCCGAATCTGGGGTCCTAGGTAATGCCAAATTTTCCATTATTTTTCTTTTCCTTGTCGAATTTCTTAGAAGGGATCTTTGAGTTTCCATCTTTTCTTTTTTTCTTCCCCTCATCCTTATTTCTTCCATTACCGAATACCATCATCCCTTTTTGTCGAATTCTCTCATAGCCAAATTCCTCTATTACAGAATTACCATCATCCTCCCTTGCAGAAATTTTTACTTGTGCCGAACCTTTGTGGTTTTCCTCCATCAAAAATCGAATAGTATTTACTCTCAGTCAATGTTAAAAGCTGAATCTTGTTTAGTAGCTATCTAGGCCGCAGGATCAAAATGTTGGATTCGATAAGTATTCAGTTAACCCCTTAAGTGTGTTTTGTTAAAAGCCGAAGGGCTATCTAACTTCTCATTGTTGTCAACCTTGTATTAAAAAGGGTAGGATTCAGAGATCATAAGCGTGGTAGGATCATTAGCAAGTGGTAAGTGTAATCGTCTCGGTTATGGTTTAAGTAAGTGGCCGAATGTAAGTATGATCTATAGGGGTAACTTGTGTGGTTTATGAGTCACTCAAATTTTTGATGGTGTATGTGTGGGTGCAGATCTAGGGGATACTCGTGAATAGTAGCTAAGAAAGGGCTATTAAAATCGGTGGCACACGGTAAGGTTATGGTAAGGTTTCGATATTTCGTAAATGTTTTGATTTAGTGATTGATTAAAGGTTGGTTGGTTGTAGGTTCAAGGCTAAGGATAGTATAGCACGTCGCAGTAACCAGGTGTGTACAAACACTACACATACATGATATCGGCAATGCTGGAATGCCAAAAAATCAAAAGTGGCTAAATGGGCCGGTGGGCCCTGAGGCTAAGTTTGATGAAATTGATTGATTTGGTTATATGAATTGAGTTAGTCATGCATGTTACATGATCTGGAATTATTTTGGGCCTAATAGGCCATAAAAATGAGATTTAGGCCTAATGGGCCATAAGGATGTGATTTGGGCATGAAGGGCTATATGAACTTGAAATGGGCTTGATGGGCTTTATGGGGACGTAGACATGTATGCTAGGGTTTAATGGACTTTAGGCCTAGTTCTAAACAACTCTTAAACTGCATAAGACTTACTCTAATAATTAAACATGTCCGTGAACAAGTTGTTGGGTTAGAGTGTGGCAACGGTCATATACATGTTTAGGATGGGATCTAGGGAGAGCTTGGTACTTAAGCGGTCCTAGTGGCCCACCTCCTCTGCTCTGGAATCCTATCTGGTGAATAGTATCTATTCGCTTTAGCCGCAAGGACTTGTTAATGGGGCAAAGTCTATAACTAAAACCCGAGAGGGACCGAATACCCCGATTTAAAAATTTACCAAAATATCTTTAGATTTGTAAAATTACTAAAATGCCCCTGCTCTACAAAATTACCAAAACACCCTTAGTTTGGAAAATTACCAAAATATCTTTAGTTTGGAAAATTACCATAATACCCTCGATTTATGAAATTATCAAAATACCCTTAATTTGTAGAATTACCAAAATACCCCTAATTTGGAAATTTATAAAAAAACCCCTATAGGGTAGAATTACGATAATACCCATGTAGGGTAGAATTATGATAATACCCCTATAGGGTAGGATTACGAAAATACCCTTGATTGTGAAATGACTAAAATACCCTATGTGATGAGTATGAGTTTTATGGATGTTACTCATGTGCATGCTGCATTCATATGATATTCTGTTTAGGATGCATATGGGTGGGAATTATGGTACGGAGGAAGAATTTGAGGATCGCATAGTCGCTTGACGACCGTGGATCCGCCGGTGGCTTTAAGCCCATTATATGATTAGCAGCTTTGCTGCAACATTGAGTAGTGTCGTTGTGAGTGCTAGCATTGGAGTGTAGCAGAGGGGTGGGTCGAGCTAGAATTCCTCACAGGTGAATAAGGTTGGAAGGGAAATGGTGTGTGTAGCGGATGGATTTTTGGGAAGGGTTTTGCATTACCTTGTTTTGCATATGATATGAGGTCATAGTGGGCTAAGGCCAAGACCACTGATTTTGATAGGGCTTAGGCCCAATATGAATATTTGTATGTTGATTTGATTGCCAAGGGTTGTACGCATTGAGTTTCGAAACTCACACCCTTTATTTAATGTTTTAGGTGATCCTCAGTAGACGGCTCGACGTGGGAGAAGACTCGGAGTTGGCCACACTACGAGATATTAAAATTTTTATTTATTTATTTCAAAAGACATGATTTTAATTGTTTTGTTTTAGTTGGATGTAATAATGCCTTGTATCTCCAATTTGACGTTACTTGTGGGTTTTATTATTATTTCAGCTGTTTAATTTTTATTTTAACTTAAATAAATTTCTAAAGTTTAGCAAGGTTTTCAAAATAACTATAACCTATGGGCTTTTATTTAAAACATGGGCTTTCTTTATAACTTTTCAAGTTACTTAGATTTTGGGCTTTTAAACCTTAAACTTAAGTTTTCCGCTAAACAAAGTCGTTTTGAGATTTTCCTTCAATGTGACATCGCCAGATTCGGCCATAACGTCCGGGCTGGGTTTGGGGGTGTTACAATGATGGAGCAGGTTTTGGGATTAGATAAAAAGCTTGAAATGACTAAATCGACTGAGAAAAGAGTTGGAACTACTATTTCTAATCCTTTACCAAAAAGATCATGAGAATCAAGAGGTGGTTGGAAGCCAAGTTTTAGATCTGACTGAAGTGAAAGAAGCCGAGGAAAACAAACGATAGTATTCACCGGTAGTGTAAGAAATCCATCCCGGGATGTGGAAATTCCAGAATGTGAACATTGCAGGAAGAAACATTTGGGTGATTGTTAGGAAGTAACTGGAGGTTATTTCCGCTGTGGGTCGACAGAGCATTTTGTTAAATATTGTCCGAAGAATAAAAATGTTACCCCTGTCATATAAAAAAATTAATGTCTACTGCTCGAGGTAGATGAGTGGCTAGAGGTGGTTCTGTATCTAGAGGAGGAGGTGTTCGAAGGAACAGTGATATAGTTACACTACAGTTAGAGGCCAGAGCACCAGCCAGAGCGTACGTAGTTCAAATTTGTGAGGAAGGAGATGCACACGATGTGGTGACATGTATATTTTTATTGTATTCTGAGCCTATTTATGCTTTAATTGATCCGGGTTCGTCACATTCATATATAAACTTAAAACTAGTCGAGTTAGGGAAGTTAGAATCTGAAATGTCTAGAGTTTTCATAGAGGTTTCTAGCCATTTGGGACAAACAGTGTTAGTAGACAGAGTATGCCGGAGGTGTCCAATCATAATACATGATAAAATGTTTCCTATGGATTTGTTGATCATGCCTTTTGGTGATTTTGCTATCATTTTGGGTATGGACTGGTTATATGAACATGGAGTAGTTTTGGATTGCTAAAAAAGAGGTTCAATATTTAGAGAGAAGATGGAGACAGAATTAAAGTAAATGGTATTCGTACTAGTGGCTTAACACGTATCATTTCGACGATAAAAGCCAATAAATTACTTCAGCAAGGTTATACAGCATATTTAACTTATGTTATTAATTCTAATTCAGATGAGAGTCTGATGGTCGAGTTAAGAGTTAAACTAGTCAGGATAGCCCAATTTAGAAGATGACAAATTGATAAAGAAAAGAGAAATGGTACAGAATGGTATAATAGAAAATTTTAGCACTGATGAACATGATTGTTTGAGGTTTCAAAATTGAATTTGTATCTCAGCTGCTTTTAAGTTAAAAGAGTTGATTCTCTGAGAAGCACATGATATCACTTTTGCTTTGCACCATGGTGGAACAAAGATGTATCGTGACCTACGATAATTGTATTGGTGGCCAGGGATGAAGAAAGATATAGTTGAATTTGTTAGCAAATGCCTGACTTGTCAGCGGGTAAAAGTATAACATCAAGTACCGACAGATCTACTTCAGCTTATTAGTATTTCCAAGTGGAAATGGGATTGTGTTACTATGGATTTTGTTATGGGATTACCATTATCAGCAAGTAAAAAGAATGCTATATGAGTAATTGTCGATTGACTTACAAAGTCAGCTCATTTCATAACAGTTAGAAACGATTAGACGTTATAGGATATTGCTGAGGTGTATATCCGGAAATTGAAAGATTATATGGCATTCCTGTGTCTATAATTTTGATCGGGATCCACAGTTTACCTTGAGATTTTGGAGGCAGTTACATGATTCTCTGAGTACTCGACTTAATTTCAGCATGACTTTCTATCCGTAAATCGATGGGCATTCCGAGCGGGTAATTCAGATACCAGAAGATATGCTTCGATTTTACATTATCAATTTTGAATCAGGTTAGGAACGTTATCTACCATTAGCTGAATTTATTTATAATAACAGTTTTCAGTCCAGTATTCAGATGGCTCCATATGAAGCTCTATATGGTAGAAAATGTCGATCACCTATATGTTGGACAGAATTAAATGAAAAGAAGATAATTGGACCTGAATTGATTCGTGAAACAGAAGAAACAGTCAAGAAGATTCAATAGAGATTAAAAGCAGCTTTTGACAGACAAAAGTCTTATGCTGATCTGAAATGTCGGGACATTGAATACTCAGTTGGTGATAAAGTATTCCTTAAAGTATCACCTTGGAAGAAAGTTTTGAGATTTGGCAGAAAGGGTAAATTAAGTCCACGTTTTATTGGGCCGTATGAGATTGTGGAGAGAGTTGGACCAGTTGCTTACCGATTGGCTTTACCTCCGGAATTATAGAAAATTCATGATGTTTTTCATGTTTCCATGTTACGAAGGTATCGATCGAATCCTTCACATGTTATTCCTACTGAAAATATTGAAATTCAGTCTGATTTGACTTATGAAGAAGAACCGGTTCAGATATTTGCTTGAGAAGTAAAAGAGCTAAAAATACACAGGTTCCTCTAGTAAAAGTGTTATGGAGAAATCATAATGTAGAGAAAGCGACTTGGGAACCGGAAGAAACGATGAGAGCACAGTATCCTCATCTTTTCTCAGGTAAAATTTCGAGGACGAAATTTATTAAGGGGGAGAAATGTAATGACCTAAAATTCACGGGCATCGAAAAATTGTAATATAAGGCCTCCATCTTGGTAAACCGAGGGTGTAAATAATTATTAGGAGTAATTGTGAGTCTAGTAGTGTGTTTAATTAGGTTTTAATTGGGTGAATTTAGCTTAATTTAGAGTAATTAGGAAAAAGACTAAATTGAATAAAGGGCAAAAGTTGAATTATAGATTAGAAGAATTTATAAAGGGCCAAAATAGCAATTAGGCCATTTGGCAAAAGTGAGGCGGCATACATGAACAAAAATCTAGATTTTTGTTATAATATAAGTAGTTAAATATAATTAATTAGAAACAAATTAAAATTAAATCAATTTAAAAATAATTTTATTGTGAGATTTTTTTATAATAAATATAATATGATTTTGGCAAATGGATGGTGATAGAAATATACAAATGTAATAATAGTATTTATACATTTGTAATGTGATTATTTAATTACTTTGTATTTAAGTTAAAAGATATTTATTAATTAAATAATTATATTATAATATTTTTATGTGATAAATAAATTAAATGAAGACAAGTGTATGGTCTTGATAGTGTATAAATGTAGTGAAATATATGTGTACAATTGTGATATATGTATTTGTTATTAAATAGATATTTGTTATAATTATATATTATATTATTTTTAAATTAATAAACAAATATAATATAAAGAAAGTAAAAGGACTAAAAGGGCAATTAAACCAAAAGCATAAGTTGAGGGGTAAAATCTGAGATTTTATTCAAGTTTAATATATATATATATATTATTAAATAAAAAGATATTTATTATGTTATATATTATATATATTATATATATATATATATATATATATAGTAAAGTAAGTAAAATAAAAGAATAAAGAAACGAAAGAAAACGAAAGGAGAAAGAACAGAGAGCATACGAAACAGGGGAAAGGAAAGAAAGAAAGAAAAGAAAAGGAAAAACTAGGGATTAAAGCTTGAAGTTTAAATTGGTAAGTCAATTAAGTCCTTTTTACTCAAATTTGATGTTTTAGAAGTTTTAGAACAAAGTGTTGATGAAATTAAGTTGAAAATTTGAAAGTTAATAGATTTTTAGTAGGGTTTATGTTGAACAAATGATAGAATTGGGGGTTTATTTGATAGAAATTTTGATTGGAATTGAATAAAGGATTAAAGGATTGAATTGTAAATTAAGCTATAAGTTTTGAGTTTTAGGGATTAAATTGGAATAAATTCAAAATTATGAAAATATTATAAAAATTAGATAGTTAAATGTGAGTTTGGCAAGAAATTGAGTAGCAAAAAGGTATGAATTGAGAAAGAAAATATATAGGTTTAGTTAGGATTAAATTGGAATTAAAGTAAAAGTTAGATAAAAATTTTAGCAATTAAATTGTGTTGTGCTAATGATTGTGAAATTATTTTAATTGTTCGTAGCTAATATCGAGCCTGAAGCATCGGCCCAAAAAGGAAAAGAAAAGATCGTCGAGGATTAAATCCGAAGAGAATTATGGTTTGTATCACTATAATTCAAACTTTATCATTATTATGTATTTAATTTACTAATTATGTGTGGTAAGTATTTTAAGGTAAGTGTTTAGTAAAATGATAAATTTATGATTGGGTATTGAAATTGAGACTGATACTGAACTGAATTATGGAATATCGAATATTGTTTTGAGTACTGAATTGAATTGTGAAGTTACTGAATATTGTTATGTGTACTGCATTGAACTGTGAAATTACTGAAGTAATGAATTATTGCAATATTGTGAAACTGATTGAAATAAGGAAATTATAATTGATACTGAACTAAGATGGAAATTGACTAGTCGGGTTAGTCGGATATAGTTGGCATGCCATAGGATATGGAAGAGTACAAGTTTTCGAAACATCGATTAGGCACTTATGTGCCGACTCATCTTATCAGTATCGATTCGACACTTTGTATGTTGAATATTGTTATTCTTATCTAATTCTTGATCGACATCGTTTAGGTACTGTGTACCGTTAAGGCACAATATGTCGTATTGGTGTGTTGGTTGGAATCTGTGTATCCGCCGAGTCCGAGTCAAGTTAATAGGGACAAATGAAATAAATTTACTGATAAAACTAAATTTGAATGATATGGCATATGTGAAAGGTGAGAATTGAAATAAAGAAATAAGAATGGTATATATATAATCAAATAATAACATAAAAAGATTGAATTGTTCACTAAGTGATGATAATTGTAATGTAAAAGTATGTGTGTGATTTAATGTATTTAATTATAAATTGAATTATAGTGATACCACTGAGTATATGCATACTCAGCATACGGTTATTTCCGTGCGCAGGTCATTAGAGTTCAAGGTCCAGTTCAGCATTCAGAAAGATCTCGACTCCAAGAAGAAACTTTTGGTGATGTATATTTTCTTTTGGTAATGTGGCATGTACATAGGATGTGTATAAAGGTTATTATGTTTTGAATATTAATGGTTAAAATGTTAGTATTACAAGTCTAAGAATTATAATGAAAGAAGTTTATCCATTTCAATTTAATTAGTATATTGATAAATTTAAATTGATATTATATTGATTGAGTTTGATTAAAAGGTATTTAGAATAGAAAATGAGTACGTGAAAAGAATTGGTTGAACTGGTTATGTTTGAAATGGATACGGTTTTAATTGCAGGGGGTTTTATGTGAAAATAAGCAGAAATGCTGTCGAAATTTATAAAAAAAAATTTGGAGTACTTGAACAAGTCCCATTCCACTTTTAATATATGTTTTAGATTTCGAGAGTTCATGTTAGGGACTTAGTTATTCAATTATACTATGAATGTTATTTTATTTATGAATTATTCGTAACTTGTCTGATATGTTCGGTAATGCCTCGTAACCCTATTCCGGTGAAGGTTCGGGGTTAGGGGTGTTACAATTAATGTAATCATGAATAATTTTATTAACCAATCTGTTCGAAAAATTACAAGAGTACATAGACGAAAATACTACACTTAGGGCACTAGATCCAACAAGATTTTCACCCATTAGGCTTCAGTGTCGTGACACCCAGGCTTTGGTGTCGTAACCCCACGACAGTTAGCTAAAAAAAAGGCTTAAGGAGAACTCAGTGTTGTAACATTAGCTTCTTGGTGTCACGACCTGGACTACAATCTACTTGGTCCCCTTCACTTTGATGCTTGGCTTGAAGTTGCAACCACGAGAGCGCAAAGTCGCAACCTTATGGCTCATTGTCACAACACCCTACACTCAATGTCGCGACATCCACAAAGTCCACTTCATGTTGAGATTTGGTGAAGTCCAAATCCTTCATGGTGATGGAAGGGTCATAAGCTCCAATGCCACGACCTTGATCACAATAGAGGTCCTCCTTGATGTTTTCGCCTCAACCACCTCCCTACACAAACTCAAATCAACCATTAGATTTCCAATGGTATAGTTTTTCCAATTTGGTTCTCAAAAATGATAAAATGATATAAAAGCTAGCATTGAAACTAAAAATTAAGAATTGATAAAAAAGTATTAAAAAGACTCTTAAACTACTTGAGAACAAGCTCATTAAGTACATGAAAGAGCCTAATTTGATGGATCAAATTATAATATACCAGTAAGCTTAGTGGGGAGTGATCTAGTTTTTGTACAATAGTGAGGTCGCTAAATTGGTGAGTGTTATACTAATGTTAAAACTTAAATAATTGGTTGTACTGTGAGAAAGATATTGGATCATTGCTTTAGGCAAGACCTTGCAGACGTAGACTGAGGTTGATCTGCGTAAACAATCTCAATGTTTTTCTTTATTTTTTTTGCAAATTCGATTTCGTGGTTGAAACTATGGCCATAGTTCCAAACACAATTACAACCATAGTTTTTGTTTTGCAAAGCAAGTACCCCTTCAATTCTATATAAGGTATAACTCGTGGAACTTGTGTAACATTTGGTGATTGTGGTAATAAACACATTCCTTTTCTTTTAAAGGAATTAAAACTACAAATAAAACAACATATTTTATATATATATATATATATATATATTATAATGATAAATATTTATTAAAATATGATAAATATAATTATTTTTACTTGCTTCCTATTCAACTCATCCACTTTTAATATATTTAAATTAATTTGCATAGTAATAGTTGAATTTCTCTATAGTTGTAATTATCTAAATAATTATAAAATAAAATAATAAATAATTATAATTATAACTTTTAAATTAATTAAAATATTATAAAGTAAAAATATTACAGTGCAAAAGTAATAATTTTAAAAATAGCAAATAAATTTCTCAGGCTATGTTTGATAAACTAAAAATTAAGTGTTGAAAGGGTAATTGTTGAAAAATTAAGTCCTGAAAAATTAAGTATTGAGTTTAAGATATAAAATATGTTTAGTGTATTACTTAAAATTAAATATTGAAAATAATCAGATTGTTTGATAATAGATAATATAATCTTAAATGAAATAGAATAAAAAATTAAATTTATTCTCCATTAAATGATAAGTATTCCTTATCTATTTATCATTTTCTACATTTTAGTGTGAAAAAAGGTTCTATCTAGTAGTTTTGTTGTGAGTTATCAAACATGCTCAAAAAATTAAGTTTATGAACATATCAATTTTCATTTTTATTGCCAAATTAACAAAGTAAGTCCCGGTCTCGATAGCCAGGTGATCCTCAAAGTCAAATTTTTTTAGAGGGCTTGCTACTTTTTATTGCCACATTATAATAGCCTGATTAACAAATTAAGTACTTATTCAATTCTATGATATATAACATATTTATTGTAAATAATATTTTTTTGAATATAAATCAGGCCATTTATTATTTTTATTAAAAGAAGTGACTTACAAACAGAAAAAAAATCAAAACCTAACAAAATCCACCATAAAAAACCACAACAAAGACCCAGCCTAGAAAAGAGCTCCCCACCGTCCCCAAGGACATTTAGAAAATGAAAAACCAATAGCTCTTTAGAATCGAAACCGTCTCTTCTCAATAATGGAAGTTAAAAAGACTTTCTTCCTCAACCCTTCTTTTTTCCCATCGAGCAACCCCAAATCTAGTCATCGATTACCATTTCTTTGCTATTCTATCGTTTCTGACTACCGATTATCTTTTTCCACCGCTTCCATCACTGACGAAGGAATCATATCAGTCAGATAAGTAGTTCCTCCTCCTCTTATGCCTTCTATAGCTAGTCGGTCGGGTGTTTCATTTGCCTTTTTGTCGATATATCTAAACATGCATTCCTCAAATCCTCGATTGGATCATTTTGCATCTTCAATGTAAGCACTTATCACAGAATCATCTTGTCTTTGTGTCTGCAGTTTCTTAATCACTGTGAGATTGTCTTCTTCAACAACCACTTTCTTGAACCTAAGATCCAGACCTATTTGGACTCCTTGAAGGCAGGCCAACACTTCAGCCGCAAAAGGGGTAGGAAAATGGTAGTTGATTATCATTCTTGAGCCCATAATCCTACCTTCTGAATCTCGTCCCACTAACGCCAAACAAGATTTATTCAAACTGCCTAGGAAAGACTCATCAAAATTTATCAATGTAACACCCCTCACCAGATCTGATCATCGGACCCAAGTAATAAAATGCTACAACAATTATCGGAACTTATACAAATGCAAACACAGTTTTAAATAAGAGCAACAAGTACCACTATCAATTGTTAGACATGTAATCATAACTAGTTAAACATTTAAATAAATATTAAAAATAGAATTATTCGAGTAGTAAGGACCATTTTGAAATTTTTTGAAAACTAGCGTGAATATCGATACTTTTACCTAGAATGTTAAAATTTCACAAGCTAAAATGTTTATCATGCTCAAAACATATTTCTACTCAACATACAAATAATGTCTACTCCAACCAAGCCTAATATCATCTTTCAACCATTTTTCATGCTATATTAACACATATTCGTCAAGCAACTATAGAATGCATTATTAATATCAATCCCAAGCATCAAAATTTATCCACATCCAAAGTCCAAAAACAAAATTAACAGTTTATAAGCCTAATCCCAAAATAACGATAATAATAATATTCGTAACTATCACATTTCCTTTATTCAGTATGTTTAAAGAATCGCAAAACCACTTACTCGAAAATTATGCCTTGCTTAGATCACTTTCTTTCCGCTTCACTCACACAAAAAATGCTTCTTATCTGCAAAATTTTAATGTAGAGTGTGTGAGCTTAAATAAGCTCAGTGAATGTTCTAAATTACTGCAAAGCATACACAACAATATAAGTTAAGTAAGAGTATACTAAGGCACATGCACAACCATATATTCATCAATGCAAAATAATATAACCATGCTTCATTATCTCATAGGGCTAGCATATACTCTCACGTGTATTTATACAAAACATAACTCATATATAATTCAAATAATGATAATTTGGCAACTTGAGATTATGAAACGTAAAAGTGAACTCTATCACCACACATTGGAGAAATGGATCTCCATCACACCACTAACTCAAAGAGTCTAACATGTCTCATAAGTGTAGCATAAAGCTAAACACTCTTCAACACACCATGTCCTGATGAATGGATCTTAGCTCGACATTCCCTGTAACGCCCCAAGTTTTTAAATGTGTTTATGAAATTAATTGACACAACTGTGTATCTAGTTCAGTGGTTAAGTGTTCTGGGTGTGTCTGAGAGGTTTCAAGTTCAAGTTACAACTTGGGTAAATTTTGGCATTTTTATGAATAAAGCTCTCACTAGGGTCGGTAGGCTTTTAAGTTATTGTTGGTAAAAGAATATCAGAATGAGCCTGTTGGTTCAAGTGGTAAGGGAGTTAGAGTGTTGGAGGTCCTGTGTTCAAATCCCTGTACGTTCAAGGGAATTAATTTTTGTTGCCAGTGGCATGTAGGAGTTTGAGAGGGAGTGAAATGATGATAGTGGAGTGGTTGAGGGAGAAAAGTAAGGAGAGTAGATGGGGGAGTTATTAGAATTTGATCAGTTGGTTTGGATTGGCAAAATTCAGCTATCTCACTCTCCCTCTCAATTTCGTTTTCTTCCTAACATTTTCCCCTCTTCCTTGCTCTTCTCTCTCTGCCATCTCCTTTCCCTTTGCCGCTGAAATTTCCCCTTTTGTTTACATCTTCTCCCTTTTCCTTTGTTTCCCAATACACCTTTTTCATTTTTCCTGCAAGGCTAATTGCATTGTGAGGTGGAGGCTGTGTGGCTGGAAATCACTTTTCTTCGATCTGTTTCAGAGTTGTGTTTGTTCGGTACCGATGTTGGCGATCTCAAGGGTGCGAAAATAGTAGAAATGATACATGTGTGTAATCAAAAACACCGAAAATAAGAATCGACAAAAGCCAAAAATGATTTGGTCGACGCACACGGTCGTGTGGTAGGCCGTGTGGTAGACTATGTGCAAGGTTGTGAGCCACAACATGACCATGTGATCGATGAGCCAGGTCGTGCACAAGTGACACGATAGGTAGGATGGACGGGAAAGGCCGTGTGTGACATATGGGCTTGACTTATTGGGCCGTGTGGGCCACACAGGCGTGTGAGTCCACACGGGTGAACCACACGGGCGTGTGGAATTCTAGGCCAGGTCGTGTGATCCACATGGCCAAGGTCAATTTGGGGTGTGTGGCCCACATGGGCAGGCCACATGGGCGTGTGAGCCCATTTTTCCAAACTGATCTGTAAGTTTGCATGGGTCACCCATGTAACAGCCTGATTTTAACCCTAATCGGAACGGTAGTTTCGGGACCACGAATCTGAGTTAGAAAAATATTTTTAAATTATTTTATGTGTTTATTATGTGTGAATTTGCTTGTGTGAAATTTTCGTGTTTTAATTTTGTCTTTTGAGTGTCTGATTAAATAAAAGGGCTTAATCGCGTAAAATAAAAATTTGATGGTTAAATAAGGAAGTGCCTAATTGTTGTTGTCTTTATAATTTGGAGGCTTTATGTTGTAAATTAGCCAATAATAAAAGGTAGTTGATGGCATATTGGTTAATATATAGTTTTTATATATTAATTACAAAAGTTAAAATAATAATAACATAATATAATGTTATTATAATAAAAACAAACATAACTTAAAAGCTATGTTCATCTTTTTATGACCGAAACTAAGGAAAAAGAAAAAGAAATAAAGAAAGCTTGGGCATTCGGCCATTGTTGAGTTTGATTAAGGTACGTATCTAGCTCGGTTTTTGATAATTTTTACGTTTTTGAGATCGTTACTAAGTTATCTTCAGAGCTCATGTCTTAATTTTTGAATTTGATGATGATTTTATGTTTTTCCATTGATGAGTTTATGATGTTTGATGATGATTTATGAAATATATGTGTTAGATTAATATGTTTTGTCTTTAAATTTTTGATTAATTTGAGTAATTTGGACTAAATTGTGAAAATAAATTTTTGAGGGACTAAAATGTAAAATTAAAGAAATGTATGGACTTGTAAGGGCATGGGTGATATTCGGCCTAGCTATGGTGATGTGAAATTTTGTGTATTTTGTATTTTATGCGATAGGGACTAAATTGTAAAAAGTGTAAAAGTTAGGGTAAAATGGTAATTTTTACATTTATGTATTTTTGGATTAAATTGAATGAATATGTGGTTAAATTAGTTAAATTTAAATTTATTTAGATCAAGAACGGAAGAGAACGGAATTAGATCGGAGGAAATCGAAAGTAGACGAATAGTTAGTTAAACCATTCGACAACATTCGAGGTAAGTCTATAAGCATATAAATGTAGTTAAATTTGATAATATTTATTTGTTACATGATGAATGGATTTTTTGTGAATATATTTGTGTATGGTTGAATGTGTATTAAGCAAAGGAGCTATATTTCAAGTTCGATCCGATCGAGATTCAGTGTTCGAAAGCCCCGTACGAACCCTAGGAATAGTTAGGATACATATGTCATGACATAGGATCTCCTATATGTGTTTTCGTGTAAGACCACGTCTGGGACGTTGGCATCGATTTGTGTTTACGTGTAAGACCATGTCTGGGACATTGGCATCGTATTTGATTCGTGTAAGACCCTGTCTAGGACAGTGGCATCGATATGTGATTACATGTAATACCACGTCTAGGACGTTGGCATTGTATGAGCTTTCAACTATCCACGTATGCTTTTTAATTCCGAACGGTTCAGCGGGCAATATGAAGTAAAGACCGAATGTGAAATTGAATTACAGGTTCAGGTATGTATTAGTTATTTGTTTATATGGAAACAAGATAAGTTGATTATTTGAAATGATAAAAGACTATGCGAATATGAATTGTGTGTTAACCTATTTGAATATATACATGATTCGGCCTATTGATGTGGTTGTAATAATAAAAGTGAAAATATATAAATGAATATGATTATTTATGTTCGGCCATATGGTATATGTATGTGAGGTTCATATGTAATTTAGTAGTAAATGATAACTTGTATTTGATATTATGCATATTCGGCCTTGTTAACAAATTGTTAATATGTAATTGTTGTTATATATGTTTTTGCTTATGACTTACTAAGCTTAAATAGCTTACTGTGTATGTGTTCTTGTTTACCTCTGTTTTATAGATTTTGGAGTCACGTTAGGAGCTCGGGGATCGTCAGCAAAGCTTATCACACTATTGATTGTTTCTTTCGGTATTTTACTAAGTTGATTTTGGGCGTATGGCATGTATAGCATAGATGGAATGTTTGATTTTGGGACATGTATGTATATTAATAAAGCCATGCGAAAATGGCTCGATAACTTTGTTTAGGTTTGGTTATATGAGTTCTTGATTAAATGTTTAATGTGTTCAGTTTTATCATTTTGACCATGGTTTAATTTTATGCGGTATATGGTTGTTATGTTAGTTAATATTGTGGTAAATGATTTGATATATATATATATATATATATATATATATAATGTGGTATGTTTGGATTTGATATTTAATTGAGTTTGGTTAGGTCTTATAAAATGAGCTATGTATATAAAGATTAGAAGCTATTTATATGTTCGAATGTGTATGAGTTGGATGATTATAAGTCCGAATGTGTATAGGTTAACTGATTAGGTTTGTATTGGTCATGCATGCACATATATTATGCTTGAATGATTGGGTTAATAAGTACGATTGGTAAATTTGGAATTGGTTGTATTCGTTATGTGTGAATTATGCTATATTATGGGAATTTGACAATTTGATATAGTTATTTTGAGTTAATTTGAAATGGTATGTTTGCATTGGTGAAATGGTTTAGAAATGGTGGAATATGTGTATAATAATATTCGACTAAAGTATTAGACGCATATAAATGGGTATGTGATATGGTTTATGCTATGTATTGAAGTTATCTTAGATGACCGAGTATATAGTTAGTGATTGGTTATGTGTATGTATTTAAAGAATGCGAATTGGGTGTACTTTTAGTGTAATTTGTGCTCAAATGGTTCAAATCTATATGGTTATATGCGCATGAACTTGTGTCAAGAGAAGAAATATATTTGGTCATTGAAATGATACTTTTTTAAATGAGTATTTGTGTATGTATGACTAGTATGCCGTGTGGTTAATTAATGGAATAAGTTAATATTGATTCGGTAATTATGTGTAGATATGGTTTAGACATTAAAAAAATATTTGCATGATATTATAGTAAATAAAGCATGTTTGGTTATGTTTTATATTACCAATGTCGTATAAATGAATGAAAATTTATTAGTAAAGAATGGTTCATTTGATGTTTTAAATTTGTACATGTGCAAAAACTATATTATAACAGGTTTGATATTCAACAAATGGAATAGTCGTTTTGTTATATGTTTTGTATATGAAATGTTTTGATAAATGCTGAATTTTTTTTAATTATACAATGTTATGCAATGTTATGATTTTAAATCTTGATATTTGAAAAAGTTACAAGCATTGATGTGATTAAATTTTGAGTTGTGAAATGTAATGAATATGTGTATAAACTGTTATATGACCAGTATGTCCGTAATCCTAATCCGACGATGGATATGGGTTAGGGGTGTTACATTTGATTGGTATTAGAGCTACAATTTAGTCGATTCTAAGACTAACGTAGCGCGTGTGAGTCTAGCTATACATGCCATATTTTATATTACGATAGTGTGATGACTTCTGACATCTGAAAATGTGTTTTCGTATAGTAATGGATCCTGATCGAGTCGTAATTGATGATGTTGAGAGTATAGTGCCTGCTCCCGCGCAAGGGACAGCGCCAGTTGAATCTCAACCGACTTCGAGTAACCAGGAGGGGGAGGCTAGATAAGCCTTTTATCAAATGATGAACGACTAGTTTACTTAATATATTCGGACTAATCCAGCTGCACAAAAACCTCGACCCCCGACTAATCCATCTTCGATAACTGTTATACCTCAAGTGAGTGATTCGTTGAGATTGCTTAAGCCTTCTGTTGATAAAATCAGAAAACACGGGGCTGAAGAGTTTAGAGCCACTGATGATGATGATGCTGAATGAGCTGAATTCTGGCTCGATAATACTATATGGGTGTTTGACGAGTTATCTTGCACCTCTGATGAGTGCTTAAAATGTGTCATATCTTTACTATGGGATACTACATATCACTGGTGGAATACACTAGTATCGGTGGTTCGAAAGAACGAGTGACCTGGGAATTCTTTCAGACTGAGTTCCGTAGGAAATACATCAGCCAGAGATTTATCGACCAGAAACGCAAAGAATTTCTTGAATTGAAACAGGGTCGGATGATAGTGACAGAGTATGAGCGAAAATTTGTGAAACTCAATCGGTATGCCCGAGAGTGTGTTTCGACCAAAGCTATAATGTGTAAAAGATTTGAAGATGGACTGAACAAAGACATTAAATTGTTAGTTGGCATACTTGAGATAAAATAGTTCGTGGCACTTGTTGAGCGAGCTTGTAAAGCTGAAGAGCTTGTGAAAGAGAAAAGAAAAGCTGACTTTGAAGCTAGAGATTCATGTAAGAGACCATTCAGTAAGTCATTTCAGTTGACATCAAAGAAGTTTTGAGATGATACTAGCCTTTCAAAGACTACTACGAGTTTTTAGACGTGATAGGGATAAACCACCTGTGAGCTTGAGAGTTAGCTCAGTAGCTAGTGTGGGTAATGTCAGATCAAATCAACCCAAGTGTGAACATTGTGGTGAACGACATCCCGGCAGTTGCAAATTGCATGATTGAGCCTGTTTTAAATGTGGATCAATGGATCATTTTATTCGTGAGTGCCTAGAGTTAATAGAGCAAAATCTGGTACAGAATACGAGATCGGGTAACACTATAGCTCGAGGTAGACCACCTAGAAACACAAGTAATATGAGTGGTAGTCAGAGAGGGACCAAAGATACAGCTGTTAGATTCGAGGTCGCGCACCTGCCAGAGCTTATGCTATTCGCGCACGCGAGAAGGCCTCATCCCCGGATGTTATTATTGGTATTTTCACTCTCTATGATGCTAGTGTTGTTACATTGATTGATCTTGTTTCGACTCATTCTTATATGTGTGATACTTTAGTATCCAGTAAGACTTTGCCTGTAGAGTCTACTGAGTTTGTGATTAAAGTATCGAACCCTTTAGGCCGGTGTGTTTTGGTTGATAAAGTGTGCAAGAATTGTCCGTTGATGATTCGAGATTCATGTTTTCCGGTTGATTTGATGTTGTTGCCATTTGATGAGTTCGACATAATTCTGGGTATGGATTGGCTAACTCTGCATGATGCTATTGTGAACTGCAAATGGGAGACTATTGATTTAAGGTGCCAGAATGATGAGATTATTCGAATTGAGTCTAATGATCTAAATGGTTTACCGGCAATGATATCTTCAATGTTAGCTCATAAATATGTGAGAAAGGGTTGTGAAGCTTACCTTGCTTATGTGCTCGACTCTAAAGTAACCGAAAGAAAGGTTGAATCAGTAACCTGTTGTGTGTGAGTATCCGGATGTGTTTCCTGAAGAATTATCGGGTTTACCACCGATCCGAGAGGTAGAGCTTGGTATTGAGTTGGTACCGGGACGACTCCGATATCAATAGCTCCGTACAGAATGGCACCTACAAAATTAAAAGAATTAAAAGCTCAGTTGCAAGAGTTGACAGATAGAGGTTTTACGCGATCGAGTTTCTCTCCCTAGGGCGCACCAGTTTTGTTTGTGAAAAAGAAAGATGGAACTATGAGAATGTGTATCGACTACAGACAATTCAATAAAGTGACTATAAAGAATAAGTATCCGTTGCCACGGATTGATGATTTGTTCGATCAGTTGAAAGTAGGGTGAGCAAAATTCGATTCGATTTGAAAAACTCGATAAAAAATTAAAATTTTGAATTAAATAGTTTGAGTTATTTGAGTTAATCAAGTTATTCGGTTCAACTCGAATAAAAAATTAAGTTTTTCGATTTAACTCGAATATGAATTACACAATTTGAGTTATCCAAAAATTCGAATAAGAAAAGACAAAACTACATCATTTTGATAAATGTTTAATTTTTTAAAAGTTAAAATTCAAAATAATTAAGTTAAAAGGCAAAACTATGTCGTTTTGATGAATGTTTACCCATTAAGTTAAGAGGCCAAATCATTATATTGTTCAAGTAGTTAAATAATCTTGTACTTCGTCTACTAGTTAAATAATCGGTCCATCTAATCGCAACATTAAGTATAAATAATAGGATTCGTTAACTCGACTCGATTTGACTCGAAATTTTTGACTCGATTCGATTCGATTCGAAAAAAATTTAAATTGAGTTCGGTTGCTAAAATAGGATTTGTTAACTCGACTAACTCAAAATTTTTGCTCGATTCGGCTCGACTCGATCGAATACTCACCCCTAGTTGAAAGGGGCTACAGTATTTTCAAAAATATATTTGAGATCAGGCTACTATCAGTTGCGAGTTAAAGACTATGATGTACCAAAGACTGCTTTCCAAACGAGGTACAGATACTATGAGTTTTGGTTATGCCTTTCAGACTTACTAATGCACCTGCTGTTTTCTTGGATTTGATGAATCGAATCTTCAGGCAGTATCTGAATCGGTTTGTGGTAGTATTCATAGTTGACATTTTGATCTACTCCTGTGATGAAACCGAGCATGCCGAACATCTGAGACTTGTGTTACAGACTTTGCGAGATAAACAGTTGTATGCAAAGTTCAGTAAATGTGAGTTTTGGTTAGCGAAGTTAGTTTTCTGGGCCATGTTGTATCAGCATCGGGTATTCGGGTTAATTCGAGTAAAATTTTAGCTATAGTTGACTGGAAACCTCCGAGAAATGTTTCTGAAGTTCAGAGTTTTCTAGGACTTGCTAGTTACTATAGATGATTTGTGAAAGGTTTCTCTATGATTGCAACACCGATGACGAAGTTGTTACAGAAAGATGTTAAGTTCGAGTGGTTAGAAAAGCGCCAGAAAAGTTTCGATCAGTTAAAAGCTCTTTTGACCGAAGCTCCAGTGTTAGTTCAACCAAAATCGGGTAAATAATTTGTCATTTACAGTGATCCATCTTTGAGTGGTCTGGGTTGTGTTTTGACGCAAGAAGGCAAAGTAATAGCTTATGCCTCGAGACAGTTAAAGCCGCATGAAAAGAACTATCCGATGCACGATCTGGAATTGGCAGCTATTGTGTTTGCGTTGAAGATTTGGGGTCACTATCTGTTCGGTGAGAAATGTCATGTTTATTCTGATCACAAAAGCCTGAAGTATTTGATGACTCAGAAAGATCTAAATTTGAGACAACGTCGATGGCTAGAGTTGTTAAAAGACTACGAGCTTGTGATTGACTATCATCCGGAAAATCTAATGTTGTTGCTGATGCTTTAAGTCAAAAATCATTATTTGTTTTACGTGCAATGAATGCGTATATAGTTATATCTGATGATGGTTCGATAATAGCCGAATTAAAAGCAAGACCGTTATTTTTTCAACAAATTTGTGATGCTCTAAAAGTTGATAATGATTTGTTAGCAAAGCTAGCTCAATGTGAATTGAATGTTGAATCTGAGTTTCGAGTTGATACAAATGATTGTTTGAGGTTCAGAAACCGAATATGTGTTCCGAGAAATTCAGAGTTGATTCAGATGATTTTGAACGAAGCTCATAGCTATCGGTTATCTATTCACACTTGGAGTACAAAAAGGTATAATGATTTGAAACAGCTTTACTAGTGGCATGGTATGAAATGAGACATTTCTGATTTTGTTTCGAAATGTTTAGTTTTTCAACAAGTAAAAGCCGAGCATCAGGTACCTTCTGGGTTGCTTCAGCCGATTATGATACCGAGTGAAAATGGGACAGAGTCACGATGGATTTTGTATCTGGTTTACCGTTGACATCGAGTAAGAAAGATGCAATCTAGGTTATTGTGCATAGATTGACTAAATCAGCTCACTTTATTTCAGTTTGTACAGATTATTCGCTTGATAAACTGGCTGAATTATATGTTTCTTAGAATGTGAGATTACACGGAGTGCCTATTTCTATTGTTTCGGACAGATATCCGAGGTTCACATCGCGATTTTGAAAGAAACTGCAAGATGCTTTAGGTACGAAACTACACTTTTGCACTGCTTTCCATCCACAAACAGATGGCCAGTCCGAACGAATTCTTTAGATACTTGAGGATAAGTTGAGATGTTGCATTCTCGAGTTTGAAGGTACGTGGGAACGATACTTACTTTTGATTGAATTTGCGTATAATAACAGCTTTCGATCTAGTATCAAAATGGCACCTTACAAGGCTTTGTACGGTTGTAAATTTCGTACATCATTGTATTAGACTGAGCTAAGTGAAAATAAGATACACGGGGTCGATTTGATCAAAGAGACTGAACAGAAAGTGAAAGTGGTTCGCTATAGTCTGAAAACATCATCAAATCGTCAAAAATCATATGCAGACTTGAAATGAAAAGATAAGTTTCAGATCGGGGATAAAGTGTTTTTGAAAGTCTCACCGAGGGAGAAAATACTCAGATTCAGTCGTAAAGGCAAATTGAGTCTAAGATTTATTTGGCCGAATGAGATTATAGAGCGTATCGTGCCGGTTGCTTATAGATTGCTGTTGCCACCTGAACTAGAAAAGATTCACAACGTATTCCATGTTTCGATGCTCCGTAGATACCGATCCGATCCTTCACATGTGATTAGTCCGACAGAGATTGAGATTAAGTCCGATATGACATATGAAGAAGAACCGATTCGCATTCTGGCTTGTGAGGTTAAAGAATTGCGGAATAAGAAAATTTCATTAGTTAAAATAATGTGGTATAAAAACAGAGTTGAGGAAGCAACATGAGTGCCAGAGGATGCAATGAGAGATCGTTATCCGAACCTATTCATCGATAAGATTTTCGGGGAAGAAAATCCCTACGAGGAGGGGGAGAGTTGTAACAGCCCAATTTTGACCCTAATCGAAACAGTGATTTCGGGACCACGAATTTGAGTTAGAAAAATATTTTAAAATTATTTTCTGTGTTTATTATGTGTGAATTTTCTTGTGTGAAATTTTCGTGTTTTAATTTCGTCGTTTGAGTGTCTGATTAAATAAAATGGCTTAATCGTGTAAAATGAAAATTTGATGGTTAAATAAGAAAGTGCCTATTGTCTTTGTAATTTGGAGGCTTTATGTTGTAAATTAGCCAATAATAAAAGGTAGTGGACGACATATTGGTTAATATATAGTTTTTATATTTTAATTATAAAAGTTAAAATAATAATAACATAATATAATGTTATTATAATAAAAACAAACATAACTTAAAAGCTATGTTCATCTTTTTATGACCGAAACTAAGAAAAAGAAATAAAGAAAGCTAGGGCATTCGACCATTGTTGAGTTTGATTAAGGTACGTATCTAGCTCGGTTTTTTATAATTTTTACGTTTTTGAGATCGTTGCTAAGTTATCTTCAAAGCCCATGTCTTAATTTTTGAATTTGATGATGATTTTGTGTTTTTCCAATGATGAGTTTATAAGTTTTATGATGTTTGATGATGATTTACGAAATATATGTGTTAGATTTATATGTTTTGTCTTTGAATTTTTGATGAATATGAGTAATTTGGACTAAATTATGAAAATAATTTTTTGAGGGACTAAAATGTGAAATTAATGAAATGTATGAACTTGTAAGGGCATGGGTGATATTCGGCCTAGCTATGGTGATGTGAAATTTTGTATTTTTAATGTTTTATGCGATAGGGACTAAATTGCAAAAAGTGTAAAATGTTAAGGGTAAAATGGTAATTTTCCCATTTATGTATTTTGGATTAAATTGAATGAATATGTAGTTAAATTAGTTAAATTTGAATATATATATATATATATATATGTTACATGATGAATGAAATTTTATGAATATATTTGTGTATGCCGAATGTGTATTAAGTAAAGGAGCTATATTTCGAGTTTGATCCGATCGAGATTCAATGTCCGAAAGCCCCGTACGAATCCCAGGAATAGTCAGGATACATATGTCATGACATAGGATCTTCGATATGTGTTTTCGTGTAAGACCACGTCTGGGACGTTGGCATCGATCTGTTTTACGTGTAAGACCATGTCTGGGACATTAGCATCGATATGTAATTACATGTAAGACCATGTCTGGGACGTTTGCATTGTACGAGCTTCCGACTATCCGCGTATCCTTTTTATTTTCGAACGGTTCAACTGGGAATGTGAAGTAAAGACCGAATGTGAAATTGAATTACAAGTTCAGGTATGTGTTAGTTATTTATTTATATGAAAACAAGGTAAGTTGGTTATTTTAAATGATAAAAGACTATGTGAATATGAATTATGTGTTAACCTATTTGAACATATAAATGATTCATCATATTGATGTGGTTGTAATAATAAAAGTTAAAATATATAAATGAATATGATTGTTTTTGTTCGCCATATGGTATATGTATGTGAGGTTCATATGTAATTTAGTAGTAAATGATAACTTGTATTTGATATTATGCATATTCAGCCTTGTTAACAACTTGTTAATATGTAATTGTTGTTATATATGTTTTTGCTTAAGACTTACTAAGCTTAAATGGCTTACTCTGTGTGTGTTCTTGTTTACCTTTGTTTTATAGATTTTGGAGTCACGTTATGAGCTTGGGGATCGTCAGCAAAGCTTATCACACTATCAACTGTTTCTTTTGGTATTTTACTAAGTTGATTTTGGGCATATGGCATGTATAGCATAGATGGAATGTTTGATTTTGGGACATGTGTATATATATATATATATATATATATATATAAAGCCATGCGAAAATGGCTTGATGACTTTGTTTAGGTTCGACTATATGAGTTCTTGTTTAAATGTTTAATGTGTTTGGTTTTATCATTTTGACCATGGTTTAATTTTATGCGGTATATGGTTGTTATGTTAGTTAATTTTGTGGTAAATGATTTGATATATATATATAATGTGTGGTATGTTTAGATTTGGTATTTAAGTGAGTTTGGTTAGGTCTTATAAAATGAGCTATGTATATAAAGATTAGAAGCTATTTATTTGTCCGAATGTGTATAGGTTGGATGATTATAAGCCTAAATGTGTATAGGTTATATTGATTAGGTTTATATTGGTCATGTATGCATATATATTATGCTTGAATACGGTTGGTAAATTTGGAATTGGTTGTATTCGTTATGTGTGAATTATGCTATATTCTGGGAATTTGACAATTTGCTATAGTTATTTTGAGTCAATTTGAAATGGTATGTTTGCATTGGTGAAATGGTTTAGAAATGGTGGAATATGTGTATAAGAATATTCAGCTAAAGTATTAGACGCATATAAATGGGTATGTGATATGGTTTATGTTATGTATTGAAGTTATCTTAGATGACCGAATATATAGTTAGTGATTGGTTATGTTTATGTATTTAAAGAATGCGAATTGGGTGTACTTTTAGTGTAATTTGTGCTCAAATGGTTCAAATCAATATGGTTATATGCGCATGAACTTGTGTCAAGAGAAGAAATATATTTGGTCATTGAAATGATACTTGTTTAAATGAGTATATGTGTATGTATGACTAGTATCCTGTGTGGTTAATTAATGGAATAAGTTAATATTGATTCAGTAATTATGGGTAGATATGGTTTAGACATTAAAAAATATGTGCATGATATTATAGTAAATAAAGCATGTTTGGTTATCTTTTATATTACCAATGCCGTATAAATGAATGAACAATTTATTAGTAAAGTATGGTTCGTTTGATGTTTTAAATTTGTACATGTGCAAAACTATATTATAACAGTTTGATATTCAACAAATGGAATAGTCGTTTTGTTATATGTTCTGTATATGATATGCTTTGATAAATGCTGAATTTTGTTTTAATTATGCAATGTTATGATTTTAAATCTCGATATTTGAATAGGTTACAAGCATTGATGTGATTAAATTTTGAGTTGTGAAATGTAATGAATATGTGTATGAACTGTTATATGACCGGTAATGCCTCGTAACTCTAATCCAACGACGGATACGGGTTAGGGGTGTTACAGCTAGAGGTGTGCGTGGGCCGGGCCGGGCCCAACCCGAAATATGGGCTTGAAAAATTGTCCAAGCCCGGCCTGGCATAAAATTGGTAGGCTCGAGCCCGACCCAACTAATATTAATTTTTTAACTTATTTTATTAAAAAAATAATAAATCAAATACATTTAAAAGAATAAAAAAATATTAAAACAAGAAACAAATAAAAAATGATACTAAAACAAAATACAAAAACATTGAAATTTTTCTACCAATTTTTCGAGTTTTTAGTGGTTGATGCCCAAAGATGTTTTTTTTTTTTTTTTTTATGCTTAAGGTTCATTGTGCTTTAATGCTTTCTTATATCTTTTTTTTCAAAGATAAATCTGTTGTAATTGTAAGAGTGAAGTGATGTTATGCACATAAAGGTCAATTATCCTCTTCTATACCTATGTATGTACACTGTTGGCATTGCATAATTTATAAAATCAATTTCTGTCTCTCAAATCAAATGCGAGATGTGATGGCACATGCACCCAAACGCAACCATCCATTGTTCATCTCCACAAAAAAAGTCTTGATATTTAATCAATATATTATAGGATCTCAAAGATCATATCGAAATAATATTAAAAACAACAACAGTACAATAAGTAGTTATATTAAAATTGAAACAACTTGTTTGAACTAAAATAATAATCAAATTGATAATAAAACAAAAGTTCTACAATATCGAAATAAAAAACGACAATAGAATAATAAAATACCATAAAAGAACAATAAAACAGCATCAAAACAACACCAAAACAGCATCAAACAACATCAAACAACAACAAAATAGTGCCAAACAGCATAAAAATAGCACTAAACAGCAGAAAAATAACATCACCAACATCCCAAAATAGTACCAAAAACCTGCAAAATATAATCAACCAACCAAAATATCTATATATTAACCAATTAACATATTTAATTTTATAAGAAACTATAAATTGCAAGCTAAATTAAATTGTCAACAGTTAGAAAGGAAGGTAACCTAAAAAGCAACCAAAGAAACATCGTCCTCATCGTCATTGTCATTCTTGTCACCAATTTCTAACATGAAATAAGAATAAATAATTAGATTATCAAATTGATAAAAAAATAATATAAAATGAACAATAAAATGAGAATAATAATTACCCGTTGAAAATCCCTTAGCTCGCATCCAATCATCAAGGCAAACAACGGCTTGAACCATTTTTGGCTTAAGTGAACTTCTCAAAGGTGTGATAACTTTCTTACCCATGCTAAAAGTAGACTCGGAAGCTATAGTCGATATTGGAATTGCCAAAAGATCACGAGCCAATAATGAAAGCTCATTATATTGAACTGAACTTTTGCTCCAATAATCCAAAACATCTATTTGACTATTCAACTCAAGCTCCGGTTCTTTCAAATAAATGTCCAACCGTGACTTTTCACTCTTAGTGCTAGATTCATTTAAATACTGTTTATAATCATCACTCTCTTCAAAATCTCCCCCAAAACCAACACTATTGACATTGTATTGATGCAAACTAGAATCAACAGGATCTTTATCTGAGACATTAAAATTCTCACCAAAGAGGAAGACGTGGATTTGGATTTCTTAGCATACTCATCAAGCAAGAGTCTAAGATTGCTAAGAATGGTTTCAACAAAATCTGAAGCATGAATACCATAGATTGTAGTAAAGCAATACAGCACATAATTCAACTTAACGAGGATCTAAAATTGCAGCACATGATAATATCAACGAATACTCAGCCCAATATTTATTAAATTTCTCTTGCATTTGTTTAATCATTGGAGTTAAAAAAGAATAAGGACCTTAAACTGTATCAAGCAAGACTTTGTGAACCTTTCAAACCCTCTAAAATAAAGACTGGCCGTCAGATAATTAGAACCAGAAAAAATACAAGTCACATCATAAAAGACTTTCAAAAATTTGCAAAGAATAGCAATATTTCTCCACTCCTCGTCAGAAAGTGCAAACATTTGATAGTTTTTATCCCGTTGGCCCCAATAATCTAGCACATCTTTGTAGTAGAGAGAAGATTCAAGCATCAAATAAGTAGAATTCCATCTCACACACACATCTTGACACAATTTTTTGGTCACATTTAAATGAAAACTTTTGTCGGCCACATCATAAAATCTTTTCCTACGAATTCTCGACTTTTTTATGTACTTAATTTCATTTCAAATCTTACCAACAACATCATCAGCAAGTTCTAAACTAACTTTAACTATAAGATTCAAAATATGCGCACGACATCTAACTTGAAAAAAAGCACCATCACACAAAATAGCTCGATTGGCACGAAAACGGTTTTTAAGACAAGAAACCAACATATCATTATAAGAAGCATTATCCAAAGTGATGCTAAAATTTTCTTGTCTATACCCCATTGAGATAAACATAAAACAAGTTCATCCGTTATGTTCAAACCATCATACGGAGGAAATAAAGCTCTAAACCTTATGATTCTCTTTTGTAGCTTCCAATCTTTATCAATCCAATGAGCAATAATGCAAATATATTCATCATTAGTATGCTCTGAATTCCAATAATCGGAAGTTAGACAAATCAAACCGGGTGCTTTAGCTAACTCTTCTTTAACATGATCTCTCTCTTTTGTTTAATACATTAGGACATCCCTAGTAGCTGTAAATCTACTTATATTCTTAAAATTAGGACTAGCAATTCTCATCATGTATCTAAATCCTGGTTCTTCAACTGTCCTAAATGAATGCTTGCCACACACAAGAAAAGTAAAAACAGCTCGATGACATCATCAGCATCAAACTTGTAGTTTTTTATAGATGGACCACCTCCTAATGATGGTTGATTGGCTATGGTGTATTAGTGATGTCCTTATTAACTTTTTTCAAACACTGATTTAGATGACGTCTTAAATGAGAGGTTCCACTAGAAGATTTAGCAAAAAGATACTCTTACAGTGATTACATTGTGCTTTCAATTCATTTTTGTCCTCGCATTCAAGCTTTGTCATTTCATCCCACACCTTTGAAGTGGTAGACTTTTGACGTTTGGCAGCACTTTCATACTCATTAAACCCTTTGTCCACAAGTATAAGAGTGTTCGAACTAGCTATAGTCATAAAAACTCAAGTCTTGGAATCCAAATAAACCAAAATTTAATATAATTGTTCAACAATTATATATAATATATGAATCATTCCATATTATTATTTACTACTATCATAAAATGTTAGCTAAAATTAGCCCAAACTATTCCTGCCACAAATTCAATTAGAAGCCATTACAGTGGGAAGCATTGAATTCTCCAAAAAAAAAAAAACACTTTAATGTTTCAAAACTAAGATTCAAATGGTATAGATAAGACAAAATGTGCCATATGCTGCTAAACTTTAGCTCTAATGGAATATGGACTGCCCGAGCTTTGCTATATATTCTACCCCCAGCTGGTTAATGCTTGTTTTTATTAAAAGAAGCCTCTAGTCTCCATGTCCATCAATAATTATACATATATATATTGTGCGACAAATTTTTATATTCCTTTAAGATATGAATTTTGTTAAAATTCTATCAATTACATTAACTGCTTAACAATGGTTATTACAATCAAAATATCAATTTATTTTGATTTTAAATACACTTTGTTTTTTATTTTAACTTTTTATACAAAAATAGTTTTAAAACATAACGATAACTTAAAAATTTTACTTTCCTCTAATGCATCACTATTGTTCTCACTTACCTTCAATCTATACTTATAGCTTAACATAATTAAATTAACTAGTTAATTAATATAGATTTTAGTTTAATTAATTATTCAAATTTATAAATGTGTTACGTAATTAATGGAAGCAATAAAAACATTGCTAAATCAACCAAAATGCTAAATGTTAGGTATTTATGGGGAATTATATATAGTAACAAATATTAAATCTTTGTTACATAATTAATGTCAGGAATAAAAAGAATTGTTAAAGCAACCAAATTATAGAATGTTAGGATATTTATGGGGAATTATAAATTTTAAAACACATGTAAGACAGAAATTGCCAAATGCATATTAAAAGAAAATATGTTGCGAAGTTAAAAGGTGCTGAAGAAAGGTGTGATCTGTTGGACAGAATGAATCAGAGTCTGCATACTGAATTGGAGTCTATGGCGCAAACGATTGGGGATCAAAATAGAGAACTAACAGAGAAGCAGGAAGAGTTGGGGAGACTTTGGTCCTCCGTACAAGAGGAACACTTGAGATTTATGGAGGCCGAAACAGCATTTCAAACTCTCCAGCATCTGCACTTTCAATCTCAAGAAGAACTAAGAGCTATGGCCGCAGAGATTTAGAATAGGGCTCAAATTTTACAGGACATTGAAACTTGTAATCATGGTTTAGAGGATGAACTACAGAGAGTCAAGGAAGAGAATAAAGGCTTGAATGAAATCAATTTAAGTTCAGCAATGTCCATCAAGAATTTGCAAGATGAAATCTTAAGCTTAAGGGAGACTATATCAAAACTTGATGCTGAGGTTGAACTTAGAGTGGACCAGAAAAATGCTCTTCAATAAGAAATTTACTGTTTGAAAGAGGAACTCAATGACTTTAACAAGAGACACAATGATGATAGATCCAAAATAGAATACGTACACATATCAATAATACAAATAATACTTAAAAGTACATATGCTAAAGGAATTGATACACTAGTTCTATTAGCAGTTCTAGATAAAAGGATACTAGATCAAAACGAAAGAATTCTAGGAATAATAGAAGGAAACTTAGGATATTCAGTAATAAAATTTAACGTATCACCACAATGTGAAATACCTCTTTCAACTAGAAACTTTAATCAATCCATAGGTATAGCATATCACTTTAAAAGACAAAATTTAATGCAACAAGGAGAAATACCATTCACTAATACTCATGTTGTTGGATACGCACTAAGTAATTCTTTACACAGAATAGATTTTCAACACAAATAAAAAATATGTATAGAAAACTTATTTGCAAAAACTAGCACAAAACTTAGAACATTACAAAGAAAAACATTAAAATTAGAAACCATCGAACCAAGTTCAAGCCAAAAACTCATAAAAATTTATCAAGAACAAAAAATTATACAAATACAACCATCTCCAAGATTAGAAGACTTAAAACGAGATAGCAAAGAAACAAAAACAGTTGAAACATTAGATAATCAAATAGAAAAATTAAAAAAAAACTTAATAAAATGAAAGATACAGAACAAAAGCAATAAAGGAGATAACCAACATTTTAAAAACAATAGACTTTAAGAGAGAAAAAAAACTTATACGATCAGTTAATTTGTGAAGAAAGATACAAAAATAACAGAAGAACAATGGAAAATCAGAAATGATGAAACATTAAATGAAACAATAAAAAAAGAAAACCTAAAAGAGCTAGAAAAACAATATTACTTATTAAGCTATTTTAGACAATTATTTTGGGAATTATGACCTTAAAACCTTATAAAGATCTTATAAAAGACTTCAAATTAGACAAAAATTTCATTAAGTGATAAAGTTAAAAAAAAAATAAGAAAAAGAGGCTTACGATACCATCGTGTTGTTGTGGTAGTGGGTAGAGAAAATGATTTGAATTTGAAATGAAAGCTAAGCTTGAGGTAGAGAGTGGAGGTTAATGGGTGTTCGAGAGGCGGAGACTGCTGGATCGGAGTTGAGTTGCAGAGGGCTGGTAACGTAGGAGCTAAAGTCAGGCAAAGGTATCGACAAAGATAGAAAAGATGGAAAATGAAGTCAGGCAAAGGTAAATGAAACCAGGCAAATGAAACTATGAAAGGTAAAGGTAAAAATTAAAAAAGGATTAAAAAATAAATTATTTAATATATATTTCGGGCCGGGCTCGGGCCAAGAAATTCTTACCCGAAGCTCAGCCTATTTTTTAAACGGGCCTCATTTTCTGTCCAAGCTTATTTTTCGGGCCTATATTTTTACCTGAATCCTCTTATTTTTCTAAGGGCCTTTCCGTGTCTTGGATGGCTCAAACCATGCTCACTCGATTCATGACCCAAGTCCATTGTGGACTTACTTTAGGGTTGGTAAGCGTTACTTAGACCCCTATCTATCTGATCTGATTATATGGTGTCTGACTGAGCATGATATCTATATTAAACTGAATGTGTGATAGGTTATTTTCAGGTTGCATGTCATATTTGGTATGTTGCATTGCATCGGAGAGGGTTGATGATATTTCGGAGGAAGTGTGTGAAAGGCTTTAAGCCTGTTATCTGGAAGCTCAGTGCATTATTCTGTTTGTGCCGCATTTCGATACAATATGGTGTGTAGGGATGGGTGGGTTGATTATATCCCCACATAGTGTGTAGGGCTAGACGGAGATGGTGTGTAAAGGTTGGTGGGTAGAATTCTGATATTCTAATATGCATTCTGTATCTAGTTGGGCTGAGGCCCTAATATATTTCTAACTCTGTATCTAGTTGGGCAAAGGCCCTATTATATATATATATATATCTAATTCTGTATCCGAGTAGGCTAAGACCTAAACTGTTTCTGTAATGGGCTCCGACCCAATCTGTGATTTTTTATTTTTGATGAGTACTTTGTACGTTTAATATCAATGGGGATTACACATTGAGTTGCGAAACTCATGTTTTCTATTTAATTTGTCCAGGTAATCCCCAGCGTTAGACAGATCGGTGCAGCGGAGGACTCGACGGTGACCACTGCCTTTGCTTCACGATAGATTCACGATTTTTATACTTGTTTCTGGTTTGATTATATCTGGGGATAGGTTATAGAATTATGGCCATTACGAATTTTTTTTTAAATTTAGTATTTGAAACGTTTTATGGTTTTTATTGCTAGAAGTAGGAAAGCAAGGGTTTTCAAAAGAAATAAATGTTTTACCAAAACATCACGATTACACAAACTGTTTTAAATGCTTCCGTAAAGTATGAATGTTTTGGAAAACGGACAGCGTTTTGGAAACGAATGTCACTATTTAGAATTAACATAAATTAATGAAAAACTTTTAAACGAGGAGAAATGGTTTAAGCGTGGCCATGATTTTAAAAGCACTATCATGTGACGTCACCAGATTCAGCCATAACATCTAGGCCTGGTTTGGGGTGTTACGTTTAGTGGTATCAGATCTAGGTTGCAAAACTCAGTTGTGGATTTAGGTTATAAAGATTGATTTTAAGAAATTATTTTTAAGTGATTTGAAATGTTTTTGGACTGAGTATGTGGTACACCGAGTCTCCGCGCCGATCCTGTAAGTGTTCTAAAACTGTTTAGATTTGTCTAAAAATACTACTAGCATGTTTGGAACAACCATAGGTAGTATACTGTATAGAAAACACTCTAGGTAATGTAAACTGAACATTGTAGCGAAACTAAAAATCGTAGTGAGAGCTGCGATTCGCAATAACAAATTCTGAACTTTTGATACTCTCTATATAAAATATCTGTTAATGAATATCGAAATTGTAAATTAATACATAAAAATATTAATACAGATAAACACTAAATTTTCGATGAGCACACGAGGTACTCGTGGACGGGATATAAGAGACCGTGGTAAAGGCTATAGAGGGGCTCAAGCTAGGTCCTCATCATCTGAAAATCTACCTAATCTGGATACGAGTGAGACACTGATCTTACTTGCTATAGAGATTGGGTCTCATGATTGTGCAGCTGGGGACAACGCACTTTCCCAAGCCATGTTACAGATTCTAGAAAGAGTCGCTAGGCCTAACACCAGGTCAAGGGGCCGAGGGTCAGTTACGGAACAACTCCGATCCAATGGGGCTGAGTTATTTAGGGGTGTCAGTGGAGTCGCCCTTAATGTAACCGAGTATTGAATAGAGGCCAAGGAAAGAATTATGGACGACTTGGATTTTACCGCTGAGTAGAAGCTTAAAGGGGTTGTTTCTCTACTTTGCGATGAAGCCTACCAGTAGTGTTTGACGGTTAAAAAGGGCACTCAGCTCGACCGACTGACTTGGGATTACTTTAAGACTGTGTTCCAGAGTAAGTATGTGGGAGCCAGCTACATCGATACTAAGAGGCGTGAGTTTTTAATCTCACACAGGGGGATCATTCAGTGGCCGAATATGAGGCCGAGTTCTTGAGATTGAACCATTATGCGCGAGGCATGATGGCGACTGAGTATGAGCAATGCGTCCGTTTTAAAGGGCTCGGGGACAGTTTATGAGTTCTGATAGCTCCACAGAGGGGCGTGATTTTTTTACTTTAATTGAAAAGGCAAAAATCGCCTAAGAGGTTAAGCGCACTGAGCGCCAAAATCGAGAGGAAAGAATAAGAGGGATTTAGAGCCCTCGAGTTCTGTGATGAGGCCTAAGAAAAAGGCCAATTTTGATGGGCCAGTGAGAGTTGGGCTTCCTGTTGCACCTACGGAGGTGGCGTTTTGTGGGCACTGTGGTAAATGCCATCCAGGCGAATGTTGGAGGACTGTTGAGGTTTGTTTAATATGTGGTTATACTGAGCATCGTGTCAAAGATTATTCACTGAGAACCGATCAGATGCAAGCTACGGGTACTGGTACTACGCAGACACCGAGTGTAGTTAAGCAACCACCTGGGGATTGAGGTTAGGCCAAAAATGGTAACGATATGGGTCGAGGACAGAGAGCACCGGGCAGAGGTGCTAGACCGACTGAGACGAGATAACCTGCACTGGTTTATGCTACTCGTTACTGTGAGGACCGAGATATTCGGACGTCATCACAGGTGCGTTTTTTATTTATAATGTACCTTATTTGGCATTGATAGACATAGGCTCTACACACTTTTACGTAGCCAGTACTATGTCTGAAACCTTAGGGATTCCAGTTGAGAGTACTTCTAGTGAGGTAATTGTTGTGAGTCCGTTGGGGTAGTCTATCCAAGTGAGTAAATTATTTAGAGACATCCCGTTAGAGGTTCAAATGATAGTATTTCTGGCTGATCTGATAGAGCTTCCATTTATGGAGTTTGATTTGATTCTAGGAATGAAATGGCTGGTTAAACATCAGGCAAGTCTAGATTGTGCGACAAAAAGGGTTATTCTAAGGGCAGAGTAAGACAGCGAGGTAGTTGTGATGGGGGAACGAAGAGACTAACTAATGTGATTTCTGCGTTGGTGGCAGAAAAAGTTAGTGAGGAAAGGGTGTGAGGCATTCTTGGCCTACATCAGTATTTCTAACTCTGGGAACTTTTCAGTTCAGGATATCAGAACCGTAAGGGACTTTTCAGATGTTTTTCTGAAGAACTATCGGGTCTGTCTCTGAGCCGAGAAGTAGAATTTGGGATTGAGCTCATTTTGGATACAGCTCCGGTGTCTATTGCGCCCTACCGAATAGCACCAAAGGAGCTTACAAAGCTTAAGGCTCAGATTTAAAAATTTTAAATCGTGAGTTCATCCGTCTAAGTGTGTCTCCATAGGGAGCACCGGTGCTGTTTATTAAGAAAAATGATGGGACAATGCGGATGTGCATCGATTATTGGCAGTTGAACAAACTGACAATCAAGAATAAATACCTACTTCCGAGGATAGATGATCTATTCGACCAGTTCAGAAGGGCTTCTGTGTTCTCCAAGATTGATCTATGTTTAGGATATCATCAATTGAGAGTTAAGGAGGAGGATGTGCATAAGACGATATTTAAGACTCGTTATGGACATTACGAGTTCTTGGTTATGCCTTTTGGGTTGACCAATGCACTAGCGACATTTATGAATTTGATGAACCTTGTGTTTCAGCTTTATCTGGACCAATTTACGATGGTATTTATCGATGATATCCTAGTGTATTCTAAGACTAAGGTCGAGCACGATAAGCATATCAGAGTGGTACTGCAGGACTCTTCATGAGAAACAGTTGTATGCGAAGTTCAGTAAGTGAGTTTTGGCTCTAGGAAGTAACCTTTTTGGGACATGTGGTTTCTGTAGATGAGATTTGTATTGACCCTAGTAAGATTGATGTTGTGTTGGATTGGAAATAGCCAAAGAATGTCTAAAATCCACAGCTTTCTGAGGCTGGCGGGTTATTATCGACGCTTCGTAGATGGGTTCTCCTTGATCGCAGTACCGTTAACCAAGCTTTTGCATAAGGGAGTTCCCTTTGTCTAGATTGATAAGCAACAAAGAGCTTCAAGAAGCTAAAATCTATTTTGACTCAGGCTCTAGTTCTGATGCAGCCTGAATCTGGAAAGAATTTCGTCGTATACAGTGATGCATCGCATGTGGGTTTGGGTTACGTACTAATACAAGATAGTAAGGTTGTAGCTTATGTGTCACGCTAGCTTAAGACGCATGAGGTAAACTATCCTACTCATGATTTGGAATTAGTTGTAGTCTTCGTTTTAAAGATTTAGAGGCACTACCTATACGGTAAGAAGTGTACCATCTACACTGATCATAAAATCCTCGAGCGTAGATGGGTTAAACTGCTTAAGGATTATGATTGCATCATCGAGTACCATCCTGGTAAGGCCAATGTGGTGGCAAATGCTTTGAGCCGTAAGGCTATGGCCGATCTGATAGCAATATTCGCTAGACTCAGTTTATTCGACGATGGGAGTTTATTAGCGAAACTTTAGGTTAAGCCTATATGGATTGATCATATTAGATGTAAACAGATGGAGGATAAGTCTCTTGAGATACGTTTTTGTCAGGTTGAGACTGGTGATGCTACTGATTTTAGAATTAACAGTGATGGGGTACTTTATTTCTGCGGTCAAATTTGTGTACCGAATGATGAGGAGTTACGATAGTCGATTCTGAGAGAGGCGCATAGTAATCCTTATGCTATGCATCCCGCTGGGAACAAGATGTACCAATATCTCCGAGAGTTGTACTGGTGACCAAGGTTGAAGTGAGATGTTACTGACTTTGTTGCTCGCTGTCTAACTTATCAAGAGTTAAGGCTGAACATCAGTTGCCTTCGGGGTTGCTGCAACCGGTAAAGATATCGATGTGGAAATTGGAACGAGTAACGATGGGCTTCGTTAGTGGATTGCCTTTAACACCCACTAAGAAGGACTCTATCCGGTCATCATGTATCGATTGACCAAGTCTGTTCACTTCATTCCGATTAGGATGAACTTTTCTCTCCAAAAATTAGCTAAACAATATATATCTGAAATAGTGAGACTGCATGGGTTCCTGTCTCGATCATCTCCGATAGGGATCCTCGCTTCACGTCTCAGTTCTGGAAGAAATTGCATGAGGCTCTGGGTTCAAGGTTGGACTTCAGTACTACTTTCCATCCTCAAACAGATGGTCAATCGGAGAAGGTGATTCAAGTATTGGAGGATATGTTGAGGAGTTGTGTTATAGTTTTTCGAGGCAGTTGGGAAGAGTATTTGTCGTTGGCAGAGTTCGCCTACAACAATAACTATCAGTGTAGTATTCAGATGGCACCTTACGAGGCCCTATATGGTCGTAAGTGTCGTACTCCCTTATGTTGGACTGAGTTGGGTGATTGACGTGTTCTAGGTCCAAAATTGGTTTTTGAAACTAAAGATAAGGTCTGATTAAATCGAGATCGACTCAAAGTGGCATCTGATAGGCAGAAGTCTTACGTTGATCTGAAGAGAAAAGATATTGAATATTCTATAGGGGACTTAGTTTTTCTCAAAGTCTCGCCATAGAAGAAGGTTTTGAGGTTCGATCGCAAGGGTAAGCTGAGCCATCGATTTATTAGGCCGTACCATATTCTGAAACGAGTGGGGCCAGTCGCATATGAGTTGGAGTTACCTCCAAAGTTGGATCGCATTCATGATGTTTTTCACGTTTTGATGTTTAGATGCTACAGCTCTGATCCCACGTATGTTTCTATTGAAGAGATAGAGGTGAGGCCAGAACTGACATTTGAGGAAAAGCCGATTTAGATTTTAAATCGCGACATTAAGGTCCTACGAAAGAAATTTATCCCCTTAGTGAAAGTGCTGTGGCGGAATCATAGCACTGAGGAGGCCACTTGGAAGCCAAAGGATTCAATGCGTCAACAGTATCCTCACCTTTTCTGATCAGGTAAAATTTTGAGGATGAAATTTTTTAGGGGTTAGAGTTGTAACGCCCTAATTTTTTAAATGTGTTTCTGAAATTAATTGATCCAACTATGTATCTAATTTAGTGGTTAAGTGTTCTAGGTGTGTCTGAGAGGTCTCAAGTTCAAGTCACAACTTGGGTAAATTTTGGCATTTTTATGAATAAAGCTCTCACTAGGGTCGGTAGGCTTTTAGTTATTGTTGGTAAAATAATATCAGAATGAGCCTGCTGGTTCAAGTGGTAAGGGATTTAGAATATTGGAGGTCTTGTGTTCGAATCTCTGTACATTTAAGGGAATTGATTTTTTGCTGCCAGTGGCGTGTAAAAGTTTGAGAAGGTGTGAAATGCTGATAGTAGAGTGGTTGAGAGAGAGAAGAAAGGAGTGTAGATGGGGGAGTTCTCAGAATCTGATCAATTGGTTTGGATTGGAAAAATTCGACTATCTCCCTCTCCCTCCCAATTTCATTTTCTTCCTAACGTTTTCCCCTTTTCCTTACTCTTCTCTCTCTACCGTCTCCTTCCCCTTGTCGTCGAAATTTCCTCTTTTGTTTTCCTCTTCTTCCTTCTCTTTTATTTTTCAATACACCTTTTTCGTTTTTCCTACAAGGCTAATTGCATTATGCAGTGGAGGCTGTGTGGCCGAAAATCCCTTTTTGTCGATCTGTTTCGGAGTCCTGTTCATTCGGTACTAGTGTTGGGGATCTCAGGGGTGCGAAAATAGCGAAAATGATACAGGTGTGTAATTGACAACACCAAAAACGAGAATCGATGAAAACTAAAAATGATTCAGTCAACGCCACACGGCCATGTGGTAGGCCGTGTGGTAGGCCACGTACAAGGCTGTAAGCCACAACATGGCCGTGTGATCGACACTACCGTGAATGGTCGAGAAAGGTCGTGTGCGACACTAACTTGACCTATTGGGCCATGTGGGCCACACGGGCATAAGTCCACACGGGTGAACCACACAAGCTTGTGAAATTCTAGGACAGGCCGTGTGATCCACAAGGTAAAGGCCAATTTAAGCTGTGTGGGCCACACGAGTGTGTGGGCCCACACGAGCAGGCCACATGAGTGTGTGAGCCTATTTTTCTGAAATGATCTATAAGGTTGCACGAGTCGCCTAAGTCGACTGTGAACCTACTGTTGTGTCGGTAAGCATTAATTAGACCCCTATTTATGTGATTTGGTTATATGGTGTCTGACTGAGCATGATATCTGTACTAAACTGAATGAGTGATCGATTATTTGTATGTTGCATGTCATATTTGGTATGTTGCATTGCATCAGGGATGGTTGATATTTCAGAAGAAGTGTCTGAAAGGCTTTAAGCCTATTATCCGGATGGTTGATATTTCGGAAGGTTGCATTATTCTATTTGTGCATTATTCTATTTGTGCGCAAGATGGTGTGTAAGGATGGGTAGGTTGATTTTATCCCCACATGGTGTGTAGGGCTAGACGGAGATAGTGTGTGGAGGCTGGTGGGTAAAATTTTGATATTCTGATCTGCATTTTTGTATCTGATTAGGCTGAGGCCCTAATATATTTCTAACTCTGTATCTAGTTGGGCTAAGGCCCTATTATATATATATGATTCTGCATCCAAGTGGGCTAAGGCCCAAACTGTTTCTGTAATGGGCTCCGGCCCCTTCTGTGATTTTTAATTTCTGATGATTACTCTATATGTTTGATATCTGTGAGGATCAAACACTGAGTTGCGAAACTCACCATTTTTCTGTTTAATCTATCCAGGTAATCCCCAGCGTTAGACAGATCGATGCAATGGAGAACTCGACGGTGACCACTTCTTTTGCTTCACGATAGATTCACGATTTTTATACTTGTTTATGGTTTGATTATATCTAGGGATAGGTTATGTAATTATGGCCAATACGAATTTTTGTTTAAATTTAGTATTTGAAATGTTTTATGGTTTTTATTACTAAAAGTAGGAAAGCAAGAGTTTTTAAAAAATAAATGTTTTACCAAAACATCATAATTACGCAAACTGTTTTAAATGCTTTCACAGAGTATAAATGTTCTGAAAAACAGACAACGTTTTGGAAACGAATGACACTATTTAGAATTAACATAAAATAATGAAAAACTTTTAAACAAGGAGAAATAGTTTAAGCGTGGCAACGATTTCAAAAGCACTATCATGTAACATCGCTAGATTCGACCATAACGTCTAGGCCGAGTTTAGGGTGTTACATTTCCTTATCTCCCTAATCTGTCCCGGGCTTCAATGCCTAAATCACAAACACAAAGGTGAGTACTCACAATCCTATGACATACCAACTATATCCAACGATTTCAAGAGATCACAAGGCCAAAGTATCCACAATTACACATTTTTAATTACTATTTTAATACACATCATCTCTGTTCATATCCATTAATTTACATCACAAACTTGTACACAATGCATCCTATAAGATTCACATTTAAGCACTTTAAGTGCCACAATAATGCTCATTAAGCCATCACACATCAGGCCATATACATGTGCATTAAAATTAGTTTATCACATCCAAATATTCACACACATTACTTGTCATAACAGCCTCACATTTCACAACTCGACATACATTAGACAATTTCAAAATAAAACAAAAAGTATAAAAAAGGCCTACACTTGGAACTTAGGATAGAGGTTTAGGCTATTCCTAAGCTCCCAATGAATGCTACGAATACCAACACCGACTCCAGACACTCACTAATCACGCTTCGCTTACTAGCCGAAAGCTCAAACAAGCTTTTCTTTGCCTTTAGACTTGTTCGTAGTGGCTCCCGATTGACCCAAAACTTTACAAACATAACAAAAACATTCCAAAATCATCAAAAATAACCTTAAACACAACCAAACAACAAGAAAAACACCATTCAAGCCTCTCCTTTCTCGCTATTGAAAACTAGCTAGCTTTGCCAAAATTAAACTTTCGACACTCCTAATATCGTTTTAACCCTCAATTTCGATTTCAAACATCGCAAATATCATTTAACTTCATATCTAAACTATTAATTTCACCTAAATCTATGGTTCTAAAATTTTGAAAAATTCAAACTTTCAAGGACATGTAAATGGGGAAATGTTTGATTCTTAAAAATTCGGTTATGAACTATCAAATTAAAGTGAAATACCTTCTAATTAGATTAGAATGAATCAAAAGTCACTTTGAAAACACTTGTTTAATCAATATTATGATATTTTCTATTTTTAAATCCAAGCTTGCTTTAAAAACATCAAATCTAAATAAATCTTCATACAAATGTTTAAAACTCAAACTGAATTAACAACACTTTTTGCTTAACCTTAATACGTCAGAATATTACCTTAACTTGATGAAAATGACGATCTAGAACTCTGATTTTGGATTTGCACTCAAGAAGAATAATGAAAAATATGGGAAAGAAAATGCGATTTTTCTTTGAAATTAGGGGTTATGTTGGTGTTTGGGAGGTTAATAAATATGAAATGATTAATCAATTTCCAAAGAAACTCTCTAATTTAGGTTTAGGGAAATTTTGAATAGTTTAGAGTTTAAGAGAGGGAAGAAGGCGTGAATGACTCCAAGTAAAAGACCAATTTTCAAAAAATTGGGCAATTTGCCCTTTTGGTCACTCCCTATTTCTCCCATTTTCCAATAGGTCCTAATTCAATTAGAATCCATTTTTTTTTAAATTAGACTTCAAAATTAAATTTTGTTTTAAGCTATTTAAAAATAAAAACTAAATTACGTTACTTTAATACTTTAATTACTTACTTACGACCCTAATTTCCAGTATCTAACTCAACTAACCCAATTTTGCTAACCCAAAACTATTAGGTTGGGTTCTGGGATGTGGCAAACTTAATAAAATATGGCTTTGGTGGTCTCCATCTTTCTGATTGAACCTGTCTTTCAAGTAAACAAACCTTTGTCTCATCAACATCCTGTATATATGATATGATAAAATGTACTGTTTCTGTGTTTGGTCAATGTCTCCCTTCATGCACCCGTCTGTTTGTCCCCAAATAGCCCAGATTGCACATGTTATTTCCCTGCACTTAACCTTATAATGCACAAAGAACCAGTCCATCCACTGTCTGTATCTCTCATTCAATTGTCCCCCCAAATAACCTAGATTGCACATGTTATTTCTTTGCACTTATCCTTGGCATGCACAAAGAATAACCAGTCCATCGATTGTTTGTATCTCTCATTAGACTAATCTAAAGGCCATTGGATTTTCAGCTTACTTTATATATATCTATAATATTTTGTAAATAAAAGAAGTTAGATTCATAATTAAATAATGATACAATGTTATAAAAAAGTATTTTTATACAAAGTAAAAAAAAATCATAATGATTTGTTTGTTTATGTCCTCTTATTTCATCAAAAGAAACAAAGTCATAAAATAAAACAGTTTAGTGAAGGAGAAATTTTTTTTGGTGAAAAGAAACAAATTACACAAAAGTAATTAAGTTAATTTCTCTAAGAGAGAATCTTCAAACAGTCTAAGGCCTCGTCTCCTGTCGCGAATCATCTTGACAAGTTCATTTGTGATTTTATTCTCCTTGCAAAAGATATATTGAATTTTCCATTGTCTTACTAAGTCCAATAGTTGGTGAATTCTCCTGACAAAAGAATTAGAACCCCCAACGATACATCTTGAATCCCATTAACGGGTTCAAGACTATTAGTTTAAATTAGAACACTACCATAATCCCATTGCAGAGTAAGCTTCAAATCATTTAGGATACCCAAGAGTTCGGCGTCAACAACCATACACATGCCCAAATATCTACTAAAATCAAAGATACACTCCTTATTGTGGTCACATACAAATCCTCCGGCAACAACAAAACTATCCTCATTTCTAACCAAACCATTTGTAGTCAGGTGCACGCAATTCTTTATGGATCCGATCCTAGAACGAGACTTTGTGAACCATACTTAAAAGATTTGGAAACAAAAGTGAATTTTTTTCCCAACTAATAGAAACCTTGATGATTTCATCAATATTTCATGAGGAACCCTGAAAACTTTAGAGATTACGATTTTTCCCAATGCGCTAAGAAATCATCCCAAAAAGGCATGGCCAATCAACTTATTTCAGATAAAAACCACTGATTAAGAAGGTTCCTTGTCATCCATTCATAAAGAGATTTAAAGTAAAAGGTAGAGAGTTTATATGTAGGGATGAGCTTGTTCCAGATGTCTCTAGCCACAAGGCAATCCCTAAGAACATGCAACACATCCTTGGCACCAAATCCACATATTACATATGCACTGTCATTTCCTATTCTTTTTATTACCCTTTTCGTGTTTGATAGTAAGTGTTCTTTAAAAGCAAGCCATAGAAAGTATCTAACTCATTAAGGTCCTTAAAATTTTCACGGTAACTGCCAAATGGGTTCTTTTGAATTCCAAGAGCCTGTTGAAACTCTTGGAACTTTTGAATTCCAAATGGAAGCTTTTAAATTCCAATCTCTTGGAACTTTTGAGGGAAAAAGAACATATCTAAGTGCCCCAAAATGATCCTATCAGGTCCAGATAAAAAATAATAAGGTGGGATTCCAATAATTTTATTGATGATGTCTTTATTAACCCACAATTTGAAAAAGTCTAAGTTACAGGAGCTATCATCCGTAACCATTGTAAGGCCCAATTTTTAAAAGAAATTCGGAGCCCAATAACAAAAAAAAAAGAGGCCCAAAACACAGTGGCCCAAACCCAAGGGTTTGCAAAACAGGAAACCCTAGGTCAGGCAGAAGCCTAGCGCCGTACGTCTCGCTAGCACGCCCCCACGCCGCACGGCTCTTCTCCGCTTTGTGCGCGACCACGACGCTGTCCCTGCAAAAGAAAAGGAGAAGCAGCCAACAAACGGAGGGAGGGAGGAGTTTTAGTTTTCGGTTTTTTCTAGAAGGCTATAAAAGCCGAATAGAGAATCTGTAAAAGGGTATCTAGGGTTTTTGGGGAGAGAAAAAAAAGAAAAACAAACTTTTGTAAACAGAACAGTTCGGAGAAATCCAAAAAAATAAGCAAAGGTTTCCGTTTTTTTTTTTTTCCTTTTCTGTTTTATTTTTTATTTTGTTTTATTTATTTTTTTCCTTTTCTTTTGAGTCATTATTTAAAAAACATACAAAAGGTTTTAAAAAAAAACCTTACCTTTTTCAGATTAAACCACTGTGAGCGGTGGCCATGATTGCAATGGACGGCGATCGGTCTTGAGTTCAGCCGACGAGAGAGAGAGAGAGAGTTTCTAAGAATGTTTTTGTTTTTTTTTCGGAGGAAGAAGGAAAATGAGTTTTTCAAAAATTTTGTTTTTATAGGGAAAACTAAAGCAGCTGTTTAGGCATTCAAGGCGGGCCAAACGACGTCGTTTTGGGCCCCTGACCCGCAACCCGACCCGGCCAGGGGTAGGATCCGCGTGTTTTCTCTGGAGGGGCTAATTGCGCGTTTAGCCCCTCCGCTTTTTACTGGTTTTAAAATTAGGTTTTATTGTTTATGATTTGACCCCAAAAATTCCTTTTGAAGTTCAATTGAGTCCCTATTTGAGTGCTGCGTTTTGCTCAGTGGGGTTTATTGCTCTTTCAGCCCCTCTGAGTTACGCACGCTTTATAATTTACTCCTTTATCATTATTTTATTTAAAATTCACCCCAAATTTTCATTTTTAGTCTAATTTAGTCCTTTTTTCTTATTTTCTTTTGTTTATTATTTTATTACTGTCATTTTTTTATCATTTTTTTAGTGTTACTATTTATATATATTATGTTTGATATTTTTATTATTACTGTTTTGTTAATACTGTTATTATCTCTTTCTTATTATTCATTATTTATTATTATTTATTATTATTATTATTATTATATACATATTATTAGGTCTATGATTATATTTATTATTAGTATTACATTTGTTATTATCAAGACCTATTTTGCATATATTACCATTGTTACTATTAAAATCGTTTTTTTATCCTATTATATATGTAGGACATCTATTGTTATGTTCCCGTATAATTATTATTTCATTTCCTTTACTACTATTATTGATGTTTTTTACTAATGCTATTATTAATATAATGTTATTTTTATTACTATTATTTCATTATTATTATCATTATTTTAATATCATTACTACTATAGTTTTTAATTATTTTCCTATTATTATTATATTCCTAGGTATTATTATTTTTTCCTTGTTATTACCATGGTCACATTTCAAGATTTTTGTTTTTTAAAGAAAATGCATAAAATGGGCTTTTACGAAGGTAATATTTCAGATTTAAGTCCGAGAAATCGTGCCCAATCGCTTTGGGTTTCGATTTTTCGTTCGCTCAGATCACTAAATATCCTTTAAAAATATTAATCATGTTTCATAAAGGTAATTTTGTGTGTATGGAAGTTCGGGAAATCATGCCCAATCGTGCTGGGTTTCGATTTTTCGTTCGTCTAGATCGCTAAATAACCTTTAAAGATTTTTATCGTGTTATTAAAATAAGGCAATGTTTCGTGTTTAGAAATTCAAGAAATTCGTGCCCAATCGTGCTGGGTTTCGATTTTCTGTTCATCTAAACAACTAGATATCCTTCAAAGATTTTTTTCCTTATCGTATTTCTTAAATAAGGGCAATATTTCATTATCGGAATCCAAGGAATCGCACCCAATCGTCTTTGGGTTTGGTTTTAGTGTAGCCAAATAGTGAAATACCCTTTTTAAATTGCACTACATGTATTCTGGAAATCATAAAATGATCTTGGTATCGAGAGTTTGAAGCATCGTGTCCTATCGTGCTGGACGTGATATTTCAGCTTTTCGAAACGAGAGGGTTTTGATATCCAATACGAAAGTTAGCCAAACATTTTTTCCTCATCAGAAACATTTTCTAATTTTCGATACTAAGGACATTAATCAATCAAAACGGTACCAATTTTGGGCGCTATGAGGGTGCTAATCCTTCCTCGTATGTGAATCGACTCGAGCCCGCTTTTCTTAAAAATGTGAGACCAAAATGTTTTATAAGTGGCCCAATCACACTTCAAAAAGATTGGTGGCGACTCGCTTTTCCTTTTAAAGTCGGCCCGCTTTTCCAACAAAAAAATGGTTTCGACGACTTGGCGACTCCATCGGGGATCATAAGAGAGTCAAGTCAGTAAAATTGGTTGATTAATGTCCTTTTATCAAAATTTTTCGCTTGTCGATTGCATGAGTCGTGTCGCGTCATATGTCTCGCTGGTTTGTGAGACATGGAATATTTTTGGCATTCATATTGCATGACCGCTGTGGTCACACCCTTAAGTGGGAGCGAGAACTATGCCTTCGTGAGGTTTTCACCTCCGCATGGGCTAGGGGACCGCTCCTAATACATCCGTATTTATGGTTCCGTGAGGTTTTCACCTCAGATGGCCATAGGGAAATGTATTCCCCGAACCGAACTCGATCTATATGAGCCTATAATGGGTGAGGATTGAGGAATCACCGTTCAGTAACCTTTTCTTTCTCTAGAATCAACCACATATAGTGAACCTTAGGAGCCCACCCTAGGTAGAGCCATGCTAAACCTTAGTAGCTACTAGATGTAATGGTTAGACATTTTGTTTACTTGCTTTGGTTACTTTTATGTGATATTGACTCGCTTTTATTTTGGTCATATTTGCATGTCATTTCATACTTAAAAGGCGCCGATTCTGTTTTAATTACTAAGTTAGAATACTTGTTATGGGGACGGATTCCTTGATAAAGTAGAGGATAATGCTACCGCGTGATATGGTCGAGAAGACACGACTTGAGAAGGGGATAGCCTAACCAAGGCTACACATCGAATTATTGGACTTCACTCGTATTAGCGTGACACAAAATGAGCTACAAGAACTAAGAGATATATGGGCTGGTTGGGATGAAGCAACTAGGCAACCGTTTCTACACTAATTATGGTGATCTACCTTACTTACTCGACATCGAGTAGACAAGCACTTGTTTCGCCATGACTCAATATTGGAATCCCGCTTATAGTGCTTTTACGCTTGGGGAAGTAGACTTGGTACCTACCGTGGAGGAATATACGACTTTGCTTGCATCAAAGGGCTCAGTCGACAAAATTTACTTGTGGTCGCTAATGCACCTTCTTTTGTAAAGAAGTCGATGAGCATCACCGGGATGAGCGAACAATGGGTCATGGCACGAAGTTCAAATAGAAGGGTGAAGGAAATGCATCCCTGGGTAAGCTTGAGGACTGATGACGGCACACCCGGATATGAAGAGGAAAGTCGACATTTTGCCTTAAGTATCTATGGTTTGGTGATTTTTCCCAAGGCTTTGAGGCATGTAGACGAGGCGCTTATTGATTTGTTCGACCGCCTTGACAAAGGGTTACGCCGGTACAAAGCAATTCTCACCAAACATTTAGATCTTTGAGCTCGTGTCAAGAGCGGTGAGGAAGATTCATGGGATGCGCATAACCGCTTCGGGTGGTTCCATAGCCATTTCGGAAGGTAGATAGAAATCATTGTCCTGTCTTTTTACTTAATTATTCCCCATTAAAGGAGTTGGCCACCGCGCTTAGGAGGGATGACATATCGAAGAGAATCGGATCGCGCTTCTTCGTAATCTTCGTGAAAAGATGTGGAATAGAAAGCTCCTTGGTTTGCTCCCGACGAAATCCTCTCACGGTGTGGGAGTTATGATTGGGTTCCTCTATTAGGGATCTGGGAGTCTGTTGGGTATGCCCTTTGCTCGTGCTAAGGCAATACCAATCGAGACGATTCATACCGTAACGCATGGGTTAGCTCAATTCAATTCTCGATAGTGGGAATAATTATAAGAGAAGAGTTCGAGAAGTTTCGATGCGTGGAAGCGTGTTCACGAATGAAAAGAGTTGCTATAAATCCAATGGTGACCTTGAATATAGCACATGGCGGGGCGGAGAGTGAACGACAATATCCCCATGCCGACACAGGATGCCGCTCGTTCGATAGAAGAATACCTGCAAGTAGTCCCTTCTGAGTTGGAGATCATAAAGCAAGACTTTGAAAGTAAAAATTCAGAGTTAGGGAAAAAGATAGAACAACTGGAAGGGGAGAAAATGGATCTGATGTTAGATATTGATATCCAGAAATCAGAGGCTGAGAAGCTGAGGAAAGGAAAACGGAAGGCCGAAGAAGATTTGGATAGCTTGAAAACTGACTACAAGAAGTTGCATCTATCGATGAGACCGCTGGGCTGGGTAAAACCTCGGAACAATGGCGTCAAGAACTTCAGAAGAGAAGACCAAAGTCGACCAGTGGAAGAAGAGATTTCATGGGGTTCAAGCACAAAAGGATGCCTCAAAAGACGACGGGGGAAAGCCAGAGCGAAAATAAGATGCTAAGGGCTCGAGTAGCGTAATTAGAGAAGGCATTGAGTCAAAGTCACAACTCTACGGTAAAGTTGGAATCAAGCTCGAGCGATTGAAGAATTGAAAGGAAAGGTGGTGCAACTCAAACAATCTTTGCAAAACAGTGAGCTCCGGATCCAACTGTTAGAGGCGATAACCAAATGAGGAAAGAACAACTTCAACAATCTCGAATCAGTCGAGAAAGAGACTACCTTATGGGCTAAGTCGTGGTTCAGATATTTAGAAGTGGCCGATCATCTACGAACCCTAGGAGTCCAGCCGACGATCGTTAAGTATATTTTATGAGTCAAAGTCGATCGTGGTCGAGAGCTAGCCTCTTCTTGAGAAAGTCAAAACTTTGGGCATAAGGGCTAGGTCGATATATGACTATTTTATGTAAAGGATTTTGTCTTTTTCAATGAGTATTTTAAAAGAAATTGAATCGAATCGACTCTTTTATTTTTGCATTCATTCATTTGCATTACATTTCATGCATTGGCACCGCATCACTACATTTGCATTAAATATTATAAGACAACCCTATTAACTAAAGGTCATACTATAGTTATCCCGAACACCGCTATCACACTCGAAAAAAGACGAGGCAATGGATCAAAGGATAGAAAAGTTAGAACGGATGCAAAAGGAGATGCAAGACCAACCTGCAGCTCGGATGCAAGAACAGATTAGCCAAGATCCAAAGCAGGATATGAGGGAGCAAATGTTGGAATCCCAAAGAAGCATGATGAGCCAACTAACACGCTTGTTGACTGGGGCCCGGAAATGGAAAAAGGCCTATGGTTGATAATGGAGAGGATAATGAAGATTTTGTTTGCCTCGGCCTGGCCCCGACCAGTTCCCAAGTGCAACCACCAAGAGTGTCATCAATATCAAGCCTCAAGACCAACCGGCTCGACAGATCGTAAATTTCCCGGGATCGAGCTCTAACCCCGAGGTCAATCTGTAAAACCAATGGTCCGGACTTGATGAGGGCTGTAAGGGGAGAGTAAAAGCAGTAACTCCCAAAGGAGTTCGAGGATCGATGCAAGTGGTCGGAAGAGAAGTTTGAGCATTGGAAAATGCCGATCACCAATCTTGAAGTGGATGCTAAGAAGTCGAGTCCGGTCCCGATTTAGTACTTCCTCCAAAGTTCAAGATGCCGAGTTCGAAAAGTACAACGGACTAGGCGCCACGAGGCCCATATTACGATGTTCGCCGGAAGATGACAGGATATGTCAACAATGACCGCTTGTTGATTCATTGCTTTCGTGATAGTCCGATTGGGGCAAAGAAAGTGGTACAACCGGTTGAATTGTACCCAAATCAAATCGTGGAGAGATTTGGCGCAGAGCTTTCATCAAGCATTACGGCCATGTGACCGATATAGCACGAGCAGGATCACATTGCAAAACATGGAGAAAAGCCAAGTGAAAGCTTCAGAAAGTACGCCCAAAGATGGAGGGAGATCGCCACGCAGGTCCAGCCACCATTGCTAGAAAAGGAAATGACCATGCTCTTCATCAATACCCTGAAGGCACCATTCATTAACCACATGTTGGGAAGCACGACTAAGAGTTTCATGACATGGTGATGTCAAAGGAAATGATAGAGAACGAATCAGTGTGGAAAGATAGAGGTGGTGAGAGCACAAGAAGAGCCGCACCAAAGAAAAGGGAAGTCAAGTGGGAATATAAGCTCAAGTTATCCTAAACCCACATTATCACCCAACCGAAAGTCAGAGTCATGGGCAAGAGAGTTCGACCAAGACAAGAGCCCAACACGAGACAAAGTGGTGAGAGATTCCAATTCACTCCTATACGGTGACGATAAGGAGTTATATAAGACTTTATTCGATGCGCATGTCGTGTCCCCATTTTACTTGAAGCCATTTGCAACCTCCGTATCCTAAGTGGTATGACACAAACGCACAATGTGAGTACCATGCGGATGTAGTAGGTCACTCGACAGAGAATCAGACTTCATTCAAAAGACTAGTCGAGCGACTTATCAAGGCGGGGTCGAGACTTCAAAGACCCACTGGTGGAGGAAACTACCCTACCATGCCGATAATGGGTAAACGCGATAATTGAAAATAAGGGAGGAGGTTCAAACAGAGATTGCCGAGGTCGAACCCCGCTGAGAATGGTTTGGAAAGAAATGCGAAGGTTGGACTAATTTCGCAAGAAAATGTGAGCAGTCTTCGATACAAGGAACTACCGTGAGTTCCATGACAAGGAAGGTCATGAAATCCAAAGAATGTAATCGAATTTGAGCCCTAGTACAAGGGCTAATGGATAATAAAGAGTCGGAGTTTTTTGACTTGGTGGAAAGAGAGGATGTTTGTTCCACGAGAGGAGGGTCGCAGAAGGATCCTTAAAGTCAATCGCCCACGTGTGATTATCACGCCGCCGTGGGTCGACGAGGCCAAAGTGAAGGTGGCACCGAGGGTCATAATCAAGAAACCTATAATTTCGCTTCCTAAGAATGTGATCAAGATCGTAATTCGTAAACCCGTGACTTTTTCTTATAAAGATGACAAGAGGGTACCTTGGAATTACGATTGTACTATGACAATTTTGGGAAAGAGAATTGCCAAAGATACCCGACCCAGTCGAGTCCTCTATGACGAGAAGGGAGACGAGAAGATGTGACCACCGGTTAATAAACCAAGAATGTAAGATGAGGCTGGGAGTTCTTGAAGTTCCGAAGCACGTTGAGTACAGATGTGGTGGAACAAGCTATACACAACAGTGCCACGCACATCGGTGTTGACCTTACTACTAAACTTAGAAGGACACCGTAGTGCGTTAATGAAAGCATTGAACCAGATTTATTTTGCTGATGACATTTGGTAAATAAGCTGGACCGTCTTGTAAATAACATGAGCGCAGATAATTTCATCTCGCTCAATGATGATGAAATACCGCCAAGGGGGGATCTACCAAGGCATTGCACATCACTACCCGATGCAAAGGGTATACACCGCCAGGGTACTAATTGACAATGGCTCGTATCGAATGTTTTGCCCTCGCTTTACACCGGACAAAGTTGCCAGAGAGACTCTCACATGAAAACGTGCCAAAATATAGTGAGAGCATTCGATGGCACCGAGAGAGGTAATGGGAGGATTGAGATACCCTCCTAATTGGGCCAAATACGCACGAGGTAGATTTCCTTGTGATGAGCATCAAGCCCTCTTATAATTGCTTATCGGGAGGCCGTGGATCCACTCAATGAGCCGCATCATCGTCATTACACGAAGTCAAATTAGTAATGAGGGCCGATTAATAACTATAAATGCAGAGGATATCATCGCGTCATTACTAGTGATGCATCGTACATAGAAAACGATCGCGAGGCCATAGAGTGCTCCTTCAGTCGTTAGAATTTGTAAATGCGACTTTTATAAGTGAAAGAAGCAGATCCCTGCCTAAACTCTCTCAAGCAACGAGGATGGGCCTACAATTGACAATAGGAAAAGGAGCAATGCCGGGAGGGACTTGGAAAATATCTCCGTGGACCCGGTCAGTGCTGTGGTTGGTTGAAAAGGGATCGCTTTGGTCTAGGTATAGACCGGATACCGCATGAGAAAGAAGGAGCTAGAGAGGAAGCGTGAAAGACGAAGGCACGATTGAATGGTTTGAGATTGAGTGGGGTTCAATGACCTTTCCCACATATCTAATTCATTCGTGTCGGGAGGGATTATTCATTCAGATGTGAGGTCATGAATGAGGAAACAACAAGACATGATGCGAAGTTTGAACATCAACGCCGTGGTCTCAAGAAAGTTCGAGGAGAAGAAACTTGGGTATTCGCCTTACAAGCCTAGAAGTGTTCTCGACAACTGGATCAAGGAAGAAATTCGTAGTTTTTAGGAATAAAAGCAGTAATGTTCAAAACACACTTATTGTTTCAAGCCTAGAAACAATAAGAATTTTTTGTGAAATAGGCATGTTCACGCATCATTATTTTCAATAAGAAGTGCATTTTCTTTCCATTTCGTGCAATAATTCTTCTATTTTTGTTCTACCCCATTCATAATCATAACGCATAAATAAGTCGTCCTTAAATCCATTTTCATTGAATATTCTTTTATACCTACCATAGGTCCTCAGATATCAACGCCATGAGTGACGCTATGAACTCGTAATTTCCTTATGAGCAAGACACGTGCCTGAGAGGATCTCGGGACTTTACTGGATGTCGAAGATTATGATTTATCCTGATTTGTTAAGGATGGTAGAGCGAGAGAAGCCGATTCTACCTCATGAAGAGATAATTGAAAATGTGCTTCAGAGGATGGGAAAGAAGTAAAAATCAGACCAGATAACCCATGAAACAAGGCAGACCTCATTAGACTTTTGCTAGAGTTCAAAGATGTCTTCGCGTGGTCATATCAAGACATGCCAGGTTGAGGCCGATATTGCAGACATCGATCCCCATAAAAAGAGAATGCAAGCCACCCAATGAAGCTTTGAAGAATGAGACCCGATGTCACAAGAAAGATAAGGGAAGAAGTCAAGAAGCAATTTGATGTCGGGTTCTACGAGTAGTAAATTACTCGAATGGGTAGCCAACGTGGTTCCTGTCCCCAAAAAGGATGGAAAAGCCCGGATGTGTGTCGATTACAGGGACCTAAATAAGGCCAGCCCGAAAGACAACTTCCCGCTACCTCACATTGACACTTTGGTGGATAACACGGCGGGATTTTCATTTTTCTCCTTCATGGACGGTTTCTCGGGATACAATCAAATAAAGATGCATCCGAAGACATGGTGAAGACTACCTTTATAACCTTATGGGGGACTTTTTGTTACCAAGTGATGCCATTTGGGTTAAAGAATGCGGGAGCCACATACCAAAGGGCTATGGTAACCTTGTTCCACAACATGATGCATAAGGAGATCGAGGTCTCACGTCGACGACATGATCGCAAAGTCTCGAACGGAAGGGAGCATGTGCAAGTATTGAGGAAGCGTTCTCGAGATTGAGGAAATTTCATTCAAGCTCAATCCACCAAATGTACCTTCTGGCTCGATCGTGGAAGCTATTGGGTTTCGTGGCGAGGCAAAAGGAATCAAGTAGATCCGGATAAAGTCAAGGCCAGACAAAATTGCCTCCGCCAAGACTCGGAAGGAAGTCCGAGGTTTTCTAGGAGATTGAATTACATCGCTTGGTTTATTTCACAATTGACCGAGAAATGTGATCTAATATTTCGCCTTCTTAAGAAGCACAATCCAGCATTTGGGATGATGAATGCCGAGGCGCTTGACAAGATTAAACAATATTTGTCCAATACCCTAGTGTTAATGCCTCCCATCCGATAGACCCTTGATTTTATATCCGATGTTGTTCGATAACTCAATGGGATGTGTGCTAGGCCAACACGATGAGACAGGGAGGAAAAAAAGGGCGATATATTACCTCAGTAAGAAATTCACCGAGTGTGAAATGAGATACTCGCCAATTGAGAAATTGTGTTGTGCATTGGTCTGGACAACTCGGAGGTTGAGGCAGTACATGTTATACCACACGACTTGGTTAATCTCGAAATTGGACCCTCTGAAGTACATGATGGAGTCGATGGCCCTGAATGGAAGAATGGCCCGATGGCAAATTTTGCTCTCCGAGTTTGACATTGTCTATGTGAACCAGAAGGCGGTGAAGGGAGTGCAATAGCGATTTCTTAGCGGTAGGCGCTAGATGATTATGAGCCCTTAATTTCGATTTTCCGATGAAGATCGATGTTTGTAGCTACAATTGAAGAAGATACCTCGGAAGATCGTCCCCGAAGATGAACTTTGACTTGAGCATCAAATGTGTTGGTAATGGAATTGGGCGCGCCTGGTATCCCCAAATGGAGAACACTATCCATTCACTTGCAAGTTGGACTTGATTGCACAAACAACATGGCGTATCTGAAGCGTGTATCATGGGGATCCGAGCAACCATAGACCACAAAGTTAAGGTCTTTGGAGGTATACGGAGATTCGCTCTTGTCATATATCACCAAAGGAGAATGGGAAACAAGAGATCCCAAACCGATCACTATCGAAAGTTAGTTTTGGAACTAATTGAGGAGTTTGATGATATCACATTCTTCTACCTCCCATGGATGAAAACCAGATGGTCGATGCTTTGGCCACTCTAGCTTCTATGATCAAAGTGAATGAGCGGGAGGGTATGAAGCCTATCCAAATGAGTATTTTTGAGACTCGACTCATTGTTTCAATATTGACGAAGAGGAAGAGAGAGATGATCATCCTGGTACTATGATATTCTCGCAATATGTGAAAAGCGCGAATATCCCGATCAAGCTTAATCGAAAATGATAAGAAGACATTGAGAAGACTTGCCGGTGACTATGTCCTAGATGGAGAGATCCCAGATAAAAAGAGGAGGATCAAGTGTTGCTCAGATGTGTGGATGCTGTTGAAGCTAGGAAAATCCTAGAAGAAGTTCATGATGGGGTCTGTGGAACACATGCCAATGGGTTTACGATGGCCAGGCAAATCATGAGATTCGGGTATTACTGGTCCACGATGGAAGGAGACTGCATTCGTTATGCCAAGAAGTGCCATAAGTGCCAGGTTTATGGAAACAGGATCCATATGCCTCCTTCACCTCTTCATGTTATGACTTCTCCATGGCCTTTCTCAATGTGGGGCATGGATGTCATTGGGCCGATCTCACCGAAAGCTTCTAATGGACATCGTTTCATCTTCGTGGTCATTGATTACTTCACCAAATGGGTAGAAGCAGCTTCATATGCCAATATCACGAAGACGGCAGTTAGCAAGTTTTTGAAGAAGGAGATCATATGTCGCTACGGTATGCCAGAAAGGATCGTAATCGACAATGCACTCAACTTGAACAATAAAGCGATAGCGGAAGTCGATCGGCTTAACATTAAGCACCATAACTCGTCGCCATATCGCCCAAGATGAATGGAGCAATTGAGGCGCTAATAAAAATATCAAGAAAATTATGGGAAGATGGTTGAGACCTACAAGGATCGGCATGAAAAGTTACCGCTTGCCTCTACGCCTATCGAACATCGGTTAGAACTTCTACCGGGCAACTCCTTTCTCGTTGGTTTATGGATGGAAGCAGCTTTGCCTATTGAAGTTGAGATCCCTTCACTCCGAGTTTTGTCAGAGCTGAAGTTGGACGAAGCGAGAATGGGTTCAATCTCGATATGATCAATGAATCTAATTGAGGAAAAGAGGCTAAGAGCTATTCGCCATGGTCAATTGTACCGAAGCGGATGATGCGAGCTTACAATAAGAAAGTCCGCCCAGTAGTATTCCATGAGGAGACTTAATGTTGAAAGCAATTCTCCCTACGCAAAAGGACTTGAGGAAAGTGGATGCCTAATTGGGAAGGACCCTACGTTGTAAAGAAGGCATTTTCTAGAGGAGCTTTGATACTAGCCGAGATGGACGGCAAAAGTCCATCAAATCCAATTAACGCAGACTACCAAGAAGTACTTTGCTTGAAGGTGGACCAAGATGAAAACCACAAAGGGCATCTTGCGATCAAAAAAAAAAAAAAAAACAAAAACTGAGAGGCCAAAGCGAAAACCCGCAGGGCGCTTTGAGACCAAAGGGCTCTGAGTTGAAAACCCAAAAAGGGCTCAAAGTATGATCAACTCGTGAGGGGGCATACAGTAGTTTCGCTATACTTGAATTAACAATGAGGAGATATGTTACGTCTTGGGACATCTACAAGGTACTATGGATCTTCTAGACACATGTTGAACTCAGAGGGGTCTTCAAGAAGTACATACAGAAAAGCTCAGACTGTGATATCTAGGGCATCAATACCATTCTTACTCATATTGTACCTTAATAGAATTTGTTTTCCTTGTTCAACCTATTTTTCACGGATTTTTATCCAGAATAAATTTCGTTTTATTCATTTCTATAGTCTTGTTTCAAGCATTTTTCTTTGAAATGATGATTACTGAACTAACAATACTTTCACAAAAGAAGTTTTATGCACTACTCTGAAAGTTTCTAAAAATACAAGAATCCGAAACAGGATAATTGTTTAGAACTAACCAGGCTTTAAAAGGGCTCAGAGACTTGAGATAAGGATTTAAGCGATTTACATCTTCGTAATTAGTTGTTAGAAGTATCAGCGAGAGAAGACATACGCCGTGGGTTACCTTAATAAACGACAAGCAATACTTGACCCAAATGTTAAAAATGGATCATTCTCATAACATTTTGCATCCATTCATAACATTCATGATACATATAATTAGGAACATCTTTCATGACATCTTAATCATTTGACATATGCATAGATCCCATGAAATCACTTACATGTAGGTTCTTCGGAGGACAATGTAGCAAGGTTAATGGAGTTATTGAAGCAACAGATCTTATCTCTCGAAAGAGAGTAGAGCGGATCAAAAGTAGATCCTATCTCCACCGAAAGGCGAGTGGAGCGGATTGAAGACAATAGATCTTATCTCTCTTGAAAGGTGAGTAGAGCAGATCGAAGATTCCACTTTATCTTCACCGAAAGGAGGAGGAAGAAAGCTAAAGATAGTAGATCCTATCTCCACCGGCGAGTGGAGCGGATTGAAGACCATAGATCTTATCTCTCTTGGCGGGAGTAGAGCGGATCGAAGATTCGACTTTATCTTCACCGAAAGCGAGAGTGAAGAAGCTAAAGATAGTAGTCCTATCTCCACCGAAGCAGGAGGAGCGGATTGAAGACCATAGATCTTATCTCTACCGAAAGCAGAGTAGAGCAGATCGAAGATTCCGACCTTATCTTCACCCTTGGCGAGGGAAGCAGCTAAAGATAGTAGATCCTATCTCCACCGAAAGCAGAGTGGAGCGGATTGAAGACCATAGATCTTATATCTACCGAAAGAGAGTAGAGCAGATCGAAGATTCCACCTTATCTTCACCGAAAGCAGGAGTGAAGAAAGCTAAAGATAGTAGTCCTATCTCCACCTGGCAGAGTGGAGCGGATTGAAGACCATAGATCTTATCTCTACTTGGCGGTGAGTAGAGCAGATCGAAGATTCCACTTTATCTTCACCGAAAGGGAGTGAAGAAAGCTAAAGATAGTAGATCCTATCTCCACCGAAAGGGAGTGAAGCGGATTGAAGACCATAGATCTTATCTCTACCGAAAGGGAGTAGAGCAGATCGAAGATTCCACCTTATCTTCACCGAGCGGGGGAGGAAGAAAGCTAAAGATAGTAGATCCTATCTCCACCGAAAGGTGAGTGGAGCGGATTGAAGACCATAGATCTTATCTCTGGCGAAAGGTGAGTAGAGCAGATCGAAGATTCGACCTTATCTTCACCGAAAGAGGAGGAAGCAAAGCTAAAGATAGTAGATCCTATCTCCAATGAGCAGAGAGTGAGCGGATTGAAGACCATAGATCTTATCTCATCGAAAGGCGAGTAGAGCAGATCGAAGATTCCACCCTTATCTTCACTGAGCAGGAGTGAAGCAGGCTAAAGATAGTAGATACTATCTCCACTGAGCAGGAGTGGAGCGGATTGAAGACCATAGATCTTATCTCTACTGGAAAGGAGTAGAAGCGGATCGAAGAGGCCTTATCTCCACCGAAGCAGAGGGAGCAAAGCTAAAGATAATAGATATTATCTCTACCGAAAGGAGAGGAGCGGATTGAAGATAATGATCTTATCTCTACCGAAAGGCGAGTAGATCGATCAAAGATTGAAGCCTTATCTCCACTGAGCAGGAGTGGAGCAGGCTAAAAATAGCAGATCGAAACAAAACTTCCACATCTCTGGAATGCAGGGGTGGAATAAAGCTACCTGGAAAAAGGAAGCATCAAGAAGTCAAGATCGAACAAGCCAGGGCAAAATTGGTCCTTTTAAAGTCTTTGCTCTATTCTCGTTGCACGACAATGAGCAAAGAGGGGCAGCTGTAAGGCCCAATTTTTAAAAGAAATTCGGAGCCCAATAACAACAAAAAAAAAGAGGCCCAAAACACAAAGTGGCCCAAACCCAAGGGTTTGCAAAACAGGAAACCCTAGGTCGCAGGAAGCCTAGCGCCAGACGTCTGCTAGCACGCCCCACGCCAAGACGGCTCTTCTCCGCTTTGTCTTGCGACCACACATTATCCTGCAAAAGAAAAGGAGAAGCAACCACCAAACGGAGGGAGGGAGGAGTTTTAGTTTTCGATTTTTTCTAGAAGGCTATAAAAGCCGAATAGAGAATCTGTAAAAGGGTATCTAGGGTTTTTGGGGAGAGAAAAAAAAGAAAAACAAACTTTTGTAAACAGAACAGTTCGGAGAAATCCAAAAAAATAAGCAAAGGTTTCCGTTTTTTCTTTTTTTTTCCTTTTCTGTTTTATTTTTTTATTTTGTTTTATTTATTTTTTTTCCTTTTTCTTTTCGGAGTCTGTTATTTAAAAAAAACATACAAAAGGTTTTAAAAAAAAAACCTTACCTTTTCCAGATTCCGGCCACCGTGAACGGTGGCCGGCGACGGCCATGATCGGATGGCGATCGGTCTTAGGAGTTCAAGTTGATGAGAGAGAGAGAGTTTAAGAATGTTTTTGTTTTTTTTCCTGAGGAAGAAGGAAAATGAGTTTTCAAAAATTTTGTTTTATAGGAAAACTAAACTGCTGTTTTAGGCACCATAGGCGGGGCCAAACGACGTCGTTTGGGCCTCGACCACTTAACCCGACCCCCCAGGTGGTAGGATCCGTGTTTTTCTCTGGAGGGGCTAATTGCTGCTTAGCCCTCCGCTTTTATCGGTTTTAAAATTAGGTTTTATTGTTTATGATTTGACCCCAAAATTTCTTTTGAAGTTCAATTGAGTCCTATTTGAGTGTTGCGTTTTGCTCAGTGGGGTTTATTGCTCTTTCAACCCCTCTGAGTTACGCACGCTTTATAATTTACTCCTTTATCATTATTTTATTTAAAATTCGCCCCAAATTTTCATTTTTAGTCTAATTTAGTCCTTTTTTCTTATTTTCTTTTGTTTATTATTTTATTACTGTCATTTTTTTATCATTTTTTTAGTGTTACTATTTATATATATTATGTTTGATATTTTTATTATTACTGCTTTTGTTAATCATGTTATTATCTTTCTTATTATTCATTATTTATTATTATTATTTATTATTATTATTATTATTATATACATATTATTAGGTCTATGATTATATTTATTATTAGTATTACATTTGTTATTATCAAGACCCTATTTTGCATATATTACCATTGTTACTATTAAAATCGCTTTTTTTATCCTATTATATATGTAGTACATCTATTGTTATGTTCCGTATAATTATTATTTCATTTCCTTTACTACTATTATTGATGTTTTTTACTAATGCTATTATTAATATAATGTTATTTTTATTACTATTATTTCATTATTATTATCATTATTTTAATATCATTACTACTATAGTTTTTAATTATTTTCCTATTATTATTATATTCCTAGGTATTATTATTTTTTCCTTGTTATTACTGTGGTCACATTTCAAGATTTTTGTTTTTTAAAGAAAATGCATAAAATGGGCTTTTACGAAGGTAATATTTCAGATTTAAGTCCGAGAAATCGTGCTCAATCGTCTTTGGTTTCGATTTTTCGTTCGCTCTAGATCACTAAATATCCTTTAAAAATATTAATCATGTTTCATAAAGGTAATTTTTGTGTATGGAAGTTCGGAAATCATGCCCAATCGTCTTCGGGTTTCGATTTTTCGCTCGTCTAGATCGCTAAATAACCTTTAAAGATTTTTATCGTGTTATTAAAATAAGGCAATGTTTCGTGTTTAGAAATTCAAGAAATTCGTGCCCAATCGTGCTGGGTTTCGATTTTCTGTTCATCTAAACAACTAGATATCCTTCAAAGATTTTTTCCTTATCGTATTTCTTAAATAAGGTAATATTTCATTATCTAAATCCAAGGAATCGTACCCAATCGTCTCGGGTTTCGGTTTTAGTGTAGCCAAATAGTGAAATACCCTTTTAAATTGCACTACATGTATTTCGAAATCATAAAATGATCTTGGTATCGAGAGTTTGAAGCATCGTGTCCTATCGTCTTTGGACGTGATATTTCATTTTTCAAACGAGAGGGTTTTGATATCCAATACGAAGTTAGCCAAACATTTTTCCCCATCAGTAAAACATTTTCTAATTTTCGATACTAAGGACATTAATCAATCAAAACGGTACCAATTTTGGGCGTATGAGGTGCTAATCCTTCCTCGTATGTGAATCAACTCCGAGCCCATTTTCTTAAAATCCGAGACCAAAATGTTTTATAAGTGGCCCAATCACACTTCAAAAAGATTGGTGGCGACTCGTTTTTCCTTTTAAAGTCGGCCCGTTTTCCAACAAAAAAAATGGTTTCGACAACCATATTTGGAATCTAAGGGTCTCGCCAACAATTTATACAATTCCTATCACCTACTAACCAAATTCAAATTTCTCGAACAAGAGGCCATACCTTTGTGAGGGATCTCCATAAAAAGAAACATCGCCTATTCTTTAGAGACTCAGTTAATTTGTTTTGAACCCCGTACTCGATTTGAGGACCTTAACCCAAAGGGCATTGAAATTGGTCATAATATTGAAACCAATCTTTATCATGAAAGAAATATTTTGGTCTTTTAAAAGTTTCAGCCTAAGGCCACCATGTGCTTTGGATTGGCACACTAAATCCCAACTCACTAAAGCCATCTTCTTCACCTCGTTATGTGAAACCCAGATGAACTGTTTGACTATCTATTCAATCTCTTCACACAAACTTTTTGGTATCATCATTGATTGTATGAAGTAATTTGGAATCGCAAGTAAAACTGACTAAGCCAAAGCCCCTTACCAACTAGAGAGAGTTGTTTTACGTCCCAACCAGAAAGTTTGCTTCAAACTTTAACACAACAAAACATAGAGTATTATTAGTGACCTTTTGCATGGAGAATAAGCCCAAGTAAAAGCCTAAATTGCTCACTTTTTGGAAACCAAAAAATTTACTTATGCAATCCTTTGCGGCTTTGTCTACCCCCTTCGGGAAAAAAATGTTTGTTTTCTGAATATTGATTTTGTAACCCAAAACCTTATAAAAATTATTGAGGACACCTTTAATAACTCTAGCTTAATGTTCTTCCGCTTGCCCAAAGAGAATCAAATAATCTAAAAAAAAGAGATGACACAAAGGTGGGCTAGTACGAGCCAATCGAATGGGGGACCAACTGTCTGCATCTCTGGCTGAGTAGTGCTATGACCTGGCCATTCCATCATAATATGAACAGATACAGGGACAACGGACATCTTTGATAAACTTCTCTAACCGGACAGAACTTCGGGTTAGAACCCCATTCCATAAAACCTGCATAGTAGAGGTCGAAATAGTTAACATAATAACATTAAGGAGAAAGAAGGCGTGCAATTTAGAGAGATGCTTCTATGAAATCCCATTGGGTTCTATCATATGCCTTCTTTAAATCAATTTTAATAGCCATCCATCTCCTGTTTTTGTACTTGCTTCTTATGGAATTAATAACCTCCTATGCAATAATAACGTTACTCGTGATGTTTCTTCCAATTACAAATTTAGCCTGTTCTGGGCCAACAATTCGCGGAAATACAACTTTAAATTGGTTAGTAATGATCTTTATGACTAACTTGTAAAGGCCAAAGCAAAGGCTGATTAGGCAAAAATGAAAGAAGCATTCCGGGTTCTATTATTTAGGGTTAAGCATAATGAGCGTATTTTGATTAGGATCAATGTTGTCCCCAGAGAAAACTTTTCTAACCCAATTACAAACGGATACTCCAACATGATCCCACTGACTTTGATAAAACAAAGTGTGATACTCGTCACTACCTAGAGCCTTTAGAAGAGCCATATCAAAAAGGGCAGACTTAATTTCCTCATCGGATAACGATTTGTTCAGGAAAGAAATGTCTAAATCATTAAGGTGTAGGAATGCACTAAATGGTAAAACATGCATCGGCCTCGGGTTTTCCCCATATAATTTTGCATAAAAATTGATCGCCTCTGTCTTCAACTTTTCCTCATCCAGAATCCATTCCCTTAAATCATTTTTTAAGGCAACAATTCTGTTCTAATTTCTTCTTTGCAATTTGCACATATGAAAAAAAATTTAATGTTGCAATCTCCTAAAAGCAACTAATCACATTTTACTTTGTAATGCCATAAAAGCTCCTCATGATGTAAGATATTATCCAACTCTTCTCTGACTTCCATTTCGAACTGGTGTAGATAGGCCGAATTAATACTATCGAGCGCAAACTGAATGTTATTAAGCTTGCGAACTAGGTTATTCTTGCGAGAAGTAATATAACCATACACATCTTTATTTCAGTCTCTTTGTTTGTAAAATTAGAGTGTGTCATCAACATGCTATCAGAGATACTCCAATTCTCTTTAACAAAGTTTGAAAAGCCCAAGTGTTTAACCCATCCGTTAGAAATCTAAAAGGACACCCCTTACCAGAATAAAAATCAGGTCGTAGGTCAAAACAAAGAGGCCAGTGATCTGATTTAAGTTTAGGCAAGTGAGTTACCGTGGCATAAGGAAATGTTGGATTCCATGTAACATTGAAAATGGTCCTATCCAACCTCTCAAACACTCTACCTCTTTTCCAAGTAAATTGCAATCCCTGAAAACCCAAATCAAGTGGCTCAAATGAGTCTATGGACTCTCCAAAAAGAGGGCACATTCTCTCTACAATTTTTCCTCCTTTTCATTGGAAGAAAGAATTGCGTTAAAGTCACCAATTGCTAGCCACAAGGTCCCATATCTTAAAATAATATTTTTTAGAACATCCTAGAGATGTCTTCGTTTTCGACTATCAGGTCTTCCATAGACGAAAGTAACCAAAAAAGGCATTTTGAAAAAATTACATGAAATCTTTACGAGAATGAATTGGGGATGGCTTTTTAGAATCTCAATATCAAGCGAGCCTCTCTACTCAATCCAAATGCCACTTGAAAATCTAGTTGCCTCGACGAGAAAATTGAAACTCGAGCTTAGTGATGATCGAATCTGTTTTGTCACCACTGACTCTTGATTGTAAAAGGCCAATTAAGTCAGGCCTATATTCACTGTTATACTCACGAAAAATGCGAGGGAATCTAGAGCTAGCACACTCTTGACAATTCCAAAAAAAAATGGTAAAGCTCATAAATATTTAAAAAAAAAAAGGGAAAGAAACAAATCCCTAGGAAGACCCCTTAAGCCTAACATTGGTCAGACTTATATGATTCAGTTACAGCTTAGGAGCTAATAATCGTAGCTAAGGCAAACATGGAATTTGGAAGAGCAACATTAGAGCTTCCCGCTACTCTAAAACGTCCCATTCGGCTACAAATGGTTTTACTTAGGGACTTCCCTCATTGAACATTTTTTCTTTCCCTCTGATTCGCTGCTTTCAGTACTTGAAAAGAAAAATGATGAACCAGCGACTCTTCTACCTTTGAAAAACTTAAAGAATTAGGATCAAAATTTTTCTTAAAAGATACGGCAGAATGTTAATTGGGGTCAAGAGTTTTAGAATTCAATTCTACCATAGTTTTGATTGGGCCTTCATAAACGGGATTAAAATGTAAAAATGACTTACTTAAATTTTTGTCATGGGATTTCGCATCACTCTTACTGGTTTTTAGCCTATTTCATATGTTTCATTCCCTCCGCATTAAGTTCGACCAAAAGAGGTGGTGGGTCAAGTGGGTCCCGAAGATCTGCATCATTACTTGACCCAACAGAACCTCGTGCTCAATTAAAATTCCTTGCTTTTGAAAAGTGGAGTCCATAGCAAGCTTATTATTACCCATTAATAATTGTACCTTCAACCGATTAAGTCCAACACCGCTCGAATGGGCCCATATGATAATCCCTAATATTTTTCCATTAATCGATCTAAAAGTCAAACCTTCCTTTCTTACCATCCATGTTTTTTAAAAAGCTCCCATTTTTGGAAATTAATCTCCTTAATGCCTTGTTATTCATCATTAATACCAATAGTCTCATTTTCCAACGTGATTAAAACGTCAAATCTAGACTTGCCTGATCCCGTATCCGATGATTTTGATTTTTGGTTTCGAATCTCTTTTTGATTTTGGCATAATTTCTGTTCCATAATCATCCATGGGCTAAAGGGTTCGCCCATCTCTACCAGAGCAAATTCCTCAACGATCGGAATAGGGCTTGCTCCTTGCCACCAACGAAGTTCAGATCTAGGAGAATGAAAGGGCAAAAGTCCTTTAGGTGACCATAACAACCACAGGAGAAGCAAACTGCTGGCAGAGATTCAAACTCAACCCTTTGGACCTTTCCATTGACAAGGATTTACGAGACAAACAACTTCTTCAAATAGACAAAAACAACCATCCTCGCAAACCGTCCCCTTATGCCACTGCCAATTTTAATGTCCAATTGGGCCACTTTACCTATCAAGCTACCAATCTCTTCCAAAACTTGTCGCTTGTAGAGGAAGCTCGTCATAACCAAAAAGCAAATCCACACCAAAACCATACTTGAAAACAACTTTGACGGGTTAAAATCAACCGTCCCTGGTTGAACAGTAAGGTAATGACCACAAATAACCCATGGCCCTTGAGTCAACACCATATCATAATCTTTATTTTAGAACGTAACCAGATAATACCTGTTTTCGACATCCATAAAGTGAAATGGTTGAGAGGGTCTTCATGAATTGGAAATTCGATTATGTAATACCCCGTCACTCATGTTTCGTCCCAACACTTCACGACAACGGTGGTCTCCATGTCCTTAACAAGCCAATCCTTGATTCAGTCAGAAAAATTGATGGTTGGAATCCCATTTACAGTGGATCTCAAAATATCTCCCTCAACAAAGACCAAATCCTTTTCGTTGGTGATACCAAAATTTAATGATGGCCCATCCGCTTTCGCCCTCAAGAGCTTATCCTTCCAAGAGACCCCGACCTTGGGGCTCAAATCTACCACCCTGTTCTCAATTGCATCCTCGATTGTCTTTTTGAAACGAACTTTATTTGTGATACGATCTTCATTAGTGTCCCCTCCGCTATCTCCTCAATCACTAGATGAGATCAAATTTTTCGATGACATTTTCGATCAACAAGAACGAACTCTTTCGCTAATAAATATATTTATTACATAGAGAAGTTATTTCTTTAACAGTGGTATAAGAAGCCAATAACAATTCATATTTATTATGAATATTAATAAAGTCTTAAAACTTCACTACTTGAATTTAATTTTCCATTTTTAAAAAAAAAAACAGATTCAATATTTAATTAAAAGTTCTATTAAACATTGAATTAATACATAATACTATTAAAATCAATATAGAAATTTGGAACTAAAATAAAAAAACTATAATATTAAATTGAAATAATACAAAATGGGCATAAGATTATATGACATCATCATCAATTAAAACTTTAAAAAGAAAATTGAAATGTAAGTTGTGACCTAATGATTGAAGGTTTATTTTCTCTAAGAATAGTCTGAATTTGAATCATTATTGTTCAAAAAGAACCATCAATTAGGAGCGAATTAAATAAAAAATTTTAAAATGTGAGTCTTTTGCCCAATGGATGCTTCAATTAAACTGCCGAGTAAGGGTCTGAAATCGCCCTTTTAATCAACTATTTTAGAAATAAAAGTATTTTTATTATTTTGAAATCGAATTTTTAGAAACAAATATTACATCTGTTGAAACCACAACATAAAGGGTACTTTCAAAATAATAATATTAATAATACTTTTATATAAAAAACGACACCTATTGAAGCCGGGTGAAAATTTTCTTTTTTTTTTTTTATATCTTGAAACTGTCGTGTAAAGAGGTACTTTTAATATATATATATATATATTTATAAGAAACAACACGTGTAAAAGCCAGGTGAAGTTGTCTTCTTTTTTTTTTTTTTAAACATCTTGAAGCCACTGTGTAAGGGGACACTTTTAAAATAAATATTTTTATATCAGAAACATCATGTCTTGAAGCTAGGTGAAACTACCACCTAGGCTAATATGGAGATTTCACCTGATTTTGACACTTATTTTACTATCACGAAAATATATTTTTTTATTATGAAACTGTGATAATTTTAGGAAAAAATTTACATAAAAAACTACAATATGTTTCTAAATAATTTTTAAAATTACAAATTTTTTTTTTATAATAAATTGAATTCAATGAGTCTTTTATAATTTTTTTTTAAATTGTAGATCCACTTGAAACTTTTCTACTCATTTACATAATAGAACCTTCAGTGATGATCGAATTCAATAAAAAATAAATTTGTATTCCTAGAAATAGATTAAGTTTATTTTAGGGCTCTAATCTTTGCGCTTAGAATGGGTTTCCGGCGCCTGATTGTGGAAGGGGATTTTCTGACGCTTATCAAAAAGCTTAAGGCAAAGGAAGAAGACAAATAGATCCTTAGAATTATTATTCACCATATTCGTATGTTGGAAAATTACTTTGAGGAAGTATGTTACCTGTTTGATCCCCGCCTGAGTAATGGAGCGGCCAATACTTTGGCGATGGAAGGAAGGAGAAGTAATTACTCTGGTATTTGGGTTGATGGGGTTCCGATTTCAGTCATGGTGTTAGTGGAAAAGGATCGGATGGCTTGGTCACAGAGGCACCAAGGACCGTCGTAGATTGCTTTGATATTGGAGAAGGTTCTTTTGAATCTCCATGGTAGAACTCAAAGCTTTTGGGTTTCTCTTTTCTCATCAGTAGATCGTCTTTTACTAAGGAGGAGGAAGCTGTTTCGGCTGGTATTTTGAGGTTGAATTCTTTTGATTTTGGTATAGGGTGGTTTTGATTTATTTGCATATATGGTTTTGTTTTCTAGTGTGCGGTTTCTTTATTGTTTTTTTGGCCGTTTGGTCTTCTATTGTTTTGTCTTTTCACGTTGTTTCAGCTGTAAACTCTTATCTACCCGCCTTGAGTCATGTGCATAATAAATACCAGTTTTTTTTAACAAAAAAAAAAAATAATTGATAGATAGTGATGAGTAACATTATATTCATAAGAACTGATTTAGTTGAATTCGTCCAGGAAGGAATAATTTTGTTTAATCATCAAGGTAAATTTTCCTTTAATTCGATTTTGTAGTGAAATCAATACTCATTAAATTGATCAGTAATTGATCTAAACAAGATTTTGGATTAACCATTTGATTTGAGCTAATTTTGTTTAATGTTTACATTTGGCCCTTTTATAGTTGATTAATGGTGATTTAAAATAGAGAGACCTTGGACTCTCTAATGACAATAAACCATTGCTCAAATAGAAATGAAAAGTGAATAAAAAAGGTATAATTTCTTCAAGAAAGTATATCTAAATTTCATTGTTTTTGAGATTGAGAAGATGCAAATTTCCATGGAATGCCACATTGAGATTTGGAACATACAATAATTGAGCTAATTAATTGAGAAGGCCCATGTCTTTATTTGGCCTTAAATCTTTATTTTTATAATAACACAATTAATTGCGCCTTTTCTAAACCAATTCAATCTATGAATTTTGATTCCTCGAACAAATTATAATTTAATTCACTCAAAAATAATTTTTTATTATTATTTTAAGACATCGTAATTAAATTTTAAATTTTAAGTTTTAAATTTTGAAATTTTTAACAAAAAGTAATTAAGTACTAATTTTTGAGAATTATAGAGATGCTATAATCTTTCTTATGCATAACCAACGAATTTCTAAGTCTTTACCTAATTAAACTACCTAAGGACGGATCAAATTTTAGTTATATAGGAATTCTGTGTTTGGTTCATTGGTTAAGGATGTTTACATCATGGGTTTGAGTTGATAAAATTGCCTACTAATAGTGAATGTAATAAATGATTTGCTTTTATTTAAGTACATACGGATTCTTAGAATAAAAATTGTTATCCTTTTTTAAATTTACTAAAGTTAAAGAAGATGAAGGGGAATTACTTCCAATTTATTGATTAATTTCATTACAAACAATTATTGTTTTGAAATTATAGATAATTTACTTTAGTACACTCAAACTCACGTCCTTATATATTGGTAACAATACTCATACCGATCGAACTAAGATTCGATCGAATCTTATAAACAATTAGTTAAGAATGATATGAATGTGTTAGAAAGAAACAAAAAAAAAAAAAAAGAAGTGAACTTGATGTATCATACACATTGCCATGCAGAAGCTGTTAGCAAGCACCTATCTTGCCACCCCAATGAAAGAGCCTTCCCTTCATCCCTTTGAAATACTCTAAACCCACCATTAATATTCTCTCCTTCACATGGAAGGGGGCAGTAATTATGGGTCCTAACTTTCAACAAAAGTTTTGCTTGTATCAAACACTTTGAGCTCAGTTTCATCCCTCCAAATCCATACCTTTCCATCATGTTTTTCCATGTTCCTTTATTTTCTTCATCTAAGTTCTCACTGTTAATCATGGCTTTGATCTCTTTTCCCAGATGGTTTCTCTCAATACTTAGCCTCTCAGTGCTCTCTTGTGGGAGGCAATCATCCAGTGAATCAAACATGGCAGCAAAGTAATGCAAAGATTCCATGAATCTGGATAAGAAATTTCTTACTCTTGGATTACCTTCTTGCTCCACTAGGATAACAATGGAAGGTTTAAGTGAATGAACTGATTTTAATGTCTCGGACATTTCCATAAAGTTGCTCAAATGAAAAACTAAATTCACAGCAACTGTTTCATTCTTCTTTTCCCTTTGGTTGATGATCAGCTTGGATGATGATCTCAACAGGCCTCGGAATTCAAAGACCAGGTTGCAAAACCCTTTGGCGAAGCTCACTAATCGAGCCTCAGTTTCTTGCAGTTCTTCTAAGCTTCTGCCATAGCCTGTAAGTCGAAGGGATACCCTTTTGCCACTTTGTGAAAGGGATTGGATGAGAGAAGGCCATTGAAAGCCATAAGAGACGTTAAAATCAATAACATGCAAGGCTCTATTGTTGTTTGTCTCTTGGTCTTTCTCAAAAGCTTCGATGATGGCTTGGTTAGCAGTGAAATGAGCGAATTGGTAATAAGGGGAGACCCTATAAAGACTGGTGAAAGCTAGAAACTGTTGTTCAGTAGTAGGTTCCTTCATGACCATGTCGTAAAAAGGGGATTTTGGGGTTAAAATCCTAGCAAATAAACCATCAGCAAAGTGAGCAACAACTCGCTGCACTGAGTCTCCCATTAATGAGACGGTTGGATAGAGTTGGATGAGATTCTCCAAGGCTGAGTTCATATTGTTCTTATCAACTGAAGTAGCAATGATAAGCAAGGAATGGATTAAGTGAAGACCTTTCCCGTTTCCAGCCAAGCCTTTTGATCTCTTGTGGTCAAGCTTTAACATCTCTTCCCTCACTTGAAGAAGCTTAAATATCTTCCCTTCAAAATACCCTTCATGTGATGGGTTCAGAGGGTTGCAAACATTAAGTAACTTTCTTTTCCTTTTTCTACTGTTTTCCCCATTAGGATCTGTCACAATGGCCAGGCTGAGATTCAAATGCTCCTCCACTTCATCTCTATCTTCCATCACCATTTCAAGGGAGAAATTGAGATTAAGAAACAAAGATCAAAGAGATGAAGAACATAAGATTTTATGACATGAGGAAGCTAGGCTTTTATGGGGGGAAAGAATATGTATATCATGGGAATAACTTAATGAAAATCCCCTTCTGTCGTTACACGTGAAAGGAACAAAAGTGTAATATATCAAGAGAGATGGATTTTTTCCAATCGATATTGAGTTTGAAAATCGAGTTGAATTAAATTTTTAAAAGCATATTTTTTATCTCATTTTAAATAATAGTTAAAATTTTTAATTAAATTTATTTAGAATTGGATTGGAGATCCCATTGTATTTCTCAAGAACTAATGTGTTGAATCAAGAAAACATTTTGATTTTCTTAGAAAAAAAAGAGAATATTTGAGATATTTATGCTTTAGGAAAACAATGAAATATTTCTTGCTTGGAGTCATTGGGTAGTTCGGAGGTGCTTGAAAGATGCCATGAAAGTTGACAAAAAACAACGAGGAAATAAAAAAGGGGAAATCTAAACCTACCTACCCTGAACAGACTTTGTTCCCATCTTTTCTTTCTATATACCGTAAAAGTATTACGGAGATAATTATATTTTATTTTTTTAATTTAAAAAGTGAGTAAATTAATTTTTATATATTAAGTTAAAGAATAAATTTATTATTTTTGGTAAAATTTTATCTATTTTTACGGTTAAAAATAGTAGAATCGATGGAATAATTAAATAGTTACATGTGACCTATTACATATACCTCATACTAATGTATAGATATTAGTTTTAACAATAGATATTGATCAATTTTTAACAGAATGACCCATTTACTCTTTAATTTTATACAAAGAGATTAAATTATCCAAGAGAAAATCATTTTAACCTATATTATGTCCCCCAAGTAAATTGCTTGGGATACTGTTAGAATTAAAATTTTGTTATTTCTTAAAAATATTGTGTTTCAAAACTCAAAGTTTAGGTTAATTAATTTATAGAAATAATTTTATGAAGTGGCGACTGGCGACCAATTTAAGAAATGCAACTTTATTATTTGTTTTCGAGATTTTGTTTACGCTAAAATAATTTTCAAAGAAAATATCTACAAATTGAAATGGATATTTCCTTGAGGTATCATAGATTCTAAGCAAATTATGAAACTAACAAGACATTTCAATTAAATGTTTGTGTTAAAATTAAGTGACTCAATTTTTATTTAAATAAAATGTAGTGGTAAAATAAATAAAAGAAAAATTCCTATAGAACTATACTTCTTTTATTTTATTTTAGAATAAGGTTTTTAAACTTAATTAAACTCCATCTATTTTATATTGATTAGAAAAAGGTATTTCAATCTTAGTGAATTTTCTTCTCCTCTGCTTGTGGTTTTTTTCCCGAGAGGGTTTCCACGTAAAATTTGTGTGTTCTTTATTTTTATTTATCTTTTCTTTACGATATATTTTTCATTACCGATGTTATATTTTTCACAAATTGGTATCCGAGCTTTCGGGTTTTTCATCTCGATCACGATAATGGCATCTTTGGAGTATGAAATTCTGCTGTTGGATCGCAACCCCTGATTCGCGTTGTGGCAGATAAAGATGCATGCAATTCTTGCACAGATGGACTTAGAGGAAGCCCTGCTAGGGGTAGATAAGATGCCTTCGACATTGACGGAGGAAGAGAAGAAGCGCAAAGATCGAAAGGCGTTAACACAGTTACATCTGCATTTGTCTAACGAAATTTTACAGGATGTGATGAAGGAGACGACCATCGCTGTATTATGGAAGAGGCTGGAACAAATATGTAAGTCAAAAACTCTAACCAGCAAGTTGCAAATGAAGCAACGTCTTTATGCTTATCGCTTGGAGGAAGGTGCGTCGTACCGAACACTTAATGTTGTTTAAAGAAATTCTCTCAAACTTGGAGGCCATGGAGGTTCAAGATGATAAGGATCTAGGTTGATTCTACTTTGTTTGTTGCCCCGCCTTATTCAACCTTTAGAGACACGATTTTATATAGCCGCGAGTCTCTCACAGTTGATGAGGTTTATGATTCTTTGACCTCATATGATAAGATGAAGCATCTTGTGGTTAAACCTAACTCTCAAGGAGAGCGTCTCATTTTTTTGTAGGAGACAAGATCGGAATGTTGATGATAATCGTGGAAGGACACAGGAACAGAATCCTTGTAGTAAATCTAAGGGTAGATCGAAGTCTTCAAACAGAGGTAAAACTTGTAACTTCTAAAAGAAGAAAGGGCAATTAAATCTGAGTGCTATATGTTACAGAACAACATTAAAAGGGAGGCTGCGAATTAAAAGGGAAAACAATCAGAAAATTTCAGTGAATAGTAAACTTCTAGTCGCTTCTGTCAACAATTCTAAAGTAAGCGATTAGTGGATCCTTGATTCGAGTTGCACCTTTCACATGAGTCCTAATCGGGATTGGTTTACAACTTATGAAACAATGTCTGAAGATGTTGTTTTGATGGGAAATAATGCTTTGTAACACCCCTATCCCGTATCCGTTGTCAGATTAGGGTTAGAAGCATTACCTGACAGATCGGAAACTTTATCAAAAAATTCGTAAGTTAAACCAACAATTACATTCATAATATCCCATTTATAGGTCATCGAGACCTAAAACATGCATAGAAACAAGGTCGGGACTAAATCAGAACACACAAAGAAATTCTCAAAAATTTAAAACTTTTTTAAGTTTCAGGGGTTACACGCCCGTGTGGGCAGGCCGTGTGCCTTCCACTGCTGCTAAACACACCCATTTGTCTTCCCCGTGGTCGAACCTGACTTGGCTCAACGGTCACCAAGCACCGCCGTGTACTAAGGCCGTATACTCTTAGGCCATATATTGATTTCTTCACACAGCTACTAAGCACGCCTGTGTACTATGGCCGTGTGCTCATAAGCTAGCTATGGACTTTACCCCACGGTCACTAGGCACGTCCATGTGCCATACCTGTGTGACATTATAGGCCATTTGCAAGACCAAAATACCACCCAACTAGGGTCATTCCTACAAGCAAATTACCAACACAATCTAAGCACAATAACAACCATGAACATGCCAAAATATCCATTCAAACTATACCTTAAAAACCAATACCATTCATACCAAATTACAAGACTAAATCTCACATGAACACAAGCATTATTCATCCATACTTATCCAAAAACTTAACCAATTCAAATGTCATCTAACCATGCTAAAAACATACATCATATATCACCTTCCTCAAAGTAACATATCAACTTATATTTAGCCACATGTCATGGCCAAGTTCATATAACAAACTTATACCAAATACTAGCCTATACATGCCATATCTAGTTATATACATTTCTAAAAATGTACCAAAACAAGTTGAGTAGTGTGATGATGATCCTCGATGGTCCTGAGCCTTTAGTAGCTTTGACGATCTATAAAACAGAGAAAACACACACACAGAGTAAGCTTTCCAAAAGCTTAGTAAGTCATATACAAATAAACTTATTATGTAAAGCATATAAGCATATAGAAACATTGGCACAATTCATATTCATAGCAAATTTCTCACATATATGCTTAGGTCCATATTCTAGGCCATATTTGCCACATTCATCAATTCAAGAATCATATATACATAGCTCTTTCATAATCATTCTTGTATCTCATTCAAAATCTCATATTCAATCATACATTTCTTCAAATCAAAGTCACATAGGTACTTACCTTTTATTCACACTTAATGTACATACCAAACATACCTAAAATGAATATACGTTCACGTAATTAATCATAGCTCATATTTGCCCGTTGAACCAATAGGAATCTAATAGGATACTCAAAGAGCTCGAAATAGTCATGCAATTGACGAGGTCTTACATGTACTCTAATATCGATGCCACTGTCCCTGCATGTGGTCTTACACAAATCAATACGGTCTTGATGTCCCGATGTCCTAAAGCTCATATATGGTCTTACACAAAATCTCAAATCAACGCCAACGTCCTGCACGTGGTCTTCCATGATAAAATGTAATGATACCTATGTCATGACATAGCTAACCTATCTATTCCTAGGTTCATACGGGACTTCTCGGATATCGACACTAAGTCAGCCTTATCTCAGAATTCATATACGGATCATCTCATAAGCATTCATAGTTAACAATAGTCATATGAACATACAAGTCTCAATACAAATACATTTATTTGCATAATAACTTACCTCGGATTCGATTTTCACAGAAATAGAAACGGCTACTCGGTTACTTTTGCTTTTCGTGATCTAAGTTCATTTTCCTCTATTCTTGATCTATAAATATTCAGAATTAACTCTTTTATTCACTAACTCATTCAATTCAAGCCAAGGTCATACATTTAGGGCTATTTGCAATTTAACCCTCATATTTACACAATTTATCAATCTAGTCCATTTTTCTCAAAACATTAAATTCACAAAATCATTACATACTCATGCTGAATGTTCATACATCTCATACAAGCCCATATTTTTCATTAAATTTTTAATTTAGTCCCTTAAGTTACTATGTTCTCAATTTAGCCCTAATTAGCTAAATTCATCAAAAATTCAATAACAAAGTATGTTCATCTAGCTCAAATCTTTCATTTAACAACTAAGCTCATCACAAAACTCAACAAATCATCAATGGCGTATCTCATGAACATCATCAATACACAAAATTTAGACATGGGCTTGATAGTAACTAAGCAACAATCTCAAAAACATAAAAATCATCAAAATCCAAAGTTAAAACTTACCTTAATTAAGCTTGATAGTAGCCGAATATTAGAAAGCTCCAAAACCTTTCTTTCCTTTGTGTTTTCGGTGGAAGAATGCGTGAATGAATGTCCATTTTCATGATTTATTATATTAACTATCATATTATTTACCTAATTATAAAATTGTCCTTATAATAAAACATATATAACATATAAATTAAGGTCATTTTAGACCATATGGCATCCACTAACCTTATGAATGGCTTAATTTCCATATAAGGCCTCCAACTTTACAAAGCCACAACACATTGGTACTTTAACAATTAGCATGCTAATTGTGCATTTGATGCAATTCAATCCTTTTTATCAAATTAAACACATAAACGGACAAATTAGCATACGAAACTTTACCACATGCTTAATCACATATCAAAGTCACAGAAAATAGTATTAAAACATTATACGGACTCAGATTTGTGGTCCCGAAACCACTGTTCTGACTAAGGTATAAACCGAACTGTTACATGCTTCGTGTAAAATCATAGGTGTTGGAATAATTAAAGTTAAGATGTTTGATGGAGTTGTCAGAATACTTAGTGACGTACGACATGTTCTAGAATTGAAAAGAAATTTAATTCCGTTAAGTACTTTTGATTAAAAAGGGTACAAATACACAGCTGAAAGTGGGATTTTGAAGATTTCCAAAGGTTCCCTCGTTGTGATGAAAGGATAGAGAAAGACTGCCAAGTTATATGTTTTGCAGGGTCTTACTATTATGGTGATGCAGCTGTCCCTTCCTCTTCCCTGTCAGATGATGATATTACTAAACTTTGGCATATGTGCCTAGGGCATATGAGTGAGAATGGCATGATAGAATTGAGCAAAAGAGGACTTCTTGATGGGCAAGGAATTTGTAAACTGAAGTTCTGTGAGCACTGTATTTTTGGGAAAAAAAGAGAGTTCGATTCACCAGAGGAATCCATAACACAAAGAGAACGTTAGAGTATATTCATTCTGATCTGTGGGGGCCATCAAGAGTGCCTTCGAGAGGTGAGCTAATTATATGCTAACTTTTATTGATGATTTTTCCAGAAAAGTTTGAGCGTTCTTCCTGAAGCAGAAAAGTGATGTGTTTTTCACATTTAAGCCTTGAAAAACTATGATTGAAAAGCAGACGGGAAAATAAATAAAATATCTCTGCACAGACAATGGTTTAGATTTTTGTTCTGATGAGTTTAATAAACTGTGCAAGTCAGAAGGGATCATGAGACACTTGACAGTTCGTCATGCTCCACAGCAAAACGGCGTTACAGAACGAATGAACAGAATGATCATGGAGAAAGTTCGATGTATGTTGTCAAATTCCAACTTACCAAAGTCGTTTTGGGCCGAAGCAGCCTCTACTGTATTTTTTTGATCAACTAATCTCCATCCGTTGCCATTGAGAAAAAGACTCCACAAGAGGTATGTTCCAGTAATCTTGCTAATTATTCTGATTTAAAGATCTTTGGGTGTCCTGCGTATGCTCCTGTTGCCATTGAGAAAAAGACTCTACAAGAGGTATGGTCTAGTAATCCTGCTAATTATTCTGATTTAAAGATCTTTGGATATCCTGTGTATGCTCATGTTGATAATGGAAAATTGGAACCAAGATCCATTAAATGTGTTTTTCTTGGTTATAAAACTACTGTAAAAGGATAAAAGTTATAGTGTCTTGAAAATAGAAAAGTTGTGATTAGCAGAGATATTTTTGATGAAACTGCTATGCTACCTAACTTATCTCTTAAAGACTCTTTTAATAAAAAAATCAAAAGCAGTAATACAAAGTCGACTCCTCAAGCCAGTACAAAAATTGAGAATAGAGTTGCTTCTTCACCACAATACTCTATTGCCAAAAATAGAACTAGAAGAGAAATTAAACCTCCAAAGAAGTATGCTGAGGCTGATCTAGTTACTTATGATTTAAATGTGGCTGAAGATATAGATGCAAACTAAGAGCCATCTAATTATTCTGAGGCGATTAGCTGTGAAGACTCAAAAAAGTGGATGTTTTCTATGCAAGAGGAGATGGAATCACTCCCCAACAACAGAACTTGGGATCTTGTGAAACTTCCTAAAGGTAAAAAGTTTGTTTGTTGTAAATGAGTGTTTAAAAAGAAAGAAGAGACTCTAGGAGTTGAAGAACTCAGATATAAAGCAATGCTTGTTGCAAAAGGTTACAGTCAAATTCCAAGAGTTGACTTCACAGATGTGCTCCCCCAGTTGTGAAGCATAGTTCAATTCGAGCTTTGCTTGGTATTGTGGCCATGCATGATTTAGAGCTTGAGCGATTAGATGTAACAACTGTATTTTTGCATGGAGAACTTGAGGAAGATATTTACATGTAACAACCAGAAGGTTTTACAGTCTCAGAAAAAGTGGACTATGTTTGCTTGTAGAAAAAGTCCCTTTTACGGTTTGAAACAATCACCAAGACAGTGATACAAGAGGTTTGATTCCTTTATGACTTCTCATGATTACAAAAGAAGTAGTTTTGAAAGTTGTGTTTACTTTAAGAAAAATAGTGATGGTTCTTTTGTGTATCTACTTATTTATATTGATGACATGTTGATAGCAGCAAAAGATAAAGGAGAGATAAGAAAGGTCAAAGCCCAACTAAGTGAAGAATTTGAGATGAAAGATTTGGGACCAGCAAAGAAGATACGTGGTATGGAGATTCTCAAAGATAGAAAAGCAAGTAAATTATACCGAAGTCAGAAGAGGTACATTGAGAAAGTTCTTTTGTGTTCAATATGCAGAGTGCTAAGCTCGTTAGTACTCCTTTAGCGATTTCCATTTAAGACTTTCATCGACTTTTTGTCCACAATCAGATGATGAGATTGAGTAAATGTCACATGTTCCATAATCTAGTGCAATGGGATCTCTCATGTATACTATGGTTTATTCACGTCCAGATTTATCATATGTAATTAATGCAGTTAATAGATACATGGCGAATCCTGGTAAAGAACATTGGAAAGTAGTTCAGTGGATTTTAAGATACTTACGAGGTACTACTGATGTTTGCTTACAGTTTGGAAGAATTAGAAATGGAGTCATTAGGTATGTTGATGCTGATTTTGCTGGAGACCTTGATAGAAGAAGATCTCTCACTGGTTATGTCTTTATAATCAGAGGTTGTGCAATCAATTGGAAAGCTACTTTGCAAACTACAGTCACTTTGTCTACCACTGAAGCTGAGTACATGACAATTACTGAGGCTTGTTGTAATAGCCCAAATTTCAATGATGTAGGAAATAGTGGTTCGAGACCACCAAATTCGCAAATGGACTCATAAATTATTTTATTTAATATTTACGAGCCAAATGTAGCTTTTAAAAGATTTTTGAAATAGTAAATTGTGTTTTATAAAGATTTATTTGGTTAAGAAATTGGGAAAAAAAGGTATTGAGATCGCGATATTATAAAACGAGCCATAAATTTTTTATGAATATTTATGGAGTGTCAATAAGGTAGTATTAAAGTTTCGTCAGAAAATTTTAACGTTTCAGTAGTCAATTAGATAAAAAGGACTAAATTAAAAATATGTAAAACTTTGCTAAAGTGATTAAATAGCTTAACCATTAAATAAGGAAGGACTAAAAGGGAAAATAGACCATTTTAAAATGGCTGAGGTGGCTTTGCGTGAAAAAAATCAAAGATTTTTATGTGAAAAGGACAAAATTGGAATTTTAACAAAAGTTACATGGCCAAAGTTGATTTTAATGATTTCTAGGCCATTTCTTCTTCAACTTTCTGTCAAAAGCAGCCATGAAAGAGGGTTTTGAGCTGGTATTTCATATTTTAGCTTCATGTAAGTTTAATTCTTTCTTTTTCCTTGAAATTTTTATATTTTTAGACTTTTACAATTAGGTCCAACTTAGTATTCTGTTAGTTTTTGATTTTTTTGAAAATTTTTGAAGCTACCATTGATAATTTCATATGATTTTTGTTATTTTATGATGAAATTGAGATGTTAATGGATGTTTAAAGGTGTTTTATTAAAGAATTTTGGATGAAAACATGTTTTAGGGGTTAAATTAAAAAGTGTTGAATTTATGGAAAATTCTAAAATTTCATGTAATTCATGGGCTGTTACCTTATGAGAATAATTAGGCTTGGAATAAGGATTAAATTGCAAGAATTTCATTTTTCGAGCCTAGGGACGAAATTGTCATGTATTTAAAGTTTAGGGGAAAAATGGTAATCAACATTTTGCACTAAAGCAGTTTTGGACAGCAGCAGTAGTGTAACTTTGAAAATCACCAAAAATTGTGGGAATGAAATTAAAGGATGAACAAAATATGAAATTAAATATTATTGAGTCTAGTTTCTCATCGAAGAAACGGTGTAAGCAATGGAATTGTAAATCATGAGATATAATAAATTTTGTGAGACAAGGTCAGAATGATTTTGGGTTCCCTGATTTGACTTTGGAAAATCATAAAAAATTGTAGAAAAATAATTAGGGTCTTAAATTTATATTTTTAAATCCTTAATGAGTCTATTTTCAATATAAACAAACGTGAATATTATCCAAATTCTGTGTTAAGAGATAATTAATTTCTAGTAAGCAAAGGTCAAAGCTGTCAAATAGCAGAACAGGGATAAATTTGAAGATTTGACTGTACTAATTGGCTAAACTATAAATTTTGAAATTTTTATGGTAGAAGTATATATGAATGTAGTTTCAAAAACATCATGCGGATCTTAATTTGGAGTTCTGTAACTCAAGATAAAAATAATTTAGTGACTATGATACGGATGGACAACTTTGAGTATACATATAAGTAAATAGTGAAATTATAAATAATGTTACTTATAAGCGTGATATATACATTAAGGATGTGGAAGGGAGAGGAGGAGGAAAATATATGAATGACTTGTGTATAAATTGATCACATGCCCGATTATAATCTATAAACATTGAATTAGAAATGATATAATGTTATATTTCAAATATATATTATGAAATTAATATTATCGTTATGGTATAAAAATCGAATTGTAAGTTTGAGTAACTTAAATTGTATTCTTAAATGTTTGAAATGTATGTTTATGTGATGAAAATGTGATTTGAATGCTCAATGTATGATTATTGATGAAATGTTGATAATATTCAATAAAAAGGGGAAATAAATCCCGGTTGAATGGAATGGAATTCGATGGATTACTAAAAAGGATTTGACGGTAAAAAGGATCTAGCCCAGACGGGTGATCCTGATAGAAGCCTTCCCGAAGAATATGTTTGAAAAGGATCTAGCCCGGACAGGTGATCCTGATATAAGCCCTCCCGAAGAATATGTGTGAAATGGATTTAGCCCGGACGGGTAATCCAAATTAAATGTGAGTCTGGATTTAGCCTGGACTGGTAATCCCGACAATACTCTTTGAGCATATGTTATAAGGGATTTAGCCTAGACTGATAATCCCGTTGTAAGAAATGAGGTTCGCGAGAGTGTGCTCTCTTATAGGGGATTTAGCCTGAACTGGTAATCCTGCTGTAAGAAATGAGGTTCGCGGGAGTGTGCTCTCTGAAAAGGACTTATGTATATATGTGTACGATGTCGAAACCATTTTTTTTATTTTGAAAAACGGGGATCGACTTTAAAAACGAAAATGGAGCCGCCACCAATCTTTTTTAGAGGTGTGATCGAGTCACCTTGAAATTGATCATTTTAATAAAAAAATATTTTGATTTATTAAAACAATGATTTTGGTCTACGAAATTCGAGAAAACGGGTTCGGGAGTTGGTTACGCACGAGGAATGATTAGCACCCTCGTAATGCCCAAAATTGGTATCTAATTGATTAACTAATGTCCTATTGTTGAAAATAAAAGTAATAATAATAATAATAATAATAATAATAATAATAATAATAATAATAATAATAATAATGAAAATGAAAATAATAGTAATAATGTTGATAATAAAATAATAATAAATATAATAATAATAAAGTTAATTATACATAAAATAATAAAAATAGTAGTAGTAATATTAAAATAATAATTATAATGGTAAAATAATAATACTAAATTAGTAACAATAATGGTAATAATAATATTAATAGAAAATGAAAATAATAATAAAAAATAATAGTAGTAAAAAATAGAAATAATAATATTAGTAATAATAAAAATAGTAGAAATAATGAAAATAGCAATAATAATGGTGATACTAAAAATAAATAATACTAATAACAAATAAAAATAAAATTAATAATGAAATAAAAAACAAAAGAAATAAAAAAGGACGAAATTGAACTAAAAATAAAAGTTTAGGGCGAATTTTGAAGAAAATAACAGGCAAGGGACCTGTTTAGACACACAAACAACATGGAGAGACTAAAAGGGAAAATATTCCCTCCCTCCAAAACGTTGCGTTTCCAAAAGGGACTCAAATGAAATCCAAATAAAATTTAAGGGCAAAATTAAAAATAAAAGGGAAAATAATTCTAAAACCATAAAAAAGCGGAAGGGCTAAAAGCGCAATTAGCCCTTCCAATAAAAACGTGTGGATCCTAGGCCGGAGTAGGTCGGATTCGGGTCGGGTTTATTAAAATGACGTAGTTTTGGCTCTAAAATGCCCAGGACGAAACGACATCATTTCAACAACCTTATAAAAGCCTAATTTTTCTAAAAATTCATTCATTCCTTCGGTTTTTTTAAAAAATTCTAACCCACAAAAAAAATCCTCTCTTCTGGGCGATTTTTGGTCGAGACACCGATGCCGGACCGCCAATTCGCCCTAAAATGTCTAAAACAGTCCTTGAAGATCCCTGGAAGATCGAAAGACTCTTTGGCTTCCTCCCTTCCGGCCACCAGCGAGGTAAGGTTTCCCTTCTTTGTTTTTTTTTTTTTGATTTAAAGCAAAAACACAACAAGAAATAGAAATAAAAATAGAAAATAACCTATGTATTTCTTGAAGTCGACTCTTTTGATATTAATCGTATATTCTGTGTATTCTCTTGTGTGTATTCGTGGTTTTTACAGATTACATTAGGGCTTTTATAGCCCCAAAAATAAATCAAAAAATAAATACAAAGATACTGTCTTGCTATACTTACTGTTTTCTGCCATTTTTTCTTTCCTTTTGCAGGTGAATGGCGAAGATGGGGCGGTGAGGAGCGCTATCCACATGCTGATTGCGGCGCGACCAAAAGGCCTGTGTTGAGAGTTGCGGCGCCTAGGGTTTCAGAAACCCTAAGCTTCTAATTCTATTTGAGTATTGGGCCCTTTTGGGTCCTGTAGGTTTGGGTCTTTGTTGGGTTTGGGTGTAATGGGTTTTGGGTAGTATGCTTTGGGCTGTAAAAAGGGACTGGACATTTGGTTTATTTTGTTTTTTATTTTTTAGTTTGTTCGGGCCCGGGCACAAATGGGCTATTATAGCTGCCCTTCTTTGCTCATTGTCGTGTAACGAGAATAGAGCGAAGACTATAAAAGGACCAATTTTGTCCGGTCTTGCAGAGTCTTGACTTCTTGGTCCTCTTATTCTCCAAATGACTTCCAACCTAACTGTAACTTCAGGGGTATTGGAATTTCAACTTAACTTTTGCTTCTCTGCAACTACTGTAACTTCAGAAGTATTGGACTATCTGTTCTACTTCTCTTTCAGGAAGTAAGTCTGACGGCTTTAATTTGCTTCACTGCAACTTTAGGAAAATAAGATTTGCCATAGGATTTGTTTTCTTTGATCTGCTCCACTACCACTTCAGAGAGGCAAGGCTAGTGTCTTCGATCTACTTCGCTACAATTTTAGGAAGACAAGATCTACAATATTTAGTCTACTCCACTGCAAACTCCAGAGAGGTCAGACTGATGTCTTCGATTTGCTTCACTGTAACTTTAGGAAGACAAGATCTACAATTTTTAATCTGCTCCACTACAAACTCAGGGAGACAAGACTGGTGTCTTCGATATGATATCTTTTAGTCTGCTCCACTGCAAACTTATGGAGACAATGCTAGACTAGTATCTTCGATCCACTTCACTGTAATCTCAAGAAGACAAGATCTGCCATCTTCAATGTACTCCACTGTAAACTCAAGGATGTCAGGCTGATATTTTCGATCTGCTTCACTGCAAACTTAGGAAGACAAGATCTGCTATCTTCACCGCTCCATCGCAAACTCGTGGATGCGATCGGTATCTTCGATCCACTTCACTGAAAACTCAAGAAGACAAGATCTGCTATCTTCAATCTATTCCACTGCAAACTCAGGGATGCCAGACTAGTATTTTTGATCCGCTTCACTGCAATCTCAGGAAGATAAGATCTGCTATCTTTAATTTGCTCCACTGCAAACTCAGGGATGCCAAGCTGATGTTTTCGATTCACTTCACTGCAAACTCAAGAAGACAAGATCTGCTATCTTCAGTCTGCCCACTGCAAACTCAGGGATGCCAGGCTGATGTTTTTGATCTACTTCACTGCAAACTCAGGAAGAAAAGATCTGAGAATTCACTGATGTTGCAACACCGTCCTCTGGGAAACCTATCTTGTAAAATAGATTTTATGTGTTTATGCTTATACAAAATGGTTAGGATACTATGATCTAAACGAATCAACTACTCCTAACCAAATGACATATGTACGAATGCAAAATGTCATGAGGACGATCCTTTTTTATAATTAGGATGTCAGCACTTGTTGCTCATCAAAGCTCTATCATTAACGTAGTACACTGTCTTCCTACTAGGCTGGCATTTGATAGAAAACCCAAAAATATTTTTCCTCAACTGATTTGCCCCCACTAACTTCAGGGTCCTTTCCACTGTACCTCAGGGACATAAGGCTTATTTCATTTTCAAACCATTTCACTACTGTTCAGGATTATAGGATTTGAAACTTTTTCGATCCGTTCCCACCGCAATTCAAGGGTATAGGACTTGTATCTTTTTCAATTCATCCCACTACAACTTTGGGGTATAGGATCTGTAACTTGTTCTATCCACTGATCACTCTCCAGTGCCTCGACCAGATGTGTATGTATGATACTCACATGGATGCAGAATGTCATTTTTCTTTTCAAGAATGATTCCTTCTACACTTGGGTTGTCATTGCTTATTTTCTGTTAAATTTGTATCACCGACGCAATATCTAGTCTTTAGATCAACCAATGTCATTGATAGAAAATATAAAGAGATAAACTCACTTTGGGCTCAAATATTTCCAACCCTTAAGCTTGGTGGGTTCTAAACAATAGTCATGTTTCAGGTTCTTATACTATTTAAAAGCTTCCAGAGTAATATGCGAAACTCCTTTTATAAAAGTATTATTAGTCCATTAATCGTTATTTCAATATAAAATGCTTGAAAAAGATCATAACAATGGACGAGAAAGAAATTAATCAGGAGCATAGCTCGAAACAAATAAGTTAATCAAAGATAACCAAGGCAATAAAAGAAAATTTATTGGGGTGTATCTTGAAAAGAATAAAGTAATCAAAGATAGCCAAGGCCATAAAAGAAAAAAGAATAAAGTAATCAAAGATAGAAAATTCAAAATAGGTAAGATAGAAGCTAGGTGCCCCAGATATCGCAGCCTGAGTTTCTCTGTACAAACTTCTTAAGGACCATTTTGAGCTCAATAAGTGTTTAGAGGATCCGAGTACTTTGCTAATGCCCCAAGACGTAGCATACTTTCTTATTATTAATTCAGGCAAAGGAAGACTACCACATGCCCTATTTTTTATCAAAATTTGAGTCGCCCTTTTCGGCCCAAAACCTTTTTGGTCTCAAAGCGCCGTTTGCGGATTTTCGCCTTGGCCTCTCTTATTTTTTTTTTTTTTTGAATTTGATCTCAAGGCGCCCTTTGTGGGTTTTCACCTTGGCCTTTCCCCTTTCAGGTAAAATACTTTTTAACTGAACTTGGATTTGTCGAATTGGGCAAGTCTTCGCCATCCGTCTCGATTAATATCAATGCTCCTCTAGAATAGGCCCTTTTTTACCACATAAGGTCCTTCCCAGTTTGACATCTGCTTTCCTCTGAAACCCTTTTGTATAAGAAAGATCTTTTTCAACATTAGGTTCCCCTCGTGGAATTATCTAGGATGAACCTCTTTTTCGTAAGCTTGTATCATCTGACCGTGATGGATAACTTTTAACATTTTCTTCGATTAGGTTCAATTGGTAAAAACACTTCCATTCCATAAACCAAGATGTTGCCCTAAAAAAGGTCCTGGCCAATGTTCGATAATCATAGAGGATAAATAGTAACTTCTTTATGCTAATCTTTACAAGTCTCGATTATCATTCCTATAATCCTTTTCTTTTTTGCTACCTTTATTGCACTGTGATATGGCGTCTGATCTTTGAACAAACTTCCAAACTTTTGACATTGTCCTTTTTAGCACTCTTTGTTGGCAACTGATCTTTCTTTTTTTTTTGAAATTTGATGACTGTCAACTTTGCAATATTAGCATATGAAGTAACATTCACCCTCTTAGTGAAGTAATCGATGACCACAAAGATAATTTGATGTCAACTAGAAGCTTTATCGAGATTAGCCTGCCCCACTTAGACAAAGTCTGTGAAAAAATTAATGAGGCATATGAATCTTGTCTCCTTAAATACGGCATAACTGATGCCATCCCCTTCTATGTAGATTAGTAGTACCCAAACCTCATGATTAGCTTGGCTATTGTAAAACCATTAGCATGTGTCCTTCTGACATCCTTATGGACCTCTTTTAAGATTTCAACATACCCGTGTTTCAGTAGCCCAGGCATGTCCTAATATGATCATGCAAAAAACATCTTTGGATGATATCTCGCCTTGTTTCTGTGGTAAGCTAGGCTACAATCTTTACCTCTTTTCTAGGCTCATAATATCCACTGACCCTTTGTAGAGTAGGGTCTATTTTTCATCTTGTTCTACCATTCTTAACGAATCAAAAGATAGGTTACAATCTCTACCATCTTCAAAGTCCTGGGATCCATCTAGATACATATCTTACTCGAAAGGAGACTCTGAATCAGTTGCAGCGTTACTCACATCGTTGATATCTAGAAACCTATTATAGGTTCAAAGATTCCAAAGAATAAATGATTCAAAGAATGATTATTTGTATGGTCATGAATGAAGAATGCAAGAATATTTGAAAGAAAGTCCAAAGAACAAACAAAAGAAAAAAACTAAGAACAATTGTTTGTACAGTATGAAATGGAAAAAATAAAATAATATTTGCTCAAAAAGATGCATTTTATTGAAATAAAAATTTCGGACACAAGCCTATTTCACAAAAGGGTTCTTATTGCCTCTAGGTTTAAGGCAACAAGAGTGTTTTGAATATTACTCTAGATTAGCTCTAAAACTACAGGGATCTCTTCCACAGTCTCATTATTCAAAACATTCCCAAGTATGCAAGGGTTTGGAAACTTCGTTTCTCGGCTCCCTCTTCGCTTTTGACTTTTTCAAGGAGTCACAACTTTCTTGTCTCCTCCTTTAATTATTACATTTATTGCTTTTCTATATTTGGCCTCGAATTGGATTCTTACCTTGAAGAGCCTTGATAGCTAGTGGTTACTTTTGGTTGACTGATAGTAATTGACTTCGAGTACCCTTTGTTATATGTACTCGTATTATTCACCTCGTTCTTTTTTTTCCTTGGAGGTGACCTTTTGGTGTTTTCCTCTATTTCTATCTTACCACCCCTTATGGCATTTTCAATCATTTCTCCCTCCATTACTATATCCGCAAGGTTCTTTGTGGTACTTCCTATCATGTGAGTAATGAATGGGGCCTTTAAAGTAAAAAGCATTTTAGTTTTCTTTTCTAGGAGCGGTGGCTAAACTTACATGGCAACTTCTCTCCATCTTTGTGCATACTGCTGAAGCTTTCGTTTGATTTCTTCTCCATTTTTTACAAGGTGATTCTATCAGGCATCATGTCCGTCACATAATTGTATTATTTCATAAATGCTTGTGCTAGGTCTCTCCAGGAATTAATCCTAGCCAGCTCAATTGGTTGTACCACCTGGACGCTGCCCCCACCAAGCTATCTTGGAAACAATGGATCAATAGTTGATCGTTATTAACATACCCATTCATCCGTCTATAGAACATGGTAATATGGGCTTCAGGACAACTAGTCCCATTGTACTTTTCAAATTCTGGCATTTTAAACTTGTGAGGAAGCACCAAATCTGGAACCAAGCTCAAGTCTTTAGCATCAATTCCATGGTGATTATCAGCGTTTTCCAAGGCCTTGAACTTTTCTTCTAACCATCTACAACGGTCCTCTAACTGCCTTTGTAATTCAATTCTCGCCCTTTCCTCTCCACTATATCTAAATCAAGGATAACAGGATTAGTAGAGTTATCTCCTGGGTTAGATCCTAAGCCAACTTGGAAATTCATGGGCACCCTAGTATCAGCTTGACCTTATTGAGGCCTAATTGTAACAGATGGCCTTCGAAGATATGCTTCAAGTTGTGTTTGTGTATGCGGTGGGGTAAAACCCGGAGGATAATCCTCATTATCTTCTCAGCATTAGTCATGGGGCATTTTCCCTTGTCCATTGCCCCATTCAGTAGCTAAGTCATTTGAGCCACCATATTCCTTTGGGCTTCCATCATTTATTCCCTCATATCTTGTTGGATCTTTGCCAACTGCTCTTACAGCTGGTCTTGTATGTCTCTTTGGAACTGTTCGAGTCTTTGATCTATATCTTTCGTCTTAGCGAGAGTACCGTAACGATGTTTAGTTTCTAGATTAACTTTATCTCTTTCTCTCTTTCTCTGAAATAACTTCAACTAATTAGGGTCCTTCTATGGTTTTAATGCATATGATGCGATGTAATGCAAATGCATGAAATGAATGCAAAAAGAAAGAGAGACGTTGATTCTGAATTCAATTCCATTAGAATAATTTATCTAGAAAATAAATTTCTTTACATAAAACGGATATTTATACGGCCTTTCCCTCATATTTCAAGCGAAGATATTGATCTCTTTCTTCTTATCCGGATATTAAGGTCCAATCTCACGAACTTCCTAATAAATGTCTCTACTAGCTCTTTTTACTTGATCCTCGACTCATTACTTACTTATCCTCGCAATGCTTGTTAGCCTCTTCAAGAAAGCCGAGACGTGGTGATTCTCGAATAGTCTTTGTCAGCTTGAATCCTTGGCAATAAAGTCATGTATTCCTTCACGGATTATCAGTCTTCTCTCGTTGTGTTTACTTGAACCATATTCGGACGACCGTATTATAATCCACTTTATTAAGAAATCCATTTTCTCATGACAAACTCTTCTATTTAGCAATCGAATTTGAATCAACACCTCTTTTCTATGATGTGAATGCAATGCAATCAAAACAAAAGAGAACACGTTAGCACAAGAGAAATAACTAACAAAATAGGGCACCTATCTGGGTGACCACTAGGGTAAGCCCTTAGGGTTTCTACATGTGGTTTAGCTCTAAAGTTGAGGTACCCAAACCAGCAGATTCCTCGATCCTCACCCATTATAGGCTCATACGGACCGAGTTCAGTTCAGGGGAATACATTTCCCTATGGCTGCACGAGATAAAAATCTCACGAAGACATAGGTACGGATGTATCCCGAAAGTAATTCACTATCCTACACGGAGGTGAAAACCTCACGAAGGAGTAACTTCTCACTCCCACTTAAAAGGGTGTGACCACAACGGTCATGCAATACAATGCAGAAATACTTTACAAGATTAGAACAATATGCAATAAAAAGGATCATAATTTTTCAAATCGGATTTTCAAATTTAGACAAAAGGACAAGAAATAATCAATTTTACGGCTTAAGTCTCTTATTATGTCCCCAGCGGAGTCGCCAAGCAGTCAAAACCATTTTTTTATTTTGAAAAATGGGGATCAACTTTAAAAATGAAAATGGAGTCGCCACCAATGTTTTTTAAAGGTGTGATCGGGTCACCTTGAAATTGATCATTTTAATAAAAAAAAATTTTGATTTATTAAAACAATGATTTTGGTCTACGAAATTTGAGAAAATGGGTTTGGAGTCAATTACACACGAGGAAGGATTAGCACCCTCGTAATGCCCAAAATTGGTACCTAATTGATTAACTAATGTCATATTGTTGAAAATTTGAAAAATTTAAAATACGATCCTTTTTATTTGAAAAAAAACTTGAATAAATCAAATTGTACGCCAAGACCCATTTATCTCAAAGAAATAAAATATCACACTCAATGAGTTATGATGCAACATTTCAAGACTTCGAAACTAAGCTTGCCTTTATTTGTAGAAAATACTTACCTCGAGACAACAAAACGTCATAGCCAATAAGTTAAGACACAACATCTCGAATTCCCGAGAATAAGTTTTTATTAACTTTTTTTAAAAGAAAGTAATGGGTTCTTTAGACTCGAAGAGAAAAATTAAAACCCAGTAAGATAGGATACGATTTCTTTCGAACCTTAGAACACGGAGTGTTTGCTTATTTTGAAAATCGGATAAAATGTAATGCGATCGTAATAAAATAGAAAATGAATTTAAAATAAAATGTAAAACGATTTACAATGCTAGCTTGTATAACAACATGACGATAAAATATAATAACAATAATAAAGGTAGAAATAAAATATAATAAAGCAAAAGCATGATAAACAAATGAAATAAAATAAAAGAGAATAGTAACAAAAATGGAAGCTATATACAATAATAAAAAACCATAGAATAATAATAGTAACATAAATGCAACAATAATAATAAAATATATTAATAAACTAATAATGGTAAACAATAAAAGTAATAATAATAATAATAATAATAATAATAATAATGAAAATAATGAAAATAAGAATAATGTTGATATTAAAATAATAATAATAAAGTTAATTATAAATAAAATAATGAAAAATAGTAGTAGTAATATTAAAATAATAATTATAATGGTAAAATAATAATACTAAATTAGTAACAATAATGGTAATAATAATAATATTAATAGTAAATGAAAATAATAATAAAAAATAATAGTACTAAAAATAGAAATAATAATATTAGTAATAATAAAAATAGTAGAAATAACAAAAATAGCAATAATAATGGTGATACTAAAATAAATAATAATAATAATAACAATAATAAAAAAATAAAGTAATAATGAAATAACAAAAACAAAATAAATAAAAAAAGGACGAAATTGAACTAAAAATAAAATTTTGGGGCAAATTTTGAAGAAAATAACAAGCAAGGGACCTGTTTAGACACGCGAACAACATGGAGGGACTAAAAGGGAAAATATTCCCTCCCTCCCAAACGGTGCGTTTCTAAAAGGGACTCAAATGAAATCCAAATAAAATTTAAGGGCAAAATTAAAAATAAAAGGGAACTTAATTCTAAAGCGATAAAAAAGTGGAAGGGCTAAAAGCGCAATTAGCCCTTCTAATAAAAACGCGGATCTTAGGCCGGAAAGAGTCAGATTCGAGTCGAGTTTATCAAAACGACGTCGTTTTGGCTCTAAAATGCCCATGACGAAACGACGTAGTTTCAACAACCTTATAAAAGCCAAATTTTTTCTAAAAATTCATTCATTCCTTCGATTTTTTAAAAAAATTCTGACCCTCAAAAAAATCCTCTCTTCCGGGTGATTTTCGGTCGAGACACCGGCGCTAGATCGCAGCCAATTCGCTTCTCGCCACCACCACTCCTGTACGGTGGCCGTAAGACCCAAAACACCTCAAATTGACCGTCTTGATCCTTACACTCAGATCCGCCCTAAAATGTCTAAAACAGTCCTTGAAGATCCTTGGAAGATCGAAATACTCTTTGGCTCCCTCCCCTCCGGCCACCAATGAGGTAAGGTTTTTTTTTTTATTTAAAGTAAAAACAAAACAAGAAATAGAAATAGAAATAGAAAATAACCTATGTATTTCTTGAAGTCGGCTATTTTGATATTAATTGTATATTCTTTGTATTCTCTTATGTGTGTTCGTGGTTTTTACAGATTACATTAGGATTTTTATAGCCCCAAAAATAAATCAAAAAATAAATACAAAGATACTGTCTTGCTATACTTGCTATTTTCTACCGTTTTTTCTTTCCTTTTACAGGTGAACGGCGAAGATGAGGTGGTAAGGAGAGTTATCCGCGCGCTGATTACGGCGCGACCAAAGGGCCTGTGTTGGGAGATGCGGCGCCTAGGGTTTCAAAACCCTAGGCTTCTGATTCTATTTGAGTATTGGGCCCTTTTGGGCCCCTTAGGTTTGGGTCTTTGTTGGGTTTGGGTGTAATGGGTTTTGGGTAGTCTGTTTTGGGCTATAAATGGACTGTAAAAAGGGACTGGACATTTGGTTTATTTTGTTTTTTATTTTTTGGTTTGTTCGTGGCTTGGGCACAAATGGGCTATTACATACGAATTGATGGTTAATGAGATTGTACAGGAAATCCATCAAAATTTTGAGAAATTCAACGGGATAAATATGGAAAACGGTAAATACATGGAATTATGAAATTGGTGAGCGTATTCACAAGAATTTTTCATTTGAAATTGTGATTGACAGGAAGAAATTGCGAATTGCATACTTATGTATGGTTACAAATATTTATCTGAAATACAAGAAAATGATGGTTATTTATATATGGAGACATGAGACTATGATATATGAACATGGAATATATTTGATAAATATGTTCATTCATAATTATGGAATTATGTACCTCATGTGTACTATTTGCATAAAGATGATATTTCAAATACTTTGATGAGTAAAGCTCAAATATAAAATAGTATGAAATCAAGACAAGTTGTTATGAAAATCTATTTAAAATACAGAGATATGGTTGCTATATGTTATATGATTACATAATGTGAAATTGTATATATATACACTACACCAAAACAGTCTTTTAGCGGCGTTTTTATGGCTTTTAGCGGCGTTTTTAAGCGCCACTAGTATTATTTGTGACGCTTTTGAAAGCGCGCAAAAAACGCCGCTAAAACACGCCAAAAAAGTTAGCGCGTTTATTGTGAAAAAACGCGCTAGAAGTCTTGACTTTTAGCGGCGCTTTTTATAAAACGCCGCTAAAGACACACCTTTAGCGGCGCTTCTATAAAAACGCCGCTAAGAGACCACCTTTAGCGGCGCTTTTATAAGAACGCCGCTAAAGACCACACCTTTAGCGGCGCTTTTATAAGAACGCCGCTAAAGACCCCACCTTTAGCGCGCTTTTTATAAAACGACGCTAAAGGTTGGGCCTTTAGCGGCATTTCTTATAAAAGCGCCGCTAAATGCGGGTCTTTAGCGCTTATTATAAAAGCGACGCTAAAGTGTGGTCTTTAGCGTTGCTTATAAAAGCTACCGCTAAAGGTGTGAGTCTTTTGGCGTTGCTTATAAAAGCGCCGCTAAAAGTGGGTCTTTAGCGGCATTTCTAACAAAAACGCCACTTATTTGCATAGATTTGCAAAGCTATTTTTTCGTAATATCCTACCCTCCCCGTATTAAAAACCAACCAAAAAAAAGAGAATTGCATATAATTCCAACCCATGACATCAAATAAAACATTTAAATCTTACCAAAAGCATTAAATCTAAACGATACTTCAAATTTAATAAAAGATATATGATATTTATTAATAAATGAAGCATAATTCAAACAATTTTATAATAATGTTAATCAGTAATAATGTTAAAAAAATCTTACAACAATAAAACAAATGTCTAAGAGGGCGGCCTCTGCATCATCGCCGAACAATGCGATCATAGTCTGCATTTGTAGTGGAGTTCTTCATACTTTTGTTCGCTCGCCTCCCACGCCGCCTCCGCTCTAAGTTGAGCGATATGCTCCGCCTCCTCGGCCGCTTGCCTCCGCTCTAAGCCGAGAAATTTGCTCACCGTGTTTCGCTTCCATCGAGATATTTGGTCTTTCGGTTCGAACTTCAAGACGAGGTTGACTCCGGAAGGCATGTATTGTCGGAGTTGGATCCAAAATATTGAGTCGGGTAACACCGATCCTTGACATCGAACCCGACCATACCTTGTAAGACCCAAAACATTAGTGGTAATTTTGTTATAAATATACTCAAGATTAACAAACTATCAATCAAGCGATCATACCTTTCAGACCCAAAACATCAATAATAATTCTATTATCAATCTCCTCGAGATTAATGTAATCGAGACAAAGCAACCGCTTCATATTCGCCTTCTTCTCCTTTAGTTTATCCTAATAAATCAATAAAAAGTTAGAAACGAAATATATAATAAAAAGGAATGGAACATAACTTAAAATTATAAATTTAAAACTACAAACGATGAATTAAACTATTGTAATTAAACATTATAAATATTTATAATAAATCAAATTTTATTAAGTAAATATATCAAAATTTCGCAATTTCGGATGTCCCTGAGATCCATCCTTCTTCCCATATGCGTAATGTCAAAAAGTCAAGGCGCCCAACTTTTGACCTGACGAAACTTCCTACATTATAGCAGAAAAAATATAATTTAATAGTATAAAGTAATTAATATTTGAAAGAAGTAATAAATTATAATACCTCGGCCTCAGCTACACGAGCAAAACTTCTGGAACCTGCCGTGTGCGTGAATTGTTGTTTCTGTCTGCTGTTTGTTCCAACTCACTCACGGTCCTACATAATGGAATTTGAATTATGTATATAGTAAATACGATAAACCGAAAAATTTATAAGACTTTGAAAGTACGTAATACCTCTCCTTTCTTTGAATTCCAGAATCTAACTTGATCTTCCCATTGGTACCTCAACATTCCCGGCGGGACATTTCGCAATTTTTCGTCGAGGCTTATGTCTTTCTTAAAATATTATTTTTTAGGGTGCTTTTATTGTCTCTCCATTTTTACCCAACGCCTTCTTAACATAGTCATCGGAGACCTCTAAAGCAAATTTACCCTAGAAAAAAAAATTTTAAAAAGTTAATATAAATGAAGGTTAAATTAAAGTATTATAAATTACATTCACCTTTTATTTCCTTAATATTATCGAGAGCCTGATTTTTGTTGGCATCAGGCACGTGATGCCATGATTCGTAGTAAATGGGCCACATATTCGCATTTCGTGCTATAATGCCCAAATAGCCTGCCAATAGTCGAGTTTCAGATCCGATAGGCTGGCCATGATTGTTTCTCCTTACTTGAACACGCTCGGTAGGCTCTAAGTCATATAAATATGTAAGTAATGTACGTCCCCGAGCTCTACTCGTCCCACCACCCTCAGCTGAAAAATGATATATTATTATATTAAAATTGAAAAATGAATCAATAATAAAATTCAACATGCATGTAAAATAAACTTAACATTACTTTGGAACTGTCCATGCTCGTCATCTATGTCCAGCAGACTAGAAGATCCAACAATTGTATCCTGTCCACTATTTACTTCTTCTAGATTTGGAGTATTCTAGACAATATTTAAACCTCAGAATCGCCTTTCTAGGCATTTTCCCTGCAATACACATAAAATAGTTCAAAATTTTAGTAACAAATAACAACAATAATAGGACATTTAAAACAGCTTAAATTATATAACATGACCAACAAAAAAATTATAATATAAAATATAAATAATAAATCGTTAAATCTTACTACATCATATTTCAGAATATCTTCGCCCACATCCCGATGAACCCATTGAAATTGTTGACTAGTACTAGGATATTTTTAGTTAAGTCTTGTTCGAAAAGGCAAAGTTTCGGTCTTTCGACTATGTCATCTCTACTTCCACCGCCAATGTCGAACAAGTCTCTAGGGGTGTTTTGAAGTACAACGTACCAACCCTCATTAGTTGGATCTTGAGTAAAAACTTGTTTAACTTGAGAAGAAAACACATACGGCTCGTCCATCAATTGTTCTCCATGTGAATCAATCGAGAGAAATTCACCATTGTAAAGCCATATTGATCGCTTTTAATTCCATGAGCCGTATTCACATCACCCAATCACCTCGAAATAAGATAACTTTGCATTTGCCGTAATAATCCAACTCAATGATGTTAGTAATAAGTCCGTAATATTCTAAATTCGCCTCGACCGGATTACTATCCCTAGCACTAGCACAACTTGTAATCGAAGAATTAACAACAATTCCGCAATTTTGGGTTCTCCTCAATCTCTCGTGATACCTTGTATGAAATCTGTATCCGTTGATGAGAAAGCCACTATATCTTTTAACTATTCTGTTTGGACCTTGTGAAAGCCATTTAACATCGTCATTTACTTCATTCCGACTCCAAACCTATTGAGTCGAAAGTAAATCGAGTAATTATGAATGTTATGAGAAAACATTATTACTTGTCAATGAAAATTTAAATTGCATACCATTTGGCTTAACCATTCATGGAATGATTCTGCGAACAACTTATTAATTTCTCGTCGATTTAATCTTTGGGATCGTGAACGAGCTCTCAATATATGTTTGTACTCACTACGGTAAAAAAAGGTTTTACTTTGTTAGAAGACAAATAAATTATAATTGATGAGTATTTATCAAATTCTAGAACTTACTTCCGAAATGGTTCCATTGAATCGTGATGAAAAAGAACGTATCGATGTGCTTGGACTCACGATCTATCGTCTAATTCTGCAATTTCGACTTTGCCGATCGGTTCTCCGAAACTTTGAAATAAATAAGTTCCATCCAAATTATGATCTGTGAGCCCAGCATTTCTACTTGGTCTGTTCATTCTTGTTTCAACATCTTTCAAATACCTCGAATAGAAAGTCATACATTCCTCTGCCAAGTAGCCCTCGGCAATTGATCCTTCCGGATAATGCTTATTATAGCAGTATGACTTCAATTTGGAAAGGAACCTAAACACGGTATACAACATTATCAAAAGTTGCAACTAAAGGCATTGAGATGAATGAAGGAATATTTTGTAAATAAAGTAAGACCTTTCAATGGGATACATCCATCGATAGAAAATGGGTCCACCAAAAAGTGCTTCACGCGGGAGATGAATTAACAAGTGCACCATAATAGTGAAGAAGGAAGGCGAGAATATCTTCTCCAGATTGCATAAAGTCAATGCATTTCGATCTTGTAGTCTCTAATTCTTGAACATTCAAAACTTTACCACAAATGCCTTTCATTATATTCGACAGTTCAATTACAGGAGTCATCACTTTTTTCGACATACAACACCACATAGCAACTGGCAGTAAGTCTTGCATCAAGATGTGATAGTCATGCGATTTTAAGCCATATAGTCTTCGATCCTCAAGACTCACACATCGCGATATATTTGATGCATACGCATCCGGGACCTTTATATCCTTTAACACCATACAGAACACTTCTTTCTCCGTCTTTGACATTGAAAAAATAGCAGGCGGCAACCGATATTTCATATTCAAAAGTGCTCGGGGATGAAGCTCACGCCGAATTCCCATGTGGACTAAATCAAGTCGACTCTGAAGATTATCTTTCGATTGTCCATCGACATTCAAAATAGTCCTAATGATGTTCTCGCAGACATTTTTCTCTATGTGCATGACATCAAGAGTATGACGTAAAATCTGATGCTCACAATAAGGCAACTCGAAAAAAGACTTCCTTTTTTCCATAAGTCCGCCTCATTAGGATCATCCTCTTCATCAGATTCATCATCAGATTCATCCCTAAATCTTCTATTTCTTTGCGAGTTGGCCATTGATTCATCTTCCCATAAATGAAATTCATATCTTTCAACATTAAGAATATTTCGGATCCACCGATCTGCGAAGGAGCTGGTCGAACTCTTCAAGACCATCAAACCGAGCACTCAAATCTAAATGTATGATTTTCGGTAACCACCAACGATGCCCCATGTAAGAGAACTTCTTCCCATTATATAACCATTGCGAACATGTCTCAGCAAAGACAACACGGACAAGCATAACGTCCCGTGGCACTCCAACCAGATAAATTAGCATAAGCCGGGAAGTCATTAATAGTCCACATTAAAGCCGCACATAAATTAAAGTTCTCTTTTCTCATTGCATCGTATGTCTGAACACTAGCCCATAGTTGTTTTAACTCGTCAACAAGTGGCTACAAATATACGTCAATATTATTCCCCGGCCCTTTCTCTCCAGGTATAATCATAAACAAGATAAAAGAAGATTGTTTCATGCAAACCCATGGAGGCAAATTGTAGGAACAAACACCACGTGCCAAGCATCATCATGTTGTGCTCATGAGTTTATAAGGGTTAAATCCATCGGATGCTAGCCCAAGCCTCACACTCCGAGGATCGCTTGCAAAGCTTGGAAATTTGGAGTCAAAAGATTTCCAAGCTAAAGAATCTACAGGATGCCTTAACAACCCAACATCTGTTCGTCCATCACGGTGCCACATCATTGATTCGGCTATCTTCAACGACATGAAAAGCCGTTAAAGCCATGGTATTAGCGAAAAATACCGTAAAATCTTAACTGGTTGATTCCTTGACTGTGTATCGTGTTCATCCTCATTACCATCCTCAATATTTCTATTAATCCAACGGGATTGGCCACATACATGACAGCACTGTTGATTTATTCGGTCGCCCCAATACAACATGCAGTCATTTGGGCAACTGTGAATTTTGTTGTAGCCAAGGCCCAAATCCTTTATCAATTTCTTCATGTCTTTGGAAGATTGAGGGATTTTACAAACGGGAACATTTCTTGCAGAAACTCTAACAGCATTGTCAACGATTTTTGGTCCACCCCCAAACATTTTAAGTGAAAAAGACGAATCTGTAATGACAGTTTGGAAAATTTTGATCCATTATGTAGTTCTTCATTCATTTCACCAAGTAACGTAGAACCTCGCCGCTTCTTCATTTGGTCGTTCATCCAAGACACTTCTTCTTGTTTGGTGAAAGTATTTTCACCAAAATTATGATCATCGGTTGCACCCAAGTGAGGTGGAAATGACCCAAACCATCATCACAAGATATTAAAAGCATCCCACAACATGCCTTCCATGTTATCGCTCTAACATTCGATTGAAAGCACTATGAGGATACCCCAAATTCATCGATGAAGATGCTCCACTAGATGTACACTCTCCATGAAAAACCATTTTTGTACCCCGGACAAAGCCATTAACAACTAGATGTTCGTAGAGCACTTCACGATAATGCCGCTTAATATTGCAACACGCCTTACACGGCAAAGAATCATATTCTCTTGGCTTGCATTTTGAAATGCGAAATTCGTAAAAGTTTCTACTCCATTTCGATAGCCGTTGCTTACCCTTGACAATTTCACCCAACTCCTATCCATTTCAGAGTTGTTGAAGTCTAAAGTTGACAATAAATTACACGGCTAAATTGTTAATTAATAATTTATGTAAGTAATGATATGATCATATATATAACTGAGTACTATGTAAGTTATGTAAATTATGAAGTTATGAAGTTTGATCTTAACTTAAAATTATATAAGTTATGAAATTTGATCTTAAACTTATGTAAGTTATGAAATTTGATCTTAAAATTAAGTAAGTTATGTATTCTTTAAGATTCATCATACGCAGCATTGTTACACCTAGAGAGGATCCATTATATCTAACAGTGAGATATAAGGCAACCCGTCAGGTTTCTAGCCTATATACTTTGAATCTTTTTTTTCTATACAAGTATTATGTAAGTTATGAAATTTGACGTTAAACTTATGTAAGTTATGAAATTTGATCTTAAACTTAAGAAAGTTTTGTATTCTTTAAGATTCATCATACGCGGCATTGTTACACCTAGGAGGATCCATTATATCTAACAGTGAGATATAAGGCAACCCGTCAGGTTTCCAGCCTATATATTTTGAATCTTTTTTTTCTATACAAGTATTATGTAAGTTATGTATTATGTAAGTTATATAAGTTATGTATTATGTAAGTTAAATAATTCGAGAATTCGATTTTTATATATTAACCAATATTTAAATTAAATAATTGTAAGAAGTTTTTAAATTACTTTTTTTGAAAAAAAGAAATCAATTTCTATATTAAAAAATATTTAAAATATGATCATTATTATATTATGTAAGTTATGAAATTAAGTAAGTTATGTATTCTTTAAGATTCATCATACGCGGCATTGTTACACCTAGGAGGATCCATTATATCTAATAAATGAGATATAAGGCAACCCGTCAAAGTTTCAAACCTATATACTTTGAATCTTTTTTTCTATACAAGTATTATGTAAGTTATGTATTATGTAAGTTATATAAGTTATGTATTATGTAAGTTAAATAATTCGAGAATTCGATTTTTATATATTAACCAATATTTAAATTAAATAATTTTAAGAAGTTTTTAAATTACTTTTTTGAAAAAAGAAATCAATTTCTATATTAAAAATATTTAAAATATGATCATTATTATATTATGTAAGTTATGAAATTAAGTAAGTTATGTATTCTTTAAGATTCATCATACGCTGCATTGTTACACCTAGGAGGATTCATTATATCTAAACGGTGAGATATAAGGCAACCCGTCGATTTCCAACCTATATACTTTGAATCTTTTTTTCTATACAAGTATTATGTAAGTTATGTATTATGTAAGTTATATAAGTTATGTATTATGTAAGTTAAATAATTTGAGAATTGATTTTATATATTAACCAATATTTAAATTAAATAATTTTAAGAAGTTTTTAAATTACTTTTTTGAAAAAAAAATCAATTTCTATATTAAAAATATTTAAAATATGATCATTATTATATTATGTAAGTTATGAAATTAAGTAAGTTATGTATTCTTTAAGATTCATCATATGCATTGTTACACCTAGGAGGATCCATTATATCTAACAATGAGATATAAGGCAACCCGTCAGTTTCCAAATTATATACTTTGAATCTTATTTTTATCTATACAAGTATTATGTAAGTTATGTAAGTTATGTATTATGTAAGTTAAATAATTTGATGAAAGCTATGTAAGTTATGTAAGTTATGCATTATGTAAGTTAAATAATTTTAATTATACATATAAAACTCACAAATAATTATACATATAAAACGATGTTTTATTTTTTGGTAAGAGATCAAATCACTTTTGGGAAGAGTTCAAATCATTATTATTCGTAAGAGTGATGTTAAAATTTCACATTTTATTTTAATGTGATATTTATGTTATTATTATTTTATTTAATTTGGTATTTGTATTTAATAAATGTTATATATTTTGGTATTTATAAATAATGTTATTAATTTTTAATGCTTAATTTAGATTTTAGAATTGATTTGATTAAAAACAATGGTTAATATTATTAAGTTTAAATTTTTATGATTTTTAATAGAATAAATTAATAATAAATTGTGAAGTTATTATTATTTTACGCTTAATTTATCAAATACAATATGATGAATGCAATTTAATTCAAGTTTTAAAGGTTAATTTTATGAAATTTAATTATTAATATTATTAGCTAATTATGTATTTTTATAAAATCAACTTTAAAACTTGAGTTACACACTAAATAATTATTTCATTTTCTTTAGATATTAAAACTTATAATTTTTATCAAATATAAATATTACATTTGACAAAAATATATATACGTAAATACCGTAATAAAAAATGGTAACAAACTTAACTATCAAGTTATGCATTAAGTCTATGTTAAAAATTAGTGTTACTCAATTCCATGTTATTTAGGGTGTGGGTTATGGATAAAAGTAAAAATATTTGTGAAAAGATTTCAACCCTCACAAAATAATATCAAAAATCATAAACAATTTTTTATTAAAAAAAACAAAATAGTTCAAAATTAAGAAATAATATAATAAATCAAATCAAATCAAATTATTACTAAAGGATATAAAACATTTAAAATTTTCAACTCAATCAACTCACCTCAGATGAAAAGTTTCCGTGTAGTTTCGTTTCCCTCAACAATTGTTATCGTAATCTGATTGGGTCCGCTCCTAATCAGTCCCAATACAGAAGTTAATATTTCATTTACCTCAATAAGATATGGCAAATCAGATAAAAACATCAACAGAAATAGAAATAGATTGAACAAATTAGTATTCTTATTTTATATTGACCTAACTAGACAAAATGAGCGTGAACAACTTCTTTTATTGTTACTAATAATAATTAATCCCTTTCTTAAATCCAGCAATGAATAACATAAATTTCTGACTCTCACACTTAAATCCGAATAACATAAATAAGTCAAACTCAATTATCCCATAGTGATGACAGAGATTATCCATATTCAACGTAACAACTTTCTTACCTGAGACAATATGGATTGAAGACAAGAAAATTGGATTACAGACAACAGAGATTTGAAGGCAGAAAATTAGATGACAAATATGTAAAATAAAGTAAGCATGACTTACAAATAAAAAAAAAACATTTCAACTATAAAAAAGCAATCAACTTACTTCATCTCCTATAAAAAAACAAAGTACATTCACAAGTAAATACAAATATATGTCAAAGCAAGTATAATTAATTCATAATTACCAGTAGTATATAATTACTTTTTGATTTAGTAATATAGTCTGACTATAGAATACATATAAAATTTTGTATGCATGTATCATAAATGTATTAAGTTTTTATTTGATTATAAATATCATTTGCTAAAAAGGAGCAATAAAATGTTTCCATCTCAAGAAGAATAATGGACACTACGCTACATTTTTATGGAACATAATCAAAGTGCGAATCATTTAGCCAAAATGACCTTTGCAAAAAAGGAGGATCTACAATTGGTTGACATTCCTACACTCCTACACTCCTCCAATGCTTTTTGCTGGAATGAAAAGGAAAGAAAAGGAATCAAGCATATAAAATTATGCATTCAAATAAAACCAATCTCGATTATTATATTCGACAAAACAAAATAAATGGGAAGGCAAGATACCCAAAACCATACTCATCAAAAACAGGTAGATGATTACTTTTGTTCTTGCATTTTGCATTGTAAAATTCAAGATAAAGCCAAAGCAAATTCACCTAACATAATACTAGCTTCAATGTAATAATAAAGTCCTTACCAATTAGTATTAAGTTGGTCAAAAAATACAAAGAAAAGTATTTCTACAACAATAATCTATTATTGTTTATATTATGCCCTTTGGTAGGACACTAGCACCTTTAGGGGCAAAAGAAATTATAAATGAATACCTTAATGAGAAGACTCTTCCAAATAAAATCCCACCGAAAATAAGCGCACCAAACCACTTGACATCACTATTTTTGGCCATTAACCTAAAAAAACATAATTAAATTTGAGTTATACATGCCTTTGAATAACATTGTTTACTTTGAATAACATTGTTTACAAAACCAACTCTATTTTCATCATGTCTGCATATAAAGTGAAGCAGTCTGTACTAAAATGCAAAAGAGTAATCGGAAGAATAAACAAATAGTTGATCTTTGGGACTTAATAATTTTGAGCAGTATGCACATAAAATACAAACTTCTGGGTGTTAGAAAATAGAAATCAACCTTTGAACATATATAAAAGTGAAGAAGATCTTACATTAACTAAATAAATCAACAAAATTTACCGGCGGTGTATTCCATTGGAAATGCTTCTGAACCTGGTAAAAGAAGATAAATAGCATCAGAATTTCTCATCAATGAGTACTGTTGCAAATTGTTTTTTTACATGAACTTCGATTTTAGTGATAAAAAAGAAATAGTATTGCAGAAAGGACGACCAGTAACACATTTAATGATTAAAAATGATTAAAAATGTTTCCCTTAACCTATTTGGCTGCAAATTGTGCTTTTTTTCAATACAGTTTTGCTTAGACAATGAAAAAAAAATGTTTCCATTTTCAAACATCAAAAGCATCACAAACAATGAAAGACTTCAATTTTTCAATGTTTCGTACGTCAAAATCGAACACAACCCAAAGAGCTTCTTCAATTTTGAAACATTGCTACATTCAAACGGAAATTATTCCAATTAATGGGGAGGGGGACTAGTAGCTCTTCAAAGTGTAAACACGATTCTCAGATCTGTCCCAAGACAAACAGAAATTACAAATCCCTAAAATCTATGTAAAGGGACCACACAAAGCCGATCATAATATGGAATAATCTAAGATAAAAGACAGAAAATTAAGAAAGCCAACGATTCTAACTTCTAACTTTAAGTAACTAATATTTTCAAAAAATAATAAATCTACCATTGCTCAATAAAATATCAATAAATGTCAAAAAAAAAAAGGGGAAAACCCATTACAACGAAGCTTCAATTTTCTCAATTTTCAACCATTAAAAAATTAATCGAAATCCAAATCCACTGATAACAAAAATCAAAGTTATAAAAAAACTTACCAATAAGAAAAATACAAGTTGAAGCTCAAAATCTCGTAAGCAAAGCAAAGGGAAAGCTTGAAACAGATCTACGGGAAAAAAAGGGTATATATATATATATATATATATAGCTTAAGTTGTGAAAAGCATTTGAGAGATGATTTTAAGGATCTAAAGAGATCGATTATCAAAGGCTATAGATACAATAAAAGAAGAAGGGGATTTTATTGAACAACAAAAATAATTTTATTTGTATAAAATAGTTTAGGGATTTTCTATATGGGAAATCAATGGCCGGTAGGAAGGGTGAACTTTAGGGATTTAAAATTGGGGAAAAGGGTGAACAACAAGAGAGCAAAATGGATGTCAATGGGGGAAAAAGGGTGAAAATACTTAGGGATTTAGGAGTAGGGAAAAAGGGGGAACTGAACCTGCAGGTAGAACGACGAAATGGGAAACAAGGCAAGTGTGATCATGTGGGTAAAAAACAAGAGAGCAAAATGACACTGTTTTGCCCAAAGAAATTTAACATTTGTGGTGTTTTTAACCAAAAGCGCCGCTAAAAGGGGAACCTATTGCGGCGTTTTACCAAAACGCCACTAAAATTCTAATAAAACGGCGCCGTTTTGTTTAAAACATATGTTTTTAAACAAAACGCCGCTAATGCCTTTAAAATTTAAAATTATTTAATATATAAAATAAAAACAATATAAATTTTTTTCATTTAAATAAAAACAATATTTAAAAGAATATATAAAATAAAAACAATATAAAATTATTTAATAATAGTATTTTAATTTTTTCATTTAAATAAATAATTTTTTAAAATTTAATTAATATTTAAAGAATTAGATCAAATTTGAAATCTTGAAAATTATTTAAAATTTAAATTTATTTAATATAAATTAAACACAAAGCAATCATATACTCAAAAAACTTTAAATTTATTTCAATAATAGTATTTCAAATTGTTAATATATTTTCACACAAAAACCCTAAACCCTAACTCCTATCCCATTAACCCTTAAACCCTAACCTCCGTCCTCTTAACCATTAAACTTCTAACATCTAACACCTAACCCAAAAACCCTAAACCCATATCATTTAAACCATAATCCTTAACCAATAACCCATAAACATTAAATCGTAGACTCTAAACCTTAAACCATAAATCTTGAAATCTAAACCCTAAACCATAAACCCTCAACCCTCAGCCCTAAATGACTAAACTCTAAACCTTAAAACCCTAAACTTTAAACCCTAAATCCTAAACAGTAAACTCTAAACCTTAAAATCCTAAACTTTAAAATCATAACCCTTAAAACTCTAAACCCTAACCTCTATCCTCTTAACTCTTAAACCCATAACACCTAAACCCATAGACCCTAAAAACGTATCCTTTAACCCTTAATCCCCAACGAATAACCCTTAAACCTTAAATCATGGACTATAAACCTTAAACTTTAAATCATGAACTCTAAACCCTAAACTCATAACCTTTTAAACTTATAAACCCTAAACATTAAACAATTGAACCACTAAATTATAAACACTAATGCTGAGTTTTTTTTCCAATTTTTATATTGATACCAAAATGGCGTCATTTATATTCTGGAATAAAATAGGTATTTGCAGTGTTTTTAGGTAAAACGCCGCTATTTCTAAACATTTGGCGGCGTTTTTTTAACAAAAATGCCACTATTTTATTTTTATATTGATACCAAAACAGCGCTGTTCTATTTAGAAATAAAATAGTTTTTTGCATTGCTATACATTTAGTGGCGTTTTTGAACAAAACGCCACTAATGTTGAGTTTTTTTTCAATTTTTATATTAAACCGAAACGACAATGTTTTATTTTTAAATAAAATAGTTTTAATAGATTTTTGTGGCGTTTTAGTCAAAGCGCCGCTAAAAGTTCGATCTTTAGCGGCGTTTGTATAAAAGCACCGCTAATGCTGGGACCTTTAGTGGCGTTTTTCTAAAAGCGCCGCTAATGCTCAGACCTTTAGCGGCATTTTGATAAAAGCGCCGCTAATGCTCAGACCTTTAGCGGCGTTTTTATAAAAGCGCCGCTAATGCTTTGACCTTTAGCGGCGTTTTTATAAAAGCGCCGCTAATGCTCGGGCCTTTAGCGACATTTTTATAAAAACGCCGCTAATGCTTTGACCTTTAGCGGCGTTTTTATAAAAGCGCCGCTAATGCTTTGACCTTTAGCAGCGTTTATATAAAAGTGCCGCTAATGCTCGGACCTTTAGCAGCGTTTATATAAAAGCGCCGCTAATGCTCGGACCTTTAGTGGCGTTTTTATAAAAGCGTCGCTAATGCTCGGACCTTTAGCGGCGTTTTCTAAATAAACGCCGCTATTTATCATTTTTAGTTTTGGATATAAACGCCACTATTGCTTATTTTTTTACGGCGTTTTTCTTAAAACGCCGCTATTGCGTAATATTTGTGGCATTTTTCTTTAAAACGCCACTAAAAACGCCGCTAAAAGTCTATTTTAGTGTAGTGATATGAGAAATTTAATGAGAATTTAGCCCATATATGTTTCTTGGTATTTATATGAAGTGTATGACTAACAAGTTTGATGAGGTTATGTGTTAGGGCTCGTGATCAAGATGATTGAATATGCCTTGTATGTTTATATTAAATTTAAATGAGTGAGTTTTTGGAAGCTCGTTGGTTAGGAAGCTCGACGGAGATCACTCACACTATCCATCGGCCTATTTTGGTATGTATGGTAAACGAATTATTATTATAATAGCATGTATAGGTTAATTAGTTAATGTTGGCTTATAAATGATCTAAATATAACTAGCCATTGGTATGGCTTATATTTAGTAAGTTTTGAGTTACATATAATTATGAATTTATCATGTTTGATATGGGTTTAAAATGAACAAATGATGAGATGGTATAAGTATAGGGATGAAGATGATGGTTAAGAATGCTATAAAAATTTATGAATATGTCTATATATATATATGAATAGTTTATTGATAAATTTAGATATTTAACCATATAAATTGAATCTTGAACATATTTCAATGTTGATGTAAGTAAAAGACCAATTGGGTGAGAAATGAGGCTTGAACATAGCCTTGTTTTTGTCCACACAGGTAGACACACGAGCGTGTGTCTAGGCCGTGTGTGATACACGGTCTAGTACATGGGCATGTGTCAAGGTCGTGTGTCCCTTGTATCTAGAAATTACAAAATAGAATGCCCAGGATCGAGCACACGGGCTCCCACACGGGCATGTGCCTTGCCCATGTGAGGTACACGGCCTGGATACACTGGCGTGTGATACGGCCATGTGAATCCTGCACCTAATTCGAAAATAAAAATTAGCCACAAGGCCTAGCAACACAGGCATGTGCCTTGGCTGTGTGAGATCAATTTGTTCATGAGTTACAAGTCAAAGAGTTACACGGCCTAGGGGCACGAGCATGTGAAGCCACACGGCCTGGAGCGAGGTAAGTCACATGGGTGTGTTGGTCACACGGCCTGAACCACACGGGCGTGTCCCTATAGCACATGGACGTGTGACCCCTATAATAGAGAAAAAAGTTTTGGGATTATGCGAAAAATTTCCTATGATCCCGATTTAGTCCCAAATCGTTTTTAATGTATATTTTGGGCTTCGAGAGCCCAATAGAGGGACATTATAATTACGTTCAGAATATGAATAGTAAATTGACTCGGTTTAATAAAAAATGGTTCTGTAAACTCCGGTAATGCCTAGTACCTTATTCCGACGACTGATACGTGTAGGGGTGTTACACTTGTAAAGAAGCTATTTGGTTGAAGGGACTCTTTAGTGAACTCAATGAAGACCTTCAAATCAGCACAGTATTTTGTGAAAGTCAGAGTGCCATCTTCCTTACAAAAGATCAAATGTTTCATGAGAGAACAAAACACATTGATGTTCGGTATCATTTTTTTCGTGATATTATTGCTCGTGGTGATATTGTTGTGAGCAAAATTAGTACTCATGAAAATCCTGCAGATATGATGGCTAAATCACTTCCTATAACCAAGTTTGAGCATTGCTTAGACTTGATTGGTGTTCATTGTTGAAATTAAACCCTTAAGTGGTTTTATGGAAGATGTGGAGAACTTGTTCATTGAGAGTTCGCGATGAAGAACTTGTTCATTAAGAATTCGTGTCAAGGTGGAGATTATTAGAATTAATTGACCCGAATCCTTATTTGAATAAAATACAGTGGTAAAATAAAAGAAAAGAAAAATCCCTATAGAACTACACTTTTTTTATTTTTTTTTAGAATAAGGTTTTTTAAACCTTATTAAACTATATCTATTTTATATTGATTAGAATAAGGTGTTTTAATCTTACTACACTCCTATTAGAATATGACTTTTACAAGCCTATAAATAGACATAGTCTATTCCTCTTGTAATTATTTTTTCAAATTCGACATAGTTAATTTTCTTCTTCTCTGCTTGTGGTTTTGTTCTCGAAAGTGTTTCCACGTAAAATCTGTGTGTTCTTTATTTTTATTTCTTTTTTTTTTTTTTTGCGATGTAGTTCTCATTACCGACGTTATATTTTTTACAATTTGTCTTTGTGCATGTTCCCTTGGATTCACACAGTCTCCTTTGCCAGCAATGGTACACCATGACTATGTTGATCTCTTGTCTAACAGCTTAGGTTAAACTCATTATGCGGGAGTATATTCAGTTTTTCTAACTTATTTTAAATATTTGGGAGATCTTATCTCCAATCTATGTTTGGATATTTATCGAGCACAGCTGTTTACACATGTATATATATATATATATATATATATATATAGAAAAGCATGAAAGCAACATAGATCGCAGTTGCTCAATTGGACGGGGTGGGAATAGGTCAGCTTAGCACGTGAATTGCGAAGTCTAAGCTGCTGTATATAATTATATTGCTAGAAAGCGATTAGTTCCACCTAAATCTTGAGATAAAATTGTTGAACTGGCCAATTCTTTTTTTATGAATTATCAAAGAGCTGTCATCCTTGATTAGGTTGGAGAAAGGGATGTATAATTATAAGTTATGATGCTTGATTACATTACAACGAGAAAGAAAACAAAACGGCTTTTGTCAATGGGATTTCACGAGGGATTGCCAAACCAAAAAAATAAAGTAAATTTAATGTATGATAAAATAATGAATTCATTTATTATATCATTTGAAAAGAAAATAAATATGTTATTAACTTCTGCTAGGATAATCATCTCTGTTGAGGTAAGTATTTGTAAGTAGCTGTTATGTGCTAATGGAAGTATTCACTTTCATCACCACGACAACAAGATTGTTACTTGTCATATTTGAAGTTGGCAATTTATTGAAACAAAATATTTGAGATATGTTGATATTATGAAATTATTCAAGCACATCAGTGAAGATCAATTTATTTGGAGGAATATATCTTAAGGAACAGATTAGACTGATCGTACCAAATTCCTTGGATCAAAGATGTTGGATCGGAACTAAACTTGAAGACTTATCTTTCAACAATCCACTTTACTTTGGTCGTTATGATTATATTGTTTTTAGCTATTTTAATTAATGTTTTATAAGGGATTATAATTAATCTTTAGTATATTAACAAGTCTTGAAAACTTCTATGTATTTGAGAGACTTGTGTAGGTTTACATATTGAATTTTGAAAGCACTTATTAGTTCATTAAGTAAGTGGTTTTACAAATGAAGTTCTTAGAGGAAAATTTAATGGTAAGAGATATAATTTTTAGTATAAAATGGATCTAATATATACAGATATTTAAATCCACAATTGAAATTGCCATCTCTATCAATAACTTCATTCATGTATTATAAAATTCCATTAATGGAGAGTAGATAATTTATCTAAAATTATTATGACCAAAAATAGTATTTTAATTCCCCCACTTGTTTCGAAGTAGTTTTTATACAATACTCTTTGAATTCTTGGTGTGGCATTTTGTGGATTGATTGCAGAATAAAATAAATAAATATGATAGTTGGAGTAGGAGTTGAATGAACTGCCGAAGGAATAAATTGATACACATTGTTAGGACCGTTTGCAACTTTGAATGTGTCTTGAGGAACACACATTAAATATTGGACCCAAAACAAAATCACACCAAACATCTGAATTCAACTTTGTTTCATGTGTACAAGCCCATTTTGCCCGGTCCAAACCCGAAACCTAATCCTAAAACCCATTTACCCTAGCCCAACCCTAATCAGAAACAAACAGAAACCCTAGCCCCTTAGGTGCGCCGCAGCCTTCTGACCCTTGACACCCACTTGCCCTGGCCCCTGCCGAAGCCACCTGCTCCACCGCCCATGCCCAGCACCGCCACTTGCGCCTAGCCACCTGCAAACATTTAAAAGAAAGGACAGAAAGTAACAAAAGAGGGCTACAAAAGTCGATTTACATTTTGTTGTAGAGGACCTTTTTTTTTTCCTTCGATTGATGAATATAATCAAGAGAAAATTCAAACGAAACAAAAAAAATCAGAGAATAGCGAGTGTTGATTAAACAGAAAGGCAGAGATTAAACAAAAAGAAAACCTAAAAAAAAAACCAAGAACAGAAACCGAAAAGAGGTAAAATTTTTATTATTTTCGAATTTTTTCTTTTCTTTTCCTTCACTCCTTTTTCAGCATACACATACTATATTTTTTTTTAAAAAAAAAAGAGAGAAAAAATCAAAGTTTGCCTTTTCTGGCCACTGTGTGAGGTGGTCGGAGGCGGCGCCGACGACGGAACCCAAGACAGACGCCACGAGTGGTAGGACTCCTCCCTCCGCAGAGAAAAAAGAGAAGAAATTTTTTTTCTAAACAGCAGCTCAAATGATTTTTTTTTTTTGGGTTTAGGGCTTTATATAGCCCCTCAAAACGACGTCGTTTTGGGGCTGACCTTAACGCCCAAAACGACGTCATTTTACCTCCAGGATCCGCGTGTTGACCCGACCCGCCTCAGGATCCGCGCGTTTTTTAAGCAGAGGGTTTATTGCGCTTTTGGTCCCTCCGCCTTTTCAGAATCTAGCAATCAGGTTTTCAATTATTTTTAATTTTGTCCCGAAATTTTAACGTAGTTTTAATTTAATCCATTTAAACGCTGTTTAATGGACTTAGGTAAATTGCACCCTCGTCCCTCACCATTTCGCTGCTTCAGCTTCATTCAATCCCCATATTATTTGTTTCATATAATTTGTCCCAAAACTTCCATTTGTAATGCAATTTAGCCCCTTTTTTAATTATTTTACAATTTTATTATTATTACTATTATTTAATATTTTATTTTCTACTATTGATTATTTATTTTTATTTTTATTATTTATTATTATTATTATTATTATTATTATTATTATTATTATTATTATTATTATTATTACCACTTGTATTTTACTTATTTTATTATTTCTTTTCATACTTTCTATTATAGTTTTCATTATTTTTCTTAACATTATTTTCTATTTAGGTTATTATTATTATCATTATTAATATTTATATTAACACATTGTTATTATTTTCATTATTATCATTATTTTACTTTTAATGCTATTATTATAATCATCGTCATCACTTTATGTTCGTCATTATTTTGTCATTGTTATTATTTTTAACATCTTTTATTATCTTTATTTTATTATTACTACACTACTACTATTCTATTTTCATTATTATTATTATTATTATTATTATTATTATTATTATTATTATTGTCATTACCATTATATCGTTAGCATATTATTATTGTTTTCTTTTCGTCAGTAATTATCCTTCCCGATATCTCGCTTTTATAGCCATCGACATCCCGTATTAGCAATTCAAGTGAGCCGAGCCCTAACTTCTGGGTTCGATTTTTCTTGTTTAAGCCAAACAACGGATGTCCCTTTTAAAATCGCAATTCAAATTTTAAACAAAACACTTAATTTAAGATTCAAATGTCGCCTAACTTCATCGGACTCGACATCTAGATACTTCGGATAAGTTTTTTAATATAGAGGCAATATTCCTAGTTTGGGCCTTCGAGAAAATGAGCTCTAACTTACTGGGTTCTGATTTCTCGTTTGACAAATGACGGGAGATCCTCTTCAAATATAAAGCCAAGTTTTGAAAGGCGAGTTTAGTTTCGGGAGTCTAAAGTATTGCGCCCTAACTTACTGGACGTGATACTTCATCCCTCCAAAAATAAGGGAGCCTCATCATCCCTTCCAATTCCTTCAAATTTTCGAAATAAAAAGTATCATTTTTTTGAACCATTTCAAAGTTTTCAATGTTAGGACATCGATCAATCAATTTGGTACCAATTTTGGGCGTATCGAGGGTGCTAATCCTTTCTCGTGTGTAATCGACTCCTAAACTCGTTTTTCTGGATTTCGTAGACCAAAATCATTGTTTTGATAAATCAAACTGTTTGTTAAAAACAACCGTTTTACAAGGTGACCCGATCACACCCAAATAAAGATCGGTGGCGACTCCCGTTTTATCATTTTCAAAACCAAAGTTCGATTCCCATTTTGTCAAAAAATGGTTACGACAGCTTGGCGACTCCACTGAGGACACGAGGGTCAGGCCATAGATTGATTGATTTTTGTCCTTTTGATTAAAATTGGAAAATGGTTTTGAAAAATCATGTTTCTTTTAATGCACTTTCAATATTGGGTCTCGTAAATACTTTGGCATTGCATTGCATGACCGTTGTGGTCACACCTTTAAGTGGGAGTGAGAAGCTATGTCTTCGTGAGGTTTTCACCTCCGCATGAGCTAGTGGACTGCTTTCGGGATACATCCGTACCTATGTCTTCGTGAAGTTTTCAATTCCGCATGGCCATAGGGAAATGTATTCCCCTGAACCGAACTCGGTCCATATGAGCCTATAATGGGTGAGGATCGAGGAATCTGCTGGTTTGGTACCTTGAACTTTAGAACTCAACCACATGTAAAGAGCCTAAGAACCTACCCCGAGCTGAACTATGCCAAACCTTAGTAGTTACCCAGATAGGCGTTTGTGTATTTTACATGCTTTATATCTCATTCTGTGGTACTAATTGATGATGTTTTATTTCCTCTGCATGTCATTTCAATTTTTAAGAAGCATCGATTCACGGTCAGTTTCTGAGTTAGAAAGTCGGTTATGGAAAGCGAATTCCTTGATAAAGTGGAGGACAATGCGGCCGTCCGTATATGGTCAAAGCATAGCCAATTAGAAAGAGGGGACAGCTTAGCTAAGGGATATGTGTCGGAATTACGGGATTTCACCAATATCAGTGTCACGCAGAATGAACTCCAGGAATTGAAAGAAATATGGACCCAGTGGGATGATGAGGCAAAGCAGTTGTTCCATAGTACCTACGGCGATCTACCATACCTGCTTGATGTCAAAATAGATAAGCACCTATTTCGAGCAATGACTCAATTTTGGAATGCTGCTTATAGCTGTTTCTCATTCGGAAAATAGATTTGGTTCCCACGGTAGAGGAATACACGACCTTATTACGTTGTCCGAGAATTCAAGTTGATAAAGCTTATTCCAAAGCAGTTAATAGCCTGACTTTTACGAGGAAATTGATGAATATTACGGGAATGAGCGAACAATGGGTTTCAGCTAGAATGCGGAAGAAAGGCGGGGGTAAATGCATACCTTGGATATATTTGAGGGACCTGATCCTAACGCATCCTGATGCAAAGAAAAAGATTAACGTCTTGGCCTTGTGTATTTACGGTTTGGTGATCTTCCCAAAAGCTTTAAGACACGTTGATGAAGCAGTTATTGATCTATTCGACCGATTAGACAAAGGGGTCACGCCTATTCCCACTATCTTGGCCGAAATGTTTAGATCCTTGAATGCATGTCGGAGAATAGGTGAAGGCAGGTTTATCGGATGTGCGCAGTTGTTATTGGCCTGGTTTCATAGTCACTTTTAGAAGGTGAAAAAAGTGTCTTATCGGTTTTTGCCAGAGAATTGCTCTCCGTTGAAAGAGATAGTAGCTATGCCTAAGAGAGAAGACGTGTCCGAAGAAAACTGGATAGCGCTCTTTCAAAACCTTCAAGAAGACGACATCGAGTGGAAGGCTCGTTAGATGGTTCCCGACAAGGTCCTTTATCATTGTGGAAACTTCGACTAGGTTCCTCTACTGAGAATTTGGGGTGCCACTGCATATGCCCCTTTGCTGGTCCTACGACAGTATAGTTCAAGAGAGTTTGTACCAACGACATACGGGATAGCTCAATGCGAGTTCTCATACGAAGGGGGAGCTATAAGAAAAAGGTTAAAGAGATCTCTAGTTCCTAGAATCAGATTCATAAAATGAGAAGATTATCCGCAGGCCCGAGGATGACCCCGAAATACAGTGAATGGAGGGCTAGGAGAATCAATGATAATATCCTCGAGACAAATCCAGAGGGCGCCCGATCGAGAGAAGAATGCTTGCGAGTGGTCCCGTCAGAATTAAAGATTGTGAAACAAGATTTTGAACGGATGAGTTCGGAGCTTGGAAAAAGGATAGAAAAGCTAGAAGAAGAAAAGATGCTCCTCCAATTAGAGGTGGATGGTCAAAAATCGGAGGCTGAGAAACTTAAAAAGAAAAATGGAAGGTAGAGGAAGATCGAGATAACTTGAAGATGGAATACAAGAAGATGCGTCTGACGATAAAGAACGTTAGATTAGGGAAAACTTTGGAGAAGTGGAGACAAGAGATCCAAGAGGAAAAAGCCAGAGTTAGTAATTGGGAGAAAAAGTTTCAAGAAATACAAACGCAAAAAGAGGCCTTAGAGAAGGGCATGACTGAAAACCAAAAGGACCAAAAGGAGAAAAAGGGACTAAAAGCTAGAATAGCTAAGCTTGGGCGATCTCTGCACCACTATCGAAGTCAAGACTCGAAAAGCAAACTGAAATCAAGTCTGAACAGAATTGAGAAAATGAAGGGTAAAGTTGAAGAGCTAGAATCAGCATTACACAATAGTGAGCTCGGATTGAGCTTCTGGAGATAAGAGAAAGGCATTGGGAGGAGGAGCTTCGCCATTCTTGCGAGCAAGTTAGAAACCGGAATTACCTCATAGGTGAAGCGATAATCCAGATGCGAGAGGTAGCTGATCACCTACAGATTTTGGCTGTGGAAGCTGACATATTGAGCGTGAGATATGAGCTACCGTCGGGTTATAATCAAGAGCTAATCTCTTTGTTTGGGAAAATCAAAACCTTAGGCCTTAGGACGAAAGCATATTTGTAATCTACTTTATGTAAAGGGTTTTGCATTCTGATAAAGTTTTCTAAAATAAAGTTGATCAGAATCGATGTCTTCTTCTTGCATTCATGCATTGCATCATATTACATGCATTTAAGTTTATAAAAATGGGCCTAATTAGCTAAAATTATCAAAAAGAGAGAGAGAAAAAAAAAGTGAAAGGAGAAAATCTGGAAGCGGAACATCACTACAGAACACGCGCTAAAACCAGGAAAATGGATCAAAGGTTCGAATAATTCCAGAAAGAAATGCAGGAACAAGTGCAGGAGCAAATGTTAAAACTCTAGCAGGAAATAAGGGACCAAATATTGGAGGCCCAGAGGAATATGATGGCCCAAATGGCCCAAATGATGAACAGGGCAATGGATAAGGGGGAAGGTCCTATGCCTCCGGTCGAGGAAAGTAATGAAGGCATCCCCCCGGGTTTTACCCCTTCACACGCAAGAACAAGGCCTGAGGAGTATGTCCTAAGGCCACCAGTTGCGATCAGGCCCCAACAAGGGTATGACGACGCTAGACCTCCCATGAGCTTCTAAGCAGGCTCTGAATCCTAACCAGGAGATAACCCAGCCAATCCTGTTGTACCCGATTTAGATATGGCAGAGAAAATGAGGTCGAGAGAAGAATCTTCAAGGCAGTTAGAGGATCGTTGCAAATGGCTGGAAGAAAAATTTAAGGCGCTAGAAAGTATCGATCATCATCATGGGATTAACGTAAAAGATTTAAGTCTGGTTCCGGATTTGGTGCTGCTTCATAAGTTTAAAATGCCTGAATTTGAAAAATACTGGTGGACTAGTCGCCGGAGGCCCACATCACCATGCTCGCAGCGAATGGTGGCTACGTGAACAATGATCAACTCTTAATCCACTGTTTCTAAGAAAGTTTAGTAGGCGCAGCTGCTAGATGGTATAACCAGCTTAGTCGGGCCAACATTAGTTCCTGGAGAAATTTGGCTCAAGCATTTCTAAAGCATTACAGCCACGTTACGGACATGGCACCGGATAGAATTACTTTGCAAAGCATGGAAAAAAGACAAAATAAAAGTTTCGCATAATACGCTACAGAGGTGGAGGGAGGTCGCCATGCAGTCCAACCACCCTTTTAGAAAAAGAGACTACCATGCTCTTCATTAACACCTGAAGGCCCCTTTCATAACTCATATGATAGGGAGTACGACTAAAAGCTTTGCCAACATAGTAATGGCGAGAGAGATGATCGAACATGCCATAAGGGGCGGCAAGATTGAGGCAGGAGAAAGCACTAGGAGGGTCGCTCCTAAGAAGAAGGACGGTGAAGTAAATAACGTGAGTACACACAAGGTGATCACGATTAATCGGCCAAAGGTAGTCACCTCTGGACAACAAGGTCTGGCAAGATAGAAATCTAGAACCAGACTGAATACCGAAAAATTCAATTCACGCCACTTCCAATAACATACAAAGAGCTATACCAGACTTTGTTCAACGAGCATATCGTGTCCCGTTCTATTTGCAACCATTGCAACCTCCATACCCTAAGTGGTACGACTCTAATGCTCACTGCGATTACCATGCAGGGGTAGCGGGGCATTCGATAGAGAACTGCCTCGCCTTTAAAAAGGTAGTCGAGAGGCTAATAAAGATGGAGGTCATAACACTCGACGATCTGATAAAAAAGGGAACCCACTACCTAATCACGAGGATAGAGGGGTAAACACGAATGGTGAGGAGGTGATGAGAAAAATCAAGAAGGACGTCACGGAGATGAAAACCCCATTGAGAGTAGTCTGGGAGGAAATGGCAAAGAGAGGATTGACAGATTCGGATCCTGCGGAAAACTAGAGGCATATAAAGAACTACTACAAACTCCATAAAACAAAAGGGCACGAGATTCAAGAATGTACCCAGTTTAGAATTTTGCTGCAAAACCTTATGGACAACAAAGAACTGGAGTTTTATGAAAAAGAGTAGACGAAAGGAATGTATGTGTGATCGAGGAAGAATTGACGAAGCCTGGAGTCAATTACCCGAGAATCATCATCTCGCGAAACACGAAAGGTAAGGTGCGAGAAGCCCGAAGATTATAATTCAGAAACCTGCTTCTTTTCCCTACAAAAACAACAAAAAGGTACCCTGGGACTACAATTGTAATGTGATGATACCAGAGGCGGAAAGCTCCACTAGCATTTCTGAGGAGGTCGAGAATGAAGGGTCCTATACGCGTAGTGGGAAGCGTTACGACCCTAAGAATAGAAGAGCAGAACCAGTGAAATCGAAGACTATGCTGATTGGGTAGAAAAAAGGAACCCGAAGCCCCTATCAACGAACCCGTAAAAGAGGAGGAAGCTAGAGAATTTTTAAAATTCTTGAAACATAGCAAGTACAGCGTGGTAGAACAGCTGCGTAAACAACCAGCTCGCATATCCGTACTAGCCCTGCTGTTAAGCTTAGAAGTGCACCATGAAGCACTGATGAAAGTACTAAATGAAACTTATGTTACTAAGGATATATCCATTAACAAGTTGGACCGTCTGGTTAGTAACATAAGTGCTGACAATTTTATTTACTTCAGTGATGATGAAATCCCACCAGGAGGCATGGGATCAACAAAAGCCTTGCACATAACTACTCGTTGCAAGGGATACACTCTACCAAGTGTGTTAATAGATAATGGATCAGCTTTAAATGTCTTACCTTTGGCTACACTGAGGAGGTTGCCTATAGATAGCTCTCACATGAAAGTATGCCAGAACATAGTGAGAGCATTTGATGGCACCGAAAGAAGAGTGATGGAAAGAATAGACGTACCATTATTGATCGGGCCTAACACATATGAAGTAGAGTTCCTAGTCATGGACATCAAGCCCTCTTACAACTACTTATTGGAAGGCCCGGATTCATTTGGCAGTGTGTGTGCCTCATCATCGCACCAAAATTGAAGCTAGTAATGTAAAATCAATCATTGGTAACTATAAACATCAAGAAGACATCATAGCAATCGCTACCAACGGTGCCATATCTAGAAACAAGTGAGAAGGCTGTTGAATGTTACTTTCGATCCTTAGAGTTCAGAATGCTACTTTCATCTCGGAGGGAATGAAGTCCTGGTACCTAAGCTATTCAAGACCACAAGGATGGGCCTGCGAATGATGATAGGAAAAGGGGCTCTACCAGGAAAAGGATTGGGCAAACATCTCCAAGGAAAAGTTTAGATCCCGATACTGAAAGAGAAAAAAGACCGTTTTGGCTTGGGTTTCAAACTAGATGCAAAACAAATGAGGAGGAAAATAGAGAAGAAACAAGAAAGGAGAAGGGCATAGTTGAACGGAGAGGACGTCAAGTGGGAATCAATGACATTCCCCCACATATCTCGTACCTTCGTGTCAGGAGGAATAATCTACCCGGAGAATCTTCCTCACATCAATGCCATACACGACAAGAAAACCAATCAAGAAAACTTGTTGGGCATTCGCCCGTATGAACTTGGAAGTGTTCTGAACAATTGGACTGTAGAGGAATTTCCTGTAGTTTTTAGAGATTATACAGAGTAATATTTAGAACGCACTCATTGTTTTAAGCCTAGAAACAATGAGATTTCTTTTGTGAAACAGGCTCATGTTCGGATATTTTGTTCCAATGAAATACATCTTTAATTCTAACAAACATTTTCTCATTTCTTGTTCCTATTCATATCATGTGAATAGTTATCCTTCAATTCATTTATTCTGTGTACATCCTTTGATACCCATCACAGGTCCCTAGCCATCAATGATATGAGCAATGATACTACAGATTCAGAGGTCCGTTTTAAGCAAGACGTGTTTAGAGGAATCTCAAGATTTTGAAAGTGACAGAGAATATGACTTGCCTCCAGATTTGTTGAGAATGGTAGAGCAAGAAGAAAAATATATCCTACCGCATAAAGAGTCAGTGGAAATGGTGAACCTGAGAGAAGGACAAGAAGTGAAGATCCGAGCTTGTATCATGGCAGAGACCAAGCGAGACCTCATCGAGTTACTCCAAGAATTCAAGGATGTATTCGCGTGGTCGTATCAAGATATGCCCAAATGAAGCACTGATATCGCAGTACTCCAGTTGCCCATAAAAGAAGAATACAAGCCCGTCCAACAGAAGCTTCGAAGAATGAGACCGGATGTTTTGTTAAAAATAAAAGAAGAAGTCGAGAAACAATTTAACGTCGGATTCTTGCAAGTGGTTAAGTATTCGGATTGGGTGGCTAATGTCGTCCATGTCCCTAAGAAAGATGGAAAAGTGCGAATGTGCATAGACTACAGGGATCTAAACAAGGCTAGCCCGAAAGACAATTTTTCGTTGCCTCACATCGACACCTTAGTAGACAATACGGTGGGCTATTCATTGTTCTCCTTCATGGATGGTTTCTCAGGATGCAACCAAATAAAGATGCATCCTGAAGACATGGATAAGATAACATTTGTGACCATGTGGGGAACATTTTGTTACAAGGTGATGCCGTTTGGGCTAAAAAATACGGGAGTGACATATCAGAGAGCTATGGTAACCCTATTTCACGACATGATGCATAGAAAAATTGAGGTTTACGTCGACGATATGATCGCCAAGTCCTGAACTGAAAAAGAACATGTGCAGGTCCTAAGAAAACTATTCTTGAGGTTGAAGAAATTCGGCTAAAACTTAATCCAAAGAAAGTGTACCTTTGAGCTCGGTCTAGGAAGTTGCTTGATTCATGGTCAATAAAAAGGGATTGAGGTTGACCTGCATAAAGTCAAGGCCATACAAGAGTTACCTCCACCACGCACTCCAAAGAGAAGTTAGAGGTTTCTTAGGAAGGCTAAATTACATTGCCCGATTCATTTCACAACTAATCGAGAAATGTGACCCCATATTTCGTCTTCTTAAGAAACACAATCCGCACATGGGATGAAGAATGCCGAAGACCTTTGATAAAGTAAAGCAATATCTGTCCAATGCCCCAGTATTGACACTGCCTCATCCAGGTAGGCCATTAATCCTTTATTTGACAGTGCTCGATAATTCAATGGGATGTGTGCTTGGTTAGCACGACGAGTGTGGAAAAAGAGAGAAGGCAATATACTACCTTAGTAAAAAATTCACTGAGTGTGAAACAAGATACTTGCCAATTGAGAAACTATGTTGTGCCTTGATTTGGACAACTCGAAGATTGAGGCAATATATGTTGTATTATACGACATGGCTCATCTCGAAGCTAGATCCTCTAAAATATATGATGGAGTCTACCGCTTTGAACGGAAGGATGGCTAGATGACAGATTCTGCTTTCTGAATTCGACATAGTCTATGTGAACCAAAATGCAGTAAAAGGGAGTGCAATAGTAGACCTTTTAGCCAGTAGAGCCTTTGAAGATTACGAGCCTTTAGACTTCGATTTCCCTAACGAAGATTTGATGTATGTGGCAAACACTGGAGAGGGTGCCTCAGAAGATCATCCTTGGAAGCTGAATTTTGACGGAGCATCAAATGTCGTAGGCAATGGAATTGGGGCAGTTCTGATATCCCCAAAAGAAGACCATTACCCATTTGCTTGCAAACTGGATTTTGATTGCACTAATAATATGGCTGAATATGAAGCTTGCATCATGGGTCTTCGCGCCGCTATCGAATGCAAAATCAGAGTATTAGAAGTGTATGGAGATTCTGCCCTCGTAATCTATCAACTTAAAGGGGAATGGGAAACCAGGGATCCAAAGCTGGCCATCTACAAAAGATTGGCCCAAGATTTGATTAGAGAGTTTGACGACATCACTTTCCGTTATTTACCCAGAGATGAAAACCAGATGGCTGATGCTTTGGCCACCTTAGCCTCCATGGCCCGAATAAATGAGAATGAGGATATGAAGCCTATACGAATGAGCATTCATCAGGACCCAACCCATTGCTACAATATTGAGGAAAAAGAGAAAATTGGCCTACCATGGTACCACGATATACTGCGATACGTGAAAAATCGTGAGTTCCCGGACCAAGCAACTGAGAACAATAAAAGGACGTTGAGAAGACTAGCTTGTGAATACGTCCTGGATGGAGAGGTCCTATACAAGAAAAGGAAAGATCAAGTGCTGCTAAGATGTATGGATGTCGCCGAAGCTAACTTAATCCTGGAAGAAGTCCATGAAGGCATCGTGGAACTCACGCCAATGGTTTCACAATGGCTAGACAAATAATGAGGTTTAGATATTATTAGTCCACCATGGAAGGAGACTGCATCAACTATGCCAAAAAATGTCATAAATGCCAGATTTATAGAGACAAGATTCATGTACCTCCGTCACCTTTACACGTTATGACTTTCCCATGGCCATTTTCATGTGGGGCATGGATGTCATTGGACCAATCTCACCGAAAGCTTCAAATGGGCATCGGTTCATCTTCGTGGTTATCGACTACTTCACCAAGTGGGTAGAGGTCGCCTCATATGCTAACGTCACTAAGTCAGCGGTCAGTCAGTTTTTGAAGAAAGAAATCATTTGTCGATATGGAATACTTGAGAGGATCATATCAGACAATGCATTTAACCTACACAATAGTACGATAGCGAGAGTTTGCAGCCAATTCAACATTAAACACCATAATTCGTCTTCGTATCGTCCAAAAATGAATGGGGCAGTGGAAGCGGCCAACAAAAACATCAAAAAGATAATGGGAAAGATGACCGAGACTTACAAGGATTGGCATGAAAATTATCATTCGTGTTTCTATGCTTATCGAACGCCCATTCGAACCTCTATTGGGCAACGCCTTTCTCATTGGTATATGGGATGGGGGCGTTCTACCTATTGAAGTGGAAATACCTTCTCTTGAGTATTGTCGAAGTGAGTGGATGAAGTGAATGGAGCTGAATGGATCCAGCTCGATATGATCGTTGAACTTAATTGAAAAAAGAGATTGAAGGCTATCCGTCACGGTCAGATGTACCAAAAGTGAATAATGCGAGCTTACGATAAAAAGGTTCGTCCACGAGGGGGACCTCGTGCTGAAAAAGATCCTTCCCATACAAAAGAATTACAGAGAAAAATAGATGCCGAACTGGGAAGGACCATATGTGGTAAAGAAAGCTTTCTCGGGATGTGCACTGATTCTGACTGAGATGGACGGGAAAAGCTTGCCCAATCCCGTGAACTCAGATTCAGTTAAAAAATACTTTGCTTGAAAGGGAAGAGGCCAAGGTGAAAACCCGCAAAGGGCACTTTGAGACTTCAAAAAAAAACGGAGAGGCCAAGGTGGAAACCCGCAAAAGAGCACCTTAAGACCAAAGGGCTTTTGAGTTGAAAACCCGAAAAGGGCAGCTCGAGTTTTGAATAGACCCGTCACGATCTTGCAGTGCTAGAATCAACAGAAGAGGAAGCACGTTGTATATCGGGGTATCGACAAAACATTTTGAGTCTTCTAAACACATAACAGGCTCAAAGCAGTCTTCTTGAAGTTTGTATATAGAAGCCCAATTGGCGATGTTTAGGGCGTCTGATCCATGTTGTTTATTTTACTATTTTTGAGTTCTTTTCTCCGTAAAAAAGGGATATGTCCCCAATCAATTTTCTTTCGTTTCATAGATAATTCATTTTAACTCTCTTTGAAATCGACCTACTGTTACCCATCATTAACATGCTGCATTGAAACAATAATTGATGAACTAACAATTTCACAAAGGAAAGTTCTACGTATTACTTTGAAAATCTCTAGATAAAATAGAAAATCGAAACAGGACAATTGTTTAGAATTTCCACGAACATAAGATAAAGACATTGGAGAAAGGGGGTCTTAATGGAGACCATTTCTTCAAAGTTCCTCACCCGATTCAGTAATTGTGGCAGGGTGAATAATGTTACTTGGTCACTTAGAAAAGGTATGACAGGCCAATTTTCGATAAGGAAAGATTCAAAAACCCTAAATTACTGGGGAACGAATCTAAAACAAACCAAGTCAGGTATTCTTCAAGTAGGAGTTGGACTCCCAAGGAAGACAGCTAGAAGTTAATGCAGGCCCGTATTTCGAGGCCTAAAATGGGCTTTGAAATTTCCACAGGGGCAAGTCATTCATGCGAAAATGGTTACTGCAAGGGAAACGAAGATAAAACCTTGACAGATAAATGAGTGATAACACCTTGAATAGGAATCATACTCATATCATTTTAACTCATTCCAATCATGGCATCCTAATCATTAGGCATGAGCGTGTACTCATTCTGCAGGTTATGTCCTTAAAAGGACACTATAGGAACAGATGAGGGAATGGCAGATTTGACCTTCCTGAAGTTGCGGGAAGCGGATCAAGATATCATCTAGTGGTCCTTGAGTTTTCGGGATTAGATTGAAGATAGTAGATTTGACCTTCCCGAAGTTGGTGAAGCGGATCAAGATATCACCGGTGGTCCTTGAGTTTGCGGAGGATCGATTAAAATACAGATTTGACCTTCCGAAGTTGCAGGAAGCGGATCAAGATATCGGTTTGGTGGTCCTTGAGTTTGCGGTGGATCGAGTTGAAGATAGCAGATTTGACCTTCCCGAAGTTGCAGGAAGCGATCAAGATATCACCGTGGTCCTTGAGTTTGGGGATCAGATTGAAGATAGTAGATTTGACCTTCCGAAGCAGGAAGCGGATCAAGATATCACCGTGGTCCTTGAGTTTGCAGGGATCAGATTGAAGATAGCAGATTTGACCTTCCTGAAGTTGCAGGAAGCAGATCGAAGATATCAGTCTGGCGGTCCTTGAGTTTGCAGGGATCAGATTGAAGGTAGCAGATTTGACATTCCTGATGTTGCAGGGAGCAGATCGAAGATTTACAATGGAGCAGATCGAAGATAGAAAGTCTGGCGTTCCTGATGTTGTAGGGAGCAGATTGAAAATAACAGATTTGGCTTTCCTGATGTTGCAGGAAGCAGATTGAAGATGGCAGATCTTGTCTCCTTGAAGTTGTAGGAGCAGATTCAAAACAAACCTTATCTCCCTGAAGTTGCAGTGGAGCGGGTTGAAGTTGCAAGTCTTATCCCCCTGAAGTTATAGCGGAGCAAACTAAAATAGCGAATCTTACTTCCCTGAAGTTGTAGTGGGACAAATGGAAGCTATAAATAAACAGATCTTATCTATCTAAAGTTGCAGTAGAGCAGATCAAAACAAGTCTTATCTCCCTGAGGTTGCAGATCAAAACGAATCCTATACCTCTAAAGTTGTAGTAGGTAGGACTAAATCAATTACAACTACAAACTTCATCTTTCAAGGTTGCAGTAAAGTGGATCAAAGCAACAAAATGCAGTGGACTGAATGAGGCTACCTGAAGAAAAGAGCACCAAAAAAGTTAAAGCCCAGCGAGACTGGGCAAAATTCGTCTTTTTTATGTCTTTGCTCTATTGCCGTTACACGACAATGAGCAAAGAGGGGTAGCTGTACAAGCCCATTTTGCCCGGTCCAAACCCGAAACCTAATCTTAAAACCCATTTACCCTAGCCTAACCCTATTCAGAAACAAACAGAAACCCTAGCCCCCTAGGTGCGCCGCAGCCTTCTGACTCTTGACACCCACTTGCCCTGGCCCCTGCCGAAGCCACCTGCTCCACCGCCCATGCCCAGCACCGCCACTTGCACTTAGCCACCTGCAAACATTTAAAAGAAAGGACAGAAAGTAACAAAAGAGGGCTATAAAAGCCGATTTACATTTTGTTGTAGAGGACTTTTTTTTCCTTCGATTGGTGAATATAATCAAGAGAAAATTCAAATGAAACAAAAAAAAAATCAGAGAATAGCAAATGTTGATTAAACAGAAAGGCAGAGATTAAAAAAAAAAACCTCAAAAAAAACCAAGAACAAAAACCGAAAAGAGGTAAAATTTTTATTATTTTCGAGTTTTTTTCTTTTCTTTTCCTTCGCTCCTTTTTCAGCATACACATACTATATTTTTTAAAAAAAGAGAGAAAAAATTGAAGTTTACCTTTTCTGGCCACCGCACAAGGCGATGCCGTCGACGGAACCCGTGACGGACGTCGGCCGGAGCTGGCTGGACTCCCTCCCCTCTGCAGAGAAAAAAAGAGAAGAAATTTTTTTTTTCTAAACAGCAGCTCAAATGATTTTTTTTTTCGGGTTTAGGGCTTTATATAGCCCCTCAAAACGACGTCGTTTTGGGGCTGACCTTAACGCCCAAAACGACGTCGTTTTACCTCCAGGATCCGCGTGTTGACCCGACCCGCCTCAGGATCCACGCGTTTTTTAAGCAGAGGGTTTATTGTGCTTTTGGTCCCTCCGCCTTTTTAGAATCTAGCAATCAGGTTTTCAATTATTTTTAATTTTGTCCCAAAATTTTAACGTAGTTTTAATTTAATCCATTTAAACGCTGCGTTTAATGGACTTGGGTAAAATTGCACCCCTCATCCCTCACCATTTCATGTGCATTTCAGTTCAGTCCCATATTATTTATTTCATATAATTTGTCCCAAAACTTCCATTTGTAATGCAATTTAGCCCTTTTTTTAATTATTTTACAAATTTTATTATTATTACTATTATTTAATATTTTTATTTTCTACTATTGATTATTTATTATTATTATTATTATTATTATTATTATTATTATTATTATTATTATTATTATTATTACCACTTGTATTTTACTTATTTTATTATTTCTTTTCATACTTTCTATTATAGTTTTCATTATTTTCTTAACATGTTGTTATTTTCTATTTAGGTTATTATTATTATCATTATTAATATTTATATTAACACATTATTTCTCCTTGTCAAATTCCCATCCTCAAATCTTCCTTCTCTTATTTCCTACTAGTCGAATCATCTACTCCCTTCACCTTTCTTCTTTTCCTCACTAAAAGTCCAGCCTTATTTAAGCGACTATAGTCAATCTAATTCCTATCAAAGTGTCAAATCCTTTTCTTTATATTAAACTTTACTTGGCGAATATTGTGCAAGAGAAGTAGGCTTCCTTTTGACGATTTCAAGGTAAGGGTCTTAGGTCGAATGCTTATATTTTCTTTTTCTCTCATTATGTCGACTTTGGTCAAGGTAGGTGTGGGTTTGACAGAATCATTAATTAAGGGTACTAATCACAGATTAAACCAATCCATTGTAGGATCTTTTGGATTTGAAGATAAGCAAGTAAGTTCGCCAACGTTAGTCAATCAATTTTCGTAAGGATTTACATATAGATTGGTATTCATTTAAAAACAAAAGGCTATGGTTATTAATATTGACCGATTGTAGTTTGTGAACAGATTAAGTGATTTGGCGCCGAGGCTAGTATTCAAAGTGACTAGGTAAGGATTCGGTACAAAAGGTTACCCTTTAAAATACTTGGGTTGGTGAATAGGCCATAGTACTAATCCCGGTTGGTAGAATGTAGGTGCGAGAGAGATCTAGGTGGTACTCCTCCATTTGGGATTTAGGTTAATCGTGGTGACAGTGTGTACATACACACATATAAATTGTTAATATGTGATTGTTGTGAATGCTATCTTGGTTTTTATGTAGCATTGGATAATGTACCACAATGGTATAGTTGGCAATTCGGGTAAGTCCCTGAAAATGTGTATTTGTTACTTGATGCTTTTGGTAAGCAAAATGTATTGATGCATGAGATTTAAGCATGTGATGGCATGAAACATATATGTATATATGGTGATGTGGGATTAGTGAGTGGAGGGGCGATTATTGTGCCGACGGCACCAGTGTTTTGGTAACACACCGTGACTACGGCCACCGTGAGGTTTGGTACCTCCGGAGGTTTGGCACCTCATAGCGACTTGTCCACGTGGTTAACACCACCGTGGGTTGGCCCCACTTGAGATATGGGATCGTCTGCGCGGTGATTTGGTATCACACGATGGGTTGGCCCCATCAAATAATCTGGTCTCACGGACACGGTGTTTTGGTAACACATTGTGACTATATGTCACCAGTGGTTTGGCACCACCAAAGTGGTTTGGTACCACAACGGGTAGAGCAGTGGCGTTTGGATGGTTAGGATGGGTATTTAATATTTTGCATATTAATGGTATGAAAATGTTTTAAAACAGGGAAGGGTTACATCGAGTCTTGGTGACTCACCTTCTCCATTATTTTTTCGTGTGATGCATAGATCGCGGATATGGAGCGGAGGGACTTGAGGTGGCCATGCGGTGAATTTAGAATTTAATGAACTTTAATTTAGTTATGATAAATTTTATTATTGGGTTGTTTTATTTTGGATGTAATAAGGCCTCCATATACTTTACTTTGGTTATTTTCTTATATGTTGGATATTTTGTTCTTAACTATAAATTTGAATCACACGTTTTTTAAATTAACACGAGAATGTTTTATCGTGCTACTGAAGCACATCTCGAATTTGTATAATAACTTGACTTAATTCAATTTTCGGATTTGGACTAAGTATGATTTCAGCAAGATAACTTAAAACAAGCAGTTTTTCAACAAATCTTAAATTGGTTTTAAAATGGGTTTCAAAAAAGTTTTTCCGTAACGACCCATAGTCGGTCCTAACATTTAGTAGGGTGTGGAAACATTACAAATTGGTATCGAGCCAGGTTCAAAGCTCATTTGTGGGGCCCAAGGCCCAAAAAGTTTTAGTAGGCCTTATTAATTGATTTTGGGTTTTAAAGCAGCATGGCCCGAGTCTCCGGCACCGATCCGTCAGGTAAGTACATCTAAACCTCTTTATGAACTATATTCTGTAGAAGGGTAGGAAGCATGGATCGTAGATAGACTTATAGGAACTTGAACCCTAGGATTAGATTACTTAAACACACAAACAAAACATAAGACTTAAAGAACTAAACCAACCTATGACTTAGTCATTGAGCTAGGTGTGGTAACCCCGCACGCATGTCTAGGATTGGAAGGAAGAGCACGGTATTTAAGCGGTCGAGTGACTCACCACCTCTTCGCAGTATCCTACCCGGTGCGTAGCTTGGGTTCACCTTAACCTGGAGGGCTCAGTGGTGTGGTAACCTCTCAATGCGCATGTCTAGAAAGGTTCTTGGGAGCTTGGTATTTAAGCAATCCGTGTGACTCACCTCCTCTCCACACGAAACACCGCCACAGTGCGTAGCTTGGTTCATCCCGACCAAGAGGGCTCATCATAGGCTAAACGTGATTTACTAAAACCCGAAAGGGAATTAGCCATGTTTTCAAAAAGAATGAAACAACAAACCCTAATGTTTTCAGAACTTGTGCAATAATTTTCTCAAACCGAGAACATTATTTTTACAACGTTTTTCTCGAAAAACTTGGTTTGTGGAAAATTACGAAGATGCCTTAGGGTAAAATTTTAAAATACCCTTGGTTCATAAAACATCAACTCAATGATTTTGTCCAAAATTTTAACTACTTCTCAAATATTCAACTCGACTTTGAAAATCATCAATGAAACACTTTGGTTTTGGAAAATTACGAAAACGCCCTCAACTTACAAAATTACCAAAATGACCCTGAGTACAAAATTTTTGCAACATCACCGTTTTAAGAAAGGAAAATTCTTAAAAGGGACCCTCAGAGTTTTACAATTATTAAAACACCCTTGATTTACAAAAATTTCAAAATTACCCCTGATGGACAAAATTACCAAAATACCCCTGGTTTTTGAAATAATGACATAACTTCAAACCTTATCAATTTTTAATAATACCCTCCAGTGTTGGGAATTGCAAAAAACAACCTACTTTACTAAAGTTTTAAAATTTCTTTTATTACGAAAATACCCCGTAGGAAAAAGCGAAAATACCCCAGGTTAGAAAGCGTAAATGTCAGAAGAGCGAATAGGTATGGAAAGTATTAAGGAATGGATGCAAGAACTTCTTTGTGTGAACTAGGATAGAAGATCAAGCCTTGTTTGCACGGAAGAATCTCTAATTAAAATTTCTTCATAAAATTTCTTCATGAGTAATGAAGTGGAACAAACGCTAATACATAAAATTTCTCTTAATCGATTAAAAGCGCAGAGATAGAATGAGTTCTAGAGGACGTGGACGCCATGGACGCTGTAGGGGTAGGATGATCGGTTTCGGAACTCGTCAGTCGGGACAGGTTCGAAAATGAAGTACCACCACCACCACCTCCTACTTTTAGAGTGAGCAGGATCGATCGGTGGTGAGGCAATATCGCAAGCGTATTGTGAGTTCGGAGATTGTGGTCAATGGTGGAAATTTAGGAGCTCAAAAATGCTGTTCCGGCGAATTCGGTCCAACGAAATTTGAGGTGTTCCGGTGTGTCGAGTGGCACCAGGCTGTGAGAATCTTGGCTAGAGTCAACCGAAAGGATCATGGATGATCTTGACCGACCGAGGAAGAAAAACGAAAGGGCCGACGCTTCTAAAGGATGAAGCGTGTCGGTGGTGGTGACGATTCGAGATGGCGCTACTGGCAGATGATCGACTTGGGATTATTTTAAAACCACCTATCGGAAGAAGTATGTGGGCACCGATTATACAGATGCTCGAGGAAAGCCTTTCTAGGGTTAGTACAAGGAACTAAGTCGAGAGCGGAATATGAGGCGGAGTTTTAAGATCGAGTAGGTATGCTAGAGGCATCGTGGCTATGAACACGAGTCTTTGGTCCGCTTTGAGGACGGACTCTGAGATGATTTGAGGTTACTGATTGCCCCGCAACAAGTTCGTGAGTTTTCATCTCTAGTGGAAAAGGCTAAGGTAGCCGAAGGGATCAAGGAGGCTGTAAGGCAAAATTATAGTAGAAATAATCAAAAGAGAGGATTTGGGTCAGCTGGATCCAGTGGTAATGATCAGAAGAAGGCTAGGCAGAGTGGGCCAAATCAGGCAGCAAGGCCCGTAGCTATTAATCAGAGACCGGCTCAGTGCAATCGCTGTGAGAAGTCCCATTGGAGAGGTTGTTCGACCGGTGATAGAGGATGTTTTGAGTGTGGGTCTTTAGAGCATCGGGTCAGAGATTGTCCCCGGAAGCGAGCTCAAAATCGTCGAGAGAGGCGTAACTGCACTCGGGATAGGAATGTGGGACCGCAGAGGGGTCGTGGTAATGGCAGAGAAAGCAACGATCCTAATCGAGGTCGTGGAATTCAGGGCAGAGGTTCAGGCAACGCAGAGGCTAGGCAGCCTGGCTTAGTCTATGTGGCGAGGCGTCGCGAGGAGGGTGACGCACCGGATGTCATAACCGCAGTGCGTTCCTAATTTTGGTCTTCCTTATTATGCATTAATCGATGTGGGGTCTACACATTCATACGTAGCGAGTAGTGTGGTAGAGACTTTGGACCTAAACTCAAACCGCTTCTAGGGTGATGACCGTAGTTAGTCCGTTAGGTCACTCTGAGTGGTAGACAAACTTTATAGAGACGCACCCTAGAACTCCAAGGGTAGTATTTGTGGTCGATCCGATGGAACTACCGCTTGGGGAGTTCGATTTGATCCTTGGAATGGATTGGCTGGTTAAGTATCGGTGAATTTGGATTTGCTACTAAGCGCATGGTTCTTAAGGCTACCGAGAATGATGAAGTGGTTATGATAGGTGATAGAAGGAATTACCTATCCAACGTGGTGTCCGCCTTGAAGATTGAGAAGATGGTCAAGAAGGGTTGTAAGGCATTTTGGTTCAAATCAGGCTTTGGAAGCTAAGGAGTCGAGTTGGAAAGGTCCGAACGGTTGGGGAATTTCTTGATGTGTTCCCGAAGAACTTCCGGTTCCGCCTCCAGATCGGAAGTCGAATTGATATAGACTTGCTACACGAAATGGCACCGTGTCTATAGCACTCACCGAATGGCACCAAAGGAATTGGTGGAGTGAAGGCTCAAATTCGAGAGCTCTTGGATAAAGGTTTATTCGACCTAGTATATCTCCGTGGGGGGCGCTGTATTGTTTGTCAAGAAGAAGGACGGTTCTATGCGGATGTGCATCGACTCTCGCCGATTAAACAAGTTAACGATTAAAAACAAGTACCTATTGCCTCGGATCGATGACTTGTTTGACCAATTGAAGGGGGCGTCGGTGTTTTCAAAGATAGACCTTAGGTCGGGTTACCATCAACTTAAGGTGAAGGAGGCCGATGTCCACAAAACGGTATTCCGAACTCGGTATGGGCATTACGAGTTCCTAGTGATGCCATTCGGGTTGACCAATGCACCGGCGGCGTTTATGGATTTAATGAATAGAGTATTTCAACAGTACTTGGACTAATTTGTCGTAGTGTTCATAGACGACATATTGGTTTACTCTAAGACGGAGGAAGAACATGACAAGCATTTACGAATAGTTCTGCAAGTGTTGAGGGAAAAATAATTATATGCCAAATTCAGTAAGTGCGAATTTTGGCTAAAGGAGGTGGCTTTCTTAGGTCACGTGGTGTCAGCGGAAGGAATTAGAGTGGATCCCCGCATGATTGAAGCGGTGTTGGGGTGGAAACCGCCTAAGTCGGTGGCAGAGATACGAAGTTTTACGGGTTTAGCGAGGTATTATCGGAGGTTTGTGGAAGGGTTCTCTCGATCATGTAGATTGACTAAGTTGCTAAGGAAAGGTGTTCCATTTGTATGGTTGGAGAAGCAGCAAGAAAGTTTTGATAAGCTGAGGAAGATTCTAACGGAAGCTCCAGTGTTAGTACAACCCGAGGCAGGGAAATTATTCACAGTCTATTGTGATGCATCTCACACTGGTTTGGGGTGTGTGTTGATGCAGGATGGAAAGGTAGTAGCCTATGCGTCCCATCAGCTGAGACCACATGAGGTTAACTATCCAACTCACGACCTGGAGTTAGCAGCAGTCGTCTTCGCCTTGAAAATATGGAGACATTATCTTTATGGGGAGAAGTCGGTAATTTATTCGGATCACAAAAGTTTGAGGTATCTTCTGACTCAAAAGGACCTGAATCTGAGACAGCGCCGATGGATTGAACTGTTAAAGGACTACGACTGTTCCATCGAATATCATCCGGGTAAGGCTAACGTGGTGGCTGACGCGTTGAGTCGGAAGGTTGTGGCAGACTTAAGAGCAATGTTTGCTCAGTTGAGCCTATATGACGATGAAAGCCTTTTGGCAGAACTTCAAGTTAAGCCAACGTGGATCGAGGAAATTAAGGACAAACAGTTAGTGGATGAAGGATTAAATGCTAAGAGAATGCAAGTTCGGGATGGTGGTTTGGAAGGTACAGATGCATCTATTGAGGGGTGCTATGCTTTCAAGGCGAGCTTGTATGCCAAAAGACGTGGAGCCGAGACAAAGAATTCTCCAAGATGCTCATGCAACCCATATGCTATGCATCCAGGGGCGACAAAATGTACGGAGACTTGCGAAGACAATTACGGTGGCCGGGTTGAAACATGAAGTGACCGAGTTAAATGAGGAAGTGTTTGGCGTGTCGTGAGTTAAATGAACACCGATTACCATCGGGCTACTTCAACCGGTAAAGATTCCTCAATGGAAATGGGAGAGGATCACTATGGATTTCGTCGCTGGTCCGCCCCTTCACGCCCAAAGCAGAAAGATGCGATTTGGGTAATCGAGACCGTCTAACTAAATCACTCACTTCATGGGGTGAGAATGGATTACTCACTCGAAGCTAGCAAAGTTGTATGTAGCCGAGATAGTCGATTACGGTGTGCCGTATCAATTATTTCAGATAGGGACCCAAGGTTCACTTCGAGGTTTTGGAAAGCGTTACATCAAGCGTTAGTGCTGATTAGATTTCAAAGACTTTCCATCGGTCAAATGACGGGCAATCCGAAAGGGTCATCTGATTTTGGAAGATATCTTTGAGGGTTGTGTCTTGGAATTCGAGGTAGTTGGGAGGAATTTTTACCTTTAGCCGAAGTTCGCCTACAACAATAGCTACCAAGCGAGTATTGAGATGGCACCATACGGGCAATCTTGTATGGACGGAAATGCCGAACTCCGACGTGTTGGACGGAGTTGGGTGAACGACAAGTGTTGGGAATTGGTAGCGAGATCAAGACAAAGTCAAGGTGATTCGGTCTCGTCTCAAGGAAGCATCGATAGGCGTAAGTCTTATGCCGATCTCAAACGCAAGGAAATGGAGTATCTTGTGGGAGATAAGGTCTTTCTAAAGGTGTCGCCTTGGAAAAGGTGTTAAGATTTGGACGAAAGGGGAAGCTGAGCCCAAGATTCATTGGCCCATATACAGTATTGAAGCGAATATGACCGGTAGCTTATCAGCTCGAACTGCCGACTGAGTTAAGTCAAATTCATAATGTCTTCCATGTATCGATGCTGAGGCGGTATCGGTCGGATCCATCACACGTGGTGCCTGTGACAGAAATTGAGGTCAACTCGGACTTATCTTTTGAGGAAGAACCGGTTCAGATCTTGGATAGAGATATAAAGGTTCTACGTGGGAAGTCGATACTTTAGTGAAAATCTTGTGGCGGAACCATGGTGTGGAAGAAGCTACATGGGAACCCGAGGATGTGATACTGGCTGCAATACCTCATTTGTTTTAGTTAAGTAATTTGGATGAAATTTATTTTAAGGGTAGAAGCTGTAACATCCCAAAAATGGGGCTATCTGGAATTTAATTACTTTTCTTATGTATGAAGCTATTGTGACATTATTTATGGAATAATAGAGCTTAATTAAAGGCCTTGAGTTGGTTGAATGGTAGAAATAAATATATTAATTGCTTTAAAGATGGATAGCCTTAGTGGTTAGGGGTTATAAGAATAAATAAGGAATATTTGACATAAATGAGCCTAGAATAAGTGGCAAAGGAGGGCCACTTGGGAGCTACACTTGACGCCATCAAGAATAAGGAGAGCCTTGGTTCGAGTCACAATTCTCCCTTTTGGCATTATGTTGATGGCACATGAGGAGAGCCTTCCTCCTTTAAACTCTTTTATTAAGGGATAATATGAGCTTTTAAAAAAAAAAAGGATTTTATTTTATGGATAATAAAGGATATCACATGGATTATTAAGAGATTATTACTTATTATTAGAAATTAAATCATATTAGTTTGAATTAAACTAAATGGGTGGCCTAGAGTGAATTAAGGAAGTAGGATGAATCTTGGACTCCTTGTTGAGGAGGAGTGACGGCAAGGACTTGTGGAAGGGGAGGCCAATTTCCTATAGGCACATTCTCCATCTTTTGTTTTCTTTCTTCCAAAATTACAAGTAGCCAAATTCCCATTCTTGATTTTCCCTTTTTCTTCTCAAACTCTTAAAAACGGAAAAAAACAATATTCTCTATTTCTCCTTGCCGAAATTCCCATCCTCAAATCTTCTTTCTCTTATTTCCTACTAGCCGAATCATCTACTCCCTTCACCTTTCTTCTTTTTCCTCACTAAAAGTCCAAATTTTATTTAAGCGACTATAGTAGAATCTAATTCCTATCAAAGTGCCGAAATCCCTTTTCTTTATATTAAACTTTACTTGGACGAATATTGTGCAAGAGAAGTAGGCTTCCCTTTTTGATGATTTCGGAAGGTAAGGGTCTTAGGCGAATGCTTATATTTTCTTTTCTCTCATTATGTCGACTTTGGTCAAGGTAGGTGTGGGTTTCAGCAACTATTAATTAAGGGTACTAATCATGATTAAACCAATCCACTGTAGGATCTTTGGATTTGAAGATAAGCAAGTAAGTTCGCCAACGTTAGTCAATCAATTTTGTAAGGATTTACATATAGATTGGTATTCATTTAAAACAAAAGGCTATGGTTATTAATATTGACCGATTGTAGTTTGTGAACCAGATTCGTGATTTGGTACCGAGGCTAGTATTCAAAGTGACTAGGTAAGGATTCGCACAAAAGGTTACCCTTTAAAATACTTGGGTTGGCCGAATAGGCCATAGTACTAATCCTCGGTTGGTCGAATGTAGGTGCGAGAGAGATCTAGGGTGGCCGACTCCTCCATTTGGGATTTAGGTTAATCGTGGTGACGGTGTGTACATACACACATATAAATTGTTAATATCTTGATTGTTGTGAATGCTATCTTGGTTTTATGTAGCATTGGATAATGTACCACAATGGTATAGTTGGCAATTCGGTAAGTCCCCGAAAATGTGTATTTGTTACTTGATGCTTTTGGTAAGCAAAATGTATTGATGCATGAGATTTAAGCATGTGGTGGCATGAAACATATATGTATATATGGTGATGTGGGATTAGTGAGTGGAGGGCGGATTATTGTGCCGACGGGCACCAAGTGTTTTGGTAACACACCGTGACTACGGTCACCAGAGGTTTGGTACCTCCAGAGGTTTGGCACCTCATAGCGACTTGTCCCTATGGTTAACACCACCGTGGGTTGGCCCCACTTGAGATATGGGATCGCCCGCGCTGATTTGGTATCACACGATGGGTTGGCATTGTTATTATTTTCATTATTATCATTATTTTACTTTTAATGCTATTATTATTATAATCATCGTCAACACTTTATGTTCGTCATTATTTTGTCATTGTTATTATTTTTAACATCTTTTTATTATCTTTATTTTATTATTACTACACTACTACTATTCTATTTTCATTATCATTATTATTATTACTATTATTATTGTCATTACCATTATATCGTTAGCATATTATTATTGTTTTCTTTTCGTCGTAATTATCCTTCCTGATATCTCAATTTTTATAGCCATCGACATCTCGTATTAGCAATTCGAGTGAGTTGAGCCCTAACTTACTGGGTTCCGATTTTTCTTGTTTAAGCCAAACAACGGGATGTCCCTTTTAAAATCGCAATTCAAATTTTAAACAAAACACTTAATTTCGGGAATTCGAAATGTCGTGCCCTAACTTACTGGACTCGACATCTAGATACTTCGGATAAGTTTTTTAATATAGGGGCAATATTCCTAGTTTGGGCCTTCGAGAAAACGAGCCCTAACTTACTGGGTTCTGATTTCTCGTTTGACAAATGACGGGAGATCCTCTTCAAATATAAAGCCAAGCTTTAAAAGGCGAGCTTAGTTTCGGGAGTCTAAAGTATTGCGCCCTAACTTACTGGACGTGATACTTCATCCCTCCGAAAATAAGGGAGCCTCATCGTCCCTTCCAATTCCTTCAAATTTTGGAAATAAAAAGTATCATTTTTTTCGAACCATCTCAAAGTTTTCAATGTTAGGACATCGATCAATCAATTTGGTACCAATTTTGGGTGTATCGAGGGTGCTAATCCTTCCTCGTGCGTAACCGACTCCCGAACTCATTTTTTGGATTTCGTAGACCAAAATCGTTGTTTTGATAAATCAAACTGTTTGTTAAAAACAACCGTTTTACAAGGTGACCCGATCACACCCGAATAAAGATCGGTGGCGACTCCCGTTTTATCATTTTCAAAACCCAAGTTCGATTCTCGTTTTGTCAAAAAAATGGTTACGACATCATGCTTAACAATTCTGGCTTAAATATGCATTTCTCTTTCCAACTTAGCACATTCTCTTAAATTAAAACTTAAGGTTTTTTTTATTTATCTCAATTTAGTATGTAATTTTTTTTCCGTCGGAAGAATGTGCCAAGTTTGAAGGTCAAATACATATTTAAGCTAATAATATTTGATGCACCATGTATTGTAATAATACGACATATCATTATTGAGTAAAACAAAAATTATTGAAGCATTAATAAATAAATACTAATTTTTATTTAAATATTAATTATAATCATTACATTTTTACTTGGGTTTGATGTTTAAAATTTATGATTTATGATTTAGGGTTTGTATTTAGTTTAGAGTTTAAGATTTATATCAAGTTTAATGTTTCAAATTCATAGAGGCAAATCTAAACCCTCCTCCCCCCTTCAATTGTAAAATTATCTTTTAATCCCCTTATAAATGATAGCATTAGAAGTTGATATATGTTAAAGTTGTACTTTGGCCCCAAAATGGAAAATATTATTTAGTTCCTTCAAACATGATGAAATCATAAGTTAATACAATATAAAATTACACTTTGACCTCTTGAAAAGTTTATACTTCAATTTTTGTCCCCCCTAAATAATGTTTTGGCTTTGAGATTAGGGTTTTAGTTTTAAAGTTTAGGGTTTCAATTTTAGGTACAATGATAAATTTAGCCCTCAACATTTATATCTTTTGTTATTTTGGCCCATATTCCTTTTTTTAAAGCTAAATTTGGCCTTCAAACTTTTAAAGAGAATCAAATTTGGCTACCAACATTTCAAAAAGAGTTGAATTGCCATTTTTAACAAAAATCTTGACTAAAACGTTAAATTTTTAATCATAATAGCTCGCATGACAATCCACGTATATAAGGGAGAATCCAAAAAAAAAAAAAATTAGGGGGGCAAAATTGAACTATAAATTTTTGAGAGGTCAAAATGCAATTTTATCATGTATTAATTTATGATTTCATTATTTTCTGAAAGGACTTAATATAATTTTTTTATTTTTGGGGGACCCAAGTCAATTTGGTCATATAATAATTTATAATTTAAACATGTCTTAAGGAGCCTACATAACAATTTGCCATTTTGAAGGAGCTAAGCCCTTGTCTACCCCTCTAAATTCCCCTTACACGTATACTTCATGCTCTTTTTTTTTTTAAAATTTTGTGAACTTCTTTTTTTAGTTTTGATTTTTTTTAATTTTCCAATATTTTTATAATTTTTAAATTATTTGTTGATACGGCGAATAAGTCATGCTAGCATGGAGTACATATGGACTATCAAACAGGTTGTAACACCAAAATCATTAAAATTAAATGTTTTAGTCAACATTTTCATTAAAAGCTATTTGGCTCTTTTGAAAGGTTAATGATAAAATTTAACTAAAACAATAAAAGCCAAATTGAGAAATAGATAAATATTTAAAACTAAATTTATCATTTTGCCTTTTAACTTTAAATAAAGCTATTATTATTTATTTGTAATCCTCTATTTTTTTACTTCACCAATGATGAGTTGTCTTATTGCTACTCACTAACAAAGCATGAAGTTGATGCATTTATTATATAGTATCAAATATTCATCATTTAATTATTTTTAAAAGATACAAATTGTAAATATTCAACACCATTTTTTAAATTATTACATAATCCAAGAATTAAACCGATTAATTTGGCTATTTTTATGAAGAATCACTACAGCAAAACAGACTTTTAGCGGCGTTTATAAGCGCCACTAATAGTATTTGTGGCGCTTTTAAAAACGCCGCAAAAAACGCTGCTAAAGACAACGCTGCAAAATTTAGCGACGTTTATGAGAAAAACGCTGCTAAAAGTCATGACTTTTAGCGGCGCTTAACCCACAAACGTCGTTAAAAGTCATGACTTTTAGTGGCTCTTTTCCACAAACGCCGCTAAAGGTCATGGCTTTTAGCGGCGCTTTTCCCACGCCGCTAAAGGTCATGGCTTTTAGCGACGCTTTTCCCACAAACGCCGCTAATTTGTACAGATTTGCAATAGACAATTTCTCCAATATCCTACCTTTCCTGCATTAAATCCAACCAAAAATAGCAAATGTAGTATATAATTACAACCCAAAACAGCAAATGTAGCATAAAAATCCCACCAAAAGCATTAAATCTAAATGATACTTCAAATTCAATAAAAGATATATGATATAAATTAATAAATGAAGTATAACTGAAAATATTCTTACAATAATGTTAAATGTAACAATGTTAAAAATAATCTTACAACGAGAAAATAAATGTCTAAGATAGCGGCTTTTGAGACTGCTGAAACATCAGCATCATATGCTGAAGATGTAGCTGGAGCTTATCGTACTCTCTGCTCTGCTCTGCTACCATCGCTGCTGCCTCTGCCTCCCCTCGCCATCGCACGCTGCCTCCTCATTCTTGCAATCTGCCGTGATCTGCTCTAAGTTGTTGGTGGAGTTCTTCATATTTTCTTTGAACCTCAGCAATTTGCTCAACCGTGCTCGCTTGCATTTGAGCTATCTGGTCTTTTAACCTCTGAAATTTTTTCAAATCTTTTTGAATTTTTTAAGATTCATCATACATGGCATTATTATACCTAGGGAGGATCCATTATATCTTATAGTGAGATATAAGGCAACCCATTAGGTTTCCAGCCTATATACTTTGAATCTTTTTTTTTTTTTGTTCCAACTATACTGTGATTGGTATTCAGAACAGTGAATTTAACACATTTGGATAGCTTTATTGACTAATGATACAACATAAATGGCGGCACATTAGGATATTGAATTTAACAAATTTGCACAAGCAATTACGTATTTAAAAAACCTAAGTAACCTACCTGCTTTTGGACAAAGATTTATGCTCCAATTAAACAAGCATTTATACTCCAACTTCAACCTTCCAATTTACCATTCATTCCAACAAATTTAAAGTTTAAAAAATCAAATCGATAACATTAATTCACCGAGTTTTTAGAAAAGAACTTACAAGATGGCGAGATAACAAAAAGTGAATGGCAAAAATCGACAACAAGCAGAGGTCTCATTGATGGAGATATTATGTGCAATTTAAATTTAGCAAATTAAATATACATACCTCTTAGAAATTGTAAATTGGATGGTAGAGTCGATTCCAGCAACGACTGTTATGGTGAGCAAAGGACGCCCAAAACTTTTGAGAAGCTACAAGAAGAATAAAAAAGAAACTCCATAAAATCGAAAATAATAAATTAAATGAAAAAAAAACAATATAAATAGAAAAATTACGAGTGAATTAACTTACATGACGAGTAAGAATGGTGCAAACAAAGCGAACGACAACAAATACTAAGTATTTTTCCCTTCTACGAGTCAATAACAAAACTTTGTCTATAACATTGTCAAGGATAAAATTACACCAGCAAGCAATGAAGATAATGTAATTAACACTCAAACCAAAATATTAAAATAATATTTAGAGAACACATAAAATGCCAATAATCAACAGAATATTATACTTGTTAGCAATGAGATCTTTTGATGTAAGTCTCAACTTTAACTATTGTTCTGTCCAATTCATAATAGTTGTAAGACTTTAAATACAGTTCAGTTGAAAGAGATCATGGCAGAAAATTATTTACTTTTTTAAATATGCATGATTAAATCAAAAATTAAAGTTTAAAGTAAACATGAGAACCACAATTAGTTGCTAGTTCTTTGCCTTTACTAAGAACTAGCAACAAACACTACACCTTTCCTTTTCCTTTTAAAAAAGATATTTTCTCTCATTTCTACATTCCACATGCTTTTTACCAAAAAAATTGAATAAGTAACCTTTTCAAAGTGTAGGTTAAATTCACAATAAATATAAAAAAAAGTAAAAGTATAAATTAAATAAGAGAAATTAAAAACAAGCATGGAACAGATTCACTACGAAGAAGTTTTGGAAGTTACGAAGGACACTTCGAATTCATATTGATTATGGGTTAAGAGCAAGAATTAAACTCTATGAGATCTAATCTCCCATTACTCCTCAGAAGCTCAGCAATAGAGCGGTTGACTATTAAGTATTAACTGATTGGTTGTAGGTTTAAATTCTATTTGAGGAGATTTGATTCATTCTAAATTAAAGAGTTTAGAAAATATTAACTTGATTTTATTTTATTAAAAAATTGAAATAAGTTGTCTTTTTTTTATATAAAAATAAGAGCTATTCAAATTAATATATTTATTTTTATCTAAAACTATCCAAAATAATATAAAATATTATATTTATAAGATTAAACTAATAAATAAATATTTTTAAAAATTAATATTTATTTTTATCAAACAATATAATTATATTCAAGACTTATATTTACTAATTTACCAAACAACTTTCTAATATGAATTTAGGACTTACCAAATTCAGATTAAAATTCAATATTTAATAATATTGAATCTTGTGAAAATGGATTAGTTAATTGAATACGATTAGGTAAAAAGAGATTAGTTAATTAAATACGATTAGGTAAAAAGAGATAAAAGATAAATTTATTTATTCATTTATTTATTTATATTAATTTAAATTTTTGATTGAATTTGATATCACAAATTAACCAAACACTAAAAAACAAATAAAGATAAATTTATAAGGAGAAGAAATTTATTAATAATATTAAATAAGTAATTTTATAAATTCAATTAGGTTCAACCAATTTAATTAAATAAATTATAAAAATAAAGAAACATAATTATTAAAAATTAGAGAAAACTTATTCAAACAATTTTTTAACCCGATTTACCCAGTTTAACCCTTTTTAAGATCAATACTCCAATCAATTCCAGACCTGATTTAAACAACATCGAGTTGTAATTATTCAATCGGAGATGCTGTCCGATTTGGGGATCCAACTTACCCCCAATTCAGAATCTAGTCAAGATCAATGTGACTATCGAATACAAGAAGTTATTTGGCATATATATATATATATATAGAAAGTAGAACAAAGCATGTGAATAAAACAAATGTAAAAACACAGAATTGCCCTAAAATCTAATCCTCAACTCAACAGCTCCCACCATGAAAAGGAACAAAACTAACAAACCCCAAACACATTGCATGCCATTGCCTTTACCACATTCCATTCCCACCGGTGCTGTCACTTATAAAAAAATGAACCCAATTTGCAAAAAATTAAAATAAATTCCACCAGAAATCTATATTTATCAGTCGAGTTGCGGCAGAGAAGGGCGATGGCGACAGCGACGAGCAGAGAGGACACCGACAACGACGGTCTAGTCAGGTTTTCAGTAGGAGAGGACTAGGGGATTATGGGGAGAAATTAGGGATTAAGGGGTTCTATTTTTTTTTGGGGGGGGAGGGGGGATGGCTCAGGTAAGGTATAAGGTGAGAAAGAAAAACGGCGCCGTTTTGTTAAAGAAAATTAGCCTTTTGTGGCGTTTTCAAAAAGCGCCAGTAAAATCCCCTACAAAAACGACGTCGTTTCAATTAAATGGTTCTGTTATTTGCGGCGTTTCATAGAAAATGCCATTAACACTCTAAAGAAAATGGTGCCATTTCAATTAAAATTAATAGTTTTTGCATACTAATCTATTGCGGTGTTTTTATGGATAGCGCCGCTAATGCCTCCAAGTAAATGACGTCGTTTTTGTTTATTAATATGCTTTTTGCGGCGTTTTGCTCAAAAATGCCGCTAATACCTTCAATAGTAATAAATTTTTTTGTTTAATTATTTATTAAATTCCTTTAAATTAATTTTGTTTTGTTTCAAACAATATATTTAATTTGTACAATTTTATAATTTAATTTCTCATACCTAAATCTTAAAATCCTAAATTATACACATAAAAAGTGTACCATAGACTCTAAACTCCAAATTATACACCTTAAATTATACGCAACCCATATATATATATATATATAATAACAATTTAATTTATTGACGGTTTTTTTGCTTTTAGCGACGCATTTCATAAATTTAAAATACAAGCTTAAACCTTAAATCATAAATTATCAAAAAACACTACAGCTATAGAGAACGCCGCTAAAATTGGATGCGTTTGTTTAAAAAAAAAATGCCACTAAAGACCAATACTTTTAATGGCGCTTTTTTGAAAATACTGCTAAAGACCAAAACTTTTAGCGACGCTTTTTCAAGACCAGGAATTTTAACGACATTTTTTTATAGAAAACGCCGCTAAAAATCATGACTTTTAGCAACGCTTTTGTAAAAAATGCCGCTAAAGACTAGACTTTTAACGACGCTTTTTTACAAACGCCACTAATGTGGTTGTGAAAAAAAAATTAAAATATTTTCTTCATATCAAAAATTTAAAAATAAAAATAAAATTTTAGCATTACTATTAAATCTTCGATTTGTTTGGTACCAAAATACCACATTCTATGTCACATCAATCTACATTTTTTCATTTAATAAATGACCAAAAAGGGGAAAAAAAATACAAAAGGAATATATTGCAGTTCATCAATATTCAATGGTGGAATCGAACGAATTAGTTATTTCCAAAAACATACGCAAAGAGAGTCAAACTGTAACTTCGAAGCTGCTGAGTACAATTCCACAAACAAATGTAGACACTAGAATCACAAGAAAGAAGACATAGGAATCAGATTCTATTTACATGATATTCCTTGCACTTTCACATAAGCTTCCTCCAGTGTTCCAAGTAAACTAGAAAAAAAGATAAGCATTAATACGCACGTTATGGGAATCCAAGATGTGTATAGGTGGTATTTGTTGTAAGTAACCTTGTCCAGCTTGTAAATACATTCACACCACATATAGCCAACCTGAAGAATTTAAGAAATAAAAGAAAAAAAGCGTCCATCAAAAACCAAATAAGCATAATGGCAATATAGAGATCTATTATTAGAAGAATAAAGAATATCTAATCATTCCATCAAATAAATAAACATGAAAATTAAAGCAACTACCACAAGCATGATTAGTCATAATTATGCTTAGTGAATCAAAGGTCAACCACTGCATTGAAAAGAAAGAAGAAATTACAACAAAGAAAATAAGATACCTCAAAGTTAGAGGAAACAGTCAATGATGACAACGACTGAGTATTTCTAGGAACTTTAGAATCAGCAATATTGCCTGAAGATCTGGCAGTATCTCTGTAGTAGCATCATGGGGAATATACTTGAAAATCACCAAATAGTCTAAACCATGGTAAATAAATTAATGAAGAGGTTCCCAATTTCCATGAAAAAAAAAGGCAGGATAAATCTACCTTTCATTCACTATGTCAAGTATTGGATAAAATGGTCCAGCAAGCATCTCCAGAAAACATAAATTAGAATCAAAACCATTAGAAAAACTGGCAAAGTCTGCCTGCAAAACAGCAAATCTGGTAAGAAATGCAAAAGCAGAGGCAGAGGAATACCAGAAAACAAACACAAAAAGAAACAAAGGAAAGGATAGATACTGATCATTTAAGGAGAAAATGTACCTCAAGATGGGGAAGGAACACATGTAATCGATCTGTCATGTCTTGAAGCAACTACAAACTAATGAGCATCAGAAGCAGTGAAGAAAGAAACATGATGACCAAGGCAGCAAACTGAGGGGCGTTTTAGGCAATATTTTTAATATACTCACCTGGAGATACATATCATGAGCATCTTGTTTGTTTGACATAATGTACGGTAATAGGTGATTAACAACTGGTTGAAACTCTGGTTCAAGACCAGTCACCGATATCGATAATCAACTACAAGGCAAGAAATAAGAAAATAATAAGCACTTTTAGAATTATCAAAATCATCAATGAAAAAAATGTAAATTTGACTGAAAGGTATATAGCAGTAATTAGCATCTCTAAAACCATCAAATGGAAGTGCCCGTCATATTGTAACCTAAGATTCAAATAAGAATGCCAAATTTGCTATTACTTTCATTTTCAGGATCTCTCTCTTGCTACAATGCCAGGCAGCTAAGTCTTAAGCATCTATTACTGGAACTTGGGTCCTCTAAACCCATATATCCAGGTTCTGTAAGTCATAATAATACATTTGTAAGAATGACACGTTCTGTTAGTAGAATAACACTATGTTACCATGACCTGGGGTATGCTCAATTTTTTCTAATTTTCATAATAGGAAGGTCATGCCCCCTAACTATGTCTAAACATGTGTCGAACCACAGGTGCAGTACACAGTACTTCAGGGAAAATGAAGCTCCCAGGTGACAGCAATCACAATGCCAAATGTGCCTCATGGAAGTTGACAAAAACAATCTCTTGTTGACAAAAGATATTGATACACCCTCATAAATGCTTCACAGCATGATAAATACAAAATGTAATTAAAACAAATCTTAATAATAGAAAGGGGGTAAAAAGATCTATTGTAAGCATGAGAATTATCTATCTAATAATTAATTAACCATCTAACTACTTTTGACAACATGAAGAAGACTAAATATTTTCCGTACAACATAAACAGAATGCTTATAGATGTTTACTTGGGGGGTAAGGTCAGTCAAACAAATCCTTCTACACCAATTTCTACAACTAATGTTCATAGGATCCAATAAAAAGGTCAGAATGGAAAATTGTTTTTGGTGTGTAACTAATAATGTATCAGGCCACTGCTCACCATGTAACAGTTAGGAACCAGACCACTAGATTTTGCCTTTCCTCTTTGAAAGAAAAAGACAACGATAGTATTCATGTTCAACATAGTAATGTAGAATGAATCCACAGAGTAAGATCCCTCAAATCTGTCATTGAAAGAACTATATAACTCTCACCTGAATAAAAAAAATTGCGATTGGGTTTCCTCATAAACAAGATATTCGTACATAATGGCATGGAGTGTAGTTCATAGGATACATCATATCAGGTGCTTCACAGCGGGGTCGACGAGGTGCTTCAGCAGCGGGTCGAACTTTTACAAATGTCTCTGGCTGTAAAGAAAACCCAGTCACACAATCACAAAAAATCTTGAAATAAATTGCAGTTTCGAATCTTGCCGCATGTAGCAATGCTATTGGTCCATAGAAAAGTAGCACATGGAAATAAAAGTAACAAATAAAGGTGCAAGAATGCAAGTCATAGCTATGCATAATTAGATTATTTTGGGTAAAAGAAGATGATTATTAATTGATTAGCATCAAGAACCTTTAAAATTAGGATTAGTTTTATTCAACAAATAGGCAAATAATAACTATTCTGCATTCTAGTCTAGTATTTTCTGAGCTATGGACTCCTATACGTAAAGCTATTTTCAGGACTTATTGGCTAGAATTTAGATTATTTAGTCTAAGCTTGCTCCATTCACTTGAGCTCTGGCCAAGTCAAATCACCTGTTACAAGGTCTTAAAAGATGAATACTTCTATGATCCTTTAAGGCTTTTTTGATGCTTTAGTAGATTTCAACAACCAAGGATTAAATTCACTTGGCATGAATCCTTTCAATCATTTGTTTCCTCACCATATTAATAAACAAGAAAATCCATGCAAGATGCTTTATTAGGTTTTTCCCCTTTTTCCTCTCTAGCTTCACTATTTGCATCTCATTAGCCATGTCAATTAATGCAGGAAATCTAAGGCTAGAACTCCTAGTGATGCAGAAAACAGTGTCTCATAAGTAAAGCAGTCATAAGAGTGGAAAATGATATTAATTATTTTGCAACTAATGACGTTGATTAATTCTAAGTCAAAGAGTAAATAACTCCTGAGACTCCATTTAGAAGCAAAAAGTTACTAGCATTTACTTTCTAGGTGAAATTATAACTTAGCATATCCAAAACATCACAGCGATAAGCAAAGACAGCAGTTGGCAAAATCTATATACATCTAGAATAACCTTGATGATATGCTGTATAAAAAAGTTGCCAACAGTTATGTTAACAAAATAAAGTGATGCTTTAGATATAATCAAATTAAACCAAAGGAAGTCAAACCTAAATGGCAATTAGTTGAAGACCGACCCTTATAGCGTAAGCCAACAGCTATCTCCCATTCAAGCATAGATTTGTTATAAATCCGTTTATGTGACAACAGGACAGGTTCCTGTGAAAAAGGAAACAAAGGAGAAAAATTTTCAGACAACGCTAAAAAATTCCAACAGCATATACTCATTAGAAGTCCAGACTTAGTTGCAACAAGTTCATACACAGTAGTATTTAATATCTCACTTTTATAATGTTAATGGTGTTCAGAACACCAATTAGAAGGAAAGAAAGAAAAACAAAGATTATATAATTTATTATTGTTATTTATTATTGAATTAGAGGTTTAATTGATGAGAAACAAAGATTTCATCCGAAAAAATAGACAGTGACTTCGCAACCACAAGAGAAGGCAGATTTTAAAAGTAGTTAGTTTATGCTATTGGTTACTCCTTATGAGGAAAAGCATTTTAAATACGACAGAATAAGTTAGCAAGTCTTTTCCTTTGGTACGTAGGAGTCAAAATGCCATATTTCTATCAAAAATGACTCTTCAAAGTTCAAACCAAGGAAAAGCCTGCAAACTGACCACTTTCAATCAGGTTGTAACATAAAATTGAGTTTTCTATTGGTATTACTATTAAAAATCTTTTTCAATTGTACCACCAATTAACTAAATAACCTTATTCAAGCATATTAAATCTTTTTCTTCTTGTCCTAACATTTTCCCATTAACATTTATGTTGTTCAATACGCAAACACTGAAAAGTAGAGAATTTGATACTGCCTGGCTTTTTTTAATACTAAAATTAGAGTTAATATAAATAAAATTAAAATTAGAGAAATTAAAGAGAACTTCATTTCTGCATCTAATACTATGTTGCAAAATAAAGTATGCTAACAAGCACCAAGGTCGCATCTAATCAAAAAGACATTGCATGAGAAAAAAAAATTGTTTTATACTAAATAGAATTATGTAGCTTATAACTAAGTAGACTAAAAGATAGCTCATGCTCTTCTTAAGAAATCCATCGCATACAAATATCCTCCTCTGAAGAATGAACAAATAATTATATCAGGTCTCTAGTTGTAAATTCAACTGGAAAAACAAGCCAATCGTCAAACATGAGCAACAAAAAAGTATCCCGCATTGTAATAACAGCATGTCATATCTGCAAGAAACACATTGCTCCAAAACCATCCAATTGTGTACATTCTTACACGCCAACAAAAACTGTGGTTACAATAGACACCTCCTGTTTCGGACCAATTCAGCATATAACACTTGAAAAGATAATTCTAATCTTATAAGCTAATAGAAACATGTTCATAAAGTACAAACAGATTCTTCAAATGGAATATATTTTGAAACATTAAATGAGATAAGAGCTAAAACCAGTGTCTTTACCAGATCTCATATCTCCTCAAAGTTACAAGCTTTAGAAATCAAATAAAAAAAAGAAACCCCGACTTTTACAAACATAAAACCGAATTTATAACAACCCAAATCCCAAAACACATAAAATTTAAGCAATAAAAAAGGGGAACTTTAAGTTTCAGCAATAAAAACGCAAGAATTCAAACAACTGATAATTCAAATAAAGAACAAACTGAATCCAAATTATACACAAAACGAAAAACCAATAAACTAACCTTCATTGCGACGCTTGAAGACGTAATGCTCCATTTGGAAATCACAGTTCTTTGTAAATGTTCTCTATTAAATCAACGCATAGAAAAATCATCAAATTTAATAAATACAACAGCATAATACTGTACTTTGCAAGTATCATAAAGCATTAGTAATTCAACAGCTAGCATCTTTGTACAACCTGTTAGACTCTAAGTTAACTTTGTGGGCTTCATACACGTGAATAATTGATTATATCAGTGGGAAATTGCAGCGCATCCAGACAAAACCAACCATTTTCATTTCAGAAAGTTTATCATCTAGATAATCAGTTTCTAGCCTGGAAAATTTGTTCCTCTAAATTACTAACAAGAATACTAGATAGATCTTCCAAAATGAACTAAGGCAAAGTAAGTAAAAATATGTTAAATTGAAGTGGTAGAAAAAGGGAAAAAAAAAAAAAAAGGTAATAAGATTTGAATTAGGTAAATTTACCAGGAGAAAACGAAGATAAATATGGCGCGAGTGGTGGATGAAGTGGCGGAGACAAGGCCTTTGCCAAAGCGGAGACATCTAGTAACGCCGTTAACAAACAACCTGGCTAAGAAGGAGCAGACCAATAGCAGATAGTCCATACACCGTCGACGCATCCGTACTGTAGAGGCAGTAGGTCCTCTTGTCGTACTGATCAGGCACCACCTCAGCCTTCATTTAAAAAAAAACACAAGTTAAAACAACAGAAAATTACAGTTTCACAAGCGAGAGCGAGAGCGAGAGAGGGTACGAAGCTACGGTGTCGTTCGGCGCCGACGGCGAAGACGAACGCGATGAGATGGAGAGCAAAAATTTCCTTATTATGTGTGGAGAGCAAAGATGATGCCTAAAAATCCAGCATTTCAAATTACAAAGTTGATAATAATAATAAAATGGAAAAAAAAATAGTAATGCTGAAGTAGGAAGAGGAGGAGTTACTACTGTTGATGAGGGTGGTTGAGAAGAAGAGGAGCTTAAAGTAGCAAAAGTAGGGGACGAAGATGACGAAGGGTCTGCATTGCTTTTCAAAATTACTTCTAGGTCCAAAAGTACTTTTGGAAGAAAAGCTGTGTAGAACAAGTTATTTTTATTGAATTTTTGCTTTTGAAGATCTTTTTAAAAGTATTTCGAAAAGAGAAGTTTAAAATTTTAACTTTTCTCTCCCAAAATACTTTTAGTGCTTAATTACTTTTTCACCCTCTAATAATATAGTACTTTCCTTTTTTTCGTAGGGCTTAATTATAAATATATTAAAATTATTAATTAAAAATAAAAAATATTTTTAAAATATTAATTATAAATATTTAATGGTTATATTTAAATATTTAAAATGTAGTTTATATATTCTAATTAAATTTTATAACTAATTAATATTTATTACTTACAAATATTTAAAATTAAAATTTATATTTCATATATTAAAATATTAACAAGTTATAGTAATTTTTATATTCTTACTAAAATATAATAATATTAACTAATTTAAAATTTATTTAAATGTATATTTATTACTTGATAATAACATGTCTAAAATAGACATTTTATTTCTCAAAAGATCTTTTGACAAAGAATGCTAAACACTCAAATTTTAAAGCAAATTTTTCAAAAGACTTCTCAAAAGACTTTTCACAAAGACTTCTTAAAAGACTTTTCAAAAGATTGCCAAACTATTTCAAGACGCGGTGGCGGAGAGAAACACCTAAAGGGTGTTTTGAGGATACCAATTTTAGGGGAAAATCAGGTTTAAAGGGGAAATTTGGTTTTATGGGGAAATTTGTTTCACGGGCTTTTTAATAAAACGTCATTAAAATCACTTCTTTTTAAATAAAACGACACCGTTTTACTTTGTTAAAATATTTTACTTTGTCTCGCTAGAAATTATTATTAGTTAAGTAATTTATAAAATATTTATTATTACCATTTTTATAAATTGGATTTTATAAAAAATCAAGTTCTCTCAAAATAAATATCATATATTTTAATAAGAAAACAAATGATTAAATAGCTGTAATTAATTATTAAGTTAGAATTATTCAATGTAAGCAATCAATTTCTCACATTTCAAATTTCTATTAAAAATTGAGACGTTAATCATGATTTTATATTATTATTTTCCAATCTAATCTCCATTTCATTAGAGATATTTCTTCCTAACTAAAATATAACTATTTTGCAAAATGTTCAATGTATAATGATTTTAGTTTTTGTATTTCATTTTATTTATTATAATTTGGTCCTATACAAAATAGATAATTACCTATCCATATCATTTTGTTACTTTTTTATCAATGTTTTTTAAAATCTAATATTTAAATATATCAAATGGTTTAGATTAAATATTTTACTTTTAAATATAAAAGTATTAATTAATTGTATAAAATTTCATCATTTAACACATATCAAGTAAACCTTAAATCCTAAACCATTTAATATGTATAAAATTTATCTATTTATCTATTAAATAATTTAAACTATAATCATAATTTTAATATATTAAAATTAATATTATCTCTTTTACAATTATATAATAAATTATTTAATATATAAATTAAAAGACACTAATTAAACTAAACTCTAAACCCTTAACTTATGTCCCTAAACCCTAAACCATTACACATAACCCTTAATCACTAGTCCTTAAACCTTAAATCAATAATCATAAACTATAATCCCTAAACATTAAAATAGTAACTCCTAAATTTTATACCTAAATCATATATACCCTAAACTATAATGATAATTAATTTAATATTTTAAAATTAATACTATCTCTTTTACGATTATATAAGAAATTATTTAATATATAAATTAAAAAACAATCAGTCATACACCCAAAATTTTTTTCAATTTTTGCAGTTTTTTTTTTTAAAACGCCGCTAATGCTCGATCTATAGCGGTGTTTTTTTGAAAAGCGCCGCTAATGCTCGATCTATAGCGGCGTTTTTCTGAAAAGCACCGCTAATGCTCGATCTATAGCGGCGTTTTTTAAAAAATACCGCTAATGCTCGATCTGCTCCATCTATAGTGGCGTTTTTTACCTAAACGCCGCTAAAAACCTATTTTGCTGTAGTGCCATAAAGCTCAAACCTTAAACTATATACCCTAAATTAAACCATAAACCCTAAACTATAATGAGAATTAATTTAATATTTTAAAATTAATACTATCTCTTTTACGATTATATATATAAGATTATAAACCCGCAACTGTTTGAGTTTTTTTTTTCAATTTTTGTATTGAGACCAAAACGGCCCCGTGTTGTTCTAAAATAAAATGGTTTTTTGCGGCGTTTTTATATGCTATACCTTTAGTGGTGTTTATGTAAAAAACGCCACTAATGCTGAGTTTTTTTTTTTCAATTTTTATATTGATACCAAAACGGCGTCGTTATATTCTGGAATAAAATAGCTATTTGTGTTTTAAAAACGCCGCTATTTCTATACCTTTAGCGGCGTTTGTGTACAAAACGCCACTAATTTATTTTTATATTGATACCAAAACAGCGCCGTTTTATTTTGAAATAAAATAGTTCTTTGCGGCATTTTTCAGCTATACCTTTAGTGGCATTAAAACGCCACTAATGCTGAGTTTTTTTTTTGTCAATTTTTATATTGATACCAAAACGACGCCGTTTTATTTTGAAATAAAATAGTTTTTTGCGGCGTTTTTACGAAAACCGCCGCTATTGCTATACCTTTAGCGGCGTTTACAAAACGCCGTGAAAACTCTATTTTCTATAGTGAAACGACGCCTTTTTGAAATCTCTTAATAGATTTTTGTGGCGTTTTAGGAAAAGCGCCGCTAAAAGCTTGATCTCTAGCGGCGTTTTGGGGAAGCGCCAATAATGCTCAGATCTATAGTGACGTTTTTAAAAAAAGGCCGCTATTGCTCCTTTTTAGCGGCGTTTTCTTTTAAACGCCGCTAATATATAATATTTGATGCGTTTTTTATGAAAACGCCATGAAAAATGCAGCTAAAAGTTTGTTTTGGTATAGTGAACTCAAAACTAAAATTTAATTACTAAAATTAATAAATGATGGCCAAATATATTATTTAAAAAAATGGCTGTTAGAAAAAGAAAAATAGCATTTGATGATGTAAGTTATACTGAGAGTTCAACATATGGCAACTTCACAGCAGGCCAAACATAATGGAATTGGTTTTTTTTCTTTTTTTCTTTTTAGTATATGCAAACATTTCGAATCCAACAAATTAAATATTTCATTCATAAAAATTTTGTATTTATTAATTGAGAAAGTAAAATAATTAATATAAATTTTAATTTTAGAATTAAAATAATTAGTATTTTAATAAATATAAATTAAGAATGTTAAAATAAACTTAAACTGTATTTATTTAAATGATTGAAAATTTAGAGTTTTAAAAATCAACTTATGATGTTAATATTTCGTATATTCAATATCTACTCTAAAATAGTTGATTCAAAACATTATACATTTTGTATTCATAAAGTTGTCAATACTGAAATAGTTTAATATGTATGGTAATAAGAATGGTTACTATGAGAAGGAAACTTGTTGTAATTTGTATGGTAATGAATTTTTTTATTTATTAAGTAAATGTAATATAAGAATTAAATAGAATTTTGTGTAGTTGTTAATGTTAATAAAATTATCATTTTGATATTTTTCATGTTCGCTTTTACTGTCTATGTTTAGGGTTGGTGATTATATCTCCCAACAAAGTTATCTTTAAGGTTTGAATTCCTTCTCTCTTTGAGAGTATAATGTGTATATATACAAATATTATGAAATCAAACATAATCATTTACTATAAATTCAAATATGAACATAAATAAAATTGTTTAATATAATTAAATATCAAAATAATTAATATAGCTAAAATAGTAAACAGTTTGAAATTCAAACTTAAAATTTTATGTTTTATACTACCCTGATTAATTGGGTTCCATTAAATGTAAATACATGTAATTTTGACTTGAGAAGAAAGCAATCAGCCTTAGTGGAATGCAAATTTCCACAAATTCCATTAGAGAAATTATGGCATTAAAATGTAAATAGAAAAATATGGATTAAAATGTATTTATTTTAACAAAAATTCCTATTAGTCTTTGGCCAAATTTTAAAAGAATTGTAGTTGGCAATTTTTTAAAGAACAACGATCCTAAAATTCCGTATTAATAATTGGCAGAATTATGATATAAAAATATCAATTTACAATAAAACGGGTGCAAATACTTAAACAATAAAATATTTCTGCAATTATTAGACATTAAATTGACATTCAGCCAATTAATGCATAAATAATTTAAATATTAAAACGTGATGCTGGTTGACATAATAATAGCTTTTAACTATTTTGTACCAAAATAAGAATAACTAAAGTTTTTTAGGGTAATAATTAAAGTATAATTGAAAAGAATAGTTACACATTTGACTTTTACATCATTAACATTCACATTCATCCAACTCTAAATAGAATTTTCAAAGTGATTATTTATGCATTGTAGTAGTTTAGTTCGGTAAGGTTGCTCACTAAATGATTAATTATGAAGTGTATTTTATTTTTAGGGGTAGAGATTAAATTTTAGACCTTATTGTTAAGGGATGGGGTGGGCAACCACCACACCATATCTTATAGTTTTATTATTTATACATATTATAAAACTAGTAGGAAATGTGATTAAGGGAAATAAAATTAAAGTTATTTTAGCTAAAAAATTGGATTATCATGTACAACTATGGGTAGCAAAATAAAATCATAATATTTTGTGTTATTTTAAGTAAAGTTTCCACACAAAATTAATTGTCAGTTTTAAAAATATTAATTTTGTTGATAGGGAATCAACAAAGAGGAGGCAAGGAAGAGAAGGTGATAGTTACAAGGAGGCTAATTCACCCATGACAAGTGGAAAGACGGAGGTGAGGGCTAAGGGAAAGAAGAGGAAGAGAAAGGTAGAGAATGTTAAGTCACTAAAGAGAGTGCTTAGGGTTGAATTAGGAAAGATCCTTTCTTTCTTTGTTTGGTAATGCCACACCACCGACAATATGGATGATAAACTTTTACGTGGTCAGTAAAATTACAGATCCGTTACATGTCAGATATTCTCGTTGTATGAGGTTGTTATTATATCTTGACGTCCTCTTAATGGTCCTTTTAGAGGCCAAAATCGAATCGCCAAGAGAAAGTGGTCTATTAAGGAAAAAAGTTCTACCCATAACCCTTCTTTAAGTCATAAATCAGCGAAATAACTTATTTAAATGTATTTAAACTCACGTTCTCTTAATTATTATAACAACAATAATATCAATTAAATTAATTATGAATTATTAATCAACATAACCACGGAATCAGATTATGATTATAATAAAGTCAAATGCAAGTAACAAGTCCAGGCTATGTAAATTAATCTATAATAATGGCTGAAATTTCAAAGTGATGACTACTTGGATTTTATTTTGTCTCCCACTCCCTATGGTTTGAATATTCTTTGTATCTCGAACAAAAAAAAAAAAGAATATTATTTGTATCAGAATATAAAAGAAAAGAAAAAGGGCCAATAAGTGACTTTCTTAGGTTTGATTCCTTGCAATGAAAAAGGTCATTTTCTTACGAAATTCGTATGTCCTTTTAAGTCTATTAAACGGCAGATTTATATATATAATTTTGTTAAAATACGAGTATTTTTAAAAATTTTGAAATTTAATTCTCTATTTTTAAATTTTAAAATTTAGGTCTAATTATTTTTGTGAAGTTTATTGGGTAAGTTTAATTTAACAAAAGAAAATAACAATGTTACTTTGAAACTAAATTTTAGACTTATGGTGTGATAAGACATTGCAGAGCAAACAGGGGGTTGATGGCCTCCCAAGGTTTGAAATTTTGTTTGATTAGAATAGATAAGATTATGTTGGATTTTGTGAGAGATAAAGATTGGAAGAGTGAATAATAAGAATTTCGTTATGTGAGTAAAAGCAGTATCCATGTTGTTGCTTATGGATATTATGATATATGTGGACTTAAAATCTTTTTTTTAAAAAAAAGTCAGAACAAGTTTTCATGATAACTAATTACGATCAAATTAATAGAGATATCAGCTCACAATTACTACAAGCAAAAGCCATGTTTTGAGGAATAATGACACATAAAACATGTAGAAAATACAACATCTTTAACCTACCTTCTCTGCGAAGTTGCAGCCGAAAAATTTCTGAGCTTCTTCTTGCTGGAAAAAATGCGAAGAGCTGAACCCAGTATTGGCCAACTTGTAATTATGGCAATGTAAACTAGCAACCACACCGATTTTCCCTTTTTTGGGAATAGAAGATGATTCAACCATCTTTTTGATGCAGCAATCACATCAAAACACTTGATCCTTTGCAGGCTTGAACATTCTCCTGATACTTCACCACCACTGCCTGCAACATCTGACTTTGCTTCCGTCTGCTGCTGTGTTTGTTCTGTTGCTAAAACAGTTTTATCTTGAGTACTCCCCAACCCCGTAAAGTGTTTGACTGATTTATTTCCTGCATGCGCGCTACCGACTGCGGCCACCATTCCATCTTCTCCGATGTTTACATAAGGACCCTGATCAATCGATGATTCGATTGATGCCTTCTGCTCTGTAATCTCGGTCTGCAAATGCATCAACTACTTCATAACCCTAGCAATGCACATTTAAATGAAATGAACATAAAATAAAAGTAAACCTTCTTTTTGTGCATATGTGAACTAGAGTGTAGGACACCAAGAAATTCGTCAGTGGCCCTCACCCACCTGCATGATTAAAAGAAAGAAAGTATGTGTCAGAACAGGTCTGCCTTTCGATGTCTTAAAAGAATTACATATCAACAACATCCATGACACCTCAAAGAAACATTGAAGCACATGGTTGGAGTTCCCTCTCAATTTCAGTTAAGGAGTTTCATAAATGACAGCAGTAATCAAATAATAACATGAAAAAAACAGCCACCAGAACTACTTGGATTGAACTAAATAAATTTCTTGAAATTCTATTATCAAGGGAAGGCTGATTTATAGCATCAATAGATTTGACATATTATACTGGTTAGTTATCTACTAATGTGAAGCTATAAATTACCATAGTCTAGATCCAGTTATTCCCTCAAAAAATGCGAGATGTCCTCCATGTTTTATGGTGGCCAACACAATATTTTTATTTGCCCTGTTAAAGACCGAGTTAAAAGGTCAGTTGCCCAAAATAACACAAGAAACTCAAAGGTAACATTCAGTAGCATGGTTTCAGGAGCTCCACCTGCATTCATCCCAAGGAATAGCTTCACTCGTACAGACCGGATCATCTAGAGCACTGATACAGAGCAATGGCACTGACACATTTAACACATAAGGAGTGCTGGTAGAACGCCTATAGTATGTATCCACAGTCTGAGAAAACAGTATGATACTTTTGGTAACTCATAATAGACCGGCAGAGAAGAAACAATGGATAAAGTTTCAGATGGTACCTCAAATTTTCCAACAAGGCAAGTAGCGAAGTTGTCAAAATCTCGAATTGAACGTGACTATTGAAAGAAAAGAGGATAACCATTAAAGTGTAAGATTTAAGCAAGAGAAGCATAACAAAGCAATTTGAATGAAAATTAATAACATCATGAACATGCAGTACTAGCAATAAACTTAATAGTGCAGGTTGTAAAAAGGAAAGCAAAGGTGATTTGAAGGCATCCAAACTTAATAGTCCAAACTTCCCTTGTGGTAAGAAACAAATCATTCAAGTATGCTTAATTCTACAAGTAAGATGCTCAATGTTTTCATGTGGAAACTATCCAGGACTGGCCTGGCAGAAGGAAGGATAAGAAACATAACATATATCAATCTTTAGATTAGATATTTTAGTGTTAGTTTTTGCAAGATGAAAGCAAGATGAGGAAACTTTATCTCCTTACAGCTGTATGAGAAACAACAGAACAGCATTTCATCTTCAGATCTATTATAACTATAGTAGTGACGCATCCCAAACAAAAGGTGGTCCTCATATAAAAAAGAAAACTAACCTTTTTTATTCCTTCCCAATTAGCCAACCGAGAATAGCGAGGCTCATGCCTACAATAAACATGTGGGTTCATATCAACTCTAGGAAACTAATATAAAATCTATTACTACTTCATCAATTGAGACATATCCAAGAACCCCATTCTCCCCACAAAGAAAACAGAAACAGGTATTATAGGTACTGTTAAGCTCCAAAGGGTAAAAGAATTGGAACAGAAACCAGTTACTAGGTGCACTATTCCTGAGGCCTCACTCTGTATGCCTCCTCTGAAAAGAACAAAAAGGTTCCAACAGTTTTGAGTTTCAGACAGCACGACCTGCATTTAGGCCTAAAATCTGACGAGTTATTTGAGGAAAGCAAAACAGACATACAATTTTGCATAACCTTGAAGGCCAATTGTAAGGGCTCTATCATATAACTTCTGAAGTAGCCTGCGGCAAATAAACCTATCACCAATCTGCAGAAGATGTAAAATTAAATGAAAGAAAATAACCAAATGATGAAGAAGAATTGCAGATTCATATGGATGATCACATATCCTGCTACGATGTCAAAGAACTAGTAACTTAATATGGCTAAAGCAGGTATACCATCATAACTAATTTAACTTCCAACACCAGCTCCTGAATAAGGAATACTTATCAACATAAATTTATATATTCACATCACAATAAGTCAAAAACTTCTAAGAATTACCAAGTGAATGGAAAACGTAGGATGTCAGGGAAGATGGGTAAGAGTTCATTTGAGAGCTAATGTATAAGTTGGAAGTTTTTGTTGCTAGAATTGAGCACGGAATTGATTGAAACAAATAGATTTAGGTTCTGTTAAGTTTCTTTGCCAAGGCTAGAAAGTTAGATTTTTCTTCGAGAGCTTAGCATGTGTCATTTCAACTCCAACTGAACCAAAATGAGTGTTTTTTTTTCTTCTTTTTGTGGTTCCTAGTTAATTTCTTGCTGTATCTTAGCATCATTAGATAATTGGTTCTATTTATAACCTTGGGGGTCAAGAATTAATACTCAATCGATAGCATGTGCATAAAAGGGAGGTCCTAGTGAGGGAATCATTAACACTATTAACCAATCAAATTATTATCAATATAAGCAAAAACAAAGAATGCATGAAAACACATTTCACTTCATCTCAATTTCAACAAATTACAAAGACAAAAGCCTAAAAGATTAAGAACAAAGATAATTAAAAATTAGCAGTTAAGGAATAATGGAGACATAAGAAATTTATTTATTGGAAGAGAAAAAATAATATAATGGCATGCTCTGAAGATTCAAACTAGCAACTAACAAATAATGAAACTTTGAAAATTTTCTTCCATAAAACATAGGCCACTTGAAACCTGAAACTAATAGCTAGATTTTGGTATAGATAAAGCACTAACCAAAAGGTCCCATGGGGAGCAAATAGCCACTGCTCCAGCTAATGGTACTTTTCTCTATCCTCTCCAAGATATTTCACCTGTTGGAAATGATTGATACTAAGATGTCAAAGGTAAATACGATGTTGGTATAAGTTATAATTCAAGGTAACAAAATGTAACATAAAATGGCATGGTTAAGCAAACTGCCCATTGGTTAATCAAAAGAAAACAAAAAAAGTAAATACACAAGAGTGTATGCACACACAGAAACAGAAACATATATGTATATATCCAAATTGCCTAAAAAACACTACTTTTATGTGGACACGGGAAGGCATAGGACCATTTATAGGACCAATAACATGGACTTATGCCAACTTATTCTAATCTAAATAAGCTGAAACGTGGAGATTTACAAGAATCCTAAATGCATCTATTTGATTCTTGTAAAAGGAAAAGGAAATATCCAGTACATCACTGGTGAAGAACTAGCATCTAACATAGACAAGACCAGTTGGTAGATGCACGGGAGAGGTAGATAATGCAATAGATTTCGTAATAAAACTTTTGTACCAAACAAATAAGAAATACAATGTCAAAGAAATTCAGACCAAGTAACATACCAGAATGTTGGCACCAATGCTAGTTCCAATAGCAAATAAAGGAGCCTTTGGATACTGATGATGAAGATAATCAATGATGACTCGGGCATCCTCTGTCCAGCCAGCATTATAAAAGCAATCGGACTGCAAAAGTGTTATTACAAAATACAACATTAAAAGAAATAGATCTATTTCACATTAACAATGTCAAATTTTATAAAAAATCATGAAGAAATTATAAATATGAACAGAATGGTTAAGTGATGTCTAATCTTTATTTAACTACAAGATAGCTCTTAACATCTGAAAATTGCCAGAGGAAGTACAAGAATCCCTCAGCTTTTAACCAATACACTATAGTTTTCATCCATGCATACTTGTTCCTTGGAGCATGGCATACAGACATAGCCGCCAAATACATCTCACCAATCAACTACCAGTCAAAGATCTAGGTCACTGTATTAGTTCTTAATAGAGGAACTAAATGAATTTTTAAAAATAAAACAAAATAACTAGAAATAAAGCACCACAATGAAATGTGCCACAAATAAAAATTGCAACTAGTTTTATTTTACTCGGACTCGGAGTTCAGTGTTATATACAGGTATGGTCAACTTTTTCTAATTATTTCCACATATTTGGAAGGTCATATCTCCATACCTACATTTATTGAATATCATCAGATATGGGTATTTTAAGGAACATGAAAACCTGCACAACATAGGCCTAATTGATCTATCATTTTCAGGTTAAATACCCAACGTTCTGTCCTTTTTAATTAAATTATTAGTACCTTTAGATCAACCTCCAGAAACTTAATTGTTTAAAAAGCTCATCAGTTAAACAAAAAATCAAAGTATTTTTCAATGTCGATTGATTTCACAGACCAATAGAATATAATTATAGGAAGTTCAATGTCCATCATGCAAGATAGATTACTTAGGCAAAATTCCAACTCAAACAGACCAATAAAAAAAGAACACATAAAATACAAGTTTAGTGAGCTAAATGCAGGAGGGAAATAAAAGAAAAAGAACAGCTCACAGTAATTGAAACACCACCCAGTCCTCGGTGGTTGCTAACTACAACATTCCATCCATGTTTTGCCAATCCAAATGCAAGGTGCTTAATGTACTGCAACAAGAATTACATCAAGAAAATTGTAATTTAGTAAACTATATTTCACAACAATCTCTTTCCCATATTTAACCTATGTGTCATTAATTAGTATATGCAATTCTTTAAGTGATTAGTAAGTGGAACAGGGAAGAATTAAATTGCAATCAATAGCAACAATTTTTTCTTAACCAGCCACTACATATAGGCAGTAAACTTGCAAAAGAAAAAAAAAGAAAAAGAAAAAGCAGCAGCACTAAATATACCTAACAAAAAGAACCATGCGCAAAATTGATATATACAGTCATTAAATCATATTCCATAAGAAATAAGTAAGAAACCAGCAAAGCCTAAAACAAAATCGATTTATTAGGCCTATCTATTACTAGGCAACTGAAATTTGAGACAGGATAGACATTTGCAAGTTCTAAATTGAGATCCTCATAAGCCTGTCAGCTTTCTACTACCTATCCTTCACCTCTAACTAATCATTGTACTCTTGAAGTTTCTATGCATAAACTATCCAACTATCCTAGTTGGATTTTTCATTTGTCCAAGTTCAGCAAAAGTTGATACAAAGAGCAGCTAGAAACAAGAAAAGAAGAGTAGTAAACATTTAACTTACTGAAGAAGTAGAATCACTTGTTAAGCCAGGAATGACAACCACCAAAGGTGTAGTGTCATCCTTGAAGATAGTATGATTCACTTCAAAGGCACCTCTTGAAACTGTACAATTGTCAAACACATCAAAAGAGCTTTTTACAACCCAAAGTATGAATTTGTCTAGTAGTTATTATGTCTATCATAATATCATCAAAAGTTTTGCACTTACTATCAGAACTTGTAAGCCAATCTAGAGCTATGGTTCCACCATCAGAAGCATGAAAAAGTTGTCTGAGGAAACAGAGGTCTTTGTGAGATAAAAAGCACATGGGCCAATATATATATATATACTAAATCCAACATTATAAAGATAAGAAAAATTTTAGGACCTGCGGTAGCTGAAAGCAGGAGGATTCCCGAAGAAATTGAGAAAAGCAGTCTGAAAATGAGGACTTGATAACCACGGTGTTGCTAAATACCTGCAATAATTTACCAGATCAACCCCCCCCCCCCAAAAAAAAAATCATGATTGAAAGTGAAAGAAAACAAATTTGTGGGTAAACTATAAAAAGGAGGAAAAAGGGTACCTGCCATGAAGGATCTTGCACTTGGAAACCACGCCATGGTAGATATGGGAAGTGGGGTGAAAGGTCAAAGCAACGGGAGCACCTCGGAATCCACTGAAAAAGTCTTGGAAGAAATGAAATTCCAGGAAATTGTAAAGGAAAACTACCCAAATCACCATAAACGCAATTACATAATGCAAAATAGGAATCAAACAGAGGGCACGGAATACTTCTTTATATGCATTGAGGGATGATTCATCCCATGAAATCGACCAATCCATTTGATTAAAATTTGGAGAAAACATGAATGGTAAATCAAAAAGAAACTTGAAATTGGGGAAGAAGCAGTACATTCAGAAATTGGAAAAAAAAAAAGTTGCCGTTCTTTTTTAATGGTTTTCCAGAATTAATGGAGAGAGGGAAAGTAGGAGAAAATTATGGTGAAAATTTCTTTGGGGGTTTGATTTTCAGTTTGGGTGAAGAAAAAAAATTATGACAGTTGAGAGTTTGGTGAGTGAATTTATGTCAAAAAAAAAAAACTATGGCTCTATCATCAATCATACCGCAACTAATGAACATCTGTCAAATGTTTCACCTTTTGTATCAGAGAAACAAGGTAAAAATCGTTCAACACGATGCTTGGTATAAATAAAATATAATGAGTAGAATCATATCAATAATGCTGATATAGCAGCCAACCTCAAATTATAATAGAAATAAGTTGCTTACCAGGTTCCGAGTGAGTTTTTCTTCGGCTATAAGTAACAGCCGCGCCTTTCCGCCATAGTTATTTAGGGTGACCATCAAGATGTCCCCATGGAACAAACTTTGATGGTCATAGTTGCCAGCGATTTTTTTTTTTTTTTGAAAAACAAACAAACAAAGATTAAGTTAAATTGATCAAAATCACCCCTAATTTTATCTTGATTTAGAACTTTTAAGGAATTATCGATACTTCATAATAAACTTGTAGACATGTACTCTCATCTAAGCTCAATTTAATTAAATAGTCTGTAACTATTATCTATTTTGAGAAACATGTCAAACAACCAGCGTTCTTCTATTTTTATGATCCATTAGACCTTCTTGAGTATTTTAATGCCCAATTCCCCAAAAAATTATCTTGTAAGGCTTGAACTAATTTTATATAATCAGTATGAATCATAACTCTATTAAATCCAGTACTAAGTGGAGTAAGCATGCTATCCAAAATATTCTAAAGTTCGGCCTCAAAGACCTTGCATTTCTTGAGATATCGGTTATATCTTAAGATCAATTTTGTTATTCTAATCTTGCAACACTCCACCAGCAGACGCTGGTCTAGACACTCTATCCATTGCACCATTAATGAACAAGTGCACCCAATTCCCTGACAAGGAAGTTCGACTATTAGAGTCATGAACATTTAACTTTACCTCATTATGGTTCAACTCATACTGTTGTCCCCAAGTATAAGAGACTTTAACAATCTCAAGGGTATTGCAAGTTATGCCTTGAAAAATAAAAAGATTCCTATTCTTTTAGATGCGTCAAGCAATTATCCCAAAAAGACAGGTCCAAGTTGTCCCTCCTTTAGGCAGTCTCGTGGAATAACAAAGATTGGAAGTTAACCAATTCTGTAAATCTTTAGAAAAGAACCTATTCTGTTGGTCAGGTGGGACAACTTGCATCCACAACTCCTTTATTATCGAGCAATCTTGTAGCACATGCAAAATATCCTCTGTTTCATGACTGCAAAGTCAGCAAGAACCGTTGTGCCCAACTCCCCGCCGAGCACACTCCATGTCAGTAACCAACCTTTACTTGAAAAAAATCCAAAGAAAAATTAATTCCCAGATAGTATTATGATTATGGCGTAAAGAAAAAAAAAAGCATGTGTGAGGCTGTTAGATAGTACGCATGAACAAATATTTGAGAGAAAGCTAGATCTGAAAATTCTATTTCTTTATTCTGAATCTATTCTTTAAAACCCTGCTTATTCATCTGTGCATTACACATTTATAAAAGAACCTGACTAACAACTCTTAGATGGACTAACTAACTAACCGTAAGCTGGACTAACTAACTAACCTGTATTAGCTAATTCATATTATACTCTATCATGCACCCATCTTCCCGACCTGTGAGACACAAAGCAGATTTCAAAACCTCGAAAACCATGTTACGGACAAAGGCTTCGTAAATATATCCGCCACTTGATCACAAGCAGGAACTTCACCTACCAACAAAGACCCATCGGCAACCTTTTCCCGAACAAAAAACAAGTCTAGCTCGACATGTTTGAACTTGGAGTGCAGGACAGGATTAGCCGCAACTGCCACTGCACTTGAACTATCACACCAGACTTCAAGAGTATCAGCAGACACAACCTGTAACTCCTGAAGCAACGAAACTAACCAAGTGACCTCACTTGTTACCATGGCAAGACTCCTGTACTCCGCTTCAGCCGTGGAACGAGAAACAACCTGCTGCTTTTTAGACCCCCACAAAACAGGTGTCTGTCCAAAATAGACACAGTAGCCTGATGTAGAGTGACGATCATCAAAATCAAGCCCCCAGTTGGCATCGGCATATCCAACCAAAGACAACCGAGAAGCCGGACGAATCATTATTCCAAAATCAATAGTTCCAGACAAATACCGTAATATACGTTTCAGTGCCACCATATGAACATTAGTAGGATTATGCATGTATTGACATATCCTATTCACCGCATAAGCAATATCTGGTCTGGTCATGACAATATACTGAAGAGCACCAGCAAGACTCCTGTACTCAGTTGGATCAGCCAAAGGTTCACCATCAGACTTGGACATAGTAGAGGAACTAACCATTGGAGTATGAACTCCTTTTGCATCAAGCATCGAGCAACGAGCAAGTAGATCACGGATATACTTTCGCTGACAAAGATGAAGATAATTAGCAGTGCGAGTAACCTCAATCCCAAGAAAATAATGTAGCTCACCCATATCCTTGAGTGAAAATTATTGCTCAAAGAATCGAACAAACCATTCGATGATGAGACATATTTCCAGTGACTATAATATTATCAACATACACAAGAACGTAAAGAGTGGAATCACATATTATCCGTACAAACAAGGAGGAGTCAGACTTGGAAGCAACAAACCCTACCGAATTGAGAAACTGTTTTAGTTTATCAAACCATGCACGAGGTGCCTGTCGGAGATCGTACAAAGCCTTTTTCAACCTACACACGAGAAGGTGTCCATCGGAGTCACGCATCTCATATCTTGGAGGCTGTTGCATATACACCTCTGTGTCAATATCACCATTTAAGAAGGCATTGTTGACGTTAACCTGCCGCAACTGCCACCCCCGAGACATAGCAATAGATAGAACAACACGCACAGTAACAGGTTTGACGACCGGACTAAACGTTTCCTTGAAGTCACACCCAGGATTTTGCAAGCACCCTTTTGTTACCAGACGAGCTTTTCGGCGAGCAACAGTTCCATCCGAATTTCTTTTGATCTTAAACAACCACTTACACCTTATAATTTTGCAGTTTGGGGGTTGCGGAATAAGATCCCAAGTGAGATTTTGAATAAGCGCATCATATTCTGCTTGGGCAGCAGCACACCACTCGGATGAAGTCAAAGCTTCTTCGATCGTAGAAGGTTCAACAGCCTCAACAGAAAGAGCCTTAGGTTTGAAAACTCCAGCTTTGGACCTAGTTACCATTGGATGAGTATTAACTATAGGTAGAGCTGGGGCCTGAGTGGTAGCATTCAAGGAAACACCCCTCTCACAGTCAAGATCAGCAGCAGAATTAGAAGGCGAGGAGCAGAGAGAGTCCCAATCAGATCCAACCTCAAGTTGTGGCGGAACGAGAGAAGGCGTAAACGAAGGATCATCTTATGGAGAACCCATCGAGACTGACGAGCCATAGGAGGATCTATAATCGGAGACTGAGGATCTATAATTGTAGGCAGGCCAGACTGAACAACCGGAACAAATGTTGGAATAGACGGAATTTCCTTATGCAAGCACGGCGTCGAAGGTGATGAAGACGACAAAAATTTGGTCTCATCAAACACCACATGCCGAGAGACAATTACTCTGCCAGTCGATAATAGACATAAATACCCTTTATGTTGAGCACTATAGCCCAAGAAGGTAGATGGTTGAGACCAAAAATCAAGCTTATGGGCCTGAAACGGACGAAGATAGGGATAACAGCAACAACCAAATACCCACAAATGATCATACGACGGTGCAGTCCCATAAAGAGCTTGATATGGGGAGATTCTAGTCAAAATTGGGGTAGGTAACCGATTGATGATATGGACAGCGCAACAGAACACATAGCCCCAAAATTCCATGAGTAGACTGGCTTGAGCTAGCAGGGAGAGACCCATGTCAACAATATGACGATGTTTCCTTTCCGCAACACCATTCTGTTTAGACGTATGTGGGCATGTGAGGCGATGAAGGATTCTATGCGAGTCCAGAACAGACTTGAACGCTCTATATTCACCACTCCAATCGCTCTGAAATTGTTTAATGTTCTGCCCAAACTAAGTACGAACTAGTTGATGAAAACGAATAAAACACTGCACCGCCTGAGACTTCTATCGAAGAAGATAAACCTACGTAAAACGAGTACACATATCAACAAACGAAATATAGTACCAGTGATTCCCACAGGAAACAATCGTCGGACCCCAAAGATCGACACCACTAAATCAAACGGATTCGTGTATTTTGTAACAGACGTAGGAAAAGACAATTTATGAGCTTTTCTTTTTGAAAGTGCATATGCCATCAAGAGATATATTCGACGGAAGAACAACATTACACTAATCTAAAACACTTTTGATAATAGAAATAGACGGATGGCCAAGGCGATTATGCCACGAAGACAACTTATTACAATCAGTAGATTTATTTCGAACTACACGTGAAGTAGGAGCTGGAACCTCAATAGAGTGAGCAGACCAAGTTGGCAGAGAGAACTTGTAGAGTCCATCATGTATGTGGCCCGTCAACAGCGTTTCCGGTCAGTATGTCCTTAATAACATAGTACATTAGATGAAACTCAAAAAACACACCATTATCTTTAGCAAATTAAGATACAGACAATAGATTTTTTTCGAATTTTTGGCACACACAAAATATCAGTCAACTGAAGCATTTTAAAATGCGTAGGAAAAAATACCATTACCAATGGAAGAAATCTGGGCGGGTGTCCCGTCAACCATCAATAAAGAAGACGTACCTAGATAAGGAGTAGTATCCTGTAGAGCCAATGCATCACGGCAAACATGATTGCTCACGCCCGAATCAGGGTACCAAGAAGCTGATCTGACTCGCACAGGTATGTACGACCCCGTGGGATCAGCATTTGAGCCAACTTGAGCAATATTAACATGTGAGCCTGACTAAGTAGAATAACTAGAAGCATTTAAATCACCCACTCTCGGAAGGCCAATACACGGATCAGAACCCGAATAGACATAAGCTCGGGGCTTGGTTCGTCAAGGAATAGAGGAATCCGATACGTGGTCAAACTGAACACAATTATTTACTGGATGAACATCCTCGAGCGGACCAGAATCAAGCCCACAACAAGCATCAACCAATGGAGGAGTCAGCCCATTATAATCTGCTGGAACATGCGGCCCATTATTATTTGCTGGAGTATTCGGCCCAATATAGCTTGGAGCTAAAGAACGCCGCAACTCTGTAGATGGTCGGCTGAGGGAAGAGTGAAATGGACCACGGGGCCCACTATAATTGGCATACCTATGCATGTGAGCATTAGGCTGAAATTGCGGTATAGCTGGAGAGCAATTTTGAAAGCCATAATAATTTCCACTTTGAACAGCGTACACCCAATTTTGACCAGCAGGGTGAGAATATTTCACCCGTTGAGAAGGCCACTCCCAGCGCCATTGAACATGGTCTTGCAACGAGCCATAAAGCGCATCATGAGGGAGAGTCGGCGCTTGAGATGCATGGAAACCATCATCGGCCGGTGGAGAACGAGAGCCACCATAGTCCCGATTAAACCGATAATAACACTTCTGAGCAAGGTGGCCGAAACGGTTACAGATCTGGCACTAGATCGCGGTTAAAAACCCCATCCACGGCCACCAGACGGCAGTCGACCACCACGAACAACCTCACGAGGAGTGGATTGTGCAGATTCCACAAGATTGGCGTATAAGGTGAGCTCCTAAACATCTTGCAACTGACGTTGTTCACACTCGACTAACGTTGCCACGATCCGACGAAAGGAAAATTTATCCGACGACAAAGACACGAGCGAAGCTATAGCATCAAATTCGGATGGTAAACCGCAAGTAACACCTCCGACTTTTCGTCCTCAGAGACAATAACACCAGACGCCGTAAGTAAATCACACAATTGTTTAATCCTATCTACATATGCTTTCATAGACATAGTACCTTTTTTAAAGAATGAAGCTCAAGCTTGATCTTTGATTGTTTAGCACTAGTATCGACAGCAAAGAGACTAGTTGCCGTGCACCAGATATCCGACAAAGTACGAGCATCAGTGAAGGACTAGAGGTGCGACGTACTGATCGTGGAAAGTAACCATGATACAAGAAGGAGATCTTGTCTGGAGAACACGAGAGCAACCGAATTTGGAGCCACAGATCCATCCGCCGATTGAACGAACTGAGCCGGCGATGAAAGAGTACCATCAACAAATCCTAACAAATCATAAGCACTAAGAATGACACGAACCTGCTGTTGCCAGAGAATGAACGTGCTTTCATCTAACTTCACTACATCGTGTCGAGGGAAGGACGTGACGACTTTGTCACCAGTGAATGGAGCAGAACCACCATCAACAGAGTCGGAGTCAAAAGAGAAGTTGGCAGCCATAGATCCTAGAATCGAATGGCAACTGATACCATGTTAGATAGTACGTATAAACAAATATTTGAGAGAAAGCTAGATCTGAAAATTCTATTTCTTTATTCTGAATCTATTCTTTAAAACCCTGCTTATTCATCTGTGCATTACACATTTATAAAAGAACCTGACTAACAACTCTTAGCTGGACTAACTAACTAACCGTAAGCTGGACTAACTAACTAACCGTATTAGCTAATTCATATTATACTCTATCAGAGGCTGATACTGTTTGGAAACAACAAGAAATGATCAACTTTAAAAGGCAAGAATCAGAATTGTTATGTGCATGATTCGTGCATTATGTTTCATGCATTATGAAGCAATGGCAGCTACGACTCTCACTGTACTTACACGTTTTTTTTCCTTTCATATTTCGATTAATGGATTTTTTGGTTTGTTTTCTTCTGTTACACATATGTACATACTCACACTTACTTTTTCTTTTTGTCGCAAACATGTAAAAATGTAAAACCCTCTTATGGCTCCCACGCGTGTGTGTATACTCTGCCTTACTTACACTTCCCTCCACCTTCTTTATTTTTCATTATGTTTCATTTTATTCTACGAAGAAAAACTAATTTCCAAATAATATTATGATTATGGTGTAAAGAAAAATAAAACATGGGTGAGACTGATATTATTTGGAAACAATAAGAAATGATCTACTACAAAAGGCAAGAATCAGAACTGTTATGTGCATGAATCGTGCATTATTAGTGCATTATGTTTGTGCATTATAAAGCAACGATAGTTACAACTCTCATTGTATTTACATGTTTTTTTCCTTCCGTATTTCAATTAATGGTTTTATCGTTTATTTTCTTCTATTACACATACTTACACACATGCAATTACATTTTCTTTGTACCGCGAATATGTGAAAGTGTAAAACCTCGATGATGATGATGATCATGAAGCAGCAATAGCTATGACTCTCATTGTACTTACACTTACATGCTTTTTTTTCCTTCCATATTTCAATTAATGATTTTTTTTTTATTTTCTTCTGTTACATAAACGTACACACTCACACTGTCGTAACCATTTTTGATGAAACAGTAAATGACGCGATCGACTCGATTTTTTTGAAAAAGAAAAGGAAGAGAGTCGCCACCGATCTTTATTTGGTGTGATCGGATCACCTTTATTTTAATAAATCGTTTAATTTACTAAAACAGTGCTTTTTGGTCCACGAACTTTGAGAAAATAGGTTTGGAAGTCGATTACGTGCGAGGAAGGATTAGCACCCTCGACACGCCCGAAATCGGTACCAAACTGATTGATTGATGTCTTATTTGTTGAAAACTTTGAAATGGTTCAAAAATACGATGCCTTTTATTTTCAAAATTTGAAGGAATTGGAAGGGATGCTAGGACTCGCTTACTTTCGAAGAGATAAAGCATCATGTCCAGTAAGTTAGGGTGCAATACTTTGAACTCCCGAAGCTAAGCTCGTCTTTTAAAACTTGATTTTCGTTCTTGAAGAGGATCTCCCGTCATTTGTCAAACGAGAAGTTAGAACCCAGTAAGTTAGGGCTTGTTTCCTCGAAAAGTCAAACTAGGGACATTGCCTCTATTTTGGGAAAAAGAAACTTATCTCGAAGTATGTAGATGTCGAGTCCAGTAAGTTAGGGCACGACATTTCAAATACCCGAGATTAAGTACTTTGTTTAAAATTTATATTACGATTTTTGTTTAAAAGGGATATTCCGTTGTTTAGATCAAATGAGAAAAATTATAACCCAATAAGTTAGGGCTTAATTTCCTCGAATCTTTAATACGAAATATTGCCTTTATAAAAGGATAATTTATTCATCGGGTGAAAACTAATATAATATTAATTTATGTAAAAAAACAAATCATAATATTAACAAACATAATGGAATAATAATAATCGAGTAGTATGAACGACAAAATAGAAGAAATAAAACAAATAAGCTATATACCTTACAAGTGAAATAATAGGTAGAAGTAATAAAAGAGATAGAAATGAAATAAATAAGAATTATAAGGATAAATAAAAACTTAATAGTAAACCGATAAATGAATAAATAACATATAAAACAATATAATAATAATAATAATAATAATAATAATAATAATAATAATAATAATAATAATAATAATAATAATAATAATAATAATAATGGTGGTAATGAAAGCAAAAACGTGATAATAAGGATAATAATAAAATAATAATAATAATATGTTAACAATCTAATAGTAACGATAATAATAATGGCGATAACGAAAATAATAATAATGAACAACATATATATATAATATAAGAATAGTAATAATAATATAAATAAAATGATGGTGATGATAATAATTAAGTAATAAAATAAAGTAAAAAGATGGAAATATGGTAGTAATACGTAAAATGAGAGTAACAATACTAATAATACTAGTATAGTATAATAATAATGTTAAAGAAAAATATTAAAATAATGACAATAACGAAAGAATGATGAAAATAAAATAATGATGATCGTAACATAATAATAATATTAAAATAAAACAGTGATAATAATGGAAATAATAATAATGATATAGTAGTAATAATAATAAAATAATCAATAATAATAAAAATTTTAAATAATATTTAAAGTGATAAAAGTTGTAAAATTATTGAAAATTGGGTTAAATCGCATTAAAAACGGAAACTCCGGGTCAAAATATAAATAAAACAGTGGTTCGGGGCTAGAAAGACACCCGCGTAAAAGGTGGGGGACTAAAGATGCAATTTTCCCTCTTTGCTAAACGCAACGTTCGGTCAAGGGTTAATTTGAAAGCCGTGCGAAATTTTGGGGCAAAAATAAAAAAATAAAAAAACCTGATTGTCGGGTTCTGAAAAAGCAGAAGGACCAAGTGGGCAATTAGCCCACTTAATGAAAACATGCGGATCCTTCAGCCGGGTCGGGTCGACGCGCGGATCCTAGGGCAAAACGACGTCGTTTTGGTGTTTAAGGGCAATGACCAAAACGACGCCGTATTGGTATGGGTATATAAATGAAAAGCCTTAAGAAAAAATTCATTTTCAACAGCTTCTAAAAAAAAAAACCTTTAACACCCTTTTGTTTTCTCTGCAGGTTTGAGGGGAACTCTACCGAATCCCATTGTCGGAGGTCACCGTGGCAAATCATTCAGGAAAAGGTAAAAATTTTGTTTTTTTTTCTTTCCTTTTTTTATATATTTTTTTTAGATTAACGCTTGTAAATATAAAAAGAAAATTTTAGAAAACGGAAAAATGAGATGACAGATTCGAAATGAGAGAAAAAAAAACCTTCTTTCGCGATTCTATATCTGCTCTCTTGGTATTTGTATTCTAACTCGTGTGTTTGTATTGGTTACTTCTATTTTTTTTATCCCTCTGTTTGTGCTGATGAAAAAAATTTTGCTTGAAATTTTGCTTTCTATTGATTAAAAAAAAAAGAGAGCCTTTACACGGTTTTTGCTTGGCTTTTTATAGCCATTCTTTTACATCTTTTCTTTTCTGTCTTGTCTCCTTTCTGTTCTGGCAGGAGCAAGTGGAGCAAGTGGTGGTGATAGTGGCATGGGCGGTGGCCGATGGAGCAGTGGTCAGAGGTCAGAATAGGGGCGTCAGAAGACCTAGGGCAGGTGGGGTGGCGGCTAGGCTAATTTTAGGGTTTTTAGAAACCCTAAATTTTCTGAAAATTTTTTTAATGTTTTGGGCCTGTTGGGCTGGTTAGATTTTGGGCTGGGGTTAATTGGATTTGGGCTGGGCAAAATAGGTTTGTACACACACTTACTTTTTATTTTAGTCACCCTAACATTTAAAGTGTAAAACCCCCTAATGGCTCCTACGCGGGCAATTATACTCTGCCTTACTTACCCTTCCCCCTACCCTCTTTATTTTTCGTTATGGTTCAATTTTATTCTACAAACAAAAATTAATTCCCAAATAGTATTATGATAATGGGGTAAAGAAAAACAAAGCATTGGTGAGGCTGATACTATTTGGAAACAGCAAGAAATGATCTGCTTCAAAAGGCAATAATCAGAACTATTATGTGCATTATTCATGAATGGTTCGTGTATTATTAAGCAGCGGCAACTACGACTCTCATTGTAATTACACGCTTTTCTTTCCTTCCGTATTTTAATTAATGGTTGTCATTTTTTTCTTTTGTTACACATACGTACACACTTGCACTTACTTTTTCTTTTTGCCGCGAACATATAAAAGTGTAAAATCCCCTTATGGCTCCCACGCACGCGCATATATTCTGCCTTACTTAGACTTCCCTGCCCCCTTTATTTTTCGTTATGGTTCAGTTTTATTCTACGAACAAAAATTAATTTCCAAATAGTATTATGATTATGGCGTAAAGAAAAACAAAGCATGGGTGGGGTTGATACTGTTTGGAAACAACAAGAAATAATCTACTTCAAAAGGCAAGAATCAGAACTGTTATGTGCATAATTCGTACATGATTCATAATGATGCATTATGTTTCGTGCATTATGAAGTAGTTACAACTACGACTCTAACTGTAGTTACGCTTACACGCTTTTTTTTCCTTTCATATTTCAATGAATGGCTTTGTCATTTGTTTTCTTTTGTTACACATACTTACACACTCGCACATATACTTTGTCTTACTTACCCTTCCCCTTACCCCCTTTATTTTTCCTTATGGTCCAATTTTATTCTACGATAAAAAAATTAATTTCCAAATAGTTGTATTGTAATGCCCCTAACCCATATCCGTCGCTGGAACAGGATTACGGAGCATTACCAGAGTTTACAGATCAAGTACAAACATTTCATATCATTTCTCATTTACATTAGAAATCAATCATAAATAATCATATTGTCCCTTATATGAGCCCTCGAGACCCAAAATATGCAATAGAAATAAGTCGTGATTAATTCGGGTACTCAGAATTTTTCGCAAAATTTCAAAAAAAATTTCCTAGCTGCAGGGGTACACACGCCCATATGGTCAGGCCTTTGGGCTCACATGGCCAATAGACACGCCCGCGTCACAGACTATGTGTGCATTCAAAATAAGGCACATGGTCGTGTCCCAGCTCGTGTTAGTACCCGTGTAACTCTCTGACTTGGGTCACACAGCCAAGCCACACACCCGTGTGCCAAGCCGTGTGAAAAATCTTGAGCATTCTATTTTGAATTTTAATGATGCAGGAGACACACGGCCAAAACACATGCCCATGTGCTAGGCCGTGTGTCACACACGGTTGAGACACTCAAGTGTCTCTACTCGTGTGGACAAAATAAGGCCATTTCCTAGCCATATTTCTCACCCAAACTTGTCTTCCACCTACAATAACACTTAAATACATTCACAAACCATATCAAAACACTTAAAACAAACCAAAACCATATCTTAAACTTGACATTTTACATATACAACCAATGTGCTTTTAGGCACCCCAATAGACAATTTATTAATATGTTATTCCAAAACTTATACCTACCTAGATACCAAATGCATATATGCTTAATCAATTTCATACTTCAAACATGATAATACTATATATATATACCAAAACATAACCATTACAAGCCATTCCAATGGCTAATTAAAACAAAACATTTATATGCCAACATTGGCCAAGTTAACCTATACATGCCATTATAACCAAAGTTAATTTACTAAATATATCGAGATGAGCTGATGGATAGTGTGACAATATCTCCGCCAAGCTTCCAACCCAACGAGCCTCCGAATTACTATAGAACAAAGGGAAATAAAACAGAGTAAGCATATTATGCTTAGTAAGTTTGTATAACGGGAAATTAACTTACCAATCATTTACATTTAAAGTAAGTACGCAAAATTCATCCAAAGAAATTTGGCAATTTGCCTAAACACATATAACCTCAAGAAACATGTTAGTAATGTATTTCATGTGAACATCAAGAAACAAGGATGAGTTCATCATGTAACAATTTTCATAAACATATGCTTTCCACATCATATATCCATATAACATATACATTTCCATAATAATTCATCTCAAGTTCAGATTATTCCATGTGAAACTTTGCCCGTTGAATTTATTTGAAATATCGATGGATACAGGTAGTACACTTGAAGTGTAAAAAACTGTAATCCGTCAATTCATATTAGGAAATGCTCATACAAGAACATAAATGGGAAGCTCTCTCTCGAGCCATATAACGGGAAGCTCATGTAAGCCATGTAACGGGAAGCTTATCCGGGCTGTATAACGGGAAGCTCATAAGAGCCATAATCCGGAAGCTTATGCGAGCCAATAACGGGTAGCTCCGAAGAGCCATTAATGAGAAGCTCCAAATAGCTTATTATCAGGAAGTTCAAGCGAGCCATGTCGGGAAGCTCCGATGAGCCATTAATCAAGAAGCTCACAAAGAGCTTTTAATCGGGACGCTCATAAAAGCTGAGGTGTGTCCACAACATATGCATGATCACAACCAATTGGGATGCTCCGAAGAGCTATTAACGGGAAGCTCACAAGAACCGTATAACGGGAAGCTTAAGAAGGCTAATAAGGGGACGCTCTTTCGAGCTATGGTGTGTCCGCAACATATGCAGGACCACAACCAACACGGGAACCCTGTATCTAATCGAATTTCATCTATTCAAATGGGACTTTATTCTTATCGATTAATGTCGGACATGTGAATACTTTCATATACATGACAATAATACAATCACATACATACAATTCAATTTAACACATATAAGTACTCAATTTAGTTACACTAATCCGTTACTTTTTCTTTACCTCAATCTAGCTCCGTATTTGATCTATCCGAATCTATACGAGTAAATTTAGCTCAATTTAATACAATTTATATTCAATTCAATTCAATTCACATTCTAGGAAAAATTACCATTTTGCCCCTATACTTTTAATTAATGATGATTTCATCCCGAGGCTCGAAAAATAAAATTCATGCAATTTAATCCTTATTCAAAGCCTAACTGATTTTTACATGTAACATTTGAAACCCAAGTAATTCGTAAAATTTATAATTTTGTCCATAAATTTTACATCTTTATAATTTAGTCCCTAAATCACAATTTCATCAAAATTCACTTTACAAAAGTTGTTCATCTATCAACAACCTTTCATTTTCTACCATAAATTTCATAATTCATACATATTCATCCATGGAAAAACCCTAGTAATTTGATAACTTTACAAATTAATTAGCAAGATAGCTAGATTAAGCTACTACGATCTCAAAAACATAAAATCATTAAAAACGGGACAAGAATGCTTACCCAATTAAGCCAAATAAGCTTACTTGAGTTCTCTTCTCTTAGCTAGGATTTCCATAAAAAAATTAGGAAAGATGATGAAAATGATGATATTTTATTATTTAATTAACTTATCATCTTTTATTATTTCAACTTTCCAATTTAGTCCTTCAATTTTGAATTCCATAGCTATTTGATCTTTTTAGCTACTAGAATTCAACTTTTGCATTTTATGCAATTTGGTCCTTTTATCAATTAATAGTGTAATCGGTAAAATTTTCTTAAAGAAATTTATATACGATATTTCTATCATAATGCAGACCATAAAATAATATTAAAATAAATTTTCTTTCAGACTTGAATTTGTGGTCCCGAAACACTGTTTCGATTTCACTGAAAACGGGCTGTTACATGTATGATTATGGTGTAAAGAAAAATAAAGCATGGGTGAGGCTGATACTGTTTAGAAACATTAAGAAATGTTCTACTTCAAAAGGCAAGAATCATAATTGTTATGTATTTATAATCCCCAACTAGAAACCCAAATGTGGTACGGATCACCAACTAGTGACCCAACCGGGCCCTACCAATGGTATTCGAGCATGACACTTATTGCCTCTCTCTTTCTTTTTTCTCTCTCTCTATATGTGTGTGTTTGTGTGCATGATTTTTACATTATGTTTTGTGCATTAATGATTCATGTATTAATGATTTTTGCATTATGTTCCGCGTATTATGAAGCAGTGACAATTATGACTCTAACTGTTCTTACACTTACACACTTAATTTTTTCCCTTCTTGATTTCAATTAATTGTTTTGTCATTTGTTTTCTTCTGTTACACATATGTACATAGGGATGTTAAGCCGGTTAACTGACCCGAAATACCATTAACCGAATCAATCGACCCTTCAAAATTTTTAACCGTTAACCGAACTAAAATTTTTTCAAAAAAATTAACCGAACCGAAATTTTTTCGATTAATTCGGTCGGTTAACCGAATTAACTGAAAATTATATATTTTTTATTTTTGGTTAAAATAAGTATAAAATTAACCGAATTACCTGAATTAATCGAAAAAATTAACAAATTCCCCTTTAGTAAAGAACTTAATTACTCTAAGTCTAAGGTAAACCATCTAGTTTTTCCAAGTAAACATTACTCATAATAAATTCCTATTACAGATGTTTTAATTTTGCATATTTTGAATATTAATATGACCTAATAATTCAGTGAAAGAAAACAAATACAATACTCTATGAATGTGACCATCACAGCTAGAAACAAATGCATATATTCTACTAGAAAAAATGATTGAACCTTCTTTCTTGGCCAACCAACAAAAGATTAGCTGGTTTACCCATTAGCAAATACAAAAATCCAATAGTAACCCCAAGAATAAAACAACAAATCAATCTGTATAATTTCATTTCTATCTAGATTTTCATGTCTTTCTGGTGTGAATGAAGGTTAGGTTTTTTTTTTTTTTTTTTTTTTGTTGTTATTTCTGTCGTCTAGACTTTTACTTTTGGAGTTTTAGTTTTAGTTTTTGATTTTAATTTTTATTTATTATATTATTTTTAATTTTTATAATTGAGTTGGGTTGGGTAATTGGGTTTATATATATTAAATTGGGTTTATGTTGGATTGAGTTTGGGTGAATAGTAGGCCTATTTATATATTACAATTTTATTTATTAATTTTTGCGGTTAGATTGAAAAAATTTGATTAACCGACCGATTTCGAACCGAATTAACCGTTAACCGAAAATTTAAAAAATTATTAACTGACCCCGACCGAATTAATTTGGTTAATCGACCATATAACCGAATTCGGTCGATTAGCCTATTTTTTTTAATTTTACTCGAATTTTGCACACCCCTATATATACAAATTTGGGTTTACATTTTCATTTTGCTGTGAACATGTAAAAGTGTGGAAACTCGATGTTGATGATGATGATTATGAAGCAGCGACAGACACGACTCTCACTTTACGTACACACTTTTTTTCCTTTCGTATTTCAATAATGGTTTTGTTGTTTGTTTTCTTCTATTACACATACGTAAACACTCGCACTTACTTTTTTTTTTTTCTGCGAACATGTAAAAGTATAAAACCCCCTTATGGCTCCCATGTGCACGCGTATAATCTGCCGTACTCACCTTTCCCACCACCTCCTTTATTTTTCGTTATTGTTAAGTTTTATTCTACGAAAAAAATAATTTCCAAATAGTATTATGATTATGGCGTAAAGAAAAACAAAGCATTGGTGAGGCTGATATTGTTTGGAAGTGGAAGGAAATGATCTACTTCAAAAGGCAAGCATTAGAACTGTTATGTGCATGATTCATGAATGGTTCGTGTATTATGAAGCATCAACAACTACGACTCTCACTTTACTTACACTTGCACCAACAACTATGACTCTCACTTTACTTACACACATTTTTTCCTTATGTATTTAAATTAGTGGTTTTTCGTTTGTTTTCTTCTGTTACACATACATATACATTTGCACTTACTTTTTCTTTTTACCGCGAGCATGTAAAACTGTAAAACCCTCTTATGGCTCCCACGTGCGCGCGCATGCTCTGCCTTACTTTTCCTTCCCCCACCCCCTTTATTTTTCGTTATGGTTCAGTTTTATTCTACAAAAAAAAAAAAATTCCCAGATAGTATTATGATAATGGCGTAAAGAAAAATAAAGCATTGGTGAGGCTGATACTATTTGGAAATGGCAAGAAATGATCTACTTCAAAAGGCAAGAATCGAAACTATTATGTGCATGATTCGTTTATTATAATGCAGCGGCAACTACGACTCTCACTGTACTTCTTAAACACTATTTTTTTCTATCCGTATTTCAGTTAAAGGTTTTATCGTTTGTTTCCTTATGTTACACATACGTACACAGTCGCACTTACTTTTTTTTTGTCGCGAACATGAAAAAGTGTAAAACCCCTTCATGGCTTCTAGCCTTCTACGCACGTGCATATACTCAGCCTTACTTACCTTTCCTACCACCCTCTATATTTTCGTTATGGTTCAATTTTATTTTACGAAAAAAAAAAAAATTTCCAGATAGTATTATGATTATGGCGTGAAGAAAAACCAAGCATGGGTGAGGGTGATACTGTTTGGAAATGATAGGAAATGATCTACTTCAAAGGGCAATAATTAGGACTGTTATGTGCATGATTCGTGAATGTTTCGTGCATTATGAAGCAACGACAATTACCACTTTCACTCTACTTACACTTAGACACTTTTTTGTCCTTCCGATTTCAATTAATGGTTTTGTCATTTGTTTTGTTCTGTTACACATATGTACCCACTTGCACTTATTTTTTATTTTTGCTGCGAACATGTAGTGAGGCTGATATTGTTTGGAAACGGCAGGATATGATCTACTTAAAAAGGCAAGAATCAGAATTGTTACGTGTATGATTTGTGCATTATGTTTCGTGAATTATGAAGCAACGACAGCTACGACTCTCACTGTACTTACACTTGCACGTTTTCTTTTCCAGCTTCCATATTTCAATTAATGGTTTCATCATTTCTTTTCTTCTGTTACACATATGTACACACTCACACTTACTTTTTCTTTTTGCCGCGAACAAGTAAAAAGTGTTAAACCCTCTTATGGCTCCCATGGGCATGCGTATACACTGCTTTACTTACCCTTCCCCCCACCCCTTTATTTTTCGTTATTGTTCAATTTTATTTTATGAACAAAAATTAATTCCCACATAGTATTATATTATGGGGTAAAGAAAAACAAAGTATTGGTGAGGCTGATACTGTAACAATACGGTTTAGACCCTAGTCGAAACAGTAGTTTCACAAATTCGAGATAGAAAAATATTTTAATATTATTTTCTGTGCTTATGATATGTGTCTAAACATTTTTGAAATTTCTGTGAATTAATTTGTTTGATTGGGTGCTTAATTTGATAAAAGGAATTAATTGTGAAAGTTGCAAAATTTGTATGCTTTATGAAAAGATGCCTATTTGTCATGGCTTTTAAATGTGGAGGCCTTATGAGGAAATTAAGCCATTTTATAAGTTAGTGGATGGCAAAGGACAAATATGACCTTAATGTATATATGTTTCAAATATTAATTGAAAGGATAATATAGTAAATAGTATAATAACATGATTTTTAATAAAACAAAAGCTTAAAAATAAGCTAATATGTTATGTTCATCCACCAAAAATTAGAGAAAGAAGAAAGGTTTAAGCTCTTTTGATTTTTGGCACACATTTTGGCTTGGTCAAAGGTATGTTTTGCTTCGGTTTTTGATAATTTCTACGTTTTTATAATCGTTGCTTCGAGTACTTTGAAACCCATGTCTTAATTTTGTGAATTGATGATGTTTTTGAAATGTACCATTGATGAACACATGAGTTTTGTGATGTTTGAAGATGAATTATGAATGATATGTGATAGATTAAAAAGATTTATTTTTGGAGTTTTGATGATTTTGAGTATTTTGGACTTAATTGAGGAAATAGTATTTTGAAGGAATAAATTGTGAAATAAATGAAATGTGCGGACTTGTATGAACTACATGAGAATTCGGCTAGGCATGGGTAATATGAAATTTGGTGTATTTTGTGATTTTATGAAATAAGGACTAAAATGTCAAAATGTGAAAATATGAGGGCTAATTTGCAAATTACCCTAAATATGTGTTCTTGGATTTAATTGAATGATTTGGTGAATAAATGGATTAAATTTGAATATGTATAGATCAATACCCGAAGAAAACGGGTTTAGATCGCGGGAATTGAAAGTAATTGAGTAGTCGAGTCCGTTTTCGTTAAACCGAATCCGAGGTAAGTCGATATACAAATAAACGTATTTGATTTGAGTTATTTATGTATCTATGAGAATTAGATTGTATAGAAAATGATCGAAATGGAATGTATATGAAATTTCGAGAATATATCGACAAGTTATCAAGGTTTGAGAAGACCCGTGCGAACCTAGGAATAGATAGGATAAAGTATGTCATGACATAGGTTTCCGATATGTTAGATCATGTAAGACCACGTCTAGGACGTTGGCGTTAATTCGATATTTTGTGTAAGACCACGTTTGGGACGTTGGCATCGATATGAGATTTACGTGTAAGGCCATGTATGGGACATTGGCATCGTATTTGATTCGTGTAAGACCCTATCTGGGACAAAGACATCGATATCTGAGTACATGTAAGACCTCGTCTGGGACGTTGGCATTGTACAACTATTTTGACCACTCTGAATATCCTATTAAATTTCGAACGGTTCAACGGGCAAATCCGAGAAATGAAAGTCTATGTGATATGTATAAACGGATCAGGTATGTTTGAACTATACATTAAACAAGTGTATGAAAGGTAAGTATGTTGATAAACCATAATTTACACATATTTTAACCCCATTCTTGGCTTATTTTTGGATGAATTTTCATTAGATTTGATAAATTCGATGCTCTTAATCCCTTAATTTCATGTTTTATACTCAAGAGAGCTTAGGAAGTCGAAAAGAACGAGAAACGGGCCAAAAAGGGACAAAATGGGCCTACATCAGAAATCACACGGCCTAGACTATCGACCACGGGTAGATCACATGGCCGTGTGTGGCGAGCAGAATCGACCACGGCCAAAGGAGTCCACCATGGGTGTGTCCCTGCCGTAGCAAATATGAATTCTATTCGGAATAAGCTACTTGTGGGCCAAGAGAGGTGTTGCAAAGCCTATATAAACACCCTAAGGGGCAACCTAAAAAGAGGACTTTGAATAGACGCCGAATAGGAGGCGAAAAATATTCGAAGACAGCAGTCTGGAAAGCTTAAGAGAAGGATCTCCATCAAGACTGAAGATCTCCCATCAAGTTCTTTAGAAGTTTTTGGGTTTTCATTATGTTTTGTGGTTTTCCCTATTTTATGATGTTTCCTTCTATTAGTATGAACTAAACCTCTCAAATACCTGAGGGGATGAAACCTAAGACGAATCTTATTATTATTTGATTTATAAGATAAATACTTGTTCTTATTCTTAATTGTGAGTTTTTATTCTTGTTTTGATAATTCAGGTTATTAATCCAAGTCAAATGTGCTTTTTCAGTGGAGCAAAAGTCCCTGTTTAAAAGAAGATCAACACAATTAAGCGGAGTTGATTGCAACCCTAGAAATAGGACGATGAAAATCTGCTGGATTAGAGTGAAATCTAATAAAGGAATCCATAGATAGAGTTAATGCGAAAATAGGGGTTTTAATTAGAAAGAAATTTCAATTAATCAACCTAGAGTTAGTTGTTTTTAGTCTCGAAAGAGATATTAACATAAATCAGGGATTTCTACGGATTAAGTCAAGTGAATAAATCATATGAATCAAAAGTAATAAGTGAAGTCTAGGTGAATTCTTCCTTAGGTATTGCCTATCTCATATAAGTTGTCTAAAAGTATTTTCCCAATACTCTCTTTGTAACGTTCATAGTCATCTAGTTAGTTAAATTAGTTAGTTAATTTTAGGTTAAAAATAAATCCCCTTAATTATTAGGCTAGATAATAAAAGGATAGTTATTACTAGTAATTTTAGTCATTGAGGATATAATATTCCGGACTCACCATAACTATACTACTGTTCAATAGGTGCGCTTGCCTTTGTCGAAATAATAGTTTGTTTCGAGCTCTATCAAGTTTTTGGAGCCGTTGCCTGGGACTAAGATATTAGGAACACTAAATTTTCATTACTTTATCCATTTTTACTATTTACTATTTACAATTTATTTTTATTTTTATTTTTGCTAATTTTTCTTTTATTTGCTTTTAGGAGGTACTTTTAGTTTATGACTAGAAGGAACCCGTCAGGACCATTACTTTTGACAGCGATATAGAAGGTATCGCTCGCAGAAACCGAAGTGAAATAAGGCGAAGCTTACAATACATAGAAGAAGAGCAAGAAAACGAAACCAATAATACTAAAGGGATGGCTAATAATAATCCGCTACCTCCTGTGGTCGCTGCAAATCCAGTTAATTAAAATCTTGCTCCTCGTACTATGTACGATTATGCTAAACCTAATTTAGCAGGAACCGAATCAAGTATTGTTAGACCTGCTATTGCTGCAAATAATTTTGAACTGAAACCTAACACGATACAGATGATTCAGCAATTTGTTCAGTTTGATGGTTTGCAGGATGAGGATCCAAACAATCATTTGGCAAATTTTCTAGAGTTTTGCTACACTTTCAAAATTAATGGTATTTCTGATGATGCCATTCGTCTTTGGTTGTTTCCCTTTTCGTTGAGGAGCAAAGCTAAACAGTGGTTGAACTCGTTACCACGAGGATCAATCACTACATGGGACCAAATGACCAAAAAGTTTTTGTTAAAATATTTTCTGCCGGCTAAAGTGGCTAAGTTGAGGAATGATATTTCTTCTTTTGTGCAGATGGATCTAGAAACACTCTATGATGCATGGGAGAGATATAAAGATCTATTAAGGAGATGCCCTCACCATGGGTTACCCTTGTGGCTACAGGTTCAAACCTTTTACAACAGTGTGAACCCCTCAACCAGGCAGATGATTGATTTAGCCACCGGTAGAACCCTAAATAACAAGACCTCTGAAGTGACTTATGAGTTTATAGGGGAGATGCCACTGAATAGCTATCAGTGGCAAGTTATGAGGACAAAGCCAACAAAAGCCGCCAGTGTTTTCAACCTCGACGTAGTGACCATGCTACCAAATCAAGTAGAACTATTAAATAAAAAGATTGATAGTTTGTATGGTTCTTCGCAGGTACATCCAATGATGCAGTGCGATACATACGAAGGAAGGACGAACAATATAGAATACCCACCCTACAACCCTGGCATAGAAAATGAATAGATGAACTATATATGTAACAACTCTAGACCTCAAAATAACCCTTATAGTAACACTTACAATCTAGGTTGGAGGAACCACCCAAACTTTTCATGGGGTGGCCAAGGAAATCAGAGACAACAACCCCCTCCAGGCTTTCAATAGGAACCCTAGCCACAAGAGAAAAAGCCGAACCTTGAGGAGATGCTAACAAAATTTATCTTGGTGTTAGAAACCCATTTCCAAAACACCGAAACAACACTCAAGAATCAGCAAGCATCGATTCATGGGATTGAGAACCAATTAGGACAACTCGTTAAGCTCATATTTGAACAACCACAAGGCAGCTTGCCAAGCAACACTGAAACTAACCCAAAGGAGCAACTTCATGCCGTTACTGCTCATGATGGTTAGATGAGCCAAAATTGAGGCAAAAGAATGTGGTAGATGAAGGTAAGGTTGAGGTAAGCCATGATCAACCAAAACTGGTGTTTTGGTTACAGAGTACCAACCTCGTGTGCCATACCCCAATGCGATGAAGAAAGATCACACAGATGAATAAATCGGTAAATTTCTTAAACTCTTGAAAAAATTACATATTAACTTACCGTTTCTTGAAGCTCTTTAGTAGATGCCTAATTTAAAGAAATTTTTAAAAGAGTTCTCGACAAACAAAAGAAAGTTAGACGAGGCGTCGCCTGTGGTGCTAAGTGCAGTGTGCTCAGCAATCCTACAAAATAGACTACCACAAAAGTTAAAGGATCCAAGGAGTTTTACGATTCCTTACTTAATTGGTAGTTTATCTGTTGATAATGCTTTAGCAGATTTAGGGGCAAGCATCAATGTTATGCCTTATAAAATGTTTAAACAGCTAGGTCTAGAAAAACCCAAACAAACTAGAATGAGCATTCAATTGGCTGATAAAACTATTAAAATTCCTAGGGGTATAATCGAAGATGTACTAGTAAAAATTGATAAATTCATATTCCCAGTAGACTTTGTTGTTTTAGACATGGATGAGGACAACAATGTTCCTTTAATTTTAGGAAGACCCTTTTTAGCAACTGCTAAAGCTAGAATTGATGTTGGTACAGGTGAACTCACACTTTGTGCAGGTGATGAAACGATCACTCTTCAGGCTCTTGACTCGGCTAGGACATCGAGTAATAAAGGTAAGAACATAAATTTTGTTAATGACCATTCAATTCAACCTTCTTTTCAGGAAGCACCATGAAATTACACAACTGACCAGATCCTAGACCTTGTGCTAACAAAGAAATAACTCATGAGGAGCGAAGGCTTCAGATCGATGAACTAGATGAGTGGAAGACGCATGATAAGGAGAAATCAGGGAAACAAGATGAACCAAAGCAAAACCATGTCAAACTTAAGGATGGGAAAAACCAATTTAAGATCGGAGATTAGGTATTGTTGGATAAGAAAGACCCTCGAATCACCACTTCAGACCTTAATACAATCAAAGAAATCCCTTTCACGGTACTGAATGTCTTCCCATATGGAACAGTCGAGGTAACTAATCCTACATTCAACACTTTTAAGGTAAACACTACTCGACTTAAACTATATATCGATAACTGAATTGATAGCAAGAATGAGGAGTTTCAACTCTTCAAACCACCATGATTATGCGAATGAAAGGTAAGTCTAGCTTAAGACTTTAAACGAGCACTTCTCGGGAGGCAACCCGAGCTCTAACCCCATTAATTTTCACATTTTCGATTTTTAGCACCTAACAAGAAACTAACAAATTCAATAAAAGCGTAGGTTTCCTTACCACACGGCCTTGCACATCGGCGTGGCCGTGGTCATGTGGACACCACGATTAGGCACATCGACGTGGCCAAGACTGTGCGAACCAAAAACGAAACATCCCCAAAACCACGGACGAAAATAAAATGCCACGACCGTGTGATACGGCCATGGTCGACATTGAGAAATCTATACGGGTTGGGAAAATCGAATGAGACACCACACGATAGTGCGATACGGTAGTGTGACATCGCACGCCCATGACACACGGGTGTGGGGCACGACCATATACCCTGATTCCTATTTAAAACCCTCATTCTTTTTACCTTCTCCCCAAATTCTTCTTCTTCCAAACCCTAACCACTACACCCCTCTCTTTCTCTATTACCTTTTTCCTTTCATTTTCTTTTCGCCCTTTCTTTCACTCTTCCTTTTCATCACCATCCCCATGTTGAAGAAACGAAAGGATCCTAGCACGGTTTCCCCGTGCGCGACCACTCTACATAAGTTCATGCCGACCGCTTCATTCCCTTGACAAGACAAGGACCTTTGAGTCCATTTGTTTTTTCTTTTTCGTTTCTCTTCTCATTTATTTTTCTTCTCTTTATCTTTCTTGTGCTTAATTTATATTATTATATTTTAATTTCTTTGATTTAGGTTCAAAAGGCTGCTAGGGAATCACCACACCACCACCGGAGTATCCACTTCCTCTACCCAACTTTACACCGTTTCTTTTCTTTGACTCCATCCAAAATTCAGAAAGTTTCACCTCTCTCCCTCTCTTATGATTTTCTTACTATATTTTCGTTATTTAGCTTTGTACATTGAGGACAATGTACATCTTAAGTGTGGGGAGGTTATTGATTTCATTACCAGAAAATCCCTGAATTTTGTCTTGTTCTCAAGTAAATTTTTTCATATCACTAATTAGAATGAAATTTCTATTAACTCGTGATTTTTATTGATATGTCTTGGATTAAGTCATAGGTGATTTTGCATTGATGGTTTATACTTTAAGATATTATAGAATCAAGCATGATAAGTCTATTTTCAGAATTAAAAAAATTTCTAGGTTGTTTCCCTAAATTTAAATATTACTTTGAAGTTTGAAATTTACAAGATTGACATCAAAAACCATAATTTTTGTGAGATTTGGAGCCTTTAGAGCATATATCTTTTCTTGCTCACTTTATTGATTATGAGTGTGTCAACATTGATTTGTTATTCTATAACTTGCTTTGATTATGCATGTCGAGACCACACTTTTGATTTGATATACTGAGATGATAAAGGCACCTAGGTTTTAACCCACTTACTCCATAAAAAGCCTACCTTCATAATTAACCCCTAGTGAACCCCTTTGATCCTAATAAACCATTTCTTAACTTAACCTTTAATATTAACCCAAAACCAAATTTTTACTTACCCTACTTTGACTCCCCTTATGTCGAGGTTTGATTTGAGCAGTTGCCTAACTATGTTCTTTATTTCAGTTGTTAAATTCTATCTTATTATTGTTTATTCTTAAAAAAAAAGTTGGAAATTTATCTATTATTAGTTCGATATTATTGAGCTTAAAGCAATTAATTTCACATTTTGAGAAGGAGCTCGTATTATTTGAATGTAATTAGTAATTATTAGTTCATTGTTTCTAGTTAGGTAAATTGTCAATTCATTCTCGATTCTAACCATCTAATTCAGCCTTTTCCGTACCTTTAACCCAAGCCCCATTACAACCCTTTAAAGACCTTTTGATTTGTATATCATCTCATTTTATAGTGGTAGAGATTTGATTTTCATGCAAGCCTATGGGATTAACTCTTCATGTGTGACTTTTGAGTGCTTAAATTGAACCTTAAACACTTTGAGTGATTTGAGTGAATCCTTAGGAAGGATGTCAATCCTTGTCGATTTTGAATCAGAGGTAATTATTTAGGTAAGGGGAAACACCTATGTTTTCGTGCTATAAAAATTGATGACTTAGATTGTTTGAATCTTTAGGACTCTTTGAGTTAAATTATCCATGTATAAATTATCTATAAATTATGATGAGACATTATTGATAATAATTATGAATTGAGAAAGTTAATTTTAATTATGAGTTGAGGATTTTTCTTGAGAACAAGCAAACGCTTAAGTGTGGGGATGTTTGATAAACCATAATTTACACGTATTATAACCCCATGCTTGGCTTATTTTTGGATGAATTTTCATTATATTTGATGAATTCGATGCTCCTAATCCCTTAATTTCATGTTTTATACTCAAGAGAGCTTAGGAAGTCGAAAAGAACGAGAAACGAGCCAAAAAGGGACAAAATGGGCCTACATCAGAAATCACATGGCCTGGACTATCGACCACGGACATATCACATGGCCGTGTGTAGCGAGCAGAATTGACCACGGCCGAAGGAGTCCACCACGAGCGTGTCACACAGGCGTGTCCCTGCCATAGCAAAGATGAATTCTATTCGAAATAAGCTACTTGTGGGCCAAAAGAGGTGTTCCAAAGCCTATATAAACACCCTAGGGGGCAACCTAAAAAGAGGATGTTGAATAGACGCCGGATAGGAGATGAAAAATACTCGAAGACAGCCGTCGGGAACAGCTTAGGAGAATGATCTCCATCAAGACTGAAGATCTCCCATCAAGTTATTTAGAAGTTTTTGGGTTTTCATTATGTTTTGTGGTTTTCCCTTTTATGATGTTTCCTTCTATTAGTATGAACTAAACCTCTCAAATACCTGAGGGGATGAAACTAAGATGAATCTTATTATTATTTGATTTATAAGATAAATACTTATTCTTATTCTTAATTGTGAGTTTTTATTCTTGTTTTGATAATTCAGGTTATTAATCCATGTCAAATGTGCTTATTCAGTGGAGCAAAAGTCCCTATTTAAGAGAAGATCAACACAATTAAGCGAAGTTGATTGCAACCCTAGAAATAGGGCGACGAAAATCTACCGAATTCGAGTCAAATCTAATAAGGGAATCCATAGATCGAGTTAATGCGGCAATAGGGGTTTTAATTAGAAAGAAATTTCAATTAGTCAACCTAGAGTTAGTTGTTTTTAGTCTCGAAAGAGATATTAACATAAATCAAGAATTTCTACGGATTAAGTCAAGTGAATAAATCATATGAATCAAAAGTAATAAGTGAAGTCTAGGTGGATTCTTCCTTAGGTATTGCCTATCTCATATAAGTTGTCCAAAAGTATTTTCCCAATTCTTTCTCTGTCACGTTCATAGTCATCTAGTTAGTTAAATTAGTTAGTTAATTTTAGATTAAAAATAAATCCCCTTAATTATTAGGCTAGATAATAAAAAGATAGTTATTACTAGTAATTTTAGTCCTTGAGGATACGATATTCAACTCACCATAACTATACTCTTCGATATTCGATAATAATAGTTTGTTTCGAGCTCTATCATATGTATATGAACTTACCTAGATGAGATATGTGAATTGATTTGATGAGATAATATATGATTCATGCTTGAATGAGCTATAAGTAAAGTGATATTATGAGCTATGATATGTGGGAAGTAATGGCTAGTTAATAAGCCAATGATGATGTTATGAATTTGCAAATGAGATATATCAATGTCATTGTGTCTATGTGGTTATGTGTATTTATTGTTAAGTTTATTTGTATATGGCTTACTAAGCTTTTGAAAGCTTACTTTATGTGTGTTTGCTCTGTTTTATAGATCGTCAAAGCTACTAAAGGCTCGGGGACCGTCGAGGATCGTCATCACACTACTCAATCATATTTTGGTACTTTGAAAATGTGTATAAGATATGTTTGAAATATGTAAATAGCCATGTGATATGGGTGGATAAAACTTATGTTATGCAATAATGCTTAGTTTGGCATGAATTCATGGTTATGAAATGGTCAAAGTAATGGTAAGCCTATTGATACAAAGTGAGTATATGTTTTTGATGAATGATGACTATGTTGAAATGGTAAGATTGTGAATGAATTATGTTTGGAAATGCTTGTGAATAAGTTGAGATAAACGTTGCATAAAATGGTATGTTTGAGAGGCTTTTGAATGCTTGGAAAAGTTGATTATTTTGGTATGAATTGAATTGGTATGTTGCTTATAGGGATGACCCAAGTGTGGGTGGCATTTTGGCATTGCAAATGGCCTATATTTGTCCACATGGTTGAGCACACGGGCGTGTGGCTCGACTGTGTCCTTCGAGGCTTTAAATCAAAATAAGTCAGGCTCGACCACAGGCTAGATACATGGGCGTGTGACTGGCCGTGTGGTGCAAGTCAGTGTCGACCACGGGTGAGACACACGGACGTGTCTCAGGCCGTGGGGACAAGTCAGTATGTATGCCCTGTTTTGACTTGACTTAGACACACGGGCATGTCTGAGGCCTTGGAAGGCACACGGCCTGCCCACACGGGTGTGTGACCTCTATAACTTAAGAAAATTTTTAAATTTCTGAGAATTTTCGTATGTGTTTGGTTTAGTCCCGGCCCTATTCTAAAGCATGTTTAAAGCCTCGTTAACCTATTTAAGGGACACTTTGATTTGATTCGTTGAATATTATTATGAAATATCCGTAAAAGTTTTTGATTGTTCGGTAATGCCTCTTAACCCTAAACTGGTGGTGGTTATGAGTTAGGGGTGTTACATTTGGTTGGTATTAGAGCTATGGTTTAGTCGATTCTCAGACTAACATAGCGTGTGAGAGTCTAGCTATACATGCCATATATTTGAACTATGATAGTGTGATAAATCCTGACGTATAAAATGTATTTACCGTATAGTAATGGATCCCAAAAGAGCCGTAGCTGGCGACGTAGAAAGCAATGCGCCTGCTCCTGCTCAAGGGACAACGCCATCTAATTCGAGACCGATTACAAGTGGTCAAGAGGGAGAAGCTAAACAAGCTTTCTTCCAAATGATGAGTGAGTGGTTCACTCAGTTTGTGAGAAATAATCTGACTATTTCACAACCTCCGCCCCCGTCTAATCCCCCTCAGGCATCAATTATGCTTCTGGTTATGAATATGAATCTGTTGAACAAGCCTCCAGTTTATAAAATCCGTAAATATTGGGTTGAAGAGTTCTGGCCTACTAGTGATGACGATGCAGAAAAAGTCAAGTTTTGGCTCGAGAACATAATCTGGGTATTTGATGAGATGTCGTTGACTTAGGAAGAATGCATAAAATGTGTTGTTTCTTTGTTACGAGAAACAACTTATCAATGGTGGAAGACTTTGATCTCCATGGTTCCAAAATAATGGGTTACTTGGGATTTCTTCCAGTCTGAGTTTCGAAAGAAACACATCAGCCAGAGGTTTATTGATAGAAATAAAAAATTTCTGGAGTTGAAATAGGGTCATATGACCGTGACCGAGTATGAACGAGAGTTAGTGAGCCTAAGTCAGTATGCTTGAGAATGTGTATCAACCGAGGCAATAATGTGTAAAAGATTTAGAGATGGCCTTAACGAAGATATCCGTTTGCTTGTTGGGATTTTAAAAATAAAAGAGTTCGTTGTACTTGTTGATCGAGCGTGCAAAGCTGAGGCAATCGAGAAAGATAAAAGAAAAGCTGAGTTTGAAGTCAGAGATGTGAAAAGAGATTTGTGAGCAAATCATTTCAGTCTACTTCAAAGAAATTCATAAATAAACATAGCCGTTCCAAGGAAAATGTGGGACAATCGAATAGAGATATTGCTAGATCACAGTCGAATACCAAAGCTCCGGCAACTTCAATGGCAAGTGTTGGAAATGTCCGATTCGATCGACCTGAATGTAAGCATTGCAGTAAAAGAAATTTGGGAAGTTGTAGATTGAATGATCGAGCTTGTTTCAGATGTGGATCCTTAGATCATTTCATCCAAGATTGCTTAGAGTCTGTCAAGCAAGAGATTGTTCAGAATCCTAGATCTGATAATGCTTCAACGAAAGGTAGACCTTCCTAAAATACAAGGAATGTTAATAGTCGTCAGAGAGCTACAAAAGACTCATTTGAGAGATCTGAAGCCAGAGCGCCTACAGAGCATATGCCATCCGAGCTCGAGAGGAAACTTTATCTTTGGATGTTATAACGGGTACATTTACTCTTTATGATACTTCTGTGATTGCATTGATAGACCCAAGTTCTACTCATTTGTATATATGCATGAATTTAGTATCCAGTAAGACTTTGCCTGTAGAGTCTACTGAGTTTGTTATAAAAGTATCGAACCCCTTAGGTAAAAGTGTTCTGGTCGATAAAGTATGTAAGAACTGTCCGTTGATGTTTCGAGATATCTATTTTTCAGCTGATCTGATGCTATTACCTTTTGATGAGTTCAATATAATTTTGGGTATGGAATGGTTAACGCTGCATGATGCTGTTGTAAACTATAAAATAAAGACTATTAATTTGAGATGTTAGAATGATGAAATAGTTCGGATTGAGTCTAGTGAATTGAACGGGTTACCTGCTGTGATATCAGTAATGAAAGCTCAGAACTATATGAAAAGGGGTTATGAAGCTTATTTTACTTATGTGATTGACTCGAAAGAAACTGAAAAGAAAGTTAATTTAGTGCCAGTTGTCTGTGAATTTCCTGATGTATTCCCTGAAGAGTTACCGGGATTACCTTCTATACGTGAAATTGAATTTGGTGTTGATTTATTACCGGGAATGACCCCTATTTTGATAGCTTCGAAAAGAATGACACCAATAGAGTTGAAAGAGTTAAAGTCACAGTTGCAAGAGTTGACTAGTAGAGGGTTTGCTAGACCGAGTTTCTCACCTTGGGGTGCTCTTGTACTGTTTGTAAAAAAGAAAGATGGCACGATGAAAATGTGCAATGATTATTGTCAGTTGAACAAAGTAACGATAAAGAACAAATATCCACTGCCTAGAATCGATGATTTATTTGATCAGTTGAAAAGAGCCATTGTGTTTTCAAAGATAGATCTGAGATCGGGTACTACCAGTTGCGGGTAAAAGATTCAGATATTCCAAAAACTGCTTTCAGAACGAGGTACGAACATTATGAGTTTTTAGTTATGCCTTTTGGATTGACCAATGCTCCTATTTTTTTATGGATCTGATGAACATAATTTTTAGACCGTATTTAGATCAATTTGTTGTTGTTTTCATTGACGAAATTTTAATTTATTCATGTGATGAGATTGAGCATGCTAAGCATCTAAAAATTGTGTTGCAAATTCTGCGGGATAAACAATTTTATGCAAAGTTCAATAAATATGAATTCTGGTTGCGTGAAGTTGGTTTTTGGGACATATTGTATCAATCTCTAAAATACAAGTTGATTCGAGTAAAATTTCTGCTATTCTGGAATGGAAACCTCCGAAGAATGTATCTGAAGTTCATAGTTTTCTGGGATTAGCTGGTTATTATCATCGGTTCGTAAAAGGATTCTCGATGATAGCTACTCCGTTGACTAGATTGCTTCAAAAAGATGTGAGATTTGAATGGTTCGATAAATGTCAGAAAAGCTTTGATCAGCTAAAAATTCTATTGACTAAAGCTCCAATTTTGGTACAACCAAAATCGAGTAAAGAATTCGTGATTTATAGTGATGCTTCATTAAATGGTCTGGGTTGTGTTTTGATATAGGAAGGCAAAGTAATAGCTTATGCCTCAAGATAACTAAAGCCTCATGAAAAGAACTATCCGACACACGATCTTGAACTAGCTGCGATTGTGTTTGCATTAAAGATTTGGCATCACTACCTCTTCGGTGAAAAATGTCATGTATTTTCGGATCATAAAAGTCTAAAATATTTGATGACTCAGAAAGAATTGATTCTATGATAGAGAAGGTGGTTAGAGCTATTGAAAGACTATGAGCTTGTGATAGACTATCATCCAGGAAAGGCAAATGTTGTTGCCGATGCATTGAGTTGAAAGTCATTTTTTGCACTTCGAGCAATGAATGGTCATTTAGATTTGTCTGATGATGGTACAGTTTTAGCTGAATTAAAAGCAAAACTGATGTTTTTACAACAAATATGTGATGCTTAGAAAGTTGATAATGAAATGTTAGTGAAACGAGTTCAGTGTGATTCGAATTTTGATTCTGAATTTTGAGTTGAGAATGATGATTGCTTGAGATTTTGAGATCGAATTTGTGTTCGAGGAATTCAGAGCTAATTCAGTTGATTTTGAATGAAGCACATAATACTCGTCTATTTGTTCATCCGGGAAGAACAAAAATGTACCATGATCTGAAGCAACACTATTGGTGGTCTGGAATGAAACGAAACATTTCTGACTTTGTTTTGAAATGTTTAGTTTGTCAGCAAGTTAAGGCTGAATAGCAGGTTTTGTTTTGGTTGTTACAACTGATTCTGATTCCCGAGTGGAAATGGGATAGAGTGACGATGGATTTTGCATTTGAATTACCTTTGACTCCGAGAAAGAAAGATGCAATTTGGGTCATGGTTGGTCGATTGACTAAATCTGCCCATTTTATTCTGGTACGATCTGATTACTCACTCGATAAGTTAGCTGAGCTTTACATTTCTGATATTGTGAGATTGCACGGAGTGCCTTTGTCTATTATATCTGACAGAGATCCGGGTTTACTTCATGATTTTGGAAGAAATTGCAAGAGGCTTTAGGTACTAAATTGCACTTTAGTACAACCTTTCACCCGCAAATAGATGGCCAGTCTGAGCGGATCATTCAGATTCTTGAGGATATGCTGAGATGTTGCATACTTGAGTTTAACGGTACGTGAAACAGTATTTACCACTGATTGAATTTGCATATAATAACAGTTTTCAGTCGAGCATTAAAATGGCACCATATGAAGCTTTGTACGGACACAAATGTCGAACACCTTTGTATTGGATTGAGCTTAGTGAAAATAAGATATACGGGGTCGATTTGATAAAAGATACAAAATAGAAAGTGAAAGTGATCCGTGATAGTCCAAAAGTAGCGTTTCATCGTCAAAAGTCCTATGCGGACTTGAAACGAAAAGATATTGAATTTGAAATCATGATAAAGTGTTCTTAAAAGTTCTCCGTGGAAGAAAGTACTTAGATTCAGATGTAAAGGTAAATTGAGTCCGAGATTTATAGGGCCGTATGAGATCATTGAACGAGTTGGACCTGTTGCATATAGGTTGTTGTTACCACCTGAGTTGGAAAATATTCATAATGTATTTCACGTGTCAATGCTTCATCGATACAGATCTGATCCATCACACGTGATTTCTTCGTCTGAGATTGAAATCCGATCTGATATGACTTATGAAAAAGAACCGATCCGTATCTTAGCTCATGAAGTGAAAGAATTGAGAAATACAAAAATTCCATTAGTGAAAGTCTTATGGCATCGACATGGAGTTGAAGAGGCTACATGGGAACTTGAAGATACATTGAGACAATAATATTTGAACCTATTCAACGGTAAGATTTTCGAGGACGAAAATCCCTAAGGGGTGAGAATTGTAACAGTCTGGTTTAGACACTAGTTAGAATAGTGGTTTCAGGAACACAAATTCGAGATAGAAAAATATTTTAATATTATTTTCTGTGTTTATGATACGTGTCTAAGCATGTATGAAATTTCTGTGAATTAATTTGTTCGATTGGGTGCTTGATTTGATAAAAGATTTAATTGTGAAAGAAGTAAAATTTGCATGCTTTATGAAAATATACCTATTTGTCATGGCTTTTAAATGTGGAGGCCTTATGAGGCAATTAAGCCATTTTATAAGTTAGTGGATGACAAAGGACAAATATGACCTTAATGTATATGTTTCAAATATTAATTGAAAGGATAATATAGTAAATAGTATAATAACATGATTTTTAATAAAACAAAAGCTTAAAAATAAGCTAATATGTTATGTTCATCCACCAAAATTAGAGAAAGAAGAAAGGTTTAAGCTCTTTTGATTTTTGGCACACATTTTGGCTTGGTCAAGGTATGTCTTGCTTCGGTTTTTGATAATTTCTACGTTTTCGTAATCGTTGCTTTGAGTACTTTGAAACCCATGTCTTAATTTTGTGAATTGATGATGTTTTTGAAATGTACCATTGATGAACACATGAGTTTTGTGATGTTTGAAGATGAATTATGAATGATATGTGATAGATTAACAAGATTTGTTTTTGGAGTTTTGATGATTTTGAGTATTTTGGACTTAATTGAGGAAATAGTATTTTGAAGGAATAAATTGTGAAATAAATGAAATGTGTAGACTTGTATGAACTACATGAGAAATTCGGCTAGGCATGGCTAATATGAAATTTGGTGTATTTTGTGATTTTATGAAATAAGGACTAAAATGTCAAAATGTGAAAATGTGAGGGCTAATTTGCAAATTATCCTAAATATGTGTTCTTGGATTTAATTGAATGATTTGGTGAATAAATGGATTAAATTTGAATATATATAGATCAAGAACCGAAGAAAACAAATTTAAATATCGGGAAATCGAAAGTAATTGAGTAGCCGAGTCCGTTTTCATTAAATCGAATCCGAGGTAAGTCAATATACAAATAAACGTATTTGATTTGAGTTATTTATGTATCTATGAGAATTAGATTGTATAGTAAATGATCGAAATGGAATGTATATGAAATCCGAGAATATATCGACAAGTTATCAAGGTTTGAGAAGTCCCGTGCGAACCTTGTAATAGATAGGATAAAGTATGTCATGACATAGGTTTCGATATGTTAGATCATGTAAGACCACATCTGCGACGTTGGCGTTGATTCGAGATTTACGTGTAAGACCATGTCTAGGACATTAGCATCGTATTTGATTCGTGTAAGACCCTGTCTGGGACAGAGGCATCGATATTTGAGTACATGTAAGACCTCGTCTAGGATGTTGGCATTGTATAACTATTCTAAGCACTCTGAATATCCTATTAAATTCCGACCGGTTCAACGAGCAAATTCGAGAAATGAAAGTCTACATGATATGTATAAACGGATCAGGTATGTTTGAACTATACACTAAACAAGTGTATGATATGTAAGTATGTATATTAACTTACCTAGATGAGATATGTCAATTGATTTGATGAGATAATATATGATTCATGCTTGAATGAGCTATAAGTAAAGTGATATTATGAGCTATGATATGTGGGAAGTAATGGCTAGTTAATGAGTCAAGGATGATATTATGAATTTGCAAATGAGATATATCAATGTCATTGTATCTATGTGGCTATGTGTATTTATTGTTAAGTTTATTTGTATATGGCTTACTAAGCTTTTGAAAGCTTATGTGGCTATGTGTATTTATTATTAAGTTTATTTGTATATGGCTTACTAAGCTTTTGAAAGCTTACTTTGTGTGTGTTTGCTCTGTTTTATAGATCGTCAAAGCTACTAAAGGCTCAGGGACTATCGAGGATCGTCATCACACTACTCATCATATTTTGGTACTTTGAAAATGTGTATATGGCTAATATGACATGTATAGGATAGTTGTTTTGGGATATGTTTGAAATATGTAAATAGCCATGTGATATGGGTAGATAAAACTTATGTTATGCATGAGTGGTCATGTTATAATGCTTGGTTTGGTATGATTTCATGGTTATGAAATAGTCAAAGTAATGGTAAGCCTATTGATACAAAGTGAGTATATGTTTTTGATGAATGATGACTATGTTGAAATGGTAAGATTGTGAATGAATTATGTTTGGAAATGCTTGTGAATAAGTTGAGATAAATGTTGCATAAAATGGTATGTTTGAGAGGCTTTTGAATGCTTGGAAAAGTTGATTATTTTGGTATGAATTGAATTGGTATGTTGCTTATAAGGATGACCCAAGTGTGGGTGGCATTTTGGCATTGCAAATTGCCTATATTTGCCCACACTGTTAAGCACAGGGGCGTGTGGCTCGACCATGTCCTTCGAGGCTTTATATCAAAACAAGTCAGGCTCGACCATGGGCTGGACACACGGGCGTGTGACTGGCCGTGTGGTGTAGGTCAGTGTCGACCACGGGTGAGACACACGGGCGTGTCTCAGGCCGTAGGGACAAGTCAGTATGTATGCCTTGTTTTGACACGACTTAGACACACGGGCGTGTCTGAGGCCGTGGGAGGCACACGGCCTGCCCACACGGGCGTGATCTCTGTAACTTAAGAAAAATTTTAAATTTCTAAAAATTTTCGTATGTGTTTGGTTCAGTCCCAGCCCTATTCTAAAGCATGTTTAAGGTCTTGTTGACCTATACACTTTGATTTGATTAGTTGAATATTATTATGAAATATCTGTAAAAGTTTTGGATTGTCTGGTAATGCCTCTTAACCTTAAATCGATAATGGTTACGGGTTAGGGGTGTTGCATTTTCTATTTGGAAATGATAGGAAATGATCTACTTCAAAAGGCAATAATCAGAACTGTTATGTGCATGATTTGTGCATTATGAATCAGCGGCAACTACGACTCTCAATTTACTTACACTTAGACACTTTTTTTTCGTTCTGTATTTCAATTAATAATTTTTCAATTTTTTGTTTTCTTCTGTTACACATACGTACACACTTACACTTTTTTTTTTTGCCGTTAATATCTAAAAGTGTTAAACCCTCTTATCACATCCCAAAATTGAGTCTAGGAGTTTCGAGGGTAAAATGAGAATTTTAGCTCATATGTTTTTGGAATTTTGTAGCATGGTAAGCTGAAAATGTCTTTGTCTATGGCTTTTAGGAATTAAATATATTTTTGAAAATGAGTTTCAAAAGACCTTTAATTTTGAATAAGAATTGTTTTGTAAAAAGGTTCAAAATAGGAGTAGTTATAAAACAATTATAGCAAAGTCTTTAAAATACCCTATTTCCCCCTCCATTTCATAAAACACACGATAGTTTTCTCCCATTCACTTGTGTTGTCGTCCCTTGCATTCCCAAAGCCCTATTCATAGAAATTTGATTCCCAAACTCCATTTTTTTTTTTATTTCTAGTATCACCCAATCAATAAACCTCCATAGAATTTCAAGAAAAACACCCAAAACACCATTGATTTCGTCATCTCTAAAGCTTATGGGTTTTTCAGATTTCCAATCAAATGTTTGTTTTTCTCCCATTGAAGTTAAAAATTCATTTTCCTATTAGTTTTTGATATTATCTCGTCTTTTAAATAGAAATTTTACCCTTTACATAAAATATTTTGAATAAAAGCTGAAAATTGAGTGGTTAATGGTAGATTTTGGGATTTTGAATTAAAAAAAAACGTTTCAAAGTTTTTTGCATTAGTTTTGATGTGATTAGAATGGTTCTAAACATTTCTTAATGTTTCGTTAAAAAATTCCAACATTTTAATGAATTTTGGTGAAAATTATCATTGTATGTCGAAATTTTGGATCCATGAATCTATATAGTTTTGAGAAGTTTGAAGATTGAGAATTGTTCTTAATATAGAATTAGATGATTGGAATCGATTATAGGCAATGTGAATGAGTAAAGATTGAAGATATTTCAGTTTCAAGTTTGTTAGTTGAAATTTCAATCTCACCTTACATGCACTTACACGGTTTTTTTTTTCCTCCCGAATTTCAATTAATGGTTTTGTCGTTTGTTTTCTTCTGTTACACACACACACACTCGCACTTACATTTTCTTTTTGTCGTGAAAATGTAAGTGTTAAAACCTTTTATGGCTTCCATACCTGTGCATATACTCTGTCTTACTTACCTTCCCCCCATCCCCTTTATTTTTCTTTTTTTGTTCAGTTTTATTATACGAACAAAAATTAATTCCTAGATACTATTATGATTATGGCTTAAACAAAACAAAGCATGCGTGAGGCTGATACTGTTTGTTAATGACAGGAAATAATTTACTTCAAAAGGCAATAATCAGAACTGTTATGTGCATGATTTGTGAATGACTCATGCATTATGAAGCAGTGACAACGACGACTCTCTCTTTACTTACACGATTTTTTCCTTCTGTATTTTAATTAATGGTTTTGTAGTTTGTTTTCTTCTGTTAAACATACGGAAACACTCGTACTTGTTTTTTCTTTTTTGTCGTGAATATGTAAAAGTGTAAAACCCCATTATTGCCTCTGTATGTGTGTGTGCATGATTCGTGCATTATGTTTTGTGCATTAATGATTCATGCATTAATGATTTGTGCATTATGAAGTAGCGCCGGCTACGACTTTCACAGTACTTATACGCTTTTGTTTTCCTTCCCTATTTCAATTAATGGTTTTGTCGTTTGTTTTCTTTTGCTACACATACGTACACACGTGCACTTACTTTTTCTTTTTGCTGCAACCATGTAAAAGTGTACAAACTCAATGAAGATGATGATCATGAAGCAGAGACAGCTATGGGTCTCACTGTACTTGCACGCTTTTTTTTCTTTCCCTATTTCAATTAATGGTTTTTTCGTTTGTACACTTACTTTTTTCTTTTTGCCGCGAACATATAAAAGTGAAAAAACTCAATGATGATTGTAAGGCCTAATTTAGCATCCCGATGCCCATACCAGTACCAAAAAATAAAACAAAAAAATAGATTTCAATAAAGCTTAGAAGGGTTGACTAAACCTTAAAATTTCAGCAATCTAAATCAGTTTAGGTGCTTTGGCCGTGCGTCGCTCCCACGCCAACAGAGCCGCCATCCGCACCATCCACCACACCCACGTAGCATATCTCACGTCCTCCGTGATCTCTGCGTGCACCTGCAAAGAGGGGCCAAATATTCGGTACCAGGCAGTTGTAATTTAGGCTATATAAAGCCGTTCTTAACAATGTAAAAGTGGGTTTTTTTTTTTTGGAGATATAGAAGCAATATAGACGTTTTTAATAGAGAGAAAAATACACACGAGCAAACAGACAGCATATACAGAAACCAATATTAAAAACAATGAAGGTTTATTTCTTTTTTTTCTTTTTGCGTTTTTCGATCTATTTTTCTGAAACATTTTTGTTTCTATTTTTTTTCCTTTTTACATTATTTTAAACTATATACATAGGTATTAAAATACAAAAAAAGAGGAAAACTTACTTTTTTGTATGAATTAAGCCACCGTCATGGTGGGCAAGAAGGGTTTGACGCCAAAGGTCACTGGATTCTCGCCGGAAGGGGAAGGTGAGAGGTTTTTTTTTTTTTTTTTTCGAGGAAGAAAGAAAATGTTTTGTTTCAAAAATAAGTTTGGGTTTATATAGAAGAACAATACAGCGCCGTTTTGAGCATTGGGGTCAGAGGCCAAAACGATGTTGTTTTGGGCCTTTGACCCACGACCCGACTCGCACAGGGGCAAAGATCAGCGTGTTTTTATAGGGAGGGGCTAATTGCGCATTTAGCCCCTTCGCATTTTCATGGTTTTACAATCAGGGTTTTTATATTCTTGATTTCGCCTAATAACTTTTCCACATTTCAATTTAGTCCGAATTCAAACGACGCCGTTTCAGTGGGTGGGATTATTGTTCAGTTTGGTCCCTCTAAGTTACGCGCGCCTTACAATTTGGCCCATTCACCTTCATTGGTTTTTAAATTTATCCCAAAGTTTCTGTTCTTGATTCAATTTAATCCCTATTTTAATTTGTTCATAAATTGATTATTTTTTAATTATTGATATCATTTTTAATATTATTATTATATATATATGTATATTATTATTCTTGTATTTGTTATTATTCTTATAATTATAATAATAATTATTATTTTTGTTTGTACTTTTATTATCAACATTGTTATTGCCATTTTCGTTACCATTATTTCTATAAGTTTTTTTATATATTATTGTTATTAGTATTACCATTATTATTGTTTCTTATATTTTTGTGACTATTTTGTTATCATTCCTATTACTTTTATTATTATTTTTCATTTTCTTTAATATTAATACTATCGTTTATCTTGTTTTTTCCTTTTACCATGTTCTTCTCAAAACTCACAAAAAGGTTTTCTTTTTAACAAGGCAATGTTTTATGTTTTGGAAATTCAAGGAATCGTGCCCTAACGTCTTTGGGTTTGATTGTCCATTCGACCAAATCATTTGAATATCCTTTGAGACTGTGTCTGTTTTTTTTAAAAAGCAAGGTAATATTTTGTGCTTGGAGGTTTTGAGAAATTGTGCCCTAACGTGCTGGGTTTCAATTTCCCGCTCATCCAAAGGATTGAATATCCTTTTGAAGTTTTGATCGTGTTTTCTCAACTTTAAAAATAAGGCAATATTTCATGTTTGGAAATTTGAGGGATCGTGCCCTAACGTGCTGGGCTTCGGTTCGTTCGTTTGGCCAAGTAATGAAATACCCTTTTTAAATGACAATGCATGAATTTTGGGAATCATAAAATGATCTTGGTGTCAAAGGTTTGAAACATCGTATCCTAACGTGCTGGATGTGATATTTTATCCTTTTGGAACAGGAGAATTTTTGATATCCATAACAAGTTATCCAAACATTTTTAACGATTCATATTTTTAAATATTTTCTAATTTTCGATATTAAGGACATTAATCAATCAATACAGTACCAATTTTGGGCGTTGCGAGGGTGCTAATCCTTCCTCTGCATAACCGACTCCCGAACCCGTTTTCTTAAAATTCGTAGACCAAAACATTTTCAAAAGTGACCCAATCACACTTCGAAAAAAGATTGGTGGTGACTCTATTTTTCTTTTTAAAGTCGGCCCGTTTTTCAAACAAAAAAATGGTTTCGACAGCTTGGCGACCCCACTGGGGACCAATAAGAGAGTCAAACCATAAAATTGATTGGTTAATGTCCTTTTATTGAAAATTAAAATTTAGTTTGGACTTTTTTTTCCATCACGTATGTTTTTCTACGTTTTAAGTGTCTAGGATACATTTGCATCATAATTGTATGACCGTTGGTCACATCTTTAATTGAGAGTGAAAAGCTACTCCTTCGTGAGGTTTTCACCTCCGTGCAGGATAGTGGATTGCTTTTGGGATACACCCGTACCTATGTCTTCGTGAGGTTTTCACCTCTGTGCAACCATAGGGATTCCCCTGAACTGAACTCGGTCCATATGAGCCTATAATGGGTGAGGATTGAGGAATCTGCTAGTTCAGGTACCCTTGCTTTAGAGCCAAACCGCATATAGAGAGCCTTAGGAGCCTACCCTAGATAGAGCCACGCCAAACCCGAGTGGTCACCCAGACAGGTGTTCTGTGTTATTTATTTTCCTATGCTAACGTGTTTTTTTTTGTTTTGATTGCATTGCATTCACATCATAGAAAGGAGGTGTTGATTTCAAATTCAATTGCTAAATGGAAAAATTGGTCATAAGAAAATGGATTTTTTGATAAAGTGGATTATAATACAGTCATCCGAATATAGTCCAAGTGAACACAACGAGCGAAGATTGATAGTCCATGAAGGAATAGAAGACTTTATACCCAGGGATTCAAGCTGATAAAGACTACTCGAGAATCACGACATCTCAACTTTTTGGAAGAGCATCATGAAGGATATGTGAGTGAAGAGTTACGACCTGGATCAAGCAACAAGGAGCTAGAGGAAGCATATATCAGTGGATTATAAGATTTGACTTCTGCAAAGAAGGGGGTTGATGTTCTCACTTGGACTATGAACACAAGGCCGTGTATGCGATCCGTTTTGTGTAAAGGAAATTATTTTCTAGTAAAGTTTTTCTAATGTAACTGAGTTCAGAGTCAACACCTCTCTTTCTTTGCATTCATGCATTTGCATTACATTGCATCATTTCCATTAGACTTTTACAAAAGAACCCTATTAACTAGAGATCATATTATAGCTACCCTGGAACATTGCTACTACACTCGAAGAAAAACCAAAGCTATGGATCAAAGGTTAGAGAAGTTAGAGCAGATGAAGAAAGAGATGCAAGACCAGCTGCAGGCTCAGATGCAATAATAGTTGGCTAAAATCCAAAAGGACATGAGGGATCAAATGCTGGAGTCCCAAAGGAGCATAATGAGCTAGTTGATGCATTTGCTGACTGGGGGGCATGGTAAGGAGAAGGGCCCTATGGTTGATGCCGGAGATGATAATAAAAATTCTACTTATCCTCCAGGCTTGGCCCCAGTAAATTCTCAGATTCAACCACTAAGAGTGTCAGTCCACATCAAACCTCAGTATCAATCCGATACCCCAGCACCGGTAAACTTTCATGTAGGCTCGAGCTCTAACCCAGGAGATAATTTGGAAAAACCAATGGTCCCTAACTTCGATGGTGTAGCGGAAGAGGAAAAAACAAAGACAGAGCTCCCGAAGGAGTTTGAAATTCAATGCAAATGGTTAGAGGAGAAGTTTAGGGAATTAGAAAGTGCTGATTACCAATTCGAGGTAGATGCTAAAAAGTTGAGTCTGGTCCCTGATCTGGTACTCCCACCAAAGTTCAAGATGCCAGAATTTGAAAAATATAACGGGACTAGCTACCCTGAGGCCCACATTATAATGTTTTATTGGAGAATGACGGGATATGTCAGCAACGGCCAGTTGTTGATCCATTGTTTCCAGGATAGTTTGACTGGGGCTGCAGCAAAATGGTACAATCAGCTGAGTTGTACTCAAATCAAATCATGGAAGGATTTAGCACAGGCCTTCATGAAATATTATGGCCACGTAACTGATATAGTGCCTGACAGGATCACGCTACAAAACATGGAGAAGAAACCAAATGAAGCTTCAGACAGTATGCACAAAGATGGAGAGAGGTCGTCATGCAAGTTTAGCCACCACTCCTGAAAAGAGACTACAACCCTATTCAACAATACCTTGAAGGCTCCATTCATCACTCATATGATAGGAAATACCACTAAGAGCTTTGCAGATATAATGATGGCAGGAGAGATGATTGAAAATACCATAAGGAGTGGCAAGATTGAAGTAGAGGAAACTATAAAAGGTCTACTCCTAGAAAAAGGGATGACGAAGTGAATAATATGAGTACATACAACAAAGGGTACTCAAAAACAATTACTGTTAACCAGCCAAAGGTGATCAATGCTGGGCAACAAGGGTCGATGAGACAAGAGTCGGGCACAAGGCAAAACTTTGAAAAATTTTAATTTACGCCAATCCCATTGACGTATAAGGAGCTATATCAAAGTTTGTTGAATGTACACGTGGTGTCCCCATTTTATTCAAAACTATTGCAACCTCCATTCCTAAAATGGTATAACAAGAATGCCCAATGCGAGTACCACGAGGGAATAAAGGGTCATTCAATTGAAAATTGCACTACGTTCAAAAAGCTGATTGAAAAGTTCATTAAAATGGGAGTTGTGAAGATCGACGATTCATCAAAACCTGGTCACTTTGACGAGGCAGTAAATGTGATAATTGAAGGAGGAGAGAAGAAAATTGCGACTCCTTAAAGAGAATGAAGTTTCCCAGCCCTTGTGCACTTAGAAGTGTTTTGAATAATGGGACTGTGGAAGGAGTACCTGTATTTTTTAGAACTGATCTATAATAATGTGCAAAGCATGTTTGTTGCCTTAGGCCTAAAGGCAATAAGAACTCTTTTGTGAAATAGACTTATATCCAAGATTATCATTTCAATAAAATGAATCTTTTTGAATATATATTCTTTTATTCTTTACATACTGTACATTCTTTTGTTTTTCTTATATTCTTTCATGACCATACCAATAATCATACTTAGAATCATTCATTCTTTGGATCTCTTATCTTCGTACTTAGGTACCCAGATATCAATGATATAAGCGACGTTATTATTAACTCCCTTTTTGAATGAGATATGGGTCTAAGGGATCTCAGGACTTTGAGGATAACAGAGATTGTGACATGTCTTCTGACTTGTTAAGAATTGTTTAACAAGATGAAAAACAAACCTTACTCAACAAAAGGTTAACGGATATTAAAGGGGTGAAGATTGTAACCTAGCTCATCACAAAAATGAGGCGAGACATTATTGAGTTATCTTCAAGAATTCAAAGATGTTTTCGCATGATCATATCAAGACATGCCTGGGCTAATAAGACGTGGGCTAAAAAAGAGGATGGGGCACTGTTGATCCACCATGGAAGGGGATTGAATCAGTCATACCGCAAGTGCTGAATTTAAGAAGACAAGATCCATGTACCTTCTCCAGCTCTTCGCAAATTTTCCATATGTGGGGCATGAATATGATGGGGCCAATCTCGTCAAGCGCTTCTAGTTGACATCAATTCACCGTCATGGTTATTGTTTACTTCGCTAAGAGGGTAGATGTAGTTTCATATGCCAATATTATAAGGTCGAAGTCATCAAATTCGCAAAAAAAAAGGATCAGATGCCAGCAAAGAATGCATAACTGTACAAAGTCAAAGTTTACAGTTTGTCCAAAGATTAGGCAGTATATCACAATGCAACAAAGTTGCCAAAAATATGATGAAAGGTGGCTAAGACTTGTAAAGATTGGCATAAGAAGCTACCGTTGCCTTCTGTCTTATTGAACGTCGACCAGAACCCTCACTGGGGCAACATCTTACCCATTGATTTACGGAATTGAAGCATTTTTCCAATTGAAACTAATCGAAGAAAATGTTAAAAGTTATCCATCATAGTCGGACGATGCGAGTTTACGATAAAAAGGTTCATCCTAGAGAATTCCACAAGAGGGAACCTGATATTGAAACAGATATTTCTCCCATAAAATGATTTTAGAGGAGAGCATATACCAAATTAAGAATGACTTATATAGGGCCTATTCTAGAGGAGCATTGATATTGACCGAGATGGATGGCAAAGACTTGCTCAATTTGGTGAATTCAGGTTTAGTCAAGAAGTATTTTACCTAAAAGAGGAAAGATCAAGGTGAAAACCTGTAAAGGGCACCTCGAAAAAAAAAAAGAGAAAAATAAAAAAAAGAAAAAGAGAGGCCAAGACAAAAACCCGCAAAGGGCGCTTTGAAACCAAAGGGGATTTGAGTTTAAAATCCGAAAAGGGCAGCTCAAATTTTGACCAAGAAGATAGGGCATGTGGTAGTTTTGCTATGCCTAAATTACCAATGAGGAACTATGCTGCGTCTTGGGGCATCGACAAAGTACTCTAGATCCATTGAACACATATTGAGCTTAAAATGGTCCTTAAGAAGTTTGAACAAGAGAAGCTCAGGCTACGATATCTGGGGCACCTAGCTTCTGTCTTATCCATTCTTGAATTTTTTATCTTTGATTGCTTTATTCTTTTCAAGATACACCCCAATCAATTTTCTTGATCATCTTTTATAAATTTATTTGTTTCGAGCTATACTCTTGATTAATTTCTTTCTTGTCCGTTGATCTTTTTCAATCATTTTATATTGAAATAATGATTATTGGACTAATACTTTCATAAAAGGAGTTTTGCATATTACTCTGGAAGCTTCTAAATAATATGAGAATCTGAAATAGGACTATTGTTCAGAACTCACCAAGCCTAAGAGGATTGGAAACATTGAAAAATGATTATATTTTCAAATTCTTATTGGATAAGACAATTTCGTTGGTAACACCATATCGGCAAATGACAAACAAGGTTTATCCAAGTTTAAAAGGGGATTATTGTCGGGATACTCTGTATTCATACAACTGATTATTACACTCAGATGATAGTGTAACAAGTCAAATTAATTGAAAGTGATACAAGTTCCATACCTCTAAGTGATAACTGAATGGATGAAACCAAATGTTATTCCCCAGAAGTTGCAGTCGGAGGTATAAATTTTTATGTCCTAAGGTTTAAGGAAAGGGACTCTGAAATTACAGCGGGGCAAGCTTGCTGAGCAGAATGATTGTTTCTTTGAGTTTTTGTCCAAGATACCAGCTGAACGAGAAAGCATGGTAGCGCATCAGTGATAGAACCTTGATGAACTATGAGTAATGACAACCCATAGGGATCATTCTCTCATTTCCAATTAGGAGCATTTGATTTATGCCGATCATTGTGTCCTAATCATTTTTAAAAAAAGAAATCATTTTCATGACATCCTGCATTCATACAAATGTCATCCCTAATATCATTTAGTTAGGAGTATTAGATTCATTCCAATCATGCATCCTAATCATCATTCTCATGACATTCTGCATTTATGGAAAAAGTCATCCATAAAACATTTGAGTATACAGGACATGTCCCTCGGAGGACGGTGTAGCAAAACGAAAATTTCAGATTTTATTCCTTAGTGGAGCAAACTGAAGAATTGAAAATTTCAGATTTTGTTCCTCAGTGGAGCAAACTGAAGAATTGAAAATTTTAGATTTTGTTCCCAAGTGGATCAAACTGAAGAATAAAGTTTTCCTGAAGATAGTAAGGAAGCAAATTGAAAATTTTAGATTTTGTTCCCTAGAAATGCTAGTGGAGCAAACTGAAGAATTGAGAATTTCAGATTTCGTCCCTTAGTGGAGCAAACTGAAGAATTGAAAATTTCAAATTTTGTTCCCCAGTGGAGCAAACTGAAGAATTGAAAATTTCAGATTTTGTTCCCAAGTGGATCAAACTGAAGAATGAAGTCTTCCTGAATATAATAAGGAAGCAAATTAAAGATTTCAGATTTTGTTCCCTAGAAATGGTAGTGGAGCAAACTGAAGAATGAAATTTTAGATTTTGGTTCCCTAGAAATGGTAGTGGATCAAACTGAAGAATGAAGACTTCCTGAAGATAGTAAGGAAGCAAATTGAAAATTTCAGATTTTGTGCCCCAGTAGATCAAACTGAAGAATGAAGACTTCCTGAAGATAGTAAGGAAGCAAATTGAAAATTTCAGATTTTGTTCCCTAGTGGATCAAACTGAAGAATGAAGTCTTCCTGAAGATGGCAAGGAAGCAGACTGAAGACATCAGATCCTGTCTACCTGAGTTGGCAGTGGAGCAGATAAAAAAATAGTGGATACTGAAGCTATCAAGATGAAGTTCCAATATCATTCAAGTTGTAGTGGAGTTGGAGTAATTTGAAGAAGACGAGGATCAAGAAGTCGAAGTTCAGCCAAAACCAGGCAAAATTGGTCCTTTTATAATCTTTTCTCTATTCTCGTTACAAGACAATGAGCAAAGAGGGGCAGCTGTAAGGCCCAATTTAGCAGCCCGATGCCTACACCAATGCCAAAAAAATAAAACAAAAAAATAGATTTGAATAAAGCCCAAAAGGCCCGACTAAACCCTAAAATTTTAGCAACCTAAATTAGTTTGGGTGCTTTGGTCGTGCGCCGCTCCCACGCCAGTAGAGCCGCCATCCCCACCATCCACCATGCCCACATAGCATATCCCATGTCCTCCGTGAGCTCCGCGTGCACCTGCAAAGAGGGGCCAAATATTCAGTACCAAACAATTGTAATTTAGGCTATATAAAGCCGTTCTTAACAATGTAAAAGTGGGTTTTTTTCTGGAGATATAGAAGTAATATAGACGTTTTTAATAAAGAGAAAAATACACACGAGCAAACCGACAGCATATACAGAAACCAATATTAAAAACAATGAAGGTTTATTTCTTTTTTTTTCTTTTTGCATTTTTCGATCTATTTTTCTGAAACATTTTTGTTTCTATTTTTTTCCTTTTTACATTATTTTAAACTATATACATAGGTATTAAAATACAAAAAAGAGAGGAAAACTTACTTTTTGTGCAATTTACCATCAGACGCTGTGATAGAGCATTTACAGTGGTCGGCAGTGGTTTGACGCCGAAAGGTCGGCCGGATTCTGGCCGAAAGGGGGAAGCTGCAGAGGTTTTCTTTTGTTTTTTTTCTGAGGAAGAAAGAAAATGTTTTGTTTCAAAAATAAGTTTGGCTTTATATAGAAGAACAATACGGCGCCGTTTTGAGCATTGGGGTCAGAGGCCAAAACGACGTCGTTTTGTGCCTCTGACTCGCGACCCGACTCATACAGGGGCAAAGATCCGCGTGTTTTTATAGGGAGGGGCTAATTGCGCATTTAGCCCCTCAGCATTTTCATGGTTTTACAATCAGGGTTTTTATATTCTCGATTTCGCCCAATAACTTTTCCGCTTTCAATTTAGTCCAAATTCAAATGATGCCGTTTCAGTGGGTGGGATTATTGTTCAGTTTGGTCCCTCTAAGGTACGCGCGCCTTACAATTTGGCCCATTCACCTTCATTTGTTTTTAAATTTATCCCAAAGTTTCTGTTCTTGATTCAATTTAATCCTATTTTAATTTGTTCATAAATTGATTATTATTTTTAATTATTGATATCATTTTTAATATTATTATATATATATGTATATTATTGTTACTATATTTATTATTATTCTTATAATTATAATTATTATTATTATTATTTTTTGTTTGTACTTTTTATCAACATTGTTATTGCCATTTTCGTTATCATTATTTCTATAAATTTTTTATATATTATTGTTATTAGTATTACCATTATTATTGTTTCTTATATTTTTGTGACTATTTTGTTATCATTCCTATTACTTTTATTATTATTTTCATTTTCTTTAGTATTAATACTATTGTTTACCTTGTTTTTTTCCTTTGACCACGTTCTTCTCAAAACTCATAAAAGGTTTTTTTTAACAAGGCAATGTTTTATGTTTTGGAAATTCAAGGAATCGTGCCCTAACGTCTTTGGGTTTTAGTTTTGTCGACCAAATCATTGAATATCCTTTGAGACGTGTCTATTTTTTTAAAAAGCAAGGCAATATTTTGTGCTTGGAGGTTTTGGGAAATTGTGCCCTAACGTGCTGGGTTTCAATTTCCTGCTCATCCAAAGGACTGAATATCCTTTTGAAGTTTTGATCGTGTTTTTTCAACTTTAAAAATAAGGCAATATTTCATGTTTGGAAATTTGAGGGATCGTGCCCTAACGTGCTGGGCTTTGGTTCGTTCGTTTGGCCAAGTAATGAAATACCCTTTTTAAATGACAATGCATGAAATTTGGGAATCATAAAATGATCTTGGTGTCAAAGGTTTGAAACATCGTATCCTAACGTGCTGGATGTGATATTTTATCCTTTTGGAACAGGAGAATTTCGATATCCATAACGAGTTATCCAAACATTTTTAAAGATTCATATTTTTAAATATTTTCTAATTTTTGATATTAAGGACATTAATCAATCAATACGGTACCAATTTTGGGCATTGCGAGGGTGCTAATCCTTCCTCGTGTGTAACCGACTCCCGAACCCATTTTCTTAAAATTTGTAGACCAAAACGTTTTCAAAAGTGACCCAATCACACTTCGAAAAAAAATTGGTGGTGACTCCGTTTTTCTTTTTAAAGTCGGCCCGTTTTCCAAACAAAAAAATGGTTTTGACAATGATGATCATCATCATAATCATGAAGCAGCTACGACTCTCACTTTAATGGTTTTGTTGTTTGTTTTCTTCTGTTACACATATGTAGACACGTGTACTTACTTTTTCCTTTTACCGCGAACATGTAAAATTGTTTTATGGATATTCGCTGGGGGTATGCGAGCTTGACACTTACTATCCCCTCTCTCTATGCATGATTTGTACATTAATGGTTCGTGCATTATGAATCAACGATAGTTACGATTCTCACTGTACTTACAGTTACATGCTTTTTTTTCCTTCCCTATTTCAATTAATGGTTTTGTCATTTTTTTCTTCTGTTACACAAACTCCCAATGAATGAAATTGAGCTCACATTCCCTTATCTCTCCACAACTATCTGGGCCTCAATGCCCCAAATCACAACACAAGGGTGTGTATTCATGTAACACCCTAAATTTGGGCCTAGTAGGATTGGGCCCATTGGGCCTTGGCCATGGGAGCATTTTAAAATTTTTGGGATTAGGAGAACGACATTATTTCAAGTTGGACCTATTAGGAAGGTGATTTTGGAAGGTTAGGGGGCTTCTATGAAGTCCTGGTATCAAACTTGGGCTTTAGGAAAATTTTGATTTTAGGTGAATAAAACCCTGAGAGTTAGTAAGTAGGCTTTAAGAGTAAAATGTGGAGAAAAATGACACAAAAGGTTGAAAGGATATTTTATAATTCACCTCAGCAAAAGCGTTGAATTATGTATGCTATTTTTGACATGCACGGTGTTTGAAATGCATAGTTATAGCCCGATGACCCATTTGATAAAAGGTTGTAATTTTATATATATAAATACGGCCTGCATGTCGTGCCTTATTACTATTCTCTTGTATTTCTTTTCTCATCTTACTCCCTCGTATGTAAAACGAGTTTCTGCATATTGTAATTTGCAAGAGTTGCTGTGGGCTAGACGAGAAGGAAGTTGGGACAACTATTGTGGATTGATAGCTTGTGAAACGGCTTACACCTTTAGGTTTTCTTTTGGTTCTCCTATTAGCTTGGGTTGAATCACCTTAGTTTATGGGCTATAACTATTGCATTTATTTATTACTTTATTTATTCATGTATGAGATGCTATGGATGTCTAAAGCATGCCAATTTTTATATATTAAAATTTGATAATAATAAACCCCATTAATTGATGAGATCAATTAAAAGACTAAATGGACTAAAGTAGACCATAATTGGTGAGATGGAACAACCTTAATAAAATCCCTCTATTAAAATATTAAGTCAACATGGCCTTCCAATTTTTCCCTCGTTAAGGCCTCGATCAATACTATGTAGGTTCTGCCGAAGTGAAGTACTAGTATTTCTCTTGGTTAAACGTGAAGAATAAACAAGTGATATTCGCTGGTTAAAAATTGGTTAATGACTTAACTAGGTTACTCTAATAGGATTAGAAACTTAGAGGCAAGTAAATTGGATAAATCATAAGATGATTAGAACAAGAGTCGTTCACCAAATATTAGGAGTTACATATGATGTAATTAGAAAATGTTGCTTACCTAAATAACCATAGTCTTAAGAGTAAAGCCAAAGCTGACTTAAGAGGAGGTGAAATATGGATCCTTAACCCACTAGAAATACTTTTGAGAAAGTTTTTTCGAAATTAATATATGAGGGTTATTAGTTTTGAAATAAAATAGTGGGAACATCATTTAATAAAGTCTTTTTAATGATTTATATAAAATTGGTAAATTTACTCACACGCATATTTAATTGTTGTAGATATACTATGGCTGCAAACACTAGCACACTCTCATTGCGATCGGTCCTTGAGAAGGACAAATTGGATGGTTTGAATTTTCTTGACTGGTTCCGTAACTTGAGGATTGTCCTCAAACAAGAATGAAAATTATATGTCATTGAACAACCACTTTCTAATGAACCACCAGCTAATGCCTCGAGGACTGATAAAGATGCTTACAAGAAGTATCTCGATGACATGGTAGATGTTGGATGTCTTATGCTTGCCACTATGAATCCTGAGCTTCAGAAGCAACATGAGGACATGGTTGCTTATGATATGATCGAGCACTTGAAAGAACTGTATCAGGGGCAAGCACGACAAGAGAGGTTCGATATCTCTAAGGCCCTATTCTAAGGTAAGTTGGCTGAAGGAAGCCTAGTAGGACCTCATGTCCTTAAGATGATTGGCTATATTGAAAGCCTGTCTAAGCTTGGGTTTCCATTGAGCCAAGAGTTGGCCACTGATGTTATTCTACAATCGTTGCCAGATAGCTACAGCCAGTTTGTCCTCAATTTCAATATGAATGAAATTGACAAGACTTTGCCACAGTTGCTCAGTATGTTATGAACTACTGAAGGCAACATGAAAAAGGTTGGACCCAAGCCTATACTGATGGTCTGTAATAAAAAGGGCAAGGGAAAGGCAAAAGTTCAAACAAAGCCCAAGGGCAAAGGTAAGCCCGAGCTTGGAAAAGGAAAGGCTGCACTGAAACCTAAAGGTTGGGTGTCTAAGGAAGGAAACTGCTTTTATTGTGGTGTGACTAGACATTAGAAACGGAACTGCCCTACCTATCTTGAGGAAGTCAAGAAGGCTAAAGCAAGCGGGACATATGCTTCAGGTATTTATGTTATTGATATTAATTTATCAACTACTACTTCTTCGGTATTAGATGCTGGTTATGGTTCTCATATTTGTGCTTCTGTACAGGGACTACAAAGGAGTAGGACTTTGGCTAGAGGAGATGTGGACTGCGAGTTAGAAATGGAGCAAAAGTTGCTACATTAGCTGTGGGAATATAGACTTTATCTTTGCCTAGTGGACTTGATTTATGTTTAGAGGATTGTTATTTTGTGCTCAGTTTGACTAAAAACATTATTTCAATTTCTTGTTTAGACAAAATTGGTTTTGAGATAATTATTAAGAATAATTGTTGTTCCTTTTATCTTAGTAATGTTTTCTATGGTTCGGCACAATTGATTAATGGACTCTATATTTTAGATCAAATGAATCCCATTTACAACATATATACTAAAAGATCTAAAATAAATGACTCAAATCAAACTTATCTTTGGCATTGTCGTTTGGGCCACATAAGTGAGAAATGTATATCTAAACTCCATAAAGATGGTCTCTTGAACTCATTTGTTTTTGAACCATTTCAAGTATGTGAATCTTGCTTATTGGGAAAAATGACTAAATCTCCTTTTACTGGTAAAAGTGAACGAGCTAGTGATTTATTGGGCCTAATACATTTTGATGTATGTGGACCCATAAATTCACAGGCTAGAGGTGGATTTCACTACTTAATTACTTTCAATGATGATTTCAGTAGATATAGGTATGTTTATCTCATGCGCCATAAGTCTGAGTCCCTTGAAAAGTTCAAGGAATTCAAAAATGAAGTACAAAATCAACTAGGCAAACTATCAAGTCACTTCGATCTGATCGAGGTGGAGAGTATTTGAGCCTAGAGTTTGATGATCTTTTGAAGGAATGTGGGATTGTCTCACAACTTACTCCTCCTGGTACTCCTCAATGGAATGGAGTATCTAAGAGAAGAAATCAAACTTTGTTAGACATGGTTCAATCCATGATGAGTCATGCTGATCTACCGACTTTCTTTTGGGGACATGCACTTGAGACAGCTGCTTTCACACTAAATCGTGTTCCATCTAAATCGGTTCAAAAGACGCCATATGAGATGTGGTGGGAAACGTCCCAGTATGTCTTTTATGAAAATTTAGGGTTGTGAAGCTTATGTTAAACGTCAGACGTCTACTAAGCTTGAACCCAAATCTGAAAGGTGTATTTTTGTGGGGTATCCAAAAGAAACCAAAGGATATTATTTCTTTAATCCCACTGAGAACAAAACGTTTGTTGCTCGGACTGGTGTATTCCTAGAGAGAGAATTTGCTTCTAGAAAAGGAAGTGGGAGAAAGATTGAACTTGAAGAAATTTGAGAATCACAAGATACCACTGAACCAAAGATTGAACAACAACAAATTCTACAAGAAATTGAGGAACAAACAACTGCTGTAGAAACACAACCGCCGCGTAGATCTTTAAGAGAACACCTTGCACCTGAGAGATATGGATTTCTCATTACAACGCATGGTGACGTTCTTCTTATAGATCAAGATGAGCTTAGGAGTTATCAAGAAGCGGTGACAAGCCCAGGCTCTGAGAAATGGCTTAAGGCCATGAGATCTGAGATGGATTCCATGTATGAAAACGAAGTATGGACTTTGATTGACCCACCCGAAGGGGTTAAACCTATAGGGTGTAAATGGGTTTTCAAAAAGAAAACCGACATGGATGGTAATGTACAAACATACAAAAGGCGATTAGTCGCTAAAGGTTTTCGCCAAATTCATGGTGTTGACTATGATGAAACCTTTTCTCCTGTAGCTATGTTTAAATCCATCAGGATCTTGCTCACCATAGCTACATTTCATGATTATGAAATCTGACAGATGGATGTCAAAATAGCTTTCCTTAATGGGAAACTTGAAGAGGATGTGTACATGACACAACCTGAAGGTTTTGTCAATTCAAAGGATGCTAGAAAGAAATGTAAGCTACAAAGATCCATTTATGGATTAAAGCAAGCTTCTCAAAGTTGGAATCTTCATTTTAACGATGTAATCAAAGAGTTTGGTTTTATCAAAAATGAAGATGAACCATGTGTTTACAAGAGTTTGGTTTTATGGATTAAAGAGTTTCGTTTTAACTATGATGAACCATGTGTTTTATCAATGAACCATGTGTTTACTTTCAAGTTTATTTTTAGTTTCTTTCCCTTTCTTCTTTATTTCCTCGTAAACTAATCGAAAGTGCAGAACTTCAAGGCCATACGGCCTTATACACGGTTGTGTCCGTGACCGTGTGGACTACTAGAACCACCATACTGACACAACAGAGGCCGTGCGAATCAGCCCCAACCACCCCACGACGTCACAGATCCAACCACTCCCCCATGGGCACTAGTAAATTGGCACGACCGTACTCTACAACCGTGTGAAGCCACTGACTTATCAGACACGGGACAAACACGCCCATGCTATCCAACCGTGCCAACAAACTTCCTTTTTAGGCACGGGCGTGGTGTCAAAGAAACGAGCGTGGGTCTGCAAACACACCTAGACACACGGTCGTGCAATGCGGCCATGTCATTTAACACACCCTCGGTCCACAGGCGTGGGAATGTGCCAGATTTGAGACCCTATTAAACCCTACAGCCCTCCTCCTTCTCCCCTCATTTTTCTTCTTTCTTTTTCTTTCTTTCCTTAGAAAAAGTGTCCAGACTCTTGAGCTACATTAGAATCATGCCGAAGAAGCGTAAGAAAGCAAGCATTGTCTCCTTAAAGGAGACCTCAACACATAAGTTCATGCCGGCCGCTTCATTTAAAAACCAAGCCAAGGGTCTTTTAGACCATTTAAATTATTCTTTATGTTTATTTTTCCCTTTATCCTACTTATCTATAATTCTCTTCTGCTTAATATATTTTAAAATCTTTTAGTTTCTTGGTTTTAGGTTCTAAAGGCTGCTTGGGAATCAGGCACCACAGCCTTGAGGTCACACCCACCTCGCGAACCATCCAACAATAAGGACTCCTTAGTCCATTAGTCTTTTCTTTCAATTTCAGTTTTCTTCTTAGTCCCCATCTCTTTATTTCCTTTATCTTTAATTATAGTATTAGTATATTATTAATGTTTCTTTAGATTTCTTGGCTATATCTTTGCAGGCTACCCAATTTCTTTATCTAGCACAAAGATCATCGGAGACACCCCACCGGCCCAAAGAAAATGCCACCACCACCTCCTCCACCTACTTTCTACCACTTAAAGACGCCTAACTCCCTAATCATCCAAAATTCGTGAAGTGTTACTTCTCCCTTCTTTTTGATTATTTTATCACATAATTATTTATCTATCTTTGTACATTGAGGGCAATGTACATCTTAAGTGTGGGGGGGGAGGAAGTACCTAACTTTTTACTTTATTCTAAAATCCTGAATTTTAGTTTTGTCCCTAAGAAATTTTCTCATATTATTAATTAGGGTGAAATTTCTAATGATTTATGATTTTTATTGATAAGCTCTTGAATAAGTCATTGATAATTGTGCATTGATAATTTATACGTGAAGAATACTAGAGAATCAAGCATGATAAGTCTATTTTTCAAGAATAAAAAATTTCCTAGGTTGTTGAACTGAATTTGAATATTACCTTGAAGTTTGAAATCTATAGGATTGATGTCAAAATACCCATAATTTTTTGTGAGATTTGAGCCTTATAGAGCATATATTCTTTTTCATGCTCACTTTATTAATTATGAGTGTGTCAACACTGATTTGTTATTCTAGAGCTTGCCTTGATTATACATATCAAGACCACATAAATGATTTGATATACTGAGATGATAAAGGCACCTAGGTTTTAACCCATTCACTCCACTAAAAAGCTTACCTACATAATTAACCCTTAGTGAACCCATTTGATCCCAACAACCCTTTTTATTGAATTACCCGCTTAATATTAACCTAAAACCCTTTGTATTTGTTATCACCATTCTTTTGACCACCCTTCTATCGAGAATTGAATTGATCAAGTTACTGAATTAGTTTATTTGATAAAGTTCTTTATTTATTTAATTATATACTTAGTTTGTTCTTAAAAAAAAACCAAAGTATATTCAAGTATTAGTATATGATTAAAGGAGCTTATGTATTTAAATTCCAAATTGTTGAAAAAGCTCGTATTAAAAAAAGTATTATTATTAGTTTCATTTGATGTAATTATTTATTTTCATGTTCGTTATTATTAGTTAGGTAATTAGTCAAGTCAATCTCGATTCTAAAACCTTCTAATTCAGCCTTTATCACACCTTTAACCCAAGCCCCGTTATAACCCTATCAAAGACCTTTTGATTTGTGTATCATCTCATATTATAGTGGTGGAGATTTGATTTTCAGGCAAGCCTATGGGATTAAATTTTTAGATTCGACTTATGAGTGCTTTTTCTTGAAACTTAAACACTTCGAGTGCTTTGAGTGAATCCTTAGTGAGGATGTCAATCCTTGTCGGTTTCAAATTAAAGGTAATCATTTAGATAAGAGGAGACACCTATGTTTTCATACTACAAAATTTGTGACTTATATTGTTTAAATCTTTAAGACTCTTTGAGTTAAATTATCCATGTATAAATTGTCTGTGAATTACGATGAAGCATTGTTGATAGGAATTGTGAATTACGGAAAGTTCGTTTTAATTGTAAGTTGAGAATTTTGCTTGAGGACAAGCAAAATCTTAAGAGTTGGGGGTATTTGATAAACCGTAAAAGTAACATATTTTAACCCCATATTTAGTATGCTTTTAGGATGATCTAGCCCTGATTTATGTAAAAAGGTTCTTTTAATCCTTTCTTTTTATATTTCTACTCAGGAAAGCACTTGAGGATGGTAAGAACAAGAAATGGGCTTAAAACGGGCCAATTTGGGCCAAAGAAGAAAATGGACATGGCCTGGACTTCAAGCCACACGGCCGTGCTTCAACAATTAACTAAGACATGACCATGCCACGATTTATGATGGCCGTGCCCCAATCGACAGAAATGAGACACGGCTCAACCACGATTTACAGGCGTGTGCCATGACCATGCCCCTGTTATGGGAGAGAGCAATTTCACTCGGATTTGGATACTTAGAGCCAAAGAAACACTTTCCAATGCTTATTCAAATACCGAGTAAGAAGCAGACTTATATTAGGACATTTAGAGGCCAAGTAAAGCATTCCTAGAGCCTATATAAACACCCTAAGTGTATCCTGAAAGGGGCGGTGAGCTAGGCCAAGGAGCCAAGCCAGAAGGATCACATTTGTGGGAATCACTCGAAGATAGCCAGAAGATCCATCTCAAGAGTCAGAAATCTACTCAAGATGGCGTATTTCTCCTTCAATTCCTCTAGGGGGTTTTAGGGATTTCTTATGTTTTGTTTTATCTTTTCTCTTGAGATGTTTTTATTCATTATGAACTAAACACTTCAGATACCTGAAGGGGATGAAACCTAAATGAATTTTGTTATTATTTTTTGAATTATATTATAAATACTTACTTTGTTCTTAATTATGTTGCTTAATCCAAATCTGATGTGCTTAGGTGGAGGAGGAATAGACCCTGCTTAAGAGTAGATCTAGCATAATTAAGCGGAGTTGATCGAACGCCTAGAGATAGGGTTACGAGATCTTGCCAAATTATGGTGAAACTTAATATGGGAATCCATTGATCAATTTACTGCTATTCTAAGGGGTTATTATAAGCGAACGAGAGTTCCACTAATTAACCTAGGGTTAGGCGTTATTCACCTCGAGAGAGGGTTTAATATAGGTTAGGGAGTCCTACGGATCAAGCTAAGTAAGAAATCATATGATTCAGTAATAAGTAACAAGTGAAGTCTAGGTGGATTCTTTCTGAGGGTATCACCGTAATCAATTGAGTTTCTTCAAGTTATTTCCCAATTCGTTCTTTTTTTCTTTGCGTATTTAGCTTAGTAGTCGTTAAACTAGATTAATTAAACCAATCACTCCATATTTTAGGCTAAATAATAAAAAGAAGGTGAGTATTAGTACTTTTAGTTCCTTTGGGTTCGATAATCCGGTCTTGCCTAAGCTACACTACTGTTCGATAGGTACACTTACCTTTAATTCATTGTCAAAGTTAGTTTCTAGGTTTGATCATTCTATTTATAAATTTTAAAGCTCTGATTTCAGCAATCAGAAGGACTTGGGCGAAGCCACTTACATCTTAGGAGTCAAGATCTATAGAGATAGATCATGATGACTACTAGGTCTAAGCCAAAGTACATACATAGATAAAGTACTGAAAAGGTTCAGTATGGAAGAATCTAAAAGAGGATTCCTACCTATGAGACATGGTATTTCACTCTCGAAGGAAATGTGTCCTTCAACTCCACAAGAGAGAAAACGCATGAGTAAAATTCCATATGCTTCTGCTATTGGATCTATCATGTATGCCATGTTATGTACTCATCCAGATGTCTCATATGCCTTAAGTATGATGAGTAGGTAAAAAAGTAGATCTCGGTGAAGGTCACTGGACCATAGTCAAGAATATCCTTAAGTACTTAAGAAGAACTAAGGATATGTTCCTAATATATGGAGGTGAGGAAGAGTTAAGTGTAAAAGGTTACACTGATGCAAGCTTCCAAACCGACAAGGACGATTCTCGATCGCAATCAAGTTTTGTGTTTTGCCTTAATGGTGGTGCTGTGAGCTGGAAGAGTTCAAAGTAAAATATAGTAGCCGATTCTACAACAAAGGCCGAGTATATTGCAGTCAGTGAGGCAGCAAAAGAAGCAGTTTGGATCAAGAAGTTCATTACCAGACTAAAGGTTGTGCCTAGCATATCAGATGCTATAGAACTCCAATGTGATAATAATGGAGCTATTGCACAAGCTAAAGAACCCAGATCTCACTAGCGATCCAAACATATACTTAGGCGCTACCATCTTATTCGAGAGATTATCGATCGAGGGGATGTAGAGATATGCAGAGTACCTATAGATGATAACATTGTTGATCCCCTGACCATGCCTCTGACACAGCAAAAGCATGATCATCACACTAAGTCACTTGGTATTTGATATATGAATGATTGGTCTTAGTGCTAGTGGGAGATTGTAAGAGTATGCCGAAAGATCAATCATGAGATGGTTGTAATAACATACTTGATTTACCATGTTTATTAATATAAAGCGTTGTCATTATTATTTCACTTTTTCTTTCTGTGTGTACAAATAAACTGTTTTATAATAATGTCCTGAGAATAATATGATTATTCTTAAAAGATCCTTAGTCAAGTATTATTGTTGACTAGGACAACAATAATGCATTAAGACTAACATGTAATTGATTGATGATAAAGAGTTGTCATTGATATGGAGTGTCAAAATCAATGCATGAATATGTGTGTTAGAGAACAACATATTGGATTGACCCGCTATGAGTATGTTTCTTGGATTATTATGTAATTGTCACATCATTACTCATAGTGATTAATATGTATATGATCCTCAGACTTGAGATCATCATTATCCCAACATCGTGAGTTGTATATTTTGATACAGACAAACGTACACCGTAACAGGTTGTTCTATAAAGGCTGATGTTGGATATACCACAATCTATGTAGAGGGATATGGTTGATCAATATAGGATAAGTCCCTCCTACATAATAGGAGTAATATCTTAGGCCACTTGATTGAGTGAGACTAGAAATGCATGGTCATGCTCAAATAAATTGATATGAGATGTCATACTAATTTGTATATCATAGTCTACTCAAGATATCAAGAAACATGGGATGGACTATACAAGTGTGAGTATCCCATGACTTGTATCCGTTCCAGAGATAAAGGACTTAAGGATTAGTGCATGAAAGGTTAATCACAAAAGGTTATGTCGAATCATGACTTCTTATAGCTTAGGTAGCAATGATGCATTGCTAGATACCACTCATTGTTTGTAACATTAGAATCATTCTAGTATTACTGCTAACGTTGCAAGAACCTACAGGGTCACACCCTATGGTTGAAATGAACGGAATAAAACATAGTTGGTATTGTGTTTGGATGTCACATGAATGAAATTAATTAAAGAATTAATTGAATTAGGCTATCAAATATTGAACATATTATATGTACAATGATGTTGTACACATAATGACAACATAGTTCTATTAATATAGGAATTTGATTAGTATATAAATTTAAATAAATATAGTTTAACGAAATCCTTGTTATAATTAATGTAATTATAATTTTCAGATATAATTAATGTAATTATAATTTTTGGTTAAAAACTTTATTGTATTTATTTAATTTTATGATACATTCAAGAGATACCAATTATAAAAGGTATTAAAAGATACAATGCTTATTAGAAACCCTAAGAGATTGTTTTGTGAGGTCTAGCAGCTGTCAAGCAAATAAACCTCCAAAATAGTTTTGGAGATTCTTCCGTTCATATTCAAACTGGGTGGATTGCGTAGAGGTTGACATCCGGATAAGGTTGTGGCTTGGTTCAATAGTAGATTAAAACTCTTGTTGCCAAGGCGTCGCTGTCTACTCAGATTGAAGTTTCGATAATTTTGAAACCTTTATTTCACACCGATTCATTCTTCACACATGGATTCATGGTTTGGATCATCAAAATTAATTTTATTTTGTTGCGCCATGGGGATGCCAGCATTCCAACATATTAACCCAAAACCCTTTGTATTTGTTATCACCATTCTTTTAATTACCCTTTTATCGAGAATTGATTTGATCAGTTGCCTAGTTAGTTTATTTCAGTTGATAAAGTTCTTTCTTTATTATGTTTCTACTTAGTTTATTCTTAAAAAAAAAACCAAAGTATATTCAAGTATTAGTATATGATTAAAGGAGCTTATGCGTTTAAATTCCAATTGTTAAAGAAAAGCTCGTATTAAAAGTATTATCAATAGTAGTATTCCTAGTTTCAAAGCAATCATTTATTTTCTAGTTCATTATTCTTAGTAGGTAATTTATCAGGTCAATATCGATTTTTAACCTTCTAATTCAGCCTTTATCCACACCTTTAACCTAAGCCCCGTTACAACCCTGTCAAAGACCTTTTGATTTGTGTATCATCTCATATTACAGTGGTGGAGATTTGATTTTCAGGCAAGCCTATGGGATTAACTTTTCATGTTCGACTTATGAGTGCTTTTCCTTGAACCTTAAACACTTCGAGTGCTTTAAGTGAATCTTTAGTGAGGATGTCAATCATTATCAGTTTTGAATTAAAGGAAATTATTTAGATAATGGGAGACACCTATGTTTCGTGCTACAAAATGTATGACTTAGAATTGTTTGAATCTTTAGGAGTCTTTAAGTTAAATTATCCATGTATAAATTATCTGTGAATTATGATGAGGCATTGTTGATAGAAATTGTGAATTATGGAAAGTTCATTTTAATTGTAAGTTGAGAATTTTGCTTGAGGAGAAGCAAAAGCTTAAGTGTGGGGGTATTTGATAAACTGTAAAAGTAACATATTTTAGGCCCACATTTAGTATGCTTTTGGATGATTTAGCCCTTGATTTATGTAAAAAGGTGCTCTTAATCATTTTTTTTATGATTTTACTCAGGAAAGCACTCGAGGACGAAAAGAATAAGAAACAGGCTTAAAACGGGCCAATTTGGGCCAAAGAGAAAATCGACACGGCCTGGACTTCAAGCCACACGATCGTGCCTCAAAAATTAACTAAGACACGACCATGCCACGATTTACACAGATGTGCCCCAATCGACAGAATCGAGAGACAGCCTGAAAATGATTTACACAGGCATGTACCATGGCCGTGCCCCTATCGTGGAAAAGAGCAATTTCACTCGAATTTGGATACTTTGAGGCAAATAAACATATTTGAAAGCCTATTCAAACACTGAGTAGGAAGTATACTTGAATTGGGACACTTAGAGGCCAAGTAAAGCATTCCAAAAGTCTATATAAACACCCTAAGTGTAACCTGAAAGGGGGCAGTTAGCTAGGCCAAGGAGCCGAGCCAGAAGGCCAGATTTGTGGGAATTACTCGAAGATAGCCAGTTGATCCATCTCAAGGAGCCGGCATTCTACTCAAGACGGCGAATTTCTCCTTCAATTCCTTTAGGGGGTTTCAGGGATTTCTTATGTTTTATTTTATCTTTTCTCTTGAGATGTTTTCTTTATTCATTATGAACTAAACCCTTCAGATAGCTGAAGGGGATGAAACCTAGATGAATCTTATTTTTGTTTTCTGAATTATATGATAAATACTTAGTTTGTTCTTAATTATGCATGCTTAATCCAAATTTGATATGCTTAGGTGGAGGAGGAATAGACCCTGCTTAAGAGTAGATCTAGCATAATTAAGCGGAGTTTATCGCATGCCTAGAGATAGGACGAGATTTTATCAGATTAGGGTGAAACCTAATATGGGAGTCCATAGATCGATTTACTGCAATTCTAGGGGATTATTATTCGAGAAAGAGATTTTCGTTAATTAACCTAGGGTTAGACGTTATTCGCCTCGAGAGAGGGTTTAATATACGTTAGGGAGTCTTACGGATCAAACTAAGTGAATAAATCGTATAGTTCAGTGTTAAATAACAAGTGAAGTCTAGGTGGATTCTTCCTGAGGGTATCGTCGTGATCAACTGAGTTTCTCTTCAAGTCATTTTCCAATTCATTCTTTTTGTCTTTGTATCTTTAGTTTAGTAAGTCATTAATTTAGATTAAAACAACTTCATTTATTTTAGGCTAAATAATAAAAAGAAAGTTATTATTAGTACTTTTAGTTCCTTTGGGTTCGACAATCCGGTCTTGCCTAAGCTATACTACTATTCGATAGGTACACTTGCCTTAAGTCGTTGTCAAAGTTAGTTTCTAGGTTCGATCATTCTCTTTATAAATTTTAAAACTCAACAAAACAACGATCAATCATCTAGCTCATCGGTCTGAAATCGTCGTTCCTCATGAGATATTTCCTTGTTGGTACGAGCTATAGGATCTGGCTCTGTAGTGTAATTTCGTGGTGTTTCCTGAAAGGAGAGTTTAATTGAATGCTTATTAAGGGAATTTACATCCTCACCTTTCTCACTTGATATCCTAGCTCAGTCGAGAGCTTGAAGACTGATTGATTCGTCACCTACACGAAGTATGAGTTCACCTATGCTAACATCAATTTTAGATCTGGCAGTTGCTAGAAAAGATCTTCCTAAAATTAATGGGATACTATTGTCTTCATCTTTATTTAAAACAATGAATTCTACGGGGAATATGAATTTGTCAACTTTAACTAGTACATCTTCAATTATACCTTTAGGAATGCGAATAGTCTTATCAGCTAGTTGAATACTCATCCTAGTTTGCTTAGGTTTCCCTAGACCTAGCTATTCAAACATTTTAGATGGCAGAACAATGATGCTTGCCCCTAAATTAGCTAAAGCATTCTCAATAGATAAACTACAAATTAAACATGGAATTGTAAAACTCCCTGGATCTTTTAATTTTCGTGGTAATCTGTTCTGTAACATTGCCAAGCATACTACGTTTAGTTCTACATGTGACTCCTCGTCTAACTTTCACTTGTTTGTTAAGAGCTCTTTTAAAAATTTCCTTGAATCTGGCATCTGCGAAAGAGCTTCAAGAAGTGGTAAGTTAATATGTAAATTCTTTAAGAATTTAATGAACTTACCGAACTGTTCTTTTGTGTTGTCTTACTTCATCGCATTGGGGTAAGGTATATGAGGTTTGTATTCTTAAATTACCGGTTTTGGCTTTTCTTGGCTTACCTCAATCTTACCTTTACTTACCACAGGTTTTCGCCTTGGCTCAAGTTCAAATTTGACTATCCCTTTACTGTCATGAGCTGTTATGGCTTGAATTTGCTCTTTTGGATTAGTCTCAGTGTTACTTGGCAAGCTACCTAATGGTCGTTTGGAGATTAGCTTTGTGAGTTGCCCTAACTGGTTCTCGATTCCTTTAATTGATGCTTGTTGATTTTTAAGTGTTGTCTCGGTGTTTTGAAAATGAGTTTCAGACACCACTATGAATTTTGTCAGCATCTCTTCAAAGTTCGACTTCTTTTCTTGTGGGTAGGGCTATTGTTGGAAGTTTGGAGGGGGTGGTTGTTGTCTCTAATTACCTTTACCACCTGACAAGAAATTGGGGTGGTTCCTCCAACCTGGATTATAAGTATTACTATAAGGGTTATTTTGAGATCTAAAATTGTTACCCATATAGTTTATCTGTTCGCTTCCATGCCATGATTGTAGGGTGGGTACTCAAAATTTGCCACACCTCCTAGATTTGAGTCATATTGCATAACTGGATGTACCTGCAAAGAACCACACAAACCATTAATCTTTTTATTCATAATCTCTACTTGATTTGATAGCATGGTGACTGCGTTGAGATTAAATACTCTGGCTACTTTGGTTGGCTTTTTCCTTGTAACTTGCCACTGATAGTTATTCAATGACATCTCCTCTATGAATTCATAAGCTGCTTTAGGAGTTTTGTTATTTAGGGTTCCGCCGGCTGTTGAGTCAATTAACTACCGGGTTGAGGGGTTCACACTGTTGTAAAAAGTTTGGACCTGCAACCACAAGGGTAAACCATGGTGTGGACATTTTCTCAACAGATATTTGTATCTCTCCCATACGTCATATAATTTTTCTAAATCCATCTACACAAAAGAAGAGATATCATTCCTTAATTTGGCCGGTGAAAAATATTTCAGTAAAAATTTTTCGGTCATTTGGTTCCATGTAGTGATTGATCCTCATGGAAGAGAAATGTAACCACTGTTTGGATTTATTTCTCAAAGAAAAGGGAAATAACCGAAGAAGAATGGCATCATCAGAAACGCCATTTATTTTGAAGGTATCACATAATTCTAGAAAATTAGCTAAATGAGTATTTGGGTCTTTGTCCTGTAAACCATAAAATTGAACTAATTGTTTAGTCATTTGTATAGTGTTAGGTTTTAATTCAAAGTTATTAGCGGCTATAGTAGGCCTCCTAATACTCAATTCAGCTCCTCTTAAATTAGGTTTAGCATAATCATACATAGTTCGAGGAGCATGATGATCGACCCCCTCCTGAGGTATTGGATTATTCTTAGCCATCCTTTCGGTGGTATTAGTTTCATCCTATTGCTCTTCTTGTATGTAATCTAAGCCTCGCTTTACTTATCTATGATTTCTACGTACGGTTCCTTCAATATCACTGTCAGTAAAGTAATGGTCCTGTCGGGCTCCTTCTAGTCATAAACTAGAGGTACCAGCTAGGAAAAGATAAAAAGAAAGAGAAAAATTAGAAAAGTAAAAAATAAAATTTAATTGAAGTAAAATAAAATATAATATGGCTAAAGTAATAAAAATTGAGCGTTCTTAATATTTCAGTTCCTCGGCAACGGCGCCAAAAACTTGATCGTGTCAGTCGAGTCTTAAAAATTTATAAAAAAATGATTGAACCTGGAAACTAACTGAGACAATGATGGAGGCAAGCGCACCTATCGAGCAGTAGTATAGCTAGCGCAAGACCGGATTGTCAAACCTAAAGGAACCAAAAGTACTAATATTAACTCTCTTTCTATTATTTAGCCTACGAATTAATGGAATTTTTATCTAATCTAAAATAACTAATCAACTAAACTAAAGATGTGAAGAAAAAGAAAAGAAATTAAGGAAAGGCTTCAGAGGAAAACCGATTGATTTAGACAATACCTGAGGAAGAATCCACCTAGACTTCACTTGTTATCTAACTCTGAACCAGACGATTTATTCACTTGACTTGTAACACCCCAAACCTGACCCATACATCATGACCGGATCTGGTATGCTATGGGTTGAACGTTGCAAACTTTGCCTTGAAAGGTTTTGAAAATCTCAGTTTATTATAACCGATTAATCATTAATTGTGTAATTCTTGAATGAAACTTTAAAATTTGCGTGAATGTGTTTGAAAAGCCCATTTTCCTCTCACTTTATAATTAAAGTTTTGAAAACATAAGTTTATAAAAATGTGACATGATAATATTAAAGAAAAATAACCTAAGTTATGGAGGCCTTATTACAAAAAAAAAAAAATCCCAAAATTAAAACTTAAAAGATAACCGAAAATAGTTTATGGAAATAATAGTCTTGATGGCCCCTAGAGTCTGACTCGGCTCCCATGTCCACGATCTACTGCTCATCTGAAAAGTTGGGAAAAATAAAAGGGTGAGTCTGTAACATCCTAGATTAGGGGTTATGTGTTTGTGCATAATTCATGAGTAGTAGGTTTTGGCAGTGTTTGGAAGTGAATTAAGGGTTTTTAAAATCCTAGGATGGAAGAAAAAGCTTTGGACAATTATTGGTTTTAAGTTAAAAACAAGAAGTGATGTGGAAAAGTGGCAAGGGACGCCACCTAAGGTGCAAGGGTTATGGCATCAAGTGATGTACTTTGAGGGAAGAGGTTTGAATCCCATTGTGTGCATTTTTGCTTAATTTTATGAAATAGCATGTTTACTGTGATATGTGGTGTGCATTTGTAGAACCTTGGAAATGTAAGGAAATGTATGGAAATGTATGGAAATGTAAGGAAATGTATGGAAATGTATGGAAATGTATGGAAATGTAAGGAAATGTATGGAAATGTATGGAAATGTAAGGAAATGTATGGAAATGTAAGGAAATGTAGGAAATGTAAGAAAATGTAGGAAATGTCCCGAAATGTAAGAAATGATTTAGAAATGTTAAGTTTCAAAAGAGGAAAGTGAACATTTTGGAAACTTGGAAATTTTGTTAAGTTAAAAGAGGAAAGTGAACATTTTGGAAATGAAAATGATTTAGAAATGAAAAGAGGAAAGTGAACATTTATGGAAACTAGGAAAATGATTTAGAAATGATTCAAAAGAAGAAAGTGAACATTTCTGGAAACTAGGAAATGTAAGGAAATGTCAAGTTTAAAGAGCCAAACGAAAATTTTTGGAAACTTAGAAATGACTTAGAAATGTCGAGTTTTAAAGTTTAAAAGAGGAAATTAAGGCAAGGTGGCCTTAAGAGAAAAAGTATGTGAAATTTGACACACAAACAGGCTTGGAAAAGTGGCCTGAAGATGCCACTTAGGGCCTCTGGAAATGGCGCCACATGCAAGTGTATTTGGGCCAGGGATCAAGTCACTTAGGAAGCAAATAAAAGAAGTTTTATATTGCTACAAAGAGTAGAGAGGTGGATGGCATGTGGGCTCTTAAAAGAGGAGTTTTATTTCCTTTAGAATTTCGGCTAATTAGGAGATAATTGTTGGATTAATTCTTTTGACAAAATGATAATTATCATATAGGAAGAGTGGTGGCCAAGTAGGGGACTCTAGCCTAGTAATTTCGACTATAAAAGGGAAAGAAGGCAATTCATTCATTCATTCACTCTTCCTTTGTCGAATTTCTTAAGCGATTCTCTCTCTCTCTGAAATTCCTACAGCTTTTATTCTTCCTTCCTTTTCTTTCTAATCCTCCAAAAGCCGAAAGTTGTGAGAGCATCATTTAGCCATAGCCGAATCTCTCAAGGTTGAAGTGAAGGTGCAATCGATTCCTTCAAATAAGGGTAAGATCCAAGTTTAGTTTCCATTCTTTTATATTTTAGACTTATCAAAATTTAGGGAGTAATTTCGATTATTAATGTTGGCCGAATCATGGAAGGAGAAGTTTTTTTCCCGATCGTACACCATAGGCCGCGTGTTCCCTAGTTATTTGGTGAATTTGGGGATTTAAGATCCTTAAGGTAAGTGACTATGAATATTCGGCCAAGGCCCTATTTTTGTAGTAGATCTATTATTATGTGTTTTAAGTGAAAACTAACCGATTCAAGGGATCTAGTGAGTAGCCGATTTCAAAGGGGAAGAATACAAGTTTTGGATTTGATTTTTATTCAATCGGCATTAAGGTAAGTACACAAATCCTACTAGGATTTGGTTTTATGGTGAATAGGCCTTTGCTAAATATTACCATGTTGGATGAATGTAGGCATTAAAATCTAAGGTAGTAGATCGGATTTCGGATTTCAAGTGAAATCATTGCTTAATCAGTGTGTACCCTACTCTAAGTTTTAATATGTTCATGGCTATGTTTTAAATTAAATGTGTTAATATGAAAGTGTAAGAATATGGCTAAGGTACCGTGTGTACCCCACACTAATCTTAATAGATTTATGGCTTAAACTTGATATATGTGTTAATATGAAAGTGTAAGAATGTGGCTAAAGTACCATGTTATGGTACAAAGTACTTAGGTACGTTTTCCTACTCCTACTAGGATTACGAAATATGTTAAACTTAACATGTGAAAAGTGACATGAATGTGAATTTAAGTATGATATGCATGATATGAATAATATGGGGCATTCAGGTTATTTGAGAAAGGGGAAGTGAATGTGATGACTTTGGTCTCACTATCTGAATGCAGTGACTTCGGTTACATTATCTGAATATGGTGACTTCGGTCACATTATCTGAATGTGGTAACTTCGGTTACATTATCTGAATGTGGTGTCTCATGACACAATTATTTAATCTGGTGGCTATGCCACGAATTTTATATGGGCGATGAGCACGTCGACAGCAACGACTGCCTTCGATGGTGTGTAGCGGATGGAAGGTTGACTTAGTAGTCCCCACGGTGTGCAAGATAGTACAGGTGGAGTGTAGCGGATGGCATATAGGTTTGGGTTCGGGATTGCATCATTATCTTGAATTACTATATGAACATGATATGTATGGTATGCCTAATTCTATTAAAACTTTGGTGTTGGTTACACATTGAGTCTGTTGACTCACCCCATTGTGGGAACATGTTTCAGGTGATGAACAGTGATGGACCGGGACGGCAGAACTTGTGGTGGCCATGCTCAGCTTGAAGTTTATTTAATTTGGACATTTTATTTTATTTAAGTACTCTACAAATTTTATTTTGGGTTTTGTTTTATGTAATAAGGCCATAGTGATGATTTTATTGTTGTTTTAATTGCTATGTTACGAATTTATGTTATCTATAGATTAAGTCAATTTAATTTAAAAAATTAAAAAAAGAAACTTATTTTCAACTCGGGCCCAACCCACTAATGAACTATCTTCAAAACACACAGTTTTCAATTTAACAAAAGAATTTTGAATCGGGTTATATCGAGGAACATACCAGATCCGATCCAGGCTCGTGGGCCGGGTGTTGGGTGTTGTAGTTTGGTATCAGAGCCTAGTTTTAAACTCTCGGCCTTGGGTTTAAGGCCCAAAACGTTTTCAAAGTTAAGCCCAAAAAGAATTTTTGTGAATTAAGCAGGATTTTCTGGCATGGCCCACTAAGTCTCTGACCCGAAGTCCACCAGGTAAGTACTCCGATCTCTTGTATGATTTATATTATGACTTGTAGAAGGGGTAGAAATGGAACGTAGAATAGTACTTGAACCCTAGGACTAGTATACCCCAACAATTACATAAGACTCTAATGCACAATTAAACAAACCTGTAGTTAAGTCGCTGAGTTAGGGTGTGGTAACCATGGTGTGCATGTCTAGGATTGGTTTTGGTGGGAGCTTGGTATTTAAGCAGTCCTAGTGACTCACCTCCTCTCCACTCGAATCCTACCTAGTGCGTAGCCTCGGTTCACCCTAACCAAGAGGACTTATACACGGGCTAAACCCCTAACTAAAACCCGAAAGGGACTAGCCGTATTTTTATGCAAACCCTAGTTTTAAAATTTCTAAATTACCCTCTTGATTTGAAAAGATTATTTTTATAAATTTTTCTGAAATATTTCTGATTTACAAATTTACTAACCCCTAGTGGTAAAATTACAAAAATGCCATTGGTTTATGAAAATTTCAAAATACCCACAGTTCCTATCAAAATTTCATTACTTTATAAAATGTTCAAAAACCCTAATTTGTAAAATGACAGAATACCCTGATTTTAGAAAAAAATTACGAAATTACCCCTACCCTGCAAATTACCGAAATACCCTCGAGTTACAAAATTACCGTAAGCGACTCGATCTTCAAAAATTTTTGCAACAACACTGATTTGGAAAACAAATTCTCAAAACAACCCTCAAGTTTTGTAAATTCCAAAATATTCATGATTTATTAAGATTTACAAATTCACCCGGGTTAATTACCAAAATACCCTCAGATTTCAAAATTTTCAAAATTACCCCCAGGAATGCAAAATTTCCAAGATACCCTCATTGACAAAAACACCAAGGAACCTTGTTTCGATAAATTACGAAAAATATCACTGTAGGGCAAATTACTTAAAATACCCCAGGTAGTGGAAAAACAACAACAATGAAAACTACAACATTTCTCCGAATGAACGAAAGTTCATAATTGATTGATGGATGTAAAGCGTGTGCATGTATGAATACGAAAGAACCACTTCTAAAAATTCTTTCCATAAAACTTCTTCGCTGTTAATCAGTGAAACAAAATTTTTTAATACATAAAACTTCTTAATCAGATTAAATCGCGACGTTAGAAATAAGTTCTAAGGGACGTGAACTTAGAGATTGTGCCTGGAAAGTATGATGGTTCTATTAAGATCGAGTCTTGTGACGTAAGCATAAGTCTTGTGAGAAGGATTGTACGATGTTAGTAAGTAATTTCGAGGACGAAATTATTTTTAAGGAGGGTAGAACTGTAACATCCTAGATTAGGGGTTATGCGTTTGTGCATAATTCATGAGTAGTAGGTTTTGGCAGTGTTTGGAAGTGCATTAAGGGTTTTTAAAATCCTAGGATGGAAGAGAAAGCTTTGGACAATTATTGGTTTTAAGTTAAAACAAGAAGTGATGTGGAAAAGTGGCAAGGGACGCCACCTAAGGTGCAAGAGTTATGGCATCAAGTGAAGTACTTTGAGGAAGAGGTTCAATCCCATTGTGTGTATTTTTTTTAATTTTATGAAATAGCATGTTTATTGTGATATGTGGTGTGCATTTTAGAAGCTTGGAAATGTAAGGAAATGTATGGAAATGTATGAAAATGTAAGGAAATGTATGGAAATGTATGGAAATGTATGGAAATATAATGGAAATGTATGGAAATGTATGGAAATGTAAGGAAATGTAGGAAATGTAAGAAAATGTAGGAAATGTCCACGAAATGTAGGAAATGTCCTGAAATGTAAGAAATGATTTAGAAATGTTAAGTTTCAAAAGAGGAAAGTGAACATTTTGGAAACTTGGAAATGTTAAGTTAAAAGAGGAAAGTGAACATTTTGCAAATGCTAAGTTAAAAAGAGGAAAGTGAACATTTATGGAAACTAGGAAAATGATTTAGAAATGATTCAAAAGAGGAAAGTGAACATTTATGGAAACTAGGAAAATGATTTAGAAATGATTCAAAAGAGGAAAGTGAACATTTCTGGAAACTAGGAAATGTAAGGAAATGTCAAGTTTAAAGAGCCAAACAAAAATTTTTGGAAACTTAGAAATGACTTAGAAATGTCGAGTTTTAAAGTTTAAAAGAGGAAATTAAGGCAAGGTGGCCTTAAGAGAAAAAGTATGTGAAATTTGACACACAAACAGGCTTGGAAAAGTGGCCAGAAGATGCCACTTAGGGCCTCTGGAAATGGCGCCACATGCAAGTGTATTTGGGCCAGGGATCGAGTCACTTAGGAAGCAAATAAAAGAAGTTTTATATTGCTACAAAGAGCAGAGAGGTGGATGGCATGTGGGCTCTTAAAAGAGGAGTTTTATTTCCTTTAGAATTTCACTAATTAAGAGATAATTGTTGGATTAATTCTTTTGATAAAGTGATAATTATCACATAGGAAGAGTGGTGGCCAAGTAGGGACTCTAACCTAGTAATTTCGGCTATAAAAGGGAAAGAAGGCCATTCATTCATTCATTCACTCTTCCTTTGTCAATTTCTTAAGCAGATTCTCCTCTCTCTCAAATTCCTACGCTTTTATTCTTCCTTCTTTTCTTTCTAATCCTCCAAAAGCCGAAAGTTGTGAGAGCATCATTTAGCCATAGCCGAATCTTTGAAGGTTGAAGTGAAGGTGCAATCAATTCCTTCAAATAAGGGTAAGATCCAAGTTTAGTTTCCATTCTTTATATTTTAGACTTATCAAAATTTAGGGACTAATTTCGATTATTAATCTTGGTAGAATCATGGAAGGAGAAGTTCTTTTCCGAAGGTACACCATAGGTCAGCGTGTTTCCTAGTTATTCGGTGAATTTTGGGATTTAAGATCCTTAAGGTAAGTGACTATGAATATTCGACCAAGACTCTATTTTTGTAGTAGATCTATTATTATGTGTTTTAAGCTGAAAATTAACCGATTCAAGGGATCTAGTGGGTAGCCGATTTTAAAGGGGAAGAATACAAGTTTCGGGATTTGATTTTTATTCAATCCAGATAGGTAAGTACACAAATCCTACTAGGATTTGGTTTTATGGCGAATAGGCCTTTGCTAAATATTACCATGTTGGCCGAATGTAGGCATTAAAAATCTAAGGTAGTAGATCAAATTTCGGGATTTCAAGTGAAATCATTAAGCAAATCAAGTGTGTACCCTACTCTAAGTTTTAATATGTTCATGGCTATGTTTTAAATTAAATGTGTTAATATGAAAGTGTAAGAATATGCCTAAGGTACCGTGTGTACCCCACACTAATCGTAATAGATTTATGGCTTAAACTTGATATATGTATTAATATGAAAGTGTAAGAATGTGGCTAAAGTACCATGTTATGGTACAAAGTACTTAGGTATGTTTTCCTACTCCCACTAGGATTACGAAATATGTTAAACTTAACATGTGAAAAGTGACATGAATGTGAATTTAAGTATGATATGCATGATATGAATAATATGGGGCATTCGGGTTATTTGAGAAAAGGGAAGTGAATGTGATGACTTCGGTCTCCCTATCTGAATGTGGTGACTTCGATCACATTATCTGAATGTGGTGACTTCGGTCACATTATCTGAATGTGGTAACTTCGGTTACATTATCTGAATGTGGTGTCTCATGACACAATTATTTAATCTGGTGGCTATGCCATGAATTTTATATGGGTGATGAGTACGTCGACTGCAGTCGACTGCCTTCGATGGTGTGTAGCGAATGGAGGGTTGACATAGTAGTCCCCACGGTGTGCAGGATTGTAACACCCCAAACCCGGTCAATACACAACGACCGAATCTGGTATGTTACAGGGAAAAAGGTTTTTGAGAGGTTTAGGTTTGAGTTTAAAAGTTGGAGAAAAACATTTCGCTAGGTTATGCATTTGAAGAAAAACTTGAGTAGGTTTGATTGAAATTTGATGATGTATTTGAAAACCCGGAAATTTTAGAAACTTACTTCGATGGGTAGACAAAACAGGTTTATCTCGTTAAGAAGTTTGAGTTGTATCTTATTGTTACAAAAACATTTGTCTTGGTAGAAAATCGTGATTAGGTTAGAAAACATTTGAGTACTTCTTTATTCCAACTCTTAGTGTGATACCCGATGGTATAGCTTAAAATATCGCTTTTGTACTTTTGAAATCGTTATCTTCCAAATTTTAGCACATTTTAACCCAATTAAATTGTTAAGGCATATTAAACATTTACTTTAAGTATAAACAAGCAAACCAAAAATTTTTAAAAGGCCTTTACAACCCAAAATAAAACCACATAGAAATAAATAACTAATGTACCAAAATTTATAAAGTCCGAGCAAATCCCTTTATTAGCATGGCATGAGCACCTCGAGTCCATCCCGGCCCATGTCGCGCCTATGTGTCACCAAAAAGTCAAAGGAGAGAGTGAGTCGCAAGACTCAAAGTATAATTCCTCTCCTAGATAACATGCCAACACACATATCATAATGTAATAATGCAAGAAATGCACCCGATCCTAGCCAACCATATCGCTTTTCTACCCGTGTGGTACCAAACCACCGGTGGTGCTAAACCACCGTGACCCAAAGTCACGATATCCATATGTGGTACCAAAACCACCGTGACCAAGTCACAATAATCCAATGATGGGGCCAACCCATCGTGGTGATACTAAATCACTAGCGACGATCCCATATCTCATAAGTGGGCCAACCCACCTGGTGCCAAACCACGTGGACGAGTCGCAATGAGGTGCCAAACCTCCGTGTCCCAAAGACACAATGTGATACCAAATCACCGTGACCGAGTCACAAACCGATGATGGGGCCAACCCATCGCGGATACCAAATCACTAGCATCAATCCCAGATAATCAACCGTGGGGCCAACCCATCGTGGTACTAAGCCACCGACGAGACGGAGGTGCTAAACCTCCGTGACCCAAAGTCACAAAATATCATTGTGGTACCAAACCACTAGAGGTGCTAAACCTCCGTGTCCCAAAGACACGGATATCATACTCCCCTCCTCTCATATCACCCAATCACATATCATACTAGATGCAAAATCGCAATCATGCTATTATGCTCACATGTTTAATATGGCATCTCAAAGTATCAAAATCATGATATCATCATCATCACATAACTCATAATGAAACGGACTTACCCGAATCCGTATCCATACCTCAATGGGTATCGAATAATCAATCACATCGCTTCATTTACACAAACAAAGTTATCACATTATTTAGTTAAGATAGTGTGTTGGTTTACACACCAAGTGGCTAAGATGCTAATCCTAAGAATCGGTCAAAATCTTTTGATCACCTCGACAAACTTTAACCCTACAATCGCCAATCAAGGATTAACACTAACTCATTATACCATTCGCCAAAAGTAGATAACCCAAGGGGTTGTGTTACCCTACCTTTGCGAATGATTCGGTTTCCAACCAACCCGAACCAATAATGCTTCCTTACCAAACGATCACACCCTAGAAAAAAATAACGGTTAATCTCCTAATGACTTAACTTAAAGAAAACTAAACGAAATCGGATCAAAACACCCATTCTTACCACCACTTGCCGATTGCTTAACAGAGTAAGAGGCCTCTCCTTGCTTGATTTCGAACCCAAGGACCCTATACGAAAAACGATTACCATAACAAGAAGTTAACACCTTTATAAAAGATACCAAAATCAGCCCTTAAATATACCCAAAAATCGGCAAAGTACCAGGGAAAGGAGAAAGGGCCATTCGGCCAACACTTACCCACAACCAACCAATTGGACCCAAGCACCCAACAACACCTACTATTCGGCCAACACCAAGGAAGATTCAGCTAACACCCTTTAATCAAAGGGAAAAGGAGTAGAGATGAGAAGAAATGAAGGTTACGGCACACCAAAAGAGATGAAGAGAAAACAATGGAGAAGAATCGGCTAAAGCTCTGAGAAGAAAGAAAGAAATAGAAGATTGAATAGAGAGGAGGGTATGTTGGTTTTGAACAAGAAAAGAATTGGAGAGAGTGTTTTGGAGATGAAGTTTCGCCAAGAATCGAAATGGGAAGAAAAATAGTAAGAAAACACCTTGGTTCTTACTTGGAAAAGAAAAGGAAATGGAGAGGGAGACTTTCTGCTAACAAAGTTTCGAAGAGAAAAGATGATGATGGGATGCTAGGTTCGCTAAATGTTGAAGAGAAAGCAAAAGTGGTTGCGTTTTAACAAAAATGAAAAGAAAAGAGAGAGGGAGAGGCATCTGCTAACAATAAAATTGAAAGATACCAAGTAGTTTCGCAAGGGTAAGGGTGTTGAAGCTTTCGGTTTAAGGAGAACAAAAGAAAATGAAAAGAGATGAAGCATTTGGGGTTTTGGTTTCAAGCATGAAAATGGAATGAGAGAGTTTTTTTGACATTCTTACCAACAAAATGACCAAAAGCTAGACTTGCTTCCCACAACTATGACCGAAAATGCACACAAGTTGCCTAAGAGAAAAAATCGCACTCTCCTCCCAAGCTTACCAACCGCCAACTCCCCAAAACTCTCCTAACAATCGCCAACCTCCCCCATTCACTCCTAATCCACAAATTCAATCCCTTGACCAAGTCTTCCTCCTAATTTCACTCTTCACCCACCGCTTGAATGTGTTGACCAAGTCCAAGGCGAGTTCAAACTTCCTACAACTCTTCCCTTCATGCCACAAATGGGAGCCAAATGGGACATTATGCAACTCAACACAAGACCTCTCCCCTTGCCTTTGATGCCAACCATTAAGCTCCTAGTGGCGCCTTGCTTGCCACTTTGCTAGCTCTTCATTTGTGTTAAAATTCACTTAAATTAATCATAAACCCCACTCCTTCACTCCTATCCCTAAAGCCCAAAACTAAAATTTCACCACCTACTCAAGCTCACTCCTAGCCTACAACTAAGTCCCAAAACACACAAACAACAACATAGCAAGCCATTAATCATGCAACCAATGCCAACACAAAATAGCCCTTTACCCGGATATTACAGCTTCTATTCTTAAAATAATTTCGACTCGAAATTACTCGTCAAGAGTTATGGTATTGGTGCCTCATTGTATCCCTGTTTCACGCCGCTTCTTCCACGCCATGATTCCACCATAGAACCTTAACCAAAGGCACAGACTTCACGCAGAACCTTCACATCCCGATCTAAAATCAGACAGTGCTCTTCCTCTATGGTCATATCCGGTTTACCTCGATTTCTTCATCGTCACCACTTATGGCGGATCCGAGCGATAACGCCAAGCATCGAGACGTGGAACACATCGTGAATCGACTTAGCTCTCATCGGCAACTCGAGTTGATATGCAATCGTCCCACTCGCCTCAAAGACCTTATACGCCCAATAAACCTCTGACTTAGCTTGCCTTTCCTCTCGAACCTTAACACTTTCTTCCACGGTGAGACCTTCAGAAAACTCGATCTCCCGAAGAATTCAATATCTCCGCTTAAGATCAGATAGACTTCGCCGTCCAAGCTTCTTTCAATCGAGCTCAATCAACTTAACCTTGTCTTCTTGGTTTCAAAGAACCAAACCGTCCCAATAATCGACGCTCACTTAACTCATCCAACAAGTCGGTGAGCGACACTTTCACCGCATAACGCCTCATAAGGTGCCATCTTGATGCTCGCTGGTAATCATATTGTAGGCGAATTCAGCTAACGGTAGGTACTCCTCCCAACTACCCTTGAAATCCAATACACAACCTCGCAACATATCCTCCAAGATCTCAGATAACCCTTTCCGACCGCTTCGCCACCGTGGATGAAATGTCAGGTTGAAATCTAACCGTACCCAGAGCTCGATGCAACGCCTTCCGTAACCTTGAAGTGAATTCGATCCCTATCCGAGATGATCGACATCGCACCCCGCAGCCTCACTATCTCGACACATACGACTTTGCCAACCTCGCAGTGAGTAATCCACCTCACCGAATAAAGTGAGCTGATTTAGTCACCGATCTACAATTACCTGATCAATCCTTCTTGCTCGGTAAGCGGTAATCCACCGACGAAATCCATAGTTATCCTTTCCCACTTCCACTGTGGAATCTTCACCTACCAAGCAACCCGGACGAGAATCGATGCTCACTTTGACTCGCCGACATGTTAGACACTTCCTACAAATTCGGTTACTTTTTTTCGCATCTTACCACCGTAATCGCTCTCTCGAGGTCCCTATACATTTTGCTACCTCCAGATGCATAGCGTAGGGTCGCTATGTGCATCCTCAAGAATCTTTTGCCTTAACTCGTAATCTCTCAAGATACAAGCCTTCCTCGAAAACACAAAGACCCCATCACTAGACAAGCTATAACCCTTCAAACCATCATTCGCACTTGTGTCCTCTCGCAAGACTCGTAACCTCATCCAACAACTATTTTTCTCCGATCCGCTTCAACCCAAGTAGGCTTAACTCGCAGCTCTGCGCTGTAATACTCCGTCCATACAAACTCAAGTGGGCAAACAACGCCTCAAACTGAAACAACCTTACGGCTCAACGCGTCGCCACAACGTTAGCCTTGCTCGATGATACTCGATTGAGCAATCGTAGTCTTTCAAAGAGCTCAATCCATCTGCTACGCTTCGATTCAAGTCTTTCGAGTCAAGGTACTTCGACTCTTATGATTCGTGTAGACTATCGATCTTTCTCCGCATAAGTAATGCCTCCATATCTTTAAGGCAAATACTACACCGCTAACTCCAGATCGTATGCGTTGATAATTTACCTCATGTGGCCTCAACCGCCGGATGCGTAAGCCACAACCTTCCCTTCCGCATCAAGACACAACCCAATCCCAGATGTGATGCATCACAAGACATCATAAATTCCTTACCACCTCAGTTGAATCGTAACCGAGCTTCACCAAAATCTTCTTCAACTTATCGAAGCTCTCCTGCCGCTTCTCACCCAAATAAACTAACCCCTTTCTCAATAATTTAGTCATCGAGTGCAATCAATGAGAAACCTCTACAAATCTTCAAGAGTATCCCGCCAAGCCCAAAAACTCCGAATCTCCACTATCGACTTAGGCGGCTTCCAATCCAAAACGGCCTCTATCTTACGGGGTCCACTCTAATCCCTCACCGATACTACATGACCCAAGAACGCCACCTCCCCGAGCCGTAACTCAGATTTATCAACTTCAGATAGAGTAAGCTTTCTCCTTAGAATCGCAATACCACCCGCAAATGAGCATCATGCTCCTCTTCATCCTTGAATATACCAAGATGTCGCCGATAAAACTACTACGAACTGATCTAGATATCGTTGGAACACCCTATTCATCGATCCGTGAAGACCGCCGGCGTTAGTCAACCCGAACGGCATAACCAAGAACTCAAAGTGCCCATACCGAGTACGAAATGCCGCCTTACGATATCCGCCTCCTTTACCCTCAATGGTGATACCTGCACCTTAAGTCGATCTTCAAGAAAATCGACGCTTCTTCAAATTGATCAAACAAGTCATCTATCCGAGGCAAGGATACTTGTTTTTGATCGTCACTTATTCGCTTAGCGGTAGTCTATACACATCCGCATGGTACCGCTTTCTTCTTTACAAAGAGTACCGACGCCCCCATGGTGAAACACTTGGCCCGATAAAGCCTCGTCCAATAACTCGGATCTCGAGCCTTAAGCTCCACTAGCTCTTTAGGTGCCATCCTCAGACGGAGTAATAGATACGCGCATTTGCAATGATCTATCCCTAACTCTACCTCCCGATCCGTGGCAAACCCTAAGCTCCTCGAAACACATCCACAAATTCCTAATCGTCCAACTGTCTCCACAGCAGACTTCTTAGCCTCCAAGGTATATACATGTACCACATACGCTTCACGGCCTTTTCTCGACCATCTTCTGGCTTTGAGCAGATATCACATTGGATGATAATTCCTCCTATTACCGATCGTAACTACCTCATCACCCTTAGTCATTTTGTAACCATGCGCTTAGCCGCGCAGTCCAACTTTCCCTTGTACTTAACCAGCCAGTCCATCCCCAGAATCAGATCGAACTCCCCAAACGGCAGTTCCATCAGATCAGCCTCAAATACTACCCCTTGGAGTTCTAGAGGTACGTCTCTATACAGTTTATCTACCACTACAGAGTGACCTAGAGGGCTTATTACGGTCATCTGCCTAGAAGATATTTCAGAGTCTAGATCCATGGTCTTCACTATGCTACTTGCAACATATGAATGTGTTGACCCCACATCAATTAAAGCAGTAAATGGAGAACCAAAGATTAAAAATGTACCGGTAATGACGTCCGGTGCATCGCCCTCCTCTCGGTGCCTCACAGCATACACCAACCCCTACTGTCTAGCCTCAGAACTACCTGCACCTCTACCCGGTGCTCCACGGCCCTGACCAGACCCATTACCTCCTCTGCCATTACCTCGGCCCCGCTACGGTGGTGGTCCGTTATTTCAGATCGACACGCCCCGATTCTCCTGATCAATCCTAGCTAACTTGCGCGGAGTCCCTCACACGTGGTCCAATGAGCCACACTCAAAACAAATTTCTACCATTAGTCCAACATCCTCCCCAATGAGCCTTCCCACAACGGTTACATCATGACGGTCCCCGCTTAGCAAAGAATAAACCTACCCGATCGATTCGCCCACTCGGTCTAGCCCTTTTCTCGCTGATTTCCTAATGACCCGTAAGATCCAAAACTCCTCTTGTGTCGGTTCTGTCCATACCCCGCCTCACGATTCCTTAATGCCCTCGGCTACCTTCGCTTTTCAACTAGGACCGCAAATTCACGCTCCCGTTGGGTGCAATTATCAACCTTAATTCGCCTCGCAGCCATCCTCAAACGAACACACCTCTCATGTTCAAGAGCCACCATGCCTCGCATACCGACTCACTCGTAAACTCGCCTCAGACCGGCTACGATTTGTTCTCGAACTAACCTCGTAAATGCTTTCCACGCTCATTAATGTAATTAGCCCCCACGCACTTTTTCTCGATAAGCACCAAAATAGTCCCAAGTCGATCTTCATTGCGGTATTGTTCCGAATAAAGGAGCCACCACGGTATGACTCATCTCGAGAAGTGATACGATCCCTTTAATTTCTCTTCAGATTAGGTCCAGATCGTCCATGATCCGCTCGTCGCTTCACCAAGATTTCAAGAAGGCTGGAGCAACACCCGAGACACCCCGAAAGAATTCAAATTTTGCTTGTTCAAGTCGCCAGCATAGATTTCTAGCTCCCACGCCCACCTACTCCAGCCTACCCGTTCTAAAACCCGCAGATCGCTGTGACATCTGGCCATCCCTACTGTTTGAACTCACCACCTCCACTGGTGGCGGAACCAGATCTCATTCTCTCAACCCCGACCAGATCCTACGGCTCGTAAATCACATCCTACCGTGACCACGCCCACGACCACGCCCACCTCGGTACTCATAACTAAATCTCGTCGATTAAAGAATTTTATGTATCACTATTATTCCACTGCTTAAAAGCAAAGTCTTATGAATATTGCTTATTAAAGAAGTTTTGTTTTCATGAGTCCACGAGTCCTATCGGTTTGGCCTCTAAGGTAGTCTTACTTAGCCATCCAATCATATCAATTAATATCACAACCAATAGTACGGGTACTTACTCGGCGGATTGGTGCGGTGACTCGGTGCCATGCCTTTCAAACCATACTTTTAAAACATAATACTTTAACTGACTTTTGAAAACATTTTGGGCCTCAGCCCACAAATGAGCCTTTGAACTTGGCTCGATACCATTAATTGTAACACCTCAAACCCGGTCAATACACCACTAATCGAACTGTATGTTATAGGAAAAAGGTTTTGAGAGGTTTAGGTTTGAGTTTAAAAGTTGGAGAAAACATTTCACTAGGTTATGCATTTGAAGAAAAACTTGAGTAGGTTTGATTGAAATTTGATGATGTATTTGAAAACCCAAAATTTTAGAAACTTACTTGATGGGTAGACAAAACAGTTTATCTCAAGTTAAGAAGTTTGAGTTGTATCTTATTGTTACAAAAACATTTGTCTTGGTAGAAAATCGTGATTAGGTTAGAAAACATTTGAGTACTTCTTTATTCCAACTCTTAGTGTGATACCCGATGGTATAGTTTAAAATATCGCTTTTGTACTTTTGAAATCGTTATCTTTCCAAATTTTAGCACATTTTAACCCAATTAAATTGTTAAGGCATATTAAACATTTACTTTAAGTATAAACAAGCAAACCAAAAATTTTTAAAAAGGCCTTTTACAACCCAAAATAAAACCACATAGAAATAAATAACTAATGTACCAAAATTTATAAAGTCTGAGCAAATCCCTTATTAGCATGGCATGAGCACCTCGAGTCCATCCCGGCTCCATGTCCGCGTCTATGTGTCACCTGAAAAAGTCAAAGGAGAGAGTGAGTCGCAAGACTCACAGTATAATTCCCTCCCAGATAACATGCCAACACACATATCATAACAGTAATAATGCAAGCAATGCACCGATCCTAGCCAACCATATCGCTTTTTCTCGCCTGTGGTACCAAACCACCGGTGGTGCTAAACCACCGTGTGCCAAAGTCACGATATCCATCTTGTGGTACCAAACCCTTGGTGACCAAGTCACAATAATCCAATGATGGGGCCAACCCATCGTGTGATACCAAATCACTAGCGACGATCCCATATCTCATAAGTGGGGCCAACCCACGTGGTGCCAAACCACGTGGACGAGTCGCAATGAGGTGCCAAACCTCCGTGTCCCAAAGACACAATGTGATACCAAATCACCGTGACCGTAGTCACAAATCCGATGATGGGGCCAACCCATCGTGTGATACCAAATCACTAGCGCCAATCCCAGATAATCAACGTGGGGCCAACCCATCGTGGTACTAAGCCACTGGGACGAGATGCGAGGTGCCAAACCTCCGTGACCCAAAGTCACAAAATATCATTGTGGTACCAAACCACTAGAGGTGCCAAACCTCCGTGTCCCAAAGACACAAGTGTCCCAAAGACACGGATATCATACTCCCCTCCTCTCATATCACCCAATCACATATCATACTAGATGCAAAATCGCAATCATGCTATTATGCTCACATGTTTAATATGGCATCTCAAAGTATCAAAAATCATGATATCATCATCATCACATAACTCATAATGAAACGGACTTACCGAATCCGTATCCATACCTCAATGGGTATCGAAATAATCAATCACACTGTTTCATTTACACAAACAAAGTTATCACATTATTTAGTTAAGATAGTGTGTTGGTTTACACACCAAGTGGCGAAGATGCTAATCCTAAGAATCGGTCAAAATCTTTTGATCACCTCGACAAACTTTAACCCTACAATCGCCAATCAAGGGATTAACACTAACTCATTATACCATTCGCCAAAAGTAGATAACCCAAGGGTTGCGTTACCTCATTTTTATTTAATGGTTCGGTTTCCAACCAACCCAACCAATAATGCTTCCTTACCAAACGATCACACCCTAGAAAAAAATAACGGTTAATCTCCTAATGACTTAACTTAAAGAAAACTAAACGAAATCGGATCAAAACACCCATTCTTACCACCACTTACCGATTGCTTAATGAGTAAGAGGCCTCTCCTTGCTTGATTTCAACCCAAGACCCTATCTAAAAACGATTACCATAACAAGAAGTTAACACCTTTATAACAGAATCAAATCAGCCCTTAAATATACCCAAAAATCGGCAAAGTACCGGAGAAAGGAGAAAGGGCCATTCGCCAACACTTACCCACAACCAACCAATTGGACCCAAGCAGAACAACACCTACTATTCGCCAACACCAAGGAAGATTCGGCTAACACCCTTTAATCAAAGGGAAAAGGAGTAGAGATGAGAAGAAATGAAGGTTACGGCACACCAAAAGAGATGAAGAGAAAACAATGGAGAAGAATCGGCTAAAGCTCTGAGAAGAAAGAAAGAAATAGAAGATTGAATAGAGAGGAGGGTATGTTCGGTTTTGAACAAGAAAAAGAATTGGAGAGAGTGTTTTGGAGATGAAGTTTCGGCTAAGAATCGAAATGGGAAGAAAAATAGTAAGAAAACACCTTCGGTTCTTACTTGGAAAAGAAAAGGAAATAGAGAGGGGAGACTTTCGGCTAACAAAGTTTCGAAAGAGAAAAGATGATGATGGGATGCTAGGTTCGGCTAAATGTTGAAGAGAAAGCAAAAGCTGGTTGCGTTTTAACAAAAATGAAAAAGAAAAGAGAGTGGGAGAGGCATTCGGCTAACAATAAAATTGAAAGATACCAAGTAGTTTCGGCAAGGGTAAGGGTGTTGAAGCTTTCGGTTTAAGGAGAACAAAAGAAAAATGAAAAAGAGATGAAGCATTTGGGGTTTTGGTTTCAAGCATGAAAATGGAATGAGAGAGTTTTCTTTGACATTCGGCTTACCAACAAAATGACCAAAAGCTAGACTTGCTTCCCACAACTATGACCGAAAATGCATACAAGTTGCCTAAGAGAAAAAAATCGGCACTCTCCTCCCCAAGCTTACCAACCGGCCAACTCCCCCCAAAACTCTCCTAACAATCGGCCAACCTCCCCCCATTCACTCCCAATCCACAAATTCGAATCCCCTTGACCAAGTCTTCCTCCTAATTTCACTCTTCACCCACCGTTTGAATGTGTTGACCAAGTCCAAGGCAGAGTTCAAACTTCCTACAACTCTTCCCTTCATGCCGTCAAAATGGGAGCCAAAATGGGACATTATGCAACTCGAACACAAGACCTCTCCCCCCTTGCCTTTGATGCCAACCACAAGCTCCTAGTGGCGCCTTGCTTGCCACTTTGCTAGCTCTTCATTTGTGTTAAAAATTCACTTAAATTAATCATAAACCCCAGCTCCTTCAGCTCCTATCCCCTAAAGCCCAAAAACTAAAATTTCACCACCTACTCAAGCTCACTCCTAGCCTACAACTAAGTCCCGAAAACACACAAACAACAACATAGCAAGCCATTAATCATGCAACCAATGCCAACACAAAATAGCCCTTTACCGGGATATTACAAGGATGGTATGGGTGGAGTGTAGCGGATGGCATTTAGGTTTGGGTTCGGGATTGCATCATTATCTTGAATTATTATATGAACATGATATGTATGGTATGCCTAATTCTATTAAAACTTTGGTGTTGGTTACACATTGAGTCTGTTGACTCACCCCATTGTGGGAACATGTTTCAGGTGATGAACAGTGATGGACCGGGACGGCAGAACTTGTGGTGGCCATGCTCAGCTTGAAGTTTATTTAATTTGGACATTTTATTTTATTTAAGTACTCTACAAATTTTATTTTGGGTTTTGTTTTATGTAATAAGGCCATAGTGATGATTTTATTGTTGTTTTAATTACTATGTTACGAATTTATGTTATTTATAGATTAAGTCAATTTAATTTAAAAAATTAAAAAAGAAACTTATTTTCAACTCGAGCCCAACCCACTAACAAACTATCTTCAAAAACACACAGTTTTCAATTTAACAAAAGAATTTTGAACCGGGTTACATCGAGGAACATACCAGATCCGGTCCAGGCTCGTGGGCCGGGTGTAGGGTGTTTCAGAGTCACCAAGACTCAGTGTGTAAATCCCAAAAACACATGAAAGCCTTGGGCCCACAAACACATTATGGGCCTTTGACCATAACAATGGCAACAAAATATATTTTCATGTAACATGGCTCGTCCCAAACCTAAGAGTCCATCCTCAACACACCCCCGTACCAACCATCTCACCGTGGGATTTCTACAATCAACCCTCCATCCGCTACACACCATATCGACAATTTGTCTTTTGTCATAAAGACCGATCACTATGTGACCTATGTGGCAAAGCCACCGATCGCTATGCGACCTTAATAATATATACCGACAGCTGCGCTGCCTGTCATAAAGACCGATCACTATGTGACCTATGTGGCAAAGCCACCGATCGCCTCGCGACCTACTCCCCTTCATCATATCAATCCCATCCCATGCATACATATATGCAAGAATCAGAACATTAAACTATCTAAACAAATCACATACTTTCACATACTTCAATACACATAGAGAAGTTTCTATGATTACATACCTGGCATCCCTTGCCTACCCTTTTTGGGTATTATGATTGTTCATACAGCCTCAATTTCTGGCTTTTAGCCCATAATATATACATAGTACAGTTTAACTAGTGTGATAGAGATCTACACACTTAATTACCGACAGGACAGTACTTTCTATGTCGACACTATCAGAAGTTGATACGACTGCTAACTGCCTAAGGTTTTGCTCCGAAGTCGGTCCACAACTCGGCGGCCAATCCCGAACCGCTGACATCACGGTTTCTTGAACTTTTAGGGCTGAAACTATAGATCCAACCCCTTCCTTTGATTTGCTGACATTCGGGTCCATGAGTGATCTTTGGTTAGAAGATACTATGATGATTGCTTAACACAGCATTAGGTTAAGGCACGAATAATGAAAAAGAACCCGATTAAACAACATAGGAAGAATTGAACTCTTACCTTGAAATACCGAAAAGAGATTGAGACTCCAAGACTAGTGTTTCTGGCTTTTAAATCTAGGCGATCTACCTAAATGCCCAACACGAAATTATACAAAACCATTAAACCATTAGCCTTTCGACTTTGTCTTCCAAAAATCGAAAGAGAAAGTGAAGAGATAAGAAAATTGGCACTCACCTTAACACAAAGAATTCGACTACCCCTTAGAGATTCTGACTTTTGAGAAGATTAGAAGAAAAGATGATAGGAAGAAGTCTATGTAGATTCGGCTTTAGTGAAGAAATCAGCAAAAGGGAATAGGAAGTATTCGGTTATAGGGATGAGAAGAGAGTCAGTTTCGGCTTTTGAAAGAAAAGATGTTGAGAACAATTGGGAGGTTTCAGCTTTTGAAAGAAAAGATGTTGAGAACAACTGGGAGGTTTCGGCTTTTGAAAGAAAAGATGTTGAGAACAATTGTGAGGTTTTGGCTTTTGAAAGAAAAAAGAAAAAGAAAAGAGAACAGAATAATGGACTTTCGACTTTTGCATAAAAGTGAAGATGAGAGAATGGAAAAAAACATAGGGACCAAATACCGGAATTGAAGAGATATCCCCTCTATTTAAAAAGAATTTCGGCACCCCCTAGAGTTGGAAATTTGGCCACCACTGTGCTTGGCAGATAACTCCTAAACTTCCTCCCTTATCTTTATCCGATCATTCCTTTAAAAGAGGCCTAGATAGCACCACCTCTTCCTCCCTTTATCAGCACATTATCCACATGTTATTGTCCTCCTATTTTCAAGCCCCTATGCCATCCCTCTCTATCCATTTAAAAGCCAGAAATTAACTAAAATTGTATTAAAAGAATTGAGCTTCAAGTGACTCGAACTTGGGCCCTCTTCATCTGCTAATGACACGACCCCATGGTTCCATGTAGCGCCACTTAACCTTGGGCCACAAGCCTATTTTGGTACTTTAAACGCTGATAACATTTTTAAAGTCCTAACTGAACTGGCTTTCCACTAGAGTGTCTAATAACTAATCTGCTAAGGCCTTAGCCCAACCTCGAGCCCAATCTGGACCCCTAACACTCTAATTAACACATTACACATAACCACACATTAAACGCATAGTCCCATTAATTCAGGATGTTACCTGACTTGATCTATAGGATTTCCTAAGTCATATTAATACCTCTCTCGAGGCTACTAATGTCTAACCCTAGGTTGATTAATTGAAATCTCTTTCTAATTAAAACCCTTAGAATTGTATTAACTCGATCTATGGACTCCCATATTAGGTTTAGCCCTAATTTGATAGATTTTCGTCACCCTATCTCTAGGAGCGCGAGCAACTCCGCTTAACTATGCTAGATCTACTCTCAGACAGAGTCTCTTCCTCCTCTGCCTAAGCACATCACACTTGAATCAATATCCTGGAAATACCAAAACAAGAATTAAGAACACATAGTTAAGAACAAATCAAGTATTTATCATACAACTTAGATAACAATAACAAGATCCATCTTAGGTTTCATCCCCCTCAAGTATCTAAGGGTTTAGTTAATAATTGTAAAAGAAAACATCTCAGAAGAAAAGATAAAACAAAACATAAGAAAACCCTAAAACCCCTAAAGGAATTGAAGGAGAGATCCTCAGTCTTGAGTATGATTTCGGCTTCTTGAGATGAATCAACTGGCTTTCTTCGAGTAAATCCCTGAATTTAACTACTCTAGCTCAGCTCTTTGGCCTCACTGAATGCCCCCTTAAAAGTTGGCCTCTAGGGTTTTTATATAGGCTTTTGGAATATGTTTCTTTGCCTCTACGTACCCTAATCCGAATAGAGTTCTTATGATCTGCGGCAGAGACACACTCATGGCACACACCCATTAAATCATGGCCACGCCGTGGTCGAAACTGTTGATGAGGTAAGACCATGTATTTCGGGGTCCAGGCCATGATCGACTCTTCTTAGGGGCACGGTCGTGTGGTCTTGGTCCTAGGCCGTATGGATTTCGTACTTTGGCCTATTTTCTCTGTTTTTGGCCCGTTTCTCATTCTTTTCATCCTCTGATACTCTACTGAGTATAAAACATGAAAACAAAGGATTAGGAGTACCTATTTCCATAATTAAAGGGATAAATCATCCAAAAACATGCTAAATGTGGGATTAAAATATGTTCATATTATGGTTTATCACGTAGCATCAATACATGAAACACATTATGGATCTTTTCTAACTCAGATGGTAGCGACAGTGTATAAGCAACAGGTCCAATACGCTCGATAATTTCATGCGGCACGATGAATCTCGGACTCAATTTGCCCTTTTTGCCAAATCGGAGTATTTTCTTCCACGGAGACACCTTTAAAAACACTTTATCACCTATCTCAAATTCAATGTCTTTTCGTTTCAAATCTGCGTAAGACTTCTGATGATCTGATGCCACTTTCAAACTGTTTTGAATCACTTTCACTTTTTGCTCAGTCTCTCTGATCAAATCTATACCGTGAATCTTATTCTCACTAAGCTCAGTCTAGTATAATGGTGCTCTATATTTACGACTGTAAAAAGCCTCATATGGTGCCATTTTAATGCTTGATTGAAAGTTATTATTATACGCAAATTCAATCAACGGTAGGTACTTTCCCCACGTACCTTCAAACTCAAGAATGCAACATCTCAACATATCCTCGAGTATCTAAATAATTCGCTAGGATTGACCATCCGTCTATGGATGAAAAGTAGTACTGAAGTGCAATTTCGTACCTAAAGCCTCTTGCAGTTTCTTCCAAAATCGCGAAGTAAACCTCGGATCTATAACACCCCAAACTCGACCTAGACGTTAGGGCCGAATCTGACGTGTCACATTGAAGTGTTTTTCGAAAACCATGTTTTCATTGAAAACCCTTCTTGAAATTTAAAACTTCTTTCCATTTAAAACTTGTACAAAACCTCAGTTTGCATTTGTTTATTTTCAATCGTGATTTATTAAAAAGTTATTCCCTTTTAGGACATTATTTCCTTCAAAACCTTATTGTTACGGAAGCTTAATTTAAAATAAATGATTTACGAAAATGTAATATTTAAAAATTGAGTTGCGAAAACATAGTGTTTGAAAATGTTATTATTTTGGAAACCGTGTTTTACTTCTAGTAGATATAAATCACAATTAATAAAATCCCAAACTAAAAATCCAGAAATTATAGATGCCTTATTACAATCCGAATCAAAATCAAAATGCTTAAATAAATGAGAAAAATAGAATAAAACATGTGCAGTTGTGTGGCCCTCTCGAGTCCCTCGCAGCTCTGAACCATCTAACGCCGAGGATTACCTGAAAGGTTAAAAATTGAGATTACCTAAATCCCCTTATTAAAGAAATAGTCAGCATACTGAAATAGAATCAGTCTGGGCCTGAGCCCTTTCACAGTAACAGTACATTCAGTTTAAAGTATAATGGGCCAAAGCCCAAAATAATGTCATTTGGGTCACAGCCCATAACAAAATCAATTGGGCCTAGCCCATCATAGTAACAGTCTCAGTATGAATGATGCATGATGCATGCAAACCCATCCAACCCTGCACTTGCCTCCGTCTAACCCTGCACTACCTGTGGGGAATAAATCACCCATGCCATCCCTACACTTACAGTGTTAGCACCAGTTACAGCACTAATCGAAATCGCAGCAAAGCTGCTAGTATATATGTGACTTTAAGCCTTCAGTAACGGTCTCATAATTGGCACATAGCCATCGGTAACTGTAATAAGATCGGCACATAGCTATCAGCTATGGCAATATAACCGGCACACAGCCATGGGTAAGTATGATCGACACAAAGTCATCAATAATTACGATCGGTTTATGGCTACTAGCACTCGCACGCTCAAGTGGTCACAGTTGCCAATTTCTTGGCTTTTTGGCTTTTGGCCGATTCGCAGAGCAGTACATGCTTTCATAAACATTGGTGTGAGAATACACACCTGATCACGTAGAGCACTAGACAATCAAGAACATCGTCACTTATACTAAACATAACACACAATTAACTCTATTAACAAAAGAGTTGGGAGATCTTTAATCTAAAGACCTACCTATGAGATTACTAACACTTGCCTTCACTAGATCGAGCAACTGCGATTTGCCTTGTAATAGCCAGATTTAGGGGCTAGTCAAAATAGTGATCTCGGGATCACTATTTTGAGATCGGAGAAATTATTTTCATGATATATATTATGAGTTAGAGCATGATAGCATATGAGCATTACAATTTTGGTATTTTAATTTTAACATTTTCGTGTTTAATTTGCGAAAAAAGACTAAATCACATAAAGTGCAAAAGTTCCATTCTATATGCTAAGAGTACCAAATGGCTATGGATTGTTAAATGGGGGTATTTAAAAGGCAATTTAGCCTTTGAAAGAGGCTTGGTCGGCCATAAGAGAGCATGGGGGACAAAATTGTCAATTAGTGTCAAAGTTAGTAGTAGTAGGTGGAATAATTTGACTTTTAATAATAGAATAAGGAGAGAGAAGTTATCATCTTTTTCTCCTATCATCTTCCACCAAAAATTTACAGCAAATAAGGGGTAGACACCTTCAAAAATTTTAGAAAACTCTAATCCATTCAAAGCAAGAGGAGACGAGAATTCACCTCAATCGTGGAAAGGATAAAGTCGTGGTCTAAACCAAAGAACTAACTCATTTTGAAAATGAGGTAAGTTGTATGTGAATTTGATGCAATATTCTATCAGCATAAGTGAGAATGCTTAATGTCTTATTGATGCATGATACTTCAATTAATTAAGAACTTTTTGTGAATGTGATATGGAAGTCCTAATGGACCAGGATGTGTTTGGAACATGGCATCGGTGTTGATATGTGTGCCAATGTAAGACCATGTGTGGAACATGGCATCGGCGTTGATATGTGTGTCAGTGTAAGACCATGTTTAGAACGTGGCATCGACGTTGATATGTGTGCCAGTGTAAGACCATGTTTGGAACATGGCATCGGCGTTGATATGTGTGCCAGTGTAAGACCATGTTTGGAACATGGCATCGGCGTTGATATGTGTGCCAGTGTAAAACCATGTTTGGAACATGGCATCAGTGTTGATACGCGTGCCAGTGTAAGACCATGTTTGGAACATGGCATCGATACCTAGAGGAGACTTCATGTAAGACGACCTAGAGAGCGTGACAATGGCTTTATACTTATCGTAGTGATTATAAAAGCATGTATTTGATTATTTTCAGCATATGGTGGGATGAACAAATGAATTTAAAAGTAGAGATATGAATGAAAACAAGTGTTAAGGGATGGGTCACGAGAAATTGACTCTATATGTGTTACAGTAAATGTTAGATATGGACAATTGTAAGTAAGGATTATCGAGAAGTCTTAGATTGTATACAATTAATTAATGTTATGGATGAATTATTCTTTTATAAAGATTACGATTTCTAATTATTTCCATGCAACTTACTAAGCTTATTGCTTACCCTTTTTCATTTCCCTTCTTTCTTATAGTATTGCCAAGATAACTCAAAGATCGTAGACGCAGGGGTTCAGAAATCACACTATCAACAACACTTTGGTATAACAATTTCAGACTTGTTTTGAATATGGCATGTATAGGACTAGGGTGTTTTATCAAGTTGTAATTGTTAGTTAAAGTGTTGGAGGTAAATCATTTTGTAATGGGTTCTTGATTCAGGAAAATGTTTGGCAAACTCTTTTTTTGCAATGAAGATGATATTAATGAGGTGTATGCCCCTTTTAATTATTCTTTTGTATTGACTATTTGATTGGCCAGAATTGTCTATGTATGTAGCTTTATTGAGGTCAATGTAGTATGTAATATTATTTATGAAAAATGTATTGGATTGATCCTGATTTCAGGGTGGCAAATGGCTTGGTAAATAGACCTTAAGTGCCAGCACGGTTGGACACACGGGCGTGTGTCAAGGCCGTGTTAACCTTGCACTTTAGTATTATTATTCAGAATAGGCCACAGGCAAATCCCACGGCCGTGTGTGTATGCCGTGTAATACACATGGTTGGGACATGGGCGTGTGCCCAGGCCATGTTAATTTAGTCAGTATATCAAGGGTTAGCACACGGTCTAAGCCCACGAGCATGTCATGGCCGTGTGAAATTAGTCAGTAACTTCCCACGGTTGGGGCATGGGCGTGTGCCCAGACCGTGTTAATTTAGTCAGTATATCAAGGGTTAGCACACGGTCTAAGCCCACAGACGTGTCATGGCCGTGTGAAATTAGTCAGTAACTTCCCACAGTTGGGACATGGGCGTGTGCCTTGACCGTGTTAATTTAGTCAGTATATCAAGGGTTAGCACACGGTCTAAGCCCACGGGCGTGTCATGGCCATGTGAAATTAGTCAGTAACTTTACACAGTTGGAAGACATGGGCGTGCTTAAGGGTACACAAGCGTGTTCCAAGTCACATGGGCATGTGAACCATGCTTCAAAAAAAAATGAGTTATTTGATTTAATTTGAAAGTTTTCTGACATGAGTTAAAGGCCTCATAGGCCCTTGTTATATGTGTTGACTAAGAAAGGGAAGTTTTTAAGTCGGAATGAAATTTTATATCTCATAAGTACATGTTTTAGTAAGTTCAAGCATAGTAGTGTCTCGTATCCAGACCTAGTATCGGTCTTGGGTGTGGGGTGTTACATGCCTAGTTGAACCAGATGTCGACGCCCGTCCGCATCCAGGCGAAAAGTCCTGAACTGCTGACACCCTAGGCCACTTAAACTTGGGAGCCTTGTGCTACGAGTCCATTTCTATTAGGCACTCTTCCTGATCCCCCCTTAGACTGGCTATTACTTGCCTCCATGAAGAACTCTCGATTAGCAAAGTACCACAATATCGATAGTTGGCTAACAACGGGTTTCGGCTATCACAAAAGAGAATAAACGTGATTTGAGATGGAGATAAGTAAATAGATTCAGCCTAGACAATAAAAAGTTAAGGTTGAGTGATTCGACTTTAGTAGAGAAAAGAGAGAAAACAAAGAAAATAAAGGGAAAAGAAAATGTTACCTTCAATTAGAAAAGAACCGACTGGAGAAGAGTGAATAGATTCGGCCCTAATCAGGGATGAGCCAAAAGGAAAAAGAGATTCGGCAATCAAGCGTAGTAACTATGAAATAATGATGGAACGATTCGACACTTAGCGGTAAAACAACGAAACCAAATTCGGCTATGGGGGTTAAACCTAAATGGAAATCCAATGATGAGAAAAAGAAAAGAGATAAGCCGATTGAAGAATAAAAGAAAAAGGGGATAGAAATTTCAGCTATGGAGAAACACAAGAGCAAGAGATGAGATGAAGTAGAAAAGAACGGATGAAAAGAGGTGTACGGAAAAGTTTCAGCCAAGAAGTTCTTAGGTAACAAGCAAAGAAAACAACGTATGAAAAATAATGTGCCAAAAGAGGAAGAGAGAAGCTGAGAATTCGGCAAAGAAGATTGAGGAAAGAACCCGAAATACTATAGTCAAAACGTAAAAAGCAACACTCTCCAAAATGAACTTGAGAAAATCGGCACTCCCTTCCCCTCTCAAACCGAATATGCACACTCAAGTGACGACCTTGGCCGAAATTCCTCTCTTCCACTTCCTTACATTCAGCCAACACCTCTCCTCTCCTCTATCCCCACGATTTCCTCCCCATTTTCCTCCTAACTTTGGTCCCCATCATCCATTCAAATTGTTTGACCCATTCTTCAACTTCCATAGCAGAGTTTGTCCCAACTCTGCTTCCTTTTCTCCCAAAGCATAAAATAAATGCATTGGTTTGCTTGCTAAGGGAATTGAACTCCCCTCCTCCCCTGTTTCCTTATGATGCCACACCATCTTTCCACCAGCCCAACTTGTGTCTCCTAAATGCACCTAGTTATTCTTAAGCCCTACTGCCAACAGCCCTATCCACTAAAGGGCCAAAAATTAAAATTTTTCCTATGGCCTAACTTGAACCCGGGACTTCATAGTACCATCTAAAAACTTCAAAATCACATACCTAAAAGGTCCAACTTGCATTATTGCCATACTCTTGTTCTAAAAAATTTTAAAAGCTCATACGCCCAAGGCCCAATAAGCCCAATTCTACTAGGCCCAAATTTGGGGCGTTACAACCACTATCCAAAATGATTTAATACTTGCCTTGATCGACAGATGTGGCTTAGCCCACTTAGATCGCTGGTTAGGATTGATCACCCATTGCTTGCCTAATATCTGCATTACAAGTGCACTTCTATTAGACATGATTGCGTAAACCCAAAGGTTGATCATACTCACAAAAACCCTAGGTAAAGGAATGTAATATTCGGCCACAACAAAATATACAACCAACACACTTTAGATTGAACACAATAATAGCAACAGGGTAACCTTCAGAAGAATGGCGATAGAAACGTTTTGAAATGCTTTAGTATTTCTTGAGTACTCCTTAACTCCTCGCGAAATTCTAAAACCCGAAGAACACAATCGACAATAAGAGAATCAAGAGGAGAAAGAAGTATTCAACTTTCAACAGTGTAGAGAGAGATGGCTTAAAAAAGATTGATAAAAAATACAAGAAAGAGTCGAGAATACTCACCGATTGCCAGAGAATAGATGTCAAATTGAAAACCAAAATGAATAAGTGAAGGCTGAAGAAGGAAAAAATCGATCATGTACCAAGGCCAAAGCCAAAAGAAATGAAAAAGAGAAGGAGAGGAAATAATCGGCCAAAGCAAAGTGTTTGAGTGAGAGGGAAAACCGAAGTCACCAAAACGCGAGAGTGGGGGAGAAAAGAAGAGAGAATCGGCCCAAAAGAAACTCTAGATGCAAGGAGAGGAAAAATTTTTCCAAAAATGATCAACACTTGAAATCTCTCACAAACTTCGGTATAAAGGAAAAAGAAATCGGTTACCAAAGAATAAACAAAAAGGGTCCCAAAATGCAAAAACCCGAACACACCTTTACCATAATCGGCCTTCAAGCGGACAAAATCGAAACCAAATAGGTAAAAGTGAAAAGAGGAGGAAATCATAGCCGAATTCATAACCTTCCAATTTCCTTTTCAGCATAATTCTACTCCCCTTCAAAATCCTCTTTTTCCTCCCTTAATCTCTCCCAACATCCCTCCACAAATCACTCAACCATCAAATTTGAACTTCATTCAAATTCCTCCATAATCCTCTCCACAAACTTCTCCTTGACCAATTCAAATTCCAACTTTGCAGAGTTCTAGTCGACTTCTGCATCTCATATGGAAAAAGAGCAAAATAAATACTCTTTTTACCTTGCCATGACTTGAACCTTAGACCTCAAGAGAACTCCACAAGCCACCTTGCCTGTAACAATCCAGTTTAGACCCTAGTCAGAATAGTGGTTCGAGACCACAAATCAGAGGTTATAAAAATATTTTAATGATATTTTCCATGTGAATGATATGTGACATAGCCTGTGTGAAAATTCTGTGTGATAATTTTATCGTTTGTGTGTCGAATTAAGATAAAGGACTTATTTGCATAAAGAGTAAAATGTTGTGTGCTGATTTGTGAGTACTTAAATGTTGTTGGTTGTTTAAGGTGGGGGCCTTATATTGTTTTTGATCCATTTTTATGATAGTGGATATTTAAATGACTAAATAACCATAGTATAAATTTGTCTTTTATGGCTAACAAAAGGGTAAATTTGTGAATGGATAAATTAGTTAATAATATGATAAAACAAAAGCAAAATGGTGCTCATCTTTGATTCTTAGTGCCAAAAATACAAAAGAAAAGAAGAAAAGCATTGAAAATTTCAGCAAGGGTTAAGCTTGAATTACGGTATGTTTGAGCTTGATTTTTAATAATTTTTACGTTTTTGTAATCGTTGCTTTGTGCTCTACAAAACCCATGCTTGAATTTTGAGTATTGATGATGTTTGTGTGAGATGCCATTGATGCTGTATTGAGCTTTTGATGCTGTATTGAGCTTTGTGATGATTTTTGGTGTTAAACGAAAGATATGAGTTAGATGAACATACTTTGTTCTTGAAGTTTTGATGAATTTAGCTAATTGGGGCTAAATTGAGAAAATGCAAAGTTGAGGGACTAAATAGCAAATTTGATGAAATATTTGGACTTATATAATGCCTAGAGAGGTTCGGCCAAGCATGTGCATGTGTGGAATTTGTGAATTTGATATTTTGAGGTCTAATTTGTAAATAGCCAAAATATATGTGTTTGGATTGAATTGAATGAATTAGTGAATAAATTGGTTAATTCTGAATATGTTTAGATCAAGAACCGAGGAAAAAGAACTTAGATCGCGAGAAAGCGAAAGAGACTGAGTAACCGTTTTCATACTGATAAACCGAATCCGAGGTAAGTCACTATGCAAATAAATGTACTTGCATGAAATTGTAATTGTTTATATGACTAATGTTGATAATGGATGCTTATAAGAGGATTATGTATATAAATTCCGTGAATAGTTTAATATAGTAAGTAAGTTTGAATATAATACAAGTTGTTAGTTTATATCTACGTGATGGGAATTGAATGATAGTTATTGAATTAGAAATGCTACATGTATGATGTTGAGAAATGAGGCACTAAGTGTGCGTATTTAAAATTATGATGGAGTTAAATAGCACTGTGTGTGCGAAGTAATGGAAGCTTCAGCTTTTATTATTGGCACTGTGTGTGCGATACTGAATTAAGTTCGATTTTGTATTAATGCACTAAATGTGCGATGTCATTTAGGTCTCGACAAAGAATCACGGCACTTAGTGTGTGATTATAAGAAGTGAATAGCACTGTGTGTACGATGATATGAAAGCTTCGGCTTATTGAATTGGCACTGTGTTTGTGATTTTGAGATAAGTCGATTAAAAGAATAGGCACTAAGTGTTCTATTATAAGAAGTGAATAGCACTGTGTGTGTGATGATATGAAAGCTTCGGGTTATTGAATTAGCACTGTGTGTGTGCGATATCGAGACAAGTCAATTAAAAGAATAGGCACTAGGTGTGCGATTATAAGAAGTGAATAGAACTGTGTGTGCGATGATATGAAAGCTTCGCCTTATTGACTTGGCGCTGTGTGTGTGATATCGAGACAAGTCGATTAAAAGAATAGGCACTAAGTGTGCGATTATAAGAAGTGAATAGCACTGTGTGTGCGATGATATGGAAGCTTCTGCTTATTGAATTGGCACTGTGTGTGCAATATCGAGACAAGTCTAATAAAAGAATAGGCACTAAGTGTGCGAGGATTAATATGCTTCGATTATGTATATAGCACTGAGTGTGCGATTAGGTTGAATGAATACTAAAGGACGATCAACATGTAATATCGAGCATTGAATAGCTTGGAAGTTGAATAATTATGTGTTAGATAAGGTATGTATTGAACCTTTGTCATTGACGAGTTATAAGCAAGCTATGAATGAGTGAATGAGTATTTTAGCTATGTCAGGGACGTTGGTATTGTACAATCATTCTGAGTTTACGAGTATCTTATTAGATTCTAAACTGTTCAATGAGTAAATTTGAGCTATGAACAATTACGAGAATGTATATTCATTTCAGATACGTTTGGCATGTACATGAAGTGTGTATAAAAGGTAAGTACCTATATAACTTTGATTTGAAGAAATGTATGATTGAATATTAGAACGAGAATGAGACGCAAGAATATTTAAGAAAGAGTTGTTTATATATATATATATATATATGATTCTTGTATGAATGAATGTGGCAATTGTGTCCAAGTATATGAACCAAAGCAATATGTGATAGTTTGCTAAGTAAATGTTATGTGTCAATGTAATTTATGCGTATATGCCTTTATGCTAAGTTTATTTGTATTATGACTTACTAAGCTTTGTAAATCTTACTCTCTGTGTGTGTGTTATTCTCTGTCTTATAGGTCGTCAAAGCTATTGAAGGCTCGGGACCGTCAAGGATCATCATCACACAACTAAACTCATTTTGGTACCCTTTTGAAAATGTATATAACTAATTATGGCATGTATAGGCTAGATATGTGTATATGTTATTAAGTGAACTTAGCCATGTGTTTTGGCAAGTTTTGGGTTATTTTAATGTTTGAATGATTGATTCATATGATTTATGTTTTAGTCTGGCTTGATGCATATGAAATGGTCATTTTGGTATGTATTTATTTGCCATATATGTATGACATGTGATGAGAATGGTTGCTTATAGGTATGACCCATTTGGGTGGCATTTTGGTCTTACTAATGACCTATATATGTCACACAGTTGGGGCACACGGGCGTGCCTTGGACCGTGGGTAAATTGGCAGAATGTGGCTTAAACTGCATATGGCCTTGACACGGGGGTGTCATCTAACTGTGGTGTACAAGTCAGTAGCTGGCTTTAATAGTACATAGCCATGACACAGGTATGCCTACAGGTCGTGCGAGAAATGGCAGTATATGACCTTATAGGACACGACCTTAGCACATGGGCGTGCTTGTTAGCCGTGTTGATTTTGGCAGTATGTAACCACATGGAGGTCACACGGGTGTGTCATGTAGCCGTGAAAGAGGCACGTCCTACCCCCACGGGCATGTCTCCCCTATATTCTAGAAAAGTTTAAATTTTTCATGAAAATTTATATGTGTTTTGGTTTAGTCCTGACTCAGTTTATAAGCATGCTTAGGGTCTCAAAGACTCGTTTAAGGGGCACTATGATTATATATGAATGTGTTTGATAATGATTGGCTTTGTGTCGACATTTAGAGGTTAAATGTTCTGATTGATCGGTAATACCCCTTAATCCTATTCCGATGACAGTTTTGGGTTTAGGGTGTTACATTTGGTTGGTTTTAGAGCTATGATTTAGTCGATTCTTAGATTGACGTCAGTGTGTCTGAGTCTAGCTATACATGCCATATATCTGAAATGTGATAGTGTGATGAACCCTGATGTATAAAATGTGCTTTTTGTATAGTAATGGATCTCGAAAGAGCCGTAGCTAACTACGTAAAAAGTAATGCGTTTGCTCCCATGCAAGGGACAGTGGCTTCTGATCCGAGACTGGTTACGAGCGGTCTAAAGGAAAAAGTTAAACAAGCATTCTTCCAGATGATGAGTGAGTGGTTCACTCAATTTGTGAGAAATAATCTGACTATTTTGCAACCTCCGCCCTCGGTTAATCTTCCTCAGACATCTGCTATGCTTTCGACTATGAATTTGAATCGATTAATATGCCTCCGGTTGACAAAATTCGTAAGTATGAGGTTGGAGAGTTCAGGGCTACTAATAATGGTAATATCGAGAAAGTCAATTCTGAAGCTTATAATGAAAGAAAAAGATCGATGAGTGATTTTTCTCAACCTTTAATAAAGAAATATAGAGATGAAAATAATAGATCAAACGCTACAGTTGGACATGCTAGTGGAGATCGTGTGAGACCAAATGTTAGTCTGAGAACTCAAGCTAAAATTGAATCAAATGATGGAAGTACTAAATGCAACAAACCTGAGTGTAGGCAGTGTGGAAGACGACATGTGGGAAAATGTTGGAGCAAGTATAACAATAGAGTTTGTTATAAATGTGGATCACGAAATCACTTCATTCGAGATTGCTCAGAGATGGCGAGTGTTGGAAATATCAGCTCCGAGCCACTTAAGTGTAAGCGTTGTGGTAAAAGATATTATGGGAATTGTAGATTGAATAATCAAGCTTGCTTCAGATGTGGATTGTTAGATCATTTTATTCGAGACTGCCCATGATCTGTTGAACAAGAGACTACTCAGAATCCGAGATTAGCTAATGCCCCAGAGAAAGATAGACCTTCCCAAAATACAAGAAATGTCAGTAGTAGTCAGAGGTCTGCGAGGAACACTGTTGCAAGATCTGAAGCTAGAGCGCCTGCCAGAGCGTATGCTATCCGAGCTCGTGAGGAAGCTTCATCACCTGATGTTATAACGGGTACTTTTACACTTTATGATATACGTGATTGCATTGATAGACCACAGTTTTACGCATTCACATATATATGCATGAATTTAGTATTCAGTAAGACTTTGTCTGTAGAAACTACTGAGTTTGCTATAAAAGTACGAAACCCTTGGGTAAAAGTGTTTGGTTGATAAAGTATGCAAGAACTGTCCGTTAATGTATCGAGATATTTCTTTCCCTGCTAATCTGATGCTTCTTCCATGTGATGAGTTTGATATTAATTTGGATAAGGATTGGTTGTCATTGCATGATCTTTGTTGAATCGTGAAAGAAAGACTATTGATTTGAGATATCCGAATAATGAAATTTTACGGGTTAAGTCTAACGATTTAGATGGATAGCCTGCTGCGATATCGGTATTGATAACTTAGAATTTTGTGAAAAAGGGATATGAGGCATATTTTGCTTATGTAATTGATTCGAAAATGTTTGAAAGGAAAATTGAGTCAGTACCTATTGCCTGTGAGTTTTCTAATGTGTTTCCCTAAAGAGTTACCGGGCTTGCCTTTGATTCGTGAAGTTGAGTTTGGTATTAAATTGATGTCTGGTAAGGCACCTATTTCAGTAGCTCAGTATAATATGGCACTAACAGAGTTGAAAGAATTAAAGTTACAGTTGCAAGAGTTAACTGATAGAGGGTTCGATAGATCAGATTTTTTTTCACCTTGGGTGATCCTATTCTGTATGTGAAAAAGAAGGATGGCACGATGAGAATGTGTATTGATTATCGTCAGTGGAAAAAGGTGACCATAAAGAAGAAATATTCGTTGCCCAGAATTGATGACTTATTTGATAAGTTAAAAGGAGTTTAATATAAATTGATTTCTGATTCAAAATTTCAGATGTGGTATCGATGTTTATGTGTTATTTAGAAATAGAGTGTATATGCTGAAAAGTTTTATAAACGTATACAACAAATATGTGATGTCTGAAAGTTGATAAGGAAATAATAGCAAAACGAGCTCAAGGTGATTCGAATTCTGATTTGATAAAGGATTCAGAATAGAAAGTGAAATTGATCCGAGGTTGTTGAAAGCAGCATCTGATCATCAGAAGTCTTATGCAGATTTGAAATGAAAAGATATAGAAGTTGAGATTGGTGATAAAGCATTTTTGAAAGTGTCTCCATGGGAGAAAATATTTTGATTTGGCCGAAAGGGCAAGCTGAGTCCGAGATTCATCGGACCGTATAAGATTATTGAACGAGTTGGGCCGGTTTCTTATAGATTGAGATTGCCATCAGAGTTAGAAAAGATCCATAACGTGTTCCATGTGTCAATGCTTTGACGGTATAGATTAGATCCATTTCATGTGATTGCTCCTACTGAGGTTGAGATTCAGTCAGACTTGTCGTATAGTGAAGAACCGATTTGAATTTTGGCACGAAAGACCAAAGAATTGAGAAATAAGAAAAGTTCTCTAGTGAAAGTATTATGGCACAAACATGGAATTGAAGAGGCCACGTGGGAGCTTGAGAATGTGATGAGAGAGCAACATCCACAACTATTCATTGGTAAGATTTTTGGGGATTAAAATCCCTAAGGGGGAGAGTTGTAACAATCTGATTTAGACCCTAGTCGAAACAGTGGTTCGAGACCACAAATCTAAGGTCATAAAAATATTTTAATGATATTTTCTGTGTGAATGATATGTGACATAGCCTGTGTGAAAATTCTGTGTGATAATTTGATCGTTTATGTGTCGAATTAAGATAAAGGACTTAATTGCATAGAGAGTAAAATGTTTGTGTCTTTGATTTGTGAGTCTTGAAATGTTGTTGGTCGTTTAAGGTGGGGCCTTATATTGTTATTGATCCATTTTTATGATAGTGGATATTTAAATGACTAAATAACCATAGTATAAATTTAAATTTTATGGCTAACAAAAGGGTAAATTTGTGAATGGATAAATTAGTTTATAATATGATAAAAAAAAGCAAAATGGTGCTCATCTTTGCTTCTTAGTGCCGAAAATACAAAAGAAAAGAAAGAGGAAAAGCTTTGAAAATTTCGGCCAGGGTTAAGCTTGAATTAAGGTATGTTTGTGCTCAGTTTTTAATAATTTCTACATTTTCGTAATCGTTGCTTTGTGCTGTACAAAACCCATGCTTGAATTTTGAGTATTGATGATGTTTGTGTGAGATGCCATTGATGCTATATTGAGCTTTGTGATGATTTTTGGTGTTAAACGAAAGATATGAGTTAGATGAACATACTTTGTTCTTGAAGTTTTGATGGATTTAGCTAATTAGGGCTAAATTGAGAAAATGGAAAGTTGAGGGACTAAATAGCAAATTTGATGAAATATTTGGACTTATATAATCCCTAGAGAGGTTCAGCCAAGCATGTGCATGTGTGGAATTTGTGAATTTGATGTTTTGTGAAAAATGGATTAAAGTGTCGAAATGTGTAAATGTGAGGTCTAATTTGTAAATGGCCCAAATATATGTGTTTGGATTGAATTGAATGAATTAGTGAATGAATGGGTTAATTTTGAATATGTTTAGATCAAGAACCGAGGAAAAAGGACTTAGATTGCGAGAAAGTGAAAGTGATAGAGTAACCGTTTTCATACCGATAAACCGAATCCGAGGTAAGTCAGTATGCAAATAAATGTACTTGCATGAAATTGTAATTGTTTATATGACTAATGAGAGGATTATGTATATAAATTCCGTGATAAGTTTAATATAGTAAGTTTGAATATAATACAAGTTGTTAGTTTATATCTACGTGATGGGAATTGAATGATAGTTATTGAATTAGAAATGCTACATGTATGATGTTGAGAAATGAGGCACTAAGTGTACATATTTGAAATTATGATGGAGTCAAATAGCATAGTGTTTGCGAAGTAATAGAAGCTTCGGCTTTTATGATTGGCACTGTGAGTGCGATACCGAATTAAGTTCGGTTTTGTATTAATGCACTAAGTGTGTGATGTCATTTAGGTCTCAACAACGAATCACAGCACTAAGTGTGCGATTATAAGAAGTGAATAGCACTGTGTGTGCGAAGATATGAAAGCTTCGGCTTATTGAATTGGCACTGTGTGTGCGATATTGAGACAAATCGATTAAAAGAATAGTCACTAAGTGTGCGATTATAAGAAGTGAATAGCCTGTGTGTGCGATAATATGAAAGCTTCGACTTATTGAATTGGCGCTGTGTGTGCGATATTGAGACAAGTCGATTAAAAGAATAGGCACCAAGTATGCGATTATAAGAAGTGAATAGCACTATGTGTGCGATGATATGGAAGCTTCGGCTTATTGAATTGGCACTGTGTGTGCGATATCAAGACAAGTCTAATAAAAGAATAGGCACTAAGTGTGCGAGGATTAATATGCTTCGATTATGTATATAGCACTGAGTGTGCGATTAGGTTGAATGAATTCTAAAGGATGATCAACATGTAATATCGAGCATTGAATAGCTTGGAAGTTGAATAATTATGTGTTAGATAAGGTATGTATTGAACCTTTGTTGTTGATGAGTTATAAGCAAGCTATGAATGAGTGAATGAGTATTTTAGCTATGTCTGGGACGTTGGTATTGTACAATTATTCTGAGTTTACGAGTATCTTATTAGATTCTAAACTGTTCAATGAGTAAATTTGAGCTATGAACAATTACGAGAATGTATATTCGTTTCAGATACGTTTGGCATGTACATGAAGTGTGTATAAAAGATAAGTACCTATATAACTTTGATTTGAAGAAAGGTATGATTGAATATTAGAATGAGAATGAGATGCAAGAATGTTTAAGAAAGAGTTGTTTATATATATATATGATTATTGTATGAATGAATGTGGCAATTGTGTCCAGGTATATGAACCAAAGCAATATGTGATAGTTTGCTAAGTAAATGTTATCTGTCAATGTAATTTATGCGTATATGCCTTTATGCTAAGTTTATTTGTATTATGACTTACTAAGCTTTGTAAAGCTTACTCTGTGTGTGTGTGTGTTATTCTCTGTTTTATAGGTCGTTAAAGCTATTGAAGGCTCGGGACCGTCAAGGACCATCATCACACAACTAAACTCATTTTGGTACCCTTTTAAATATGTGTATATGTTAAGAAGTGAACTTAGCCATGTGTTTTGGCAAGTTTTGGGTTATTTTAATGTTTGAATGAATGATATGATTTATGTTTTGGTATGGCTTGATGCATATGAAATGGTCATTTTGGTATGTATTTGGTTGCCATATGTGCATGACTTGTGATGAGAATGGTTGCTTATAGGTATGACCCATTTGGGTGGCATTTTGGTCTTACTAATGACCTATATATGTCACACAGTTGGGGCACACGGGCGTGCCTCGGACCATGGGTAAATTGGCAAAATGTGGCTTAAACTGCACACGGCCTCAACACGGGGGTGTCATCTAACCGTGGTGCACAAGTCTGGAGCTGGCTTTAATAGTACACGGCCATGACACGGGCGTTCCTACAGGTCGTGTGAGAAATGGCAGTATACGACCTTATAGGAAACGACCTTAGCACACGGGCGTGCTTGTTAGCCATGTTGATTTTGGTAGTATGTAACCACGGGGAGGTCACACGGGTGTGTCATGTAGCCGTGGGAGAGGCACTGACCTACCCCAGGCGTGTCTCCCCTGTATTCTAGAAAAGTTTCAATTTTCATGAAATTTTATATGTGTTTCAGTTTAGTCCCGACTCGATTTATAAGCATGCTTAGGGTCTCGAAGACTCGTGTAAGGGACACTATGATTATATATGAATGTGTTTGATGATGATTGGCTTTGTGTCGACATTTAGAGGTTAAATGTTCTGATTGATCGATAATACCCCTTAATCCTATTCTGGTGACGATTTCGGGTTTGGGGTGTTACATTGCCACTACACCACAGGCTCTTTTTGTGTCATAATTACAACACAATTTCTTTTAAAGCCTACATGCTAACACCAAGGTTCACTTAAGGGAAAACCAAAATTTTGCAAAAGCCAGGGCTTGAACTCATGACTTCTCAAACACTCCCATACACACCCAAATCACTTAGCCATTAAAGCAACAAGTAATTTGTGTCATTTCCTTGCCCACATAAACTTTTATGTGTTCTGATGCTTAAGACCTATTTCCTTCTAGGCCCAAATTCGGGGCATTACAGGATCTCTATCAGACACAATAGATAGCGGCACCCCGTGCAATCTTACAATATCAGAAATGTATAACTCAGCTAACTTATCAAGCGAATAATCCATTCTCACCAGAATAAAATGAGTTGATTTTGTCAATCTATCAACTATAACCCAGATTGCATCTTTCCTCATCGGATTTAAAGGTAAACCGGAAACAAAATTCATCGTCACTTGATCCCATTTCCACTCGGGAATCATAATCGGTTGTAACAAACCAGATGGTACCTGATGTTCAGCTTTAACTTGCTGACAGATCAAACATTTCGAAACAAAATCAGAGATATCTCTTTTCATTCCAGGTCACCAGTATAGTTGTTTCAAATCATTATACATATTTGTACTTCACGGATGAATAGATAAGCGACTGCTATGTGCTTCTTTCAAAATCAACTGTATCAAATCTGTATTTCTCGGAATACAAATTCAATCTCAAAATCTCAAACAATCATCAACATCAACTCAAAATTCAAATTCAAAGTTCAAATCACACTGAGCTCGGTTCGATCCTCCCTAGTATAGGCTATCACAAGCCACCGACGACCCAGAGGACATTACTGATGATGTCCCTCCACAGTACGAGGATCCACCTTCAGTGCCACATCCTCCTCCCCGGCCAGTTCATGTGGCTGCTTCACTTTCAGACATCTCTGAACGCCTCACTCGGTTTGAGCATTACTGTACTCAACAATTTAATGACACCACTCGATGATTTGATGGCATCGAGGCAACTCTTCAGCAAATTTGTCATCACTTTCACATATCGCCGCCTACACCACCTCGCGATCCATCCGATGATGACCTTTGAGTCCCTTTTTTTTATGTTTTTTTTATTTTCACTTTTATTTTTCATTTTTTTACATTCCTTGTTTAAAACTTTATTAGTATAGTTTGATTTCTTTTATCTTCGGCTATCTAAATCTCGAGTAAATATAACAACGTCCACTAATAGAACTCCCTAAAAAAAATTTACTGATGACTTTGCAGTTTGCAAAGGTTCAATGTGTCACTAAAGGAACGAACACACCACCAGAGTATTCCCCCCACCTTCACTTCTACCTAGTTATCATGTTCATCATTGGTTATTTTCTAAGGATTTCATCCACAAGTCAGGAAGTATCACTTCTCTCCCTTTCTTATGATTTCTAACTATATTGTTATTTTACATTTTTGTACATTGAGGGCAATGTAAATCTTAAGTGTGGGGAGGTATCAACAATACTCATATTAGAAAATCCCTGAATTATGCTTTGTCTCAAGTAATTTTCTCATATTACAAATTAAAATGAAACTTCTATTGATTTATGATTTTTGTTGATATGTTTGAAGTAAGTCATAGGTAATTGTGCATTGATGATTTATACTTTAAGATATTAGAGAATCAAGCATGATAAGTCTATTTCAGAATTAAATTTCTAGGCTGTTTTGCTAAATTTAAATATTATTTTGAAATTTGAAATTTGCAAGGTTGACATCAAAAACCATAATTTTTGTGAGATTTTGAGCCTTTAGAGCATATATCTTTTCTTGCTCACTTTATTGATTATGAGTGTGTCAACATTGATTTGTTATTCTAGAACTTGTTTCGATTATACAGTTTGAGACCACACCTTTGATTTGATATACTGAGATGATAAAGGCACCTAGGATTTAACCCACTCACCCCACAAAAAGCCTACCTTCATAATTAACTCCTAGTGAACCCCTTTGATCCAAATAAACCATTTCTTTACTTAACCTTTAATATTAACCTAAGATCGAATTTTAACTTCCCTTAATCTTTTGATGTCCCTTTTGTCAAGATTTGATTTGATCAGCTGCCTAACTATTTTCTTTATTTCAGGTTAAATTCATCCTATTCATGTAAATACTTGTTCTAAAAAAAAGAGAAGGTGAAAATTCATTATTAGTTCTATGTTATTTGAGCTTAAGCAGTTAATTTCATATTTTTAGAAGTAGGTCGTGTTATTATTATAAGTTTTCAATTGATGTAATTATTCAGTATTAGTCTATTGTTCTAGTTAGGTAATTTGACAATTCATCTCGATTCTAACCCTTTAATTTAGCCTTTATCCACACCTTTAACCCAAGCCCCATTACAACCCTTTTAAAGACCTTTTGATTTTTGTATCATCTCATTCTATAGTGGTGGAGATTTGATTTTCAAGCAAGCCTATGGGATTAATTTTTCATATTTGACTATTGAGTGCCTTATCTTGAACCTTAAACACCTTGAGTGATTTGAGTGAATCTTTAGTGAGGATGTCAATCTTTGTCGATTTTGAATCAGAGGTAATTATTTAGGTAAGGGGAAACACCTATGTTTTTGTGTTATAAAAATTGATGACTTAGATCATTTGAATCTTTAGGACTCTTTGAGTTAAATTATCCATGTATGAATTAGCTATAAATTATGATGAGACATTACTGATGAGAATTATGAATTGAGGGAAGTTAATTTTAATTATGAGTTGAGGATTTTGCTTGAGGACAAGCAAATGCTTAAGTGTGGGGATATTTGATAAACCTCAATTTATACATATTTTAACCCCATGCTTGGCTTATTTTTGGATGAATTCTCATTAGATTTAATGAATTTAATGCTCCTAATCCTTTAAATTCATGTTTTACACTCAAGAGAGCTTAGGGAGTCGAAAAGAATGAGAAATAGGCCAAAACAGGAGAAAATGGGCCTACCTTAAGTACTCACACGGCCTGGGCTATCAGACACGTTCGTTTGTGACGAGCAGAAGTGAGCACGACCGAAGGAGTCCACCATAGGCGTGTCACATAGGCATGTCCCAGCCAAAACTAGGATGAATTCTATTCGGAATAGGATACTTGTGGGCTAAGTAAGGCATCTCAAAGCCTATATAAACACCCTAGAGGGCAACCTAAAAGGGGACGTTGAATAGACGCCGAATAGGAGGCAGAAAATACTCCAAGACAGCCCTCGGGAATAGCTTAGGAGAAGGATCTCCATCAAGACTGAAGACCTCCCATCAAGTTCTTTAGAAGTTTTTGGGTTTTCATTATGTTTTGTGGTTTTCCCTATTTTATGATGTTTCCTTCTATTAGTATGAACTGAACCTCTCAAATACCTGAGGGGATGAAACCTAAGACGAATATTATTATTGTTTGATTTATAAGATAAATACTTGTTCTTATTCTTAATTGTGAGTTTTTATTCTTGTTTTGATAATTTAGGTTATTGATTCAAGTTGAATGTGCTTATTCAGTGGCGCAAAAGTCCCTGTTTAAGAGAGGATCAACACAATTAAGCGGAGTTGATTGCAACCCTATAAATAGGGCGACAAAAATCTGCCGGATTAGAGTCAAATCTAATAAGGGGATCCATTGATCTAGTTAATGCGACAATAGGGGTTTTAATTAGAAAGAAATTTCAATTAATCAACCTAGAGTTAGTTGTTTTTAGTCTCGTAAGAGATATTAACATAAATCATGGATTTCTACGAATTAAGTCAAGTGAATAAATCATATGAATCAAAAGTAATAAGTGAAGTCTAGGTGGATTCTTCCTTAGGTATTGCCTATCTCATATAAGTTGTCCAAAAGTATTTTCCCAATTCACTCTCTGTCACGTTCATAGTCATTTAGTTAGTTAAATTAGTTAGTTAATTTTAGATTAGAAATAAATCCCCTTAATTATTAGGCTAGATAATAAAAAGATAGTTATTACTAGTAATTTTAGTCCTTGAGGATACGATATTCTGGACTCGTCAAAACTATACTACTGTTCGATAGGTGCGCTTGCCTTTGTCGAAATAATAGTTAGTTTTGAGCTCCATCAAGTTTTTAGCGCCATTGCCGGGGACTAAGATATTAGGAACACTAAATTTTTATTACTTTAGCCATTTTTACTTTATTTGCAATTTATTTATTTATTTTTATTATTATTATTTTCTTTACTAATTTTTTTCCTATTATTTGCTTCTGGCAGGTAACTCTAGTTTATGACTAGAAGGAACCCATCAAGACCATTACTTTTTGATAGTGATATAGAAGGTACCGCTCGCAGAAACCAAAGAGAAATAAGGCGAAGCCTACAATATGTACAAGAAGAGCTAGAGGACGATACTAATAATACCGACGAAATGGGTGATAATAATTCGCTACCTCCTATGGTTGCCGCAAATCCAGTGAATCAAAATCCTACTCCTTGTACTGTGTATGATTATGCTAAACCTAATTTAAAAGGAACCGAATCAAGTATTGTTTGACCTACTATTTCTGCAAATAATTTTAAACTGAAACCTAACACTATTCATATGATTCAGCAATTTGTTCAGTTTGATGGTTTGCAGGATGAGGATCCAAATAATCACTTGGCAAATTTTCTATAGGTTTTTGACACTTTCAAAATTAATGGCATTTTTGATGATGCCATTCTCCTTCGATTATTTCCCTTTTCATTGAGGAACAAAGCTAAACAATGGTTGAACTCGTTACCACGAGGATCAATCACTACATGGGACCAATGACCGAAAATTTTTGTTAAAATATTTTCCACCAGCTAAAATGGATAAGTTGAGGAATGATATTTCTTCTTTTGTGCAGATGGATCTAGAAACACTCTACGACACATGGGAGAGATATAAAGATCTACTAAGGAGATGCCCTCACCATGGGTTACCTTTGTGGCTACAGGTTCAAACCTTTTAAAATGGTGTGAACCCCTCAACTAGGCAGATGATTGATTCAGCCACCGGTGGAACCCTAAATAACAAAACCCTGAAGCGACTTATGAGTTTATAGAGGAGATGACACTGAATAACTATCAGTGGCAAGTTATGAGGACAAAGCCAACAAAAGGCACCAATGTTTTCAACCTCGATGTAGTGACCATGCTATAAAATCAGGTAGAACTGTTAAATAAAAAGATTGATAGTTAGTGTGGTTCTTCACAGGTAAATCTAGTGATGTAGTGCGATACATACGGAGAAGGGACGAACAATACAGAATACCCACCCTACAACCTTGGCATAGAAAACGAACAGATGAACGATATGGGTAATAGTTTTAGCCCTCAAAATAACCCTTATAGTAACACTTACAATCCAGGTTAGAGGAATCACCCAAACTTTTTATGGGGTGGCTAAGGAAATCAAAGACAACAACCCCCTCCAAGATTTCAACAGCAGCCATACACACAAGAGAAAAAACAGAACCTTGAGGATATGCTAGCAAAGTTTATTTCGATGTCAGAAACTCATTTTCAGAATATCGAAATGGCATTGATAAATCAACAAACACTAATTCAAGGGCTTAAGAATCAAATTGGGCAGTTGACCAAGCTAGTTTTGAAAGGCAATCAAGTAATTTACCTAGTAACACCGAACCCAATCTAAAAGAGCATGTGAAGGTAGTTACACTAAGGAGTGGGAAGGTATTGGTTGAAGCTGAAAAGAAGACTCCACAAGTAACCGATAAGGAAAAAGGTGAGGAAGTAAACAAGAATGTAACATCGATACTTAAATAATATAAACCACCGATCCCATATCCGGAAAAGTTGAAAAAAGATCACATGGACACACAATATGGTAAGTTTCTTAAACTTTTTAAACAATTACATATTAACTTACCTTTTGTTGAAGCTATTTCGCAAATGTCGACATACGCAAAGTTCCTGAAAGAGCTTCTAACAAATAAAAAGAAGTTTGAAGAACTATCGACCGTGGAGCTTAATGAGGAATGTTCAGCTATTCTCCAAAATAAGTGAAACACCCCAAACTCGGCCCACGAGCCTTGACCGGATCTGGTATGTTCCCCGGTGTAAACCGTTTCAAATTCTTTTATTACTTAGGAAAAACTTGTGTGTTTTGAAAGAAAGATTGTTTTGGGTTGGGCTTGAGTTGAAAACAAGTTTATTTCATTATTAAAATCCTTTACTTTAGGTGACAAAATGTTTGGGCTTTGTTTTAAAATAAATTTACTTAATCTTTTAATACATAAAAGTTTGTAAACGTAATAAATGAAAGCAAAGTAAAGTAGTTCTACTATGGCCTTATTACATCAAATAATTCCCAAAATTTAAATTCAAAATACTTAAAATAAAATAGCCCAAATAAAAATGAACTTCTTGCTGTGCATGGCCACCTTTAAGCTCACGAAAAATAATCCCACAAGGGGTGAGTCTACCAATGTGTACACAAACACTTTTAAATTCCTTAAAATAAAATAGCCCATCACTGATCATCACCTGAAAAATAATCCCACAAGGGGTGAGTCAAACAGACTCAATGTGTACACAAACACTAAGTCTTAATAAATTCAGGCATGACAAATCATATTCATACATATTATAATTCACATTTAATGATGCATTCCCAAACCCAAGCCTATATGGCATCCGCTACACATCACCCGTACCATCCTGCACACCGTGGGGACTACTAAGTCAACCCTCCATCCGCTACGCACCATCGAAGGCGATCATCGCGATCGGCGTGCTCATCATTCAAATATAAAATTCATGGTCTTAGGTCACCACATTCAAATATCGTGGTCTTAGGTCACTACATTCACTTCCCCTTTTCATATAACCCATATGCCCCATATCATACATATCTTGCATTAACATGCCAAGTTCTTATTCCACATTCTTATAATGTCATATGTGTGTCATAATGAGATATTTAACATAATCCTCGTAGGAGTAGGAAGCGCACTGAGTACTTTGTACCATAACATGGTACCTTAGCCATATTCACATTCTTATACACATACTTATATTAAACATTGCCATAAAACTTATTAAGTAATAGTGTAGGTACACACCGATTAAACTAAGGTTTCCAATCCAAATCGAAAAGCTTGATCTAATGCCTTAGATCTTAGATCTCTACATTTAATCAATCACTTAATACTTAGTAAAGAGCCATTCGCCATAAAACCAAATCGATGGGATTAGTACACTTAAATCCTTACCTTCTGCCGATTGATGTCTAATCAAATGCCAAAACTTTGTATCCTTCTTTCTTGAAATGACAATCACTAGATTACTTGAATAGATTAGTTTCGGCTTTTAAATATTAATGAAACACATCTATTTACTCAACATGGCCTTGGCCGAATGCTATAGATACTTACCTTGTGGATTTTAAATCCCAAAACTTACCGAATAACTAGGGAACACACGACCTATGGTGTACTTTCGGGAAAAGAATTTCTCCTTCATTGTAGTCGACACTTAGTAAATCCTGAAAGATCTCTTCAAAGTTTCGGCAACAAGATATTAATGGGGTTAGTCCTAGATTTTGGCAAATCTTAAAAGAAAAAGGATGAACTGAATGAGATCTTACCCTTACTGAAGAATTCGACAGCAGCTATGTCAATCTCCACTGAGATATTCGGCTTTGAACTTGATGAAAATTCAACTAGAAGTACCCTATATATTCGACTCTTGAAAGGAGTAATAAGGGTTATGGATTCGGCTTCCAGAAGGGTCACAAAAGAAAAGGGTATGGAGTATTAAGGGTAACGGCAATGGTGAAAATAGGGAATGGAAAGTTAAACTAGAACAGATAAAAAGAAAAGAAGAAGAAGATGATAGCTTGGAGAGAAAAGAGTGCTTGAAAGAGAGGCAAAAAGTATGAATGATATTCGGCTATCCCTTCTTCTAGCTTAGCCAAAATTACTAAGCTTAGAGTCCTTTACTTGGCCATCACTCCTCCCTTATTTTCCTCTTTATCTCTTTATTTAAATTACCAATAATCCATCAATTATATCTTAAAATAAATCCATTATTTATCCCTTATTTATCCACCATTTATCTCTTAAAAATAAAAGAATAAAAGCTCCTAAATTATAGCCTTGTACCGTCCCTTGCTGCTAATCTCTGCTACAAAATAAAACTCTTTTATTTGCTTCCCACGTGACTCGAACCTAGGCCCATTTGCATAGCTTGTGGCGTCACTTACCTGGGCCTTAAGTGGTACCTCCTAGCCACTACTCCAAGCCCGTTCTTGTGTTAAATTCCCTCTACTAATTTTCTTAAGGCCACCTTATTTTAGTTTCCTCTTTTAAACTTAACATTTCTAAAACATTTCCTTACATTTCCAAGTTTCCAAAAATGGTCACTTTCCTCTTTTAAACTTAACATTTCTAAAACATTTCCCTACATTTCCAAGTTTCCAAAAATGGTCACTTTCCTCTTCTAAACTTAACATTTCCAAGTTTCCAAAAATGTTCACCATACATTCATAACACACAAGACATGCCATTTCGTATAATTAAATTAAAAATGCATAGGCCCATTTTCAGGATGTTACAATAAGCTACCAACCAAATTGAAGGATCCAAGAAGTTTTACTATTCCCTGTTTAATTGGTAGTTTAAATATTGAAAAAGCACTAGCTGACTTAGGTGCCAATATTAATTTAATGCCTTATAAAATGTTCAAGCAACTTGGTCATGGGGAACCAAAACCCATTATGATGAGTATTCAATTAGCTGATAGATCTATTAAATATCCTAGGGGAATTATTGAAGATATTCTGGTAAAAATTGATAAATTTATATTCCCTGTCGATTTTGTTGTACTTGACATGGATGAGGACATTGAGGTGCCTTTAATTTTAGGACGCCCCTTTTTAGCTACTGCTAGGACTATTATTGATGTAGGCAATGGAAAAACTTATGCTAAGGGTAGGTGACGAGGAAATTATTTTTAAAATTTATGATGCGATGCGATATTCTAAAGAACAAGATGATTCTTGTTATTTTCTTGATGCTATTGATCATTTTATTCAAGACTCTTTTTAGGAAATTATGCATGAAGACACGTTGGAACTGTGTCTTACCCAAGGTGAGGGGGCAGACAATGATACCGATGAGATAGGGGAGATAAAAAGTGAGTTAAATTCTAATACTTCTTCCCTAAGAGAAAAGGAGTATGAGGGCATTGAAATAAATGACAAACTAAACCCTCTACTGAAGAGCCTCCCAAATTGGAATCGAAATAGTTACCAAACCACTTAGAGTATGCATTACTCGGAGATAACTCTACACTAATGGTAATTATTTCTTTGGAATTAAAACCTAATGAGAAAGATGAGTTACTATCGGTATTAAAGGAGTATAAAAGAGTCATATCTTGGAAAATTTCTAACATTAAAGGGATAAGTCTATCATTTTGCAACCACAAAATTTTAATGGAGGATGAATATAAACTATGTGTGCAACCTTAAAGACGACTGAATCCCAACATGAAGGAAACTGTTAAAGCTGAGGTAATTAAACTTCTAGATGCTAGGGTTATTTTGCCTTATTTCTAACAGTACTTGGGTAAGTCTTGTGTAGGTTGTTCCAAAGAAAGGAGGCATGATTGTTATAGCCAACGAAAAGAACGAATTGATTCCAACAAGAACAGTCACAGGTTGGAGAGTCTGCATTGAATATAGGAAGTTGAACGATGCCACGAGAAAAGATCACTTTCCTTTACCCTTCATTGATCAGATGTTAGAAAGATTATCTAGGCATATGTACTATTGCTTCCTAGACGGACTATCTGGCTACTTCCAAATCTCAATAGCTCCTGAGGATCAAGAAAAGACAACATTTACATGTCCATATGGTATGTTTTCTTATTGTAGAATGCCTTTTGGATTATGTAATGCTCTTGCTACTTTTCAGCGCTGCATGCTAGCCATCTTTGATGAACTTGTGGAAGATATTATGGAGGTATTCATGGACGATTTTTCGGTATTCGGTAATTCTTTCCATCTTTTCCTTAAAAATTTAATACGAGTTCTAATTAGATGTGAGGAAATGAACCTTGTGCTTAATTGGGAAAAGTGTCATTTTATGGCTCGAGAAGGGATTATGTTAGGTCACAAAATTTCTAGTAAAGGGATTGAGGTTGATAAAGCAAAAATTGAAACCATAGAAAAATTACCTCTTCCTAGTTCAGTTAAGGCTATTATAAGCTTTTTAGGACATGCTGGATTTTATAGAAGATTTATTAAGGATTTTTCTAAAATAGCTAAGCCTTTAATGAAATTACTAGAAAAAGATGTACCTTTCAATTTTGATCAGAAATGTTTAGATGCATTTAATATCCTTAAAGATAAATTAATAAATGCTCCAATTATAATTGCACCTAATTGGAATTTACCCTTTGAACTAATGTGAGATGCGAGTCATTTTGCAGTAGGTGCAATTTTGGGACAGCGAAGAGACAATCATTTTCAGCTGATTTATTACGCTAGAAAGACATTAACGACCGCACAAGAAAATTACACCACCACAGAAAAAGAATTGCTAGCTGTGGTTTTTGCATTTGATAAATTTAGACAGTATTTGATATTATCTAAAGTTGTCATTTACAATGACCATTCAGCTCTTCATTATTTTTTAACTAATTCTGATGCAAAACCTCGACTCATAAGATAGATTTTACTCTTATAGGAATTTGATTTGGAAATTCAAGATAAGAAAGGAACTGAAAATCTCATGGTAGACCACCTTTCTAGGCTTGAAAATCCATATATCAAAGAACTTGACGAGAGTGAGATAAATGACTCGTTTCCTGAACAACAACTCTTTGCTATAACCGACTCTGAGGTACCATGGTTTGCAGATATTGCAAAGTATTTAGCCGCTAACATCCTACCAAAAGGGTTAACACATCATCAAAAGAAGCGATTCTTTACTGATGTGAAAAATTACTTTGGGGAGGACTCTTTTCTTTTCCGAATATGTACAGATCAAGTAACCCGGAGATGTGTTACAAAGGCAAAAGCAAGTAAAATCCTAGAACACTACCATTCAGGACCATCAGGAGGACATTATAGTAGGATTAGGACAGCACATAAAATGCTCGAATCAGGTTTTTATTGGCCCACTCTGTTCAAAGATGCTAACATGTATGTTGCTTCATGTGATAAATGTCAAAGAACAGGTAATATTTCTAAACGCGATGAAATACCTCAAACGTATATGCTATCATGTGAAATATTTGATGTATGGGGTATTGATTTTATGGGTCCATTCCCTAGCTCATTTGGAATAAATACATCTTAGTAGCAGTGGATTATATGTCAAAATGGGTGGAAGCTCAAGCTTTACCTACTAATGATGCTAGAGCGGTAGTAAGATTTCTTAATAAACTCTTCCTTCAATTTGGAACACCCAGAGCAATTATTAGTGATAGGGGTACTCATTTTTGTAACATTTAATTTGATAAAGTGTTAAAGAAATATGGAGTACACTACAGAACAACTACCCCTTATCACCCTCAAACCAGTGGACAAGTGGAAGTAGCAAATCGAGAGCTTAAGCGTATTCTAGAGAAAACAGTAGGATCAAACAGGAAAGATTTGGCATTAAAAGTAGACGATACTTTATGGGCCTATAGAACCGCTTTTAAAACTCCCATAGGAACTGATCGTGTTAAACAATCAAGTTTTTAATATTTATAAAAAGAATGATCGAACCTGTAGACTAACTATGACAACGATAGAGGCAAGTGTACCTATCGAACAGTAGTATAGTTTAGGCAAGAGTATCTTATCGAACCTAAGGGAACCTAAAAGTACTACTACTCACTTTCTTTCTATTATTTAGCCTAAAATATGGAGTGATTGGTTTATTAATCTAATGACTAATGAAATACTTAAACTAAATGCAAAGACAAAAGAATGAAACTTTGGGAAAAGACTGTGGAAAAACTCAGTTGATTTCGACGATACCCTCAAGAAGAATCCACCTATGACTTCTCTTGTTATCTAACTTTCAATTCATGTGACTTCTTTACTTAGCTTGATCCGTGAGACTCCTTAACCTATATTAAACCCTCTCTCGAGGCAAATAACATCTAACCTTAGGTTAATTAGTGGAACTCTCGTTCTCTTATAATAACCCCTTATGGAAGAAGTAAATCGATCAATGGACTCCCATACTAGGTTTCACCCTAATTCGGCAAAATATCGTAACCCTATCTCTAGGCGCTCGATCAACTGCACTTAATTATGCTAGATCTACTCTTAGGCAAGGTCTATTCCTCCTCCACCTAAGCACATCAGATTAAATTAAGCAACACAATTAAGAACAAACTAAGTACTTATCATATAACTTAGAAATCAAATAACAAAATCCGTCATAGGTTTCATCCCCTTCAGGTATCTGAAGGGTTTAGTTCATAACTAAATAAGAAAACATCTCAAGAGAAAAGATAAAACAAAACATAAGAAATCCCTAAAACCCCCTGAAGGAATTGAAGAGGAGATCCTCTATCTTGAGTAGAACTCCAGTTTCTTGAGATGGATCAACTGGCTATCTTTGAGTAATTTCCTGAATAAAAGCTCTGGCAGAAAATTCTGCCTACCTCCACACTCCACTCAGAATGGCTGCCTTGGGTTGTTTATATAGGCTCCTTAGATATTTTACTTGGCTCCTAAGTACCTCCTTCAAGTGGAATTACTGTTAAGGAGTTTAAGTGGACTTAGGAGTATGTTTCTTTGGCTTCAAACATCTAAATCTGAGTGAAATTTCTTATTCCCGTAATAGGGGCACGGCCATGGCACACGCCCGTGTAAATCGACTTTAGGCCGAGTGTTGATTTTGTTGATTGAGGTACGGCCGTGGCACGACCGTGTAAGTTGGGATTCAGGCCGTGCTTCAGGTCTGTCGATTGGGACACGGCCTTGCAATTCGTGCTTGGGACATGTCTTTGAATGATTGGCGAGGCACGGCCGTGTGACTTGAAGTCCAGGCCGTGCCAATTTCTTGGGTTGGCCCAATTTGGTCCATTTTAGGCCCGTTTCTCATTCTTTTCATTCCCGGGTGCTTTCCTGAGTATAAGACATAAAAAGAAAGGATTAAGAGCACCTTTTTACATAAATTGAGGCTAAATCATCCAAAAGCATACTAAATGTGGGATTAAAATATGTTACTTTTATAGTTTATCAAATACCCCCACACTTAAGCTTTGTCTTGTCCTCAAGCAAAATTCTCAACTTACAATTAAAACGAATTTTCACGATTCATAATTCCTATCGACAATGTCTCATCATAATTCATAGATAATTTATATATGGATAATTCAACTCAAAGAGTCGTAAAGATTCAATCATGATAAGTCATACATTTGTAGTACGAAACATAGGTGTCTCCTCTTATCTAAGTAATTACCTTTAATTCAAAATCGACAAGGATTGACATCCTCACAAAAGATTCACTCAAATCACTCGAAGTGTTTAAGGTTCAAGAATAAGCACTCTAAGTCGAACCTGAAAAGTTAATCCCATAGGATTACATGAAAATCAAATCTCCACCACTGTATATGAGATGATACACAGATCGAAAGGTCTTTATCAGGGTTGTAACTGGGTTAAGGTTAAGGGTGTGGATACAGGCTGAATTAGAGGGTTAGAATCGAGGTCGAATTGACTAATTACCTAATCTAAAAACAAAGAACTGAATATGAATATTTACATCGAATGAAAACTAATAATACCGACTATTGATAATTACTCTATAATAAAGAGTATTTTCATCACTTAAAATTTGATAATACTTTAATACGAGCTTTTTCTTTCAACAATTGGAGTTTAAATGCTCTAAGCTCTTTTATATATTACTAATATTGAATATACTTTTTTTTTAAGAACAAACTAAAATATTACATCATAAATGTAATTGCTGAACTAATATAATATGGTAATTTAATCAAATCAAACCTCGATTAAAGGGTAGTCAAAAGAATGCTGATAACAAATACAAAGGGATTTTGGGTTAATATTAGAGGGTGAGTCAATAAAAAGGTTGTTAGGATTCAACGGGGTTCACTAGGGGTTAATTTGTGAAGGTAGGCTTTTTATGGAGTGAACGGGTTAGAACCTAGGACGAGGCAAGTTCTAGAATAACAATTCAAAGTTGACACACTCATAATCAATAAAGTGAGCACGAAAAAGAATATATGCTCTATAAGGTTCAAAATCTCACAAAAAATTATGGGTGTTTTTGACATCAATCCTTATAAATTCCAAATTTCAAGGTAGTACTCAAATTCAGTTCAACGACCTATCAATTTTTGATTTTTAGAAAGTATACTTATCATGCTCGATTCTCTAGTATTCTTCAAATTTAATCATCAATGCACAGTTAACTATGACTTACTCTAAAACATATCAATAATAATCATAAATCATTAGAAATTTCATTCTAATTAGTATTATGAGAAAAATACTTAAAAACAAGACTAAATTCAAGATTCATGAAAAATTAGGCATTAAATTGAGAATTATGCAAAAAGTTAGGCACTTTTATCCCCCACACTTAAGTTGTACATTGTCCTCAATGTACAAAGATAGGTAATAACAATTAATATAAGATCAACAGATAGGGATAGAGTGCCACTTTCTGAATTTTGGGTGATTTCCGGGAGTTGGCAGTGTTCGGGACGGAAGATGACTTATGTATTAGTGAATTACTCCTATTGATTTGTTCGTGTATGTAGAGTGTGTAATCGGAACTGCGAAGTCATCAGTTAGATATTTTGGGGTGTAAGATAAATAAATGTTAGGACTACTTCGAAGATTAGATAAGTACTGATAAAAGTTTGTAATGAAGAAAAGTAGCAAATTATGATAATAAAGGAAAAATAAAAATAAAATAACACTAAAGGTAATAAAATGTAGATAATTAAAGGAACTCAAAGGTCCTCCTCATCGTCTGGATTTGGTGGTGGGCTGGTGATGAGATATGGAGGTGTTGGCATATTTGGTGGAGGGTGGCCTCTATCCCATCAAAACACCGAGTGCTGTCAACGAAATACTGCTCAAACTGGTTGAGGCGTGCAGAGAATCTGCCCATGATGTTATTGCATGGGATGGTTGCTGTCTCGAAGCTGGTGGGGCATCGTCAGTAATGTCCTCGGGCTCCCCCTCATCCGTGGATGTCGCTAATCGGTATTGAGGGTGGTCGGTCCCTCGACGATGTTTAATCATCCCCATGTGTAGCATCGTCTGGATGCCTTGAGCTACCATGTTACACATCAGTGTGAGGGATGTGATCTGATCGTCGGTGTTCAGAAGGTCGAAGTGTCGAGCCAGCCTAGTGATGTATGACCCCATTGATAGAATCCCCTTTCTGTGTGGCTCTATTTGGTGCTGAATAGCACAGGCGATGAAATATGCCAAATCAAAAATGTCCCCCTCTGACATGCACGATAAGTAGTAGACATCGTGCTTATTTACCACGCCGGTGCTTTCTCGTCGACCTGTGATAGTGTGGGCTAAGATGGTGTGGATATATCTCAGGGGTGGGCCAAGGGCTGTTGCCTTCGATCGACTGGGGTTGTAAGCATTCGTGGTGGGTGCTAGGTCGTGCCAATAGTTAAGGGGGTTGTGGAGGAGTTCTCGGTCTAACTCGGAGAGGTTATTTTCCTCTCTAAATTTGTCTGTATAAAGTCTGATACCTATACCGAATTGAGGTATGCTTAATTGGCGTACCATCCCCCTAACCTGAATTGCATTGTTCCCGGCTCGTCAAACTGTGCCATCACTGTTTGCAAAGTAAAAGTTGTGAAAAATTCTAGTGTTAGCCCTAGGTATATGGGTTCAATGATTGAAAAGAACTGCTCCCATGGTTCGGTTGAAATGAGAGCTCGGATGTCAGTTGCTAGTCCTATTTGTTCAACAGCGTTCCAGTCAATGCACCTTCCGGTGCCTAAGGGCCATTCTCAAAATGCCTTGTAACGCTCTTCCTGAGTGTTTTGAGGGAACCGGAGGAATGGATGTCGAAGCTCGAAAGATGCACTTGGGGAAGATGATCTGGGCCCTATTCTCTTCTTACTTGGGACTGAGCGTTTTACTCGAGATGTCGACATATTTCCTACTAATGTAAAGTAATTTTTCCAGTTCAACCAATATATTTTAGAATTACACAATAAAATTTTACAATAGCAAAGCAACAATTCTCAAAGAAACAATAACTAATTTCTAACATGTATTAATAATCAAACAATGGAAATCATGTTGTTAAGAACTAAAAATAAGGCAAACAAGAATTCTAAAGAAAGTGAACTAAAAACATAGAATAAACAAGAAATAGACTAAATGAAACAAATTAAATCAGATTTTTAAGGCTAAAATTAAATAAAAAACTTAAATGAAGAGAAAGTATTTGAAAATGTGAAGAAGAAAGGAACCAGGCACGGTGGTATCGAACGGTCACTGGTAGAGGGCACGGTGGTGTTGCAACCGTTTTTCACAGTGTGAGCACGGCCTGGTAGGGGCGTGGTGTGTGAGCACGGTGGTGCTATGGTCGTGTGGCTTAGTTGTGGATCCAAAATGGCATTTTGGAGGGGGAAGTCTGGTTGTTATGGCCGGATTTAGGGAGGAGGGGTTTTAAAACTTAATTTTAGGGTTTGGATTTGGGGAAGAAAGCTGTTAGATTTTATTTATAGAGGAGGCATGTGAAACACCCCAAACCCGGCCCACAAGCCCTGACCGGATCTGACATGTTCCTTAAGAAAACTTAGCTTTAACTCGTTCTGTCTTCTTATAAATTATGACGGCTTTTAATAAAAACAGGTTTGTATCTTTATCAAGTTGAAAACCAAGACACCGTTCAAGTTTGTATTTCATTAAAACACTTACTTCATATCTCAAAAATTAAAAGATTTGCCTGATTCGAGATCTCATTAAGTTGAAAGCGTAAGTTGAGTAGGTGATAAAACATTTGAAGTTTCTTTAAGAGAAATATTTAATTACTTGTTTGTTGTTTATCGTATGGAAATAAAATTTAACATGCAAAATTAAGCAGTTAAGTAATGGCCTTATTACATCTTAAAAACCAAAATAAATCCCGAAAGAAAACATACTAAAGAAAAACAAAAAGAGTTCCATTATTCGAAAACTTGAAATTTTGCTGAGCATGGCCACCACATAGTCCCTGCCGACCCGGTCCATCGCACTATGTATCACTTGCAAAATGTTAGCCCATGAAGGGTGAATCAACAGACTCATTGTGTAACAGCCAACCACCAAGACCCAATCGATTATAGCCTTACTTACAACGTTTTGGACAAAGCCCATCCGAAATCATATTTGGCCATAGGCCCATGTCATAGCATATTAAATCACATGTATATAAAACAATGATGCAACCCGAACCCACCTAGATATCCAACCTCTGCAGACACCACATGTAGCACTGCCTCAATCTTCTGAGGATCCACCCTTATCCCTTCTGTAGACACCACATGACCCAAAAATGCAACTTCCTTCAACCAAAATTCGCACTTGCTGAACTTGGCATATAACTTCTTTTCCCTTAGAACCTGCAGCACTACCTGGAGATGCGTATCATGCTCTTCCTTGGACTTGGAATATACCAGAATGTCGTCTATAAACACAATGACGAACTGATCCAAGTAGGGTTGGAAAGCCCGGTTCATCATATCCATGAACGCAGCTGGGGCGTTCGTCAATCCGAACGGCATTACTAAGAACTAATAATGTCCGTATCTAGTCCGGAAAGCTGTCTTATGGATATCTGCTTCCTTCACCTTAAGCTGATGATATCCCGACCTCATATCTATTTTTGAAAATACCTCAGCCCCCTAAGCTGATCGAACAAGTCGTCTATCCTCGGTAACGGGTACTTGTTTTTATCGTCAACTTATTCAACTACCGGTAATCTATGCACATGCGCATAGTCCCGTCTTTCTTTTTCATGAATAGGACCGGTGCTCCCCACGGAGACACACTAGGTCGGATAAACCCACGATCGAGTAACTCTTGGATCTGGGCCTTGAGCTCTACCAACTCCTTTGGCTCCATCCTATACGGAGCAATTGACAAAGGAGCTGTACCTGGCAGTAAATCAATTCTGAACTCCACCTCACTGTCCGGGGGTAACCCAGGCAGCTCCTCCAGAAAGACTTCCACGAATTCTTCTACTGTTCTAACTCCACTAACCCCCTCTTCTTTTGCATCCAAAGCACTAACAAAGGCCAGAAATACCTTACACCCTTTCCGCACCATCTTATCAGCCTTTAACGCGGGGACTACGTTGGCCAAATAGTTTCTTCTTTCTCCTATCATAATTATCTCCTCATCCTCCGGAGTCCTCAACTCCATTCGCTTAGCTGCGTAATCCAATTTAGCCCGGTGTTCCACTAGCCAATCCATGCCTAGAATGAGATCAAATTCCCCGAAAGGTAGTTTCATCAAATCGACAGGAAATACCACTCCCTGAATCTCTAGAGGCACACTCCGGAATATCCTATTCACCACTATCGTTTGACCTAATAGGCTCACTACAGCCATCTCCCTAACAGACAGTTCAGATACTACACCTAGTGTTTCAGCCACTCTACATGCAACATATGAGTGGGTCGAGCCAACATCAATTAAAGCAAAGAAAGGCTTGTCAGCTATAAGGAATGTATTGGTTATGACGTCTGGTGCGTCACCATCCTCCCACCGACGAACTGCATACACCATACCCGACTGTCTCGCCTCGTGTTACCAACACCTCTACCCAGTGTCCCGCGACCTCTTCCAGAACCATTACCTTTGCCAACCGAACCACGACCCCGCGGTGGCTGCTGTCCACCTCTTCCAGTCTGATTAAAACCCTGACTTGCTGGTCGACTCTTGTCTGTCTCCAATGGACAGTTCCTAATCATATGGTCTTTGGACCCGCACTTAAAACATCCCCCTGTCTTCTTCCAACACTCCCCCGGGTGCATCTTTCCACATTGAGCACACGAACGATACTGACCTCCCACAGCAACCTACCGATCTCGTGGCCCATCAACTCTAGGTCTTTTCTGGAAACTCCGGATGACCCTGATGATCCAAAACCTCTCTTTTGTCTATTCATATCCGGATTCTGTCTCACAGATTCCTTGACCCCTTCGGCTACCTTAGCCTTCTCTACCAACACGGTAAACTCCCGCTCCTGCTGTGGAGCAATCAGCAATCTCAGATCATCCCTCAGTCCGTCCTCGAACCTGACACACCGTTCATGCTCCGTAGCCATGATACCTCGAGCATACCAACTCAACCTTAAGAATCCCACCTCGTACTCCGCTACGGACTTACTCCCCTGAACCAGCCTCAGAAATGCCTTCCTCTGCGCATCAATATAACTAGACCCAATATACTTCTTCTGATACGCCGCCTTGAAATACTCCCAAGTAAGATCATCCACTGCAGCACTATCCCGAACTGTGAGCCACCACTGGTATGACTCATCCTGGAGAAGCGACACTACCCCTTTCAGTTTCTCCTCAGTAGTTAGATCCAAATCGTCCATGATTCGCTCTGTCGCCTCCAACCAATACTCAGCCGTATTGGGCGCCACACCAGATACACCTCGAAATACCTCAGCTCCATTGGCTCAGAGTCGCTCGAATCTGATTTTCGAGCTCCCATACCTCCACCGCTCCAGCCACCCTCTCAAGAACTCATGAGATCGCTGCAATCTCGCATCATCCCCGTCGATCACGATACTCAACACCGGTGGTGGTAGTGGTGGCATCTCATTCTCGGACCCTTGACCAGACCTAACTGGTTTCGATACGGTCATTCTGCCTTCACCACGCCCACGCACATTATGACCACGTCCCCTAGAACTCATGTCTATGATCGCAATTTAATCTGATTTAAGAAATTTTATGCATTAGCTTCTATTCCACTGATTACCCATGGACAAGTTTTATGTAAAGAAGTTTAGTAGTAGTTCTTTCGATCATTACAAAGTTTTCATTCTAATCTTCTACCCTAACTAAGAGAATCACATTCATTCATCAATACTATCCACTACACACGTTCACCACTTTGAACCTTTTCATCCGTTCCAACCCAGTGGTATTTTCGTAATTTGTCCTATAAAGGTATTTTGGTAATTTTACAAATTAGGGGTATCTTGTGATTTTGCAAAATAGGGGTTTTTGGTATTTTTACAAAATAGGGACATTTTGGTAAAAGAAATCGAGGGTAGTATGGTAATTTCATAAACTGAGGGTATTTTAGTAGTTTTACAAACCAAGGGTATTCCGGTAATTTTGTAAACCGGGGATATTTCAAATTTTTTTTCAACATCTAAAATAGTTTTTACAAATCAAGGGGTAATTGGTGATTCCAAACTAGGGTTTTTATAAAACAGTGTAGCTAGTCCCTTTCGGGTTTTAATTATTAAATTTAGCCTGTGATTAAGTCTTCTTGGTTAGGGTGAACCATCACTACGCACCAGGTAGGATTCAAGCGAAGAGGAGGTGAGTCACTAGGACTGCTTAAATACCAAGCTTCCCCTGAATCCAATCCTAGACATGCGCACAACTGTTGCCACACCCTTAACTCGGTGACTTACTCACAGGTTTGTTCGATTAGTCTTTAAATTTTATGTAATTTTGTGTTGGAGTAAGTTAATCCTAGAGTTCAATAGCTCCTAATCTACTAATCTACGATCCCGTAATATCCACATACAAATCACACAATTATTAGGGGTACTTACCTGGTGGACTTCGGGCCAGAGACACAGGTGCCATGTCAGAAAACCTGATCATCTTTTAGTAAAACTCACTTTCGAAAAAAACGTTTTGGGCCCAAAAGCCCTCAAGGCTAAGTTTTAAATCGGGCTCTGATACCAAATTGAAACACCCCAAACCCGACCCACAAGCCCCAACCGGATCTGACATGTTCCTTAAGAAAACTTAGCTTTAACTCGTTCCATCTTCTTATAAATTATGACGGCTTTTAATAAAAACAGGTTTGTATCTTTATCAAGTTGAAAACCAAGACACCGTTCAAGTTTGTTTTTCATTAAAACACTTACTTCATATCTCAAAAATTAAAAGATTTGCCTGATTCGAGATCTCATTAAGTTGAAAACGTAAGTTGAGTAGGTGATAAAACATTTGAAGTTTCTTTAAGAAAAATATTTAATTACTTGTTTGTTGTTTATCGTATGGAAATAAAATTTAACACGCAAAATTAAGCAGTTAAGTAATGGCCTTATTACATCTTAAAAACCAAAATAAATCCCGAAAGAAAATATACTAAAGAAAAACGAAAAGAGTTCCATTATTCAAAAACCCAAAATTTTGCTGAGCATGGCCACCACATAGTCCCTGCCGACCCGGTCCATCGCACTATGTATCACTTGCAAAATGTTAGCCACGAAGGGTGAGTCAACAGACTCAATGTGTAACAGCCAACCACCAAGACCCAATCGATTATAGCCTTACTTATAACGTTTTGGGCAAAGCCCATCCGAAATCATATTTGGCCATAGGCCAATGTCATAGCATATTAAATCACATGTATATAAAACAATGATGCAACCCGAACCCACCTAGATATCCAACCTCTACACACCACCCGTACCTGCCAATCACACCGTGGGGATTACTAAATCGACCCTCCATCCACTACACACCCTCGAAGGCAGTCGTTGTAGTCAACTGCTCATCGCCCTTAACACGTGGCATAGCCACCAGATAATGTGACAAGGTCATCGGATACATAATATTGTGATATAAGTCACCGGATAATGTGGTAAAACCACCGGAACACTTCCCCTTTTCATTATAACCCTCGTGCCCATGCAACATACATAGTATCATAGGTATCATGCTATATGCTTATCCCAAGCCCATACCGAAAGCACACACATACTTTCATATCATTGATGGTAACCACTATTTAACAGAGTGTTAGGGGTAACGTACCTGAATACACCGTACCATTGAATGGTACCCTTAACCTTATTTATTCATAGCCTTATTAACATATATTTAACAATATTATTACTAATCGGGAATTTAGGGTGGGGTTACACACCTGATAACACTGAGAACCACGCTTTCGATACTAACACTTTCGCTTGCAGGGATCACAGTGATTTGATTATCCCTTTTCGATGTTGGCCTACAACCCGGTGGCCAATCACGCACTGCTAAAACCAAGCGTTTCTTGAATCTAAGGGTAGGAACTACCCCTTTCTCTCCTCCACTAGTATTTGCATCCATCGAATGTCACTTAATCAGAAACCCGATTAATTGGTACGTAAGAATCTAAATAGAACACATCTATAACTTATCTAAATACTCTTACCGAAATAGATTTGAATCCTGGAGACTCCCCTTTTATATCTGTCGAACCCTTCCTAAAACACCATGGTTAGAATCGGCCTACACTAAAACAAAATAATATGGCCTTTGGCCGAATAGCATTCTCTTTACCTTGCTTGGTCAAATCCCGGAAGTCTTGAGATATCTCCTAACCTTGGCTTCCAAGAAGAGTTATGAATCCAAAGCCTTGCTTAGATTCGGCCATACACAAACATATAGGATTAGTCTTTTGGTTTCGGCAAACCAACCAGAAAAGAGCAAGAAAAGTTTATAGAGAAAAGAACTTTACCACCACTACTTAGAAATCGAAGGAGCCCTTAAAAGATGGAGATGGAAGATTCGGCCAAGGTTTCAAAGGCTAGAAGGGCTATTTGGCTTTGAACATCAAGTGAAAGTTTAAGGCTACCACTATGAAAAAAAAGAGGAGAGGAGAGAGAGGTATGGTTCGATTTCAGAGAAGAAATAGAAGGGAAGAAACTAGTCAAAATGCACCAAATGGTCACCTTTACTTTCGGTTGAGAGACAAAAGAGAAGAAAGGAAGGAAAAAAAACTTGAAAATGCCAAATGAATTTTGGCACATACTCTCCCCTACATGACCGAAAATACCATCCCAAGACCCCTCCATTCGGCCAACTCTTCTTCTCTCATCCAAATCCCCTTTTTTCCTCCTACTTAGCCTAAAATTTGAGCTGTTTGACCCAATCTACACTTCATCCATGAAGTGTCCACGGTAACTCCAACTCTTCACTCCAACTTGATGCAAAAAGGCCACCCCAAAATGCTTTACTTACTGCTCGAACCAAGGCCCCTCTCATTCCCTGATGCGTCAACCACAAGTGCCCTAAGTGGCGCCTCCTTGCCACTTTACCAATTGAGTTCTTGTGTCATAACCCACACACACCTTTTCTTAAGGCCTAGCTCCCTAGCTCTTCCCCCTATCAGCTTAAAGTCAAACATTTTTCTAAGGCTCCTGCCTAGACCCCAAGGTTCCCAAAGCCCCCGAAACACATACACACAACACACAAGCACACTACTTTATACATCTGAGTTAAAACGCATAACCTCTAAATCCCAGATATTACAGCATGGTTAGTTGACACGCCCGTGTCATTTTAAAATCGCCCATGGTTTTCGCGTTTTTCAGGATTGGGCGCATTTAGGTTTATTGGCACGGCCGTGTTATCGTTGGGCACGCCCGTGCTAAGCAAGTCAGTAGCTTCACACGGTTCGATTGCACAGGCGTATTCTGGTATCGCAACCCGTGTTGACATAGAATTTTTTTCGAGTCTGATAAATCAGTATATTGGCATGGTGAGATAGCACGGTCGTGTATAGCTCGTGTGTCAAAAGTCAGTAACATTGCATGGGTGGATGGCACGGGCGTTTTCTACCCGTGTTGTGTAAGTCAATAACCTCATACGGGTGGATGGCACGGGCGTGGTCCTTTATCACAGGTCATGTTGGGGAAATAATTTCTTCTTTGTCGTACACGGCTATTGGTGGTCACTCGTGGGTTTTTTTCTCTGGTTTTTGCACGGCCACGGGCACGCCTATGTGTAAGGCCGTGTGGTCTTAATTCTGCACTTAATTAAGGTTGGATAAAATGTTTAGAGAAGTTAGTGCTCAGGTTGCCTCCCAAGAAGCGCTTGTTTAAAGTCTTAAGCTAGACTTTCCTTATTTTCTATTCTAAAAGGAGGTTCATGGAGCAGAAGCTCCTCTCTTATATCTCCAAAATTTGCACCATTATAAATTTTGAGTCGGTGACCATTTAACTTGAATATGCCCTAAGTGGGGTGAGTTACCTCAATTGTGCCATATGGAAAAATTGTTTTAATCATGAATGGGCCAGACCATCTTGATTTCAGCTTTCCTGGAAATAATTTAAGCCTTGAGTTATACAGTAGGACCAAGTCCCCTACCTCGAATTGTTTTGACCTTTTTAGACAAGCATCGTGGCGTTGCTTTGTTGCCTCTTTGTATAATTTTGAGTTCTCGTAGGCTTCAGCTCCCCATTCATCTAGCTCATTTATCTGCATCATTCTTTTCTTTCCTGCAACATTAAGATCAGAATTCAAAAATTTTATTGCCCAAAAAGCTTTGTGTTCTAATTTGAATAGTAGATGACGACTTTTCTCATATACAAGTTTGTATGGGAATGTCCCTAGAGGTGTTTTGAATGATATTCTGTAGGACCATAAAGCATCATCTACTTTAATTGCCCAGTCTTTTCTATTTGATTCAACCATTTTTTCTAGAATGCGCTTAAGCTCTCGCTTTGCTACCTTAGCTTGCCCACTGGTTTGAGGATGATATGGGGTGGCTGTTCTGTGGCATACTCTATATTTCTTTAGGACTTTTTCAAATTGTGTATTACAGAAATGAGTACCCCTATCACTAATGATGGCTCTAGGTGTCCCGAATCGGGAGAATAGTTTCTTGAGGAATTTAACTACTACCCTAGCATCATTGGTAGGTAAGGCTTCTGCTTCTACCCATTTTGACATGTAATCAACTGCTACTAAGATGTGTTTATTTCCAAATGAATTAGGGAATGGTCCCATGAAATAGATACCCTGTACGTCAAATATCTCACATGATAACATATATGTTTAGGGCATTGCATCACGTTTAGAGATATTACCTATCCTCTAGCATCTATCACCCGAGGTAACATACCTATTGGCATCTTTGAATAGAGTGGGCCGATAAAAGCTGATTTGAGTATTTTGTGTGCTGTTTTAATTCCACTGTAGTGTCCTCCTGATGGTCTTGAATGGCAATGTTCCATGATTTTGTTTGCTTCTATCTTTGTAACACATCTTCAAATTACCTGGTCTGCACATATGTGAAAAAGAAAGGGGTCTTCCCAAAAATAATTTTTCACATCAGCAAAGAATCGTTCTTTTGGTGATGTGTTAGTTTCCTGGGTAGAATGTTAGCTGCTAAATAATTTGCGATATTTACAAACCATGGTACCTCAGAATGGGTTATAGAGAAGAGTTGTTCTTCGGGAAACAAATTATTTATTTCACCTTCGTCAAGCTCTTTGGTGTGTGGATTTTCAAGTCTAAAAAGGTGATCTGCTGCAAGATTCTCGGCTCCCTTCTTATCTTGTATTTCCAAGTCCAATTTCTGTAACAGTAAAATCCATCGTATGAGTCTAGGTTTTGCATCAAGTTTGTTTAAAAGGTATCTAAAAGCTGAATGGTCAGTGTAACAACAACTTTAGATAGTATTAGTTACTGTCTAAATTTATCAAAGGTAAAAACTACGGCTAGCAATTCTTTCTCTATGGTGGTATAATTTTCTTGTGTGGGTGTTAGTGTTCTGCTGGGGTAGTAAATAGGATGAAAATGCTTGTCTCTTCGTTGTCCCAAAATTGCACCTACTGCAAAATCACTTGCATCACACATTAGTTCAAAGGGTAAGTTCCAATTAGGTGCAATTATAATCGGTGCATTTATTAATTTATCTTTAAGGATATTGAATGCATTTAGGCATTCCTGATTGAAATTAAAAGGAACGTCTTTTTCTAGTAATTTTGTCAACGGCTTAGCTATTTTAGAAAAATCTTTAATAAATCTTCTGTAGAATCCTGCATGTCTTAAAAAACTTCTAATAGCCTTTACAGAACTAGGGGAAGGTAGTTTTTCTATGGCTTCAACTTTCGCTTTATCTACCTCAATCCCTTTACTAGAAATCTTATGTCCTAACACAATCCCTTCCCTAACCATAAAGTGACATTTTTCCCAATTCAAAACAAGGTTCGTTTCCTCACATCACATTAAAACTTTTTTTTAAATTTTTGAGGAAAAGATGGAAAGAATTACCGAATACCGAGAAGTCAAACATAAATACCTCCATGATGTCTTCCACGAGTTAGTCAAAGATTGCCAACATCCAGCGCTGGAAAGTAGCAGGAGCATTACACAATCCAAAAGGCATTCTACGATAAGCAAACATACCATATGGGCATGTAAATGTTGTCTTCTCTTGATCTTTAGGAGCTATAGGAATTTGGAAGTAACCGAAGAGTCCATCCAAGAAACATTAATACATATGCCCGGATAATCTTTTCAGCATTTGATCTATGAAGGGCAGATGGAAGGGATCTTTTCTGGTGGCATCATTCAGCTTTCTATAGTCTATACAGACTCTCCATCCTATGACTGTTCTTGTGGGAATTAACTCATTCTTTTCATTGGGCACTACCGTCATTCCTCCTTTCTTTGGAACTACCTGCACAGGACTTACCCAAGTGCTGTCAGAAATAGGATAAATTATTCCTGCATCTAGAAGTTTAATTACCTCGGCTTTGACCACTTTTTTCATGTTGGGGTTTAGCCGTCTCTGAGGTTGCACATACGACTTATATTCTTCTTCCATTAAAATTTTGTGGGTGCAAAATGCGGGGCTTATTCCCTTGATGTCAGAAATTTTCCAACCTATGGCTTTTTTGTGTTCTTTTAGTACCTTTATCAGCTCCTCTTTTTCCTTGGATTCTAATTCTGAAGAGATGATTACCTGTAGTGTAGAATTGTCCCTAAGGAATGAGTATTCTAAGTGTTTTGGTAATTCCAATTTGGGCGACTCTTTGACGGAGGTTTTTTGTTTTATTTCATTATTATCTTCAATGCTTTCTTCTTTTATTTGTTTGGATGATGATATATTCAGATTCAACTCATGTCCTCATCTTCTTCCCCCTCTTCTCGAGTCAGGCACAGTTCTATCGCGTCGTCATGTATGATTTCCTGTAATGAGTCTTAAATGATATAATCAGTAGTATCAACAAAATAACAGGAATCATCTTGCTCTTTAGAATATCTCATAGCATCATAAATTTGAAAAATAATTTCTTCATCACCTATCCTCAGTGCGAGTTTACCGTCACCTAAATCGATAACGGCTTTAGCAGTGGCTAAAAAAGGATGCCCTAAGATTAAGGGAACATTAATGTCTTCATCCATGTCTAATACAACAAAATCAACAGGGAAAATGAATTTGTCAATTTTTACCAAGACATCTTCGATAACTCCTCTAGGATATTTAATGGATCTATCTGCTAACTGAATACTCATCCTAGTAGGTGTTGGTTCACCAAGATCCAATTATTTAAACATTTTATAAGGCATTAAATTTATACTAGCGCTTAGATTAGCTAATGCCTTCTTAATATTCAAGCTACCAATTAAACAAGGGATAGTAAAACTTCCTCGGTCTTTTAATTTTGTTGGTAGCTTATTTTGGAGGATGGCTGAGCACTTTTCATTAAGTTCCACTGTTGCCACTTCTTTAAACTTCCTTTTATTCGTCAGGAGTTCCTTTAAGAATTTTGCATACTTCGGCATCTGTGAAATGGCTTCAACAAAAGGTAAGTTAATATGTGCTTGTTTAAAAAGTTCGAGAAACTTACCATAATGAGCATCCAATTGTTCTTTCTTTAGTTTTATTGGATATGGAATTGGTGCTTTTTTTTTTCTGGATGTGTTGGGGTATTGGTTTCAACTTCTACACTCCTTTCCTTGATAATTTCATGTGGTTTTTTTCTTGGTGGTTCCATTAGCTCTTTACCACTTCTTATTGTAACTGTCTTTACCTGCTGTGTGCCTTTGGAAAAAATCTCTGTCCGTATTTCACATACCACCTCAGTAAGTAATCTAATTTGATTTTCGATCCCTTTGATCGATTTTTGTTGTTCATCAAATGCTGTTTTAGTCTTTTGAAAACGAGAATCCGTGGCTTCCATGAATTTTATCAGCATCTCTTCGAGGTTTGATTGCTTCTCTTGTGGATATAGCTGATTTTGATAATTTGGAGGAGGTTGCTGCCTCTAATTTCCTTGATTTCCTTGTCCTCCCCATGAGAAATTTGGGTGGTTCCTCCAACCTGCGTTATAAGTGTTACTATAAGGATTATTATTGGATCTGAAATTGTTACCTATATAGTTTGTCTGCTCATGTTCTTCTCCTGGTTGGTAGGGTGTGTACTCAGGATTCGCCACGTTCCCACTCGCTTCGCATTGTATTACTGGGTGTACCTGCGAAGAACATAAATTATTAAGCTTTTTATTCATCATCTCCACCTGTGTTGATAGCATTGTCACTGTGTCTATGTTAAAAACTCTGGCTGATTTTGTCACTTTGGCCCTTGTAATTTGCCATTGATAGGTATTCAACGACATCTCTTCAATAAAGCCATGAGCCGCTTCGGGAGTTTTGTTATTCAAAGTTCCATCGACTGATGAGTCAAACATTTGCCTCGTTGAAGAATTCACACCGTTGTAAAAAGTTTGGACTTGAAGCCACAAAGGTAATCCGTGGTGTGGACATCTTCTTAGGAGATCCTTATATCTTTCCCATGCATCATATAATGTTTTTGCGTCATTCTGCACAAAAGAAGATATGTCATTCCTAAATTTGGTCGTTTTGGCTTTTGGAAAGTATTTTAAAAGAAATTTATCGGTCATTTGATCCCATGTGGTGATTGACCCTCGTGGTAATGAGTTCAACCACTGCTTGGCTTTATTCCTTAATGAAAAGGGAAATAACCGAAGACGTATGGCATCATCAGAAATGCCATTTATTTTGAAGGTATCACGAACTCTAAAAATTAACTATATGAGTATTTGGATCTTAAATCCGCAAACCATCAAATTGAACAAACTGTTGAATAATTTGTATTGTATTAGGCTTTAATTCAAAATTATTAGCAGCTATAGTAGGCCTAACAATACTAGATTACGCTTACGACAAATTAGGTTTAGCATAATCATACATAGTACGCGAGTATTACATTCTTGCACATTTGTCGGTGGATTGTTTTCATCCATCCTTGATAGGATTGGATCATCTTGTTGTTCTTCTCTTTGGTAGTCTAGAGCTTGTCTAATTTCTCTGCGATTTACGTGAGCGGTAGCTTCAATGTCACTTTCAGATGCTAAAGGTCCTCTCGGGTTCCTTCTAGTCATAAACTAGAGTAATCGCTAGGAAAAGAAAGAAATTTAGTATAAATAAAATTTAACCTAAAAAATAAAAGTAAATTGCAAAATAATAAAATTATGGCTAAAGTAATAGAAATAGAGCTTTCTTAATATTTTAGTGTTCCCCGACAATGGCGCCAAAAACTTGATCGTGTCAAACAGTCAAGTTTTTAATATTTATAAAAAGAATGATCGAACCTGTAGACTAACTATGACGACGATAGAGGCAAGTGCACCTATCGAACAATAGTATAGTTTAGGCAAGAGTATCTTATCGAACCCAAGGGAACCTAAAAGTACTACTACTCACTTTCTTTCTATTATTTAGCCTAAAATATGGAGTGATTGGTTTATTAATCTAAAGACTAATGAAATACTTAAACTAAATGCAAAGACAAAAGAATGAAACTTTGGGAAAAGACTGTGGAAAAACTCGGTTGATTTCGATGATACCCTCAGAAAGAATCCACCTATGACTTCTCTTGTTATCTAACTTTCAATTCACATGACTTCTTTACTTAGCTTGACCGTGAGACTCGCTAACCTATATTAAACCCTCTTTCGAGGCGAATAACGTCTAACCTTAGGTTAATTAGTGGAACTCTCGTTCTCTTATAATAACCCTCTAAGGAAGCAGTAAATCGATCAATGGACTTCCATACTAGGTTTCACCCTAATCCGATAAAATCTCATAACCCTATCTCTAGGCGCTCGATCAACTCCGCTTAATTATACTAGATCTACTCTTAGGCAGGGTCTATTCCTCCTCCACCTAAGCACATCAGATTAAATTAAGCAACATAATTAAGAATAAACGAAGTACATATCATATAGCTTAGAAATCAAATAACAAAATCCGTCATAGGTTTCATCCCCTTCAGGTATCTGAAGGGTTTAGTTCATAACTAAATAAGAAAACATCTCAAGAGAAAAGATAAAAAAACATAAGAAATCCCTAAAACCCCTTGAAGGGATTGAAAAGGAGATCCTCTGTCTTGAGTAGAACTTCGGCTTCTTGAGATGGATCAACTGGCTATCTTCGAGTAATTCCCTGAATAAAAGCTCCGGCAGAAAATTCTGCCTACCTCCACACTCCCTCAGAATAGCTGCCTTGGGTTGTTTATATAGGCTCCTTAGATACTTCACTTGGCTCCTAAGTACCTCCTTCAAGTAGAATTACTATTAAAGTATTTAAGTGGACATAGGAGTATGTTTCTTTGGCTTCAAGCATCCGAATCCTAGTGAAATTGCTCATTCCCATAACAGGGGCACGGCCATGGCACACGCCCGTGTAAGTCGACTTCAGGTCATGAGTTGATTCTATTGATTGAGGCACGGCCATGGCACAGCCGTGTAAGTTAGGATTCAGGCTGTGCTTCAGGTCTGTCGATTGGGACACGACTTTGAAATTCGTGCTTGAGGCGTGTCTGTGAATGATTGGCGAGGCACAGCCGTGTGACTTGAAGTCCAGGCCGTGCCAATTTCTTGGGTTGGCCCAATTTGGTCCATTTTAAGCTCGCTTCTCATTCTTTTCATTCTCGGGTGCTTTCCTGAGTATAAGACATAAAAAGAAAGGATTAAGAGCACCTTTTTACATAAATTGAGGGCTAAATCATCCAACAGCATACTAAATGTGGGATTAAAATATGTTACTTTTGTAGTTTATCAGGAACATCTCCATACAAACTTGTTTACGGGAAAAGCTGTCATCTACCATTTGAATTAGAGCACAAAGCATTTTGGGCAATAAAATTCTTAAATTACGATCTTAAACGTGTAGGTGAGAAAAGAATGATGTAGTTGAACGAGCTAGATGAGTGGCGAGCAAATGCCTACGAAAACTCACGTTTATATAAGGAGACAACAAAGCGACACCATGATACTCACTTAAAGCAACCGAAGCAATTCGAAGTAGGAGATCTCGTTCTACTATACAATTCAAGGCTCAAATTGTTTCCTAGAAAGCTAAAATCGAGATGGTCAAGTCCATTCGTGATCAAAACTATTTTTCCTTATGGCACAATCGAGGTAACTCATCCAACTCATGGAACTTTCAAGGTAAATAGTCAACGACTGAAAATTTATAATGGTGAAGATTTTAGGGATTCCGTGAACCTTCATATAGAAATGAAAACATGGTAAGTCTAGCTTAAGACTTTAAACGAGCGCTTATCAGGAGGCAACCCTAGCACTAACTTCATTAACATTCATATTTTTATTTTAGCATCTAACTAAGAACTAACTAATTTCATAAGCGCAGGAGTTCTTACCCACACTGCCTAGCACACGGCTATGGCCGTGGCCGTGTGGACACAACAGGAAGAGACAACTGCGTGGCGGAGACCGTGTGGACCAAAGAAAAAAATTTTCCCTATCACGGGCTACGATAAAACACCACAGCTGTGCGATACAGCCGTGGTCAAAACTGAATCGAAAAGGCAGGCTGCAATAAAAGGGCCATGGCCATGCAATGCAGTCGTGGTCGATATTGACTAAACGACATGGGCGTGAGACACACCCGTGCCAAGAAGCCATGGTTGAAACTGTAAGAACCACACGAGCGTGAGGCACGCCCGTGCCTCAAAGCCGTGGTCAAGACTGATTAACAAACACGGGCGTATGACCATCTACACGGGCATGGAAGAAGCGAACGAAGAAGTACACGGCCATACGATTTAGCCGTGTCACATAACATGCCCATGGGACAAGGCTCAAACGCGCCCAAAATTTAAATTCACGAATCACACGGGCTAAATAAAGACCCCACGGACGTGGCCATTAGCCATGTGTCCCACTTCCTATTTAAGCCCCTCACTATTCATTTTCTCCCCTACAAAACCCTAGTCGTTTTACCCAAGCATCCCCCTCCCCCCTTTTCGGTCACAATCGACCTTTCTCCTCTCCTCCCTTCACTTTCCTTTTGCCCTTTCCCTTATTTTCCTTTTCCTCCTCCTTTTTCCCCTTTCTCTTCCACGCACACTAGAATGGGTCCACGCTCCTGTACACACTACCGGAAATGCGCGCTGATTTGGTATCATCCACGATGGGTTGGCGCCATCGCACTTGATTTGTGACTTCGGTCACAAAGGTTTTGGTAACACAATTGTGTCTTTGGACACGGTGGTTTAGCACCACCGGTGGTTTGGTACCACACGGGGTAGAAAAGGAGTTATGGATGGCTAGGTTGGGTGCAATGCATGCATATGTATTGCTTTGTTATAAATTGTGTAAGTATGTGGCATTTACGGGAGAGGAATATGCATTTGAGTCTTGGTGACTCACCTTCTCCCCTTATATTTTTAGGTGATTCGTGAGATCGCTGAAATGGAGTGGATGAACTCGAGGAGGCCATGCAATAAATTTGGGTTCTACGTGAACTTTGGTTTGAGAACTTTAATTTATTTAAATTTGGTTTTATATTTATTTAAGTTGTAATAAGGCCTCTTAAATTATGATTTTGGATTATATTTATGCTTTGAATATGTTTAAAATATGGTTTATAAATTTCTTGATGATGAGCATAAATTGAGCATAAAGTTTTCTAAACTACACAACGCGATGGTTTTAAAGCGTTACCATCGGCAACATAAATCATTTGATAATTTTAACAACTTGAGTGTTTTCGATAATTTAAACGATTTTCAAATATTAAGTTTCTACATTCAAATGCAAATGGTTTTCAAAGTATTAAATTTGAGTTTTCTTAAAATGATATAAACGTTTTCTAACCTATGATTTATTCATTTATTTTAAAGTTTTACGTAATTTCAAAGTAAATTATTAGTTTTAACTTATTATACACTGATTTCTACAAATATAGAATTTCAAAGGGTTTTTCACAAAAATTTAATCGTCACCTCATTTTTCTTCAAAATATTTTCCTCGGTGACATACCGATTCGTTATTGGCGTATTGACCTAGGGTTTGGGGTGTTACAAATTAATATCGAGCCTAGGTTTCAAAAACTTCTACTGTGGGTTATGGGGTTCAAAAAAGTTTGTTTGAAAATACATGTTGTTTGGAAGTATGGCACCTTGAGTCTCCGCACCCAAACTGTAAGTTCCCTTATTTTATGTTTGTTAAGACAATGTTATATTTGTATTTTTGGTATTTATTTTGTGTGTCTTTGGTTTGGATATAGAAATTGTATGTATAAATGTTGATTTGCTTTTGTGTTTAGTTATCTAGTTATGAGAAAGAAGTTTTGAGATTTGGTTTATTAGTGTTATTAGATCAGTAGGATTGAGCCCAATGGGCCTTAGGCGTAGTAGCGTTTAAAATTTTTGGAGAATAGGAGATCGGCTTAAGTGCAAGTTGGACCTTTTAGATAAGTGATTTTGGAAGGTTGGGGGCTTCATGAAGTCCGGGATCAAATATTAGCTTTGGGAAAATTTTGGTTTTAGGTGAAAAAAACCTTGGAGGTTGGCGGGTAGGCCTTAAGAATAAAATGTGGAGGAAAATGACACAAGTGGAGTGTGTAGTGTAGTGGCAAAGTGACACCACAAGGAAGGAAGGAGGTAGTGCGCCACCACTGTGGATTATGTTATAAAGGGAGCACGGGTTGAATCTCATGAGAAGCGAGGGAGTATTTATTTTTCTGAGTGGACGGTAAGAGTTTGATTGAATTTAAACTCATCTTGTGAAGGATCCCACATCGGAAAGACGATAGTTGCGTGCGCACATACCTTGTGGGTTGAGAGTGCTTCAATGCGATGGGAAGTGGGCAATCTAATGGACCGTGCGCCCGGCCAGTGCGCCCTGAAATGGAGCTGGATGAACTCGAGGAGGCCATGCAATATGCCACGCAACCACTCCAACACCCTCATTAGTTCACAATGCTTCACCACTATCGCTTATTTCATTCATTTTTAATTATTTATATGATGCTATTCTTTGTTCTTATTACTATTTACATTATTTCAATTTTTGTTTCAAATGCGATAGTTCTTTTGATGGTTTAAGTTAGTTGGATTTTATTAGCTTTATTTTCCTTAGGAATCTTTTCAATTTAGTGGATTTTATTTTCCTTCTCAAATTCTATTGCTAATAACAATAATGAACTTGTTTTTAATTCATACTAGTATTTATATGTCAGACTATGTGATGAACTATTATAGGATTATACTAGGATAAAACAATTCTTTGGATGGCATTATTAGTTGATTTATGGAAAATATTTATTTTCTTTTCAGGTTGATAATGACTCCCCCACGTGGGAAAAAGACCGTTGTCCCCACCGCTAAGAAGCGGAAGGGAGCCGGTGCAACCCCCTCGAGCGCCTCCACTGAAGTGCACCATCCATTCCTACGGTTTCCTCCAGGATCCTAGGAGAACCTTTTTCAAATACTTCGTGTGTGACCCCTCGGCATGGGGAGGTGTATTGATTTGGCAGCTTTGGAGCAGATCTAACTAGCCGACGACATCCAGGCCCTCCTAACTATCGACCCATGGGGGCAATTCTTGAGATCGTCGAGCCCACATACCTAGAGCTCACTTTAGAGCTCTGTTCCACATTTCACCTCTAGACGGTGATGGCGAACCACGATGACTCTGGCACAGTCCAATTTCATCTCGGAGGCATTGTACGTGAGCTGAGTGTCCCACAGTTATTGGTCGCTTTTGGACTCTACACTGACGAATTCATGGAGGATAATGATCTAGAGGACCTCCACCGCCACATCCATAACTCCCTCTCTGCCTGTTGGAGAGCTTTAGCCCCGTTTGACCACCTATGACCCCAGTCGCTCCAAGGCGACAGCTCTCACCCCATTCCTGAGATACTTACATGCCATCTTAGCTTATACATTGACAGGTAGGCGAGAGGGCACCGGCTTCGTCAACACTCATGACGCTTACTTCCTATGGCACATGGCGACAGGCACATCTTCGACTTAACCTACTTTATAGCTCACGCCATCTAACATCAGACAGAGCAGCATAGGAGAGGGTTCATCTCTATGGGTCCCTACATCACAGTCTGGCTCAGTATTTTGGGCTCCTCAACATCATCGTCAGTCATCCTCACTCACACTGATAAGACAGGTGTCCCTACAGGCATCCAGACGATGCTCCACATGAGGATGATTGAGCGTTTCCGTGGGTTCGATCCACCCCATTATAGGCTATCATAAGCCACCGACGACCTAGAGGACATTACTGATGATGTCCCTCCACAACACTAGGATCCACCTTCAGCGCCACATCCTCCTTGTCGACCAGTTCATGCAGCTGCTTCACTTTCAAACATCTCTGAACGCCTCACTCGGTTTGAGCATTATTGTACTCAATAATTTAATGACACCGCTCAACAATTTGATGGCATTGAGGTGACTCTTCAGCAGATTTGTCATCACTTTCACGTATCGCCGCTTCTACCACCTCGCGATCCATCCAATAATGAGGACCTTTGAGTCCCTTTAATTTTAATTTTAATTTTATTTTCACTTTTATTTTTCATTTGTTTACCTTTATTGTTTAAAACTTTTATTAGTATAGTTCGATTTCTTTTATCTCCAGTTGTCTAATTCTCGAGTAAATATAACAACGTCCACTAATAGAACTCCCTAAGAAAATTTTACTGAAGACTTCGTAGTTTACAAAGGTTCAAGGTGCCACTAAAGGAACGAACTCACCACCAGAGTATTCCCCCCACCTTCACCTCAGCCTAGTTATCATGTTCATCATTGCTTATTTTCTAAGGATTTCATCACAATTCAGGAAGTTTCACTTCTCTCCCTCTCTTATGATTTCTAAATATATTGTTATTATACATTTTTGTACATTGAGGGAAATGTAAATCTTAAGTGTGGGGAGGTGTCAACAATACTCGTAGTAGAAAATCCCTGAATTATGCTTTGTCTCAAGTAATTTTCTCATATTACTAATTAAAATAAAACTTCTATTGATTTATGATTTTTGTTGATATGTTTTGAAGTAAGTCATAGGTAATTGTGCATTGATGATTTATACTTTAAGATATTAGAGAATCAAGCATGATAAGTCTATTTTCAGAATTGAATTTCTAGGTTGTTTTCCTAAATTTAAATATTACTTTGAAATTTGAAATTTGCAAGGTTGACATCAAAAAACCATAATTTTTGTGTGATTTTAGCCTTTAGAGCATATATCTTTTCTTGCTTACTTTATTGATTATGAGTGTGTCACCATTGATTTGTTATTCTAGAACTTGCTTCGATTATACAGGTCGAGACCACACCTTTGATTTGATATACTGAGATGATAAAGGCACCTAGGATTTAACCCACTCACTCCACAAAAAGCCTACCTTCATAATTAACCCCTAGTGAACCCCTTTGATCCTAATAAACCATTTCTTGACTTAACCTTTAATATTAACCTAAAACTGAATTTTTACTTCCCCTAATCTTTTGATGTCCCTTTTATCGAGATTTGATTTGATCAGTTGCCTAAATATTTTTTCTATTTTAGGTTAAATTCAACCTATTCATGTAAATAATTGTTCTAAAAAAAGATAGGTGAAAATTCATTATTAGTTCCTTGTTATTTGAGCTTAAGCAGTTAATTTCATATTTTGAGAAGTAGCTCATGTTATTATTAAAAGTTTTCAATTGATGTAATTATTCAGTATTAGTCTATTGTTCTAGTTAGGTAATTTGACAATTTAATCTCGATTCTAACCCTTTAATTTAGCCTTTACCCACACCTTTAACCCAAGCCCCATTACAACCCTTTTAAAGACCTTTTGATTTGTGTATCATCTCATTCTGTAGTGGTGGAGATTTGATTTTCAAGCAAGCCTATGTGATTAACTTTTCATATTTGACTATTGAGTGCCTTATCTTGAACCTTAAACACCTTGAGTGATTTGAGTGAATCCTTAGTGAGGATGTTAATCTTTGTCGATTTTGAATCAGAGGTAATTATTTAGGTAAGGGGAAACACCTATGTTTTCGTGCTATAAAAATTGATGACTTAGATTGTTTGAATCTTTAGGACTCTTTGAGTTAAATTATCTATGTATGAATTATCTACAAATTATGATGAGACATTATTGATGAGAATTATGAATTGAAGGAAGTTAATTTTAATTGTGAGTTGAGGATTTTGCTTGAGGACAAGCAAACGCTTAAGTATGGGGATATTTGATAAACCTCAATTTATACATATTTTAACCCCATGCTTGGCTTATTTTTGGATGAATTCTTATTAGATTTAATGAATTTGATGCTCCTAATCCTTTAAATTCATGTTTTACACTCAGGATAGCTTAGGGAGTCGAAAAGAACGAGAAATGGGACAAAACGGGACAAAATGGGCCTACCTTAAGAACTCACACGGCCTGGGCTATCAGACACGACCATGTGTTTCGAGCAAAACTGAGACACGGCCGTGTGTGGCGAGCAGAAGAGAGCACGACCGAAGGAGTCCACCACGGACGTATCACACGAGCATGTTCCTGCCGAAACTAAGATGAATTCTATTCGGAATAGGATACTTGTGGGTAAATAAGGCATCTCAAAGCCTATATAAACACCCTAGGGGGCAACCTAAAAGGGGACGTTGAATAGACGCCGAATAGGAGGCAAAAAATACTCTAAGACAGCTGTTAGGAACAGCTTAGAGAAGGATCTCCATCAAGACTAAAGATCTCCCATCAAGTTCTTTAGAAGTTTTTGGGTGTTCATTATTTTTTGTGGTTTTGCCTATTTTATGATGTTTCCTTCGATTAGTATGAACTAAACCTCTCAAATAATTGAGGGGAAGAAACCTAAGATGAATATTATTATTGTTTGATTTATAAGGTAAATATTTATTCTTATTCTTAATTGTGAGTTTTTATTCTTGTTTTGATAATTCAGGTTATTGATTCAAGTCGAATGTGCTTATTTAGTGGATCAAAAGTCCCTATTTAAGAGAAGATCAATAAAATTAAGCGGAGTTGATTGCAACCCTATAAATAGGGGAATGAAAATCTACTGGATTAGAGTCAAATCTAATAAGGGGGTCCATAGATCTAGTTAATGCGACAATAGGGGTTTTAATTAGAAAGAAATTTCAATTAATCAACCAAGAGTTAGTTGTTTTTAGTATCAAAAGAGATATTAACATAAATCAAGGATTTCTACGGATTAAGTCAAGTGAATAAATCATATGAATCAAAAGTAATAAGTGAAGTCTAGGTGGATTCTTCCTTAGGTATTGCCTATCTCATATAAGTTGTCCAAAAGTATTTTCCCAATTCACTCTTTGTCACGTTCATAGTCATTTAGTTAGTTAAATTAGTTAGTTAATTTTTAATTAAAAATAAATCCCCTTAATTATTAGGCTAGATAATAAAAAGATAGTTATTACTAGTAATTTTAATCCTTGAGGATACGATATTCGGACTCGCCATAACTATACTACTGTTCGATAGGTGCGCTTGCCTTTGTCGAAATAATAGTTAGTTTTGAGTCCATCAGCAGCTAATTCAAGGTCGTGCATCGGATAATTCTTTTCACGTGGTTTCAATTGTCTCGAGGCATAAGCTATAACGTTGCCTTCCTGCATCAAAACACATCCCAGATCGTTCAACAAAGCATCACTATATATCACAAATTCTTTATCGGATTCTGGCTATACTAGGACTGGAGCTTCAGTCAAAAGGGCTTTCAACTGATCAAAGATGTTCTGACACTTTTAGACCATTTGAATTTCACATCTTTCTAAAGCAATCTCGTCAATGGAGTTTCAATCATCGAAAAGCCTTTTGCGAACCGTCGGTATTAACCAACAAGTCCCAAAAAGCTGTGAACATTAGATACATTTTTCGGAGGCTTCCACTCTAAAATAGCTAAAATCTTGCTCGGATCAGCTCGTATACCGGATGCTGACACAATATGCCCCAAAAATCCAACTTTGCGCAACCCGAACTCACATTTACTAAACTTTGCAAATAATTGCTCATCACGTAGAGTTTGTGGCACAATTTTCTAATGTTCAGTATGCTAATTTCATCACGCGAATAAATAAAAATGTCGTCAATGAATACAACAACAAATCGATCTAAATACGGTCTAAAAATTCTGTTCATCAAGTCCATAAAGACAGCAGGAGCATTCGTTAGTTCGAAAGGCATAACTAAAAATTCATAGTGCCCGTACCTCGTTCGGAAGGTAGTTTTCGAAATGTTTGAATCTTTTACTCGCAACTGATAATATCCTGATCTCAAGTCTATCTTTGAAAGCACAGAAGCTTCTTTCAACTGATCAAACAAATCATCAATTCTGGGCAGATGATATTTATTCTTAATAGTCACTTTGTTTAACTGACAATAATCAATACACATTCTCATCGTACCGTCTTTCTTTTTCACAAACAAAACGGGAGCACCCCAAGGTGAAAAGCTCGGTTGTGCGAAACCTCTTTCTGTGAAATCTTGCAACTGAGATTTCAATTATTTCAATTCTGTCAGAGCCATTCTATATGGAGCTATTGAAATCAGAGTAGTTCCAGGCACTAATTCCATGCCAAACTCAACTTCTCAAATCAGGGGTAATGCCGGTAATTCTTCAGGAAATACATCAGGGAACTCACAAACCACAGGTACAGATTCAACTTTCTTTTCTATCACTTTCATATCAATCACACACGCAAGATAAGTTTCACAACCCTTTTTCATATAATTCAGAGCTTTCATCGAAAATATCACTTCCGGTAGCCCATTTAAATCACTGGACTCAATCCGTATTATTTCATCATTTTGACATCTCAAATCAATAGTCTTCCATTTGCAATTCACAACAGCATCATGTAAAGTTAGCTAATCCATACCCAAGATTGTATCAAATTCATCAAAAGGTAATAACATCAGATTAGCCCGAAAATAAATATCTCGAAACATCAACGGACAATTCTTGCATACTTTGTCAACCATGACACTTTTGCCTAAGGGGTTCGATAATCTAATTACAAATTCATTAGGCTCTATAGGCAAAGTCTTACTGGATACTAAGTTCATGCATATATATGAATGAGTAGACCATGGATCTATCAATGCGATCACAGAAGTATCATAAGAATAAAAGTACCAGTAATGACGTCTGGAGACGAAGCTTCTTTGCGAGAGTGAATAGCATAAGCTCTGACAGGTGCTCTCGCCTCAGATCTCGTAGCTATATCTTTCATAGCTATCTTACTACCACTCACATTTCCCGTGTTTCTGGGAGGTCTATCCCTAGCTGAGGCATTATTCGACTTCAGATTCTGTACAATCTCTTGCTAATAGACTCGGGATAGTCTCTGATAAAGTGATCTAAAGATCCATATTTGTTACAAGCTCGATCATTTAATCGAAAATTACCCGAATGTCTTTTACCACAATGTCTACACTCGGGTCACTCAGATCTGACATCTCTAACACTTGCAATCGAAGTAGCTGGAGCTTGGAAGCTCGAATGTGATATTGCACGATATCTACTTGAACGTCTCGCATCAACCTTTGAACGACTATACTCATTTCGCAATTTCTTTGATGCGACTGAAATGGTTTACTAGAAGATCTCTTTCTCACGTCTCTAGCTTCTGACTCTGCTTTTCTTTTCTCTTTCCTAAGTTTTTCAACTTTACACGCTCGGTCAATAAACACAATGGATTCTTTTATTTCCAAAATTTTGACTAACAAACGGATATCTTCATTCAAGCGATCTTTGAACTTTTTGCACATTATTGCCTCAGTTAAGACACATTCTCATGCATACTGACTCAATCTCATAAATTCTCGCTCGTATTCTGTAACAGACATACGGCCCTGTTTCAATTCAAGAAACTCTTTTCGCTTTTGATCAATGAATCTCTGACCAATATATTTCTTCTACAATTCGGATTGAAAGAAATTCCAAATAATTCGTTCTTTTGGAATAACGGAAATCAAAGTTTTCCACCATTGATAAGTTGCATCTCTCAACAAAGAAATAGCACATTTCACACATTCATCAAGGGTACACGACATCTTATCAAATACTTGAATTGTATTCTCGAGCCAAAGCTAAACTCTCCCAGCATCATTATCATTAGTGGCCCTGAACTCTTCGGCCCCATATTTACAGATTTTGTCGACCGGAGGCTTATTCAACAGATTTGGATTCATAACTGGAGGTATAACATGAGTCTGAAGGGGATTAGGTGGGGGCGGAGGTTGAAGAACAGTCGAACTTTCTCAAACATACTGAGTGAACCACTCATTCATCATTTGGAAGAAGGCTTGTTTAGCCTTTCATTCCTGACTGCTAGTAACCGATCTAGAATCAGATGGCGCTGTCCCTTGAGCGGGAGCAGGCACATTACTTTCAACATCATCAGCTAGGGCTCGTTCAGGATCCATTTACTATACAAAAACACATTTTATCTGTTAGGATTCATCACACTATCACAGTTCAAATATATGGCATGTATAGCTAGACTCATATACGCTACATTAGTTCTAGAATCGACTAAACCGTAGCTCTGATACCAAAAAATTGTAACACCCCTAATCCGTGTCCGTCGTCGGACTATGGTTAAGAGGCATTACCGGATATATCGGAACATTTCAAAAATATTTCACAAACATACATTATATATAAACAAATCCTCATCATTCACAATCACTTTGTCCCTTTAGAAGGTCTACGAGACCTTAAACATACTTTAGAGAGGGTTCGGGACCAAACCGATCTCATACGAAAACTTTGTACAACTTAGAATATTTTTTTTCAAGATAGGGCACACGCCCATGTGGTTAGGCCGTGTGCCTCACATGGCAGTGCCTTGACCAGTCTCAGCCCGTGTACAAAACTAACTAAAGTCACACGACCTGTCACACGCCCATGTGTCTGGCCTATGTGCAAGTCTGAGTTGAGTCACATGACCTGCCACACGCCTGTGTGTCTGACCCGTGTGCAAGTCTGATTTATATCGAATTAAGAAAATGAAGGACACAGTCAGGACACACGCCCGTGTGCTCAACCGTGTGGGCAATTATAGGCCATTTGCAATGCCAAATTGCCACCCATTTTGGGTCATATCTACTAGAATCAAACAATCATCAATTCATGTCCCAAAGATAGCTAAAACATACCAATTTATCCACCATTTGACCCACAACAACATCATTCATTTCTATGTACGAATCCAACTCAAATATACCAATTCAAAATACTAATCTCACGTCATAAACATGTTAACTTTTGCATCACTTAACATGCACTAAATTCATTCCTTAGTCACATTTATTATCAAGCCATATCACATGGCTATATTTACACATTTCAAAACATAACTTAAGTTCTCTAGTCTATACATGCCATACTTCTATATGTACATTTTCATAAGGTACCCAAAGTATAGTTTGATAGAGTGGTGATGATCCTCGAAGATCCCCGAGCTTCTAATAGCTTTGATAATCTATAAAATAATGCAAACACACACAAAGTAAGCTTATAAAAGCTTAGTAAGCCATATATAAAAAAACTCATCACATAAACAATTACAAACTATTTCATTCATATGAACTATAGCATATCACAATAGAAAATTCATATTTCTCACATAGCTTAAGAGTTCATAACTACTTGCTTATAAGCATATCACATTTTCATATAGCTCACATATCAAATGACTATATTTTTATTTATCTTCCATTGCCAAATATCATATACATCTCATATGTACCTGAACTGATACATATTCACATATTCAATCATAACTCAGAATGCCTGTTGAACCGTTCAAAATCAAATAGGATACTCAAATAGCTTAGGGAGATCGTACAATGCCAACGTCCCATACGTGGTCTTATATGTAATCAATATCGATGCCACTGTCCTAGACAGGGTCTTATACGAAATCAAATACAATGCCGATGTCCCAGACATAGTCTTACACGTAAATCACAAATCGATGCCAACGTCCCCGACGTGGTCTTACACGATATCACATATTGGAATCCTATGTCATGACATACGTATCCTAATTACTTCTTAAGGTTCGTACAAGACTTTTCGGACGTCGTCACAATATCAAAAATTTATTGGATTTCACATATTCAGCTCAATTAGCCATATATCACAATTCATTCACATATAAGCATTATTAGTTCAATTAAACACATTTATTTGTATATCGACTTACCTCGTACGGAAAGAACAGAAACGAACGAAAACGAACGGAAACGAACGTCTATTCAACTACTTTCGATTTCCCCCGATCTAATTCCATTTTCTTTGGTTTTTGATCTATACACATTCAAATTTAACTCTTTTATTCATCAAATCATTCAATACTATCCTTAGACACATATTTAGGGCATTTTACAAATTAGCCCTCACATTTACACGTTTTTACATTTAAGTCCCTAATTCACAAAATTACAAAATACACAAAATTTCATTTTACACATGCTAGGCCGATTTTTTATACACTTCATATAAGCCCATATATTTCATTTATTTCACATTTTAACCCCTCAATTTTTCATTTTCATAATTTAGCCCAAAATAGTCAAATTCATCAAAAATTCAAAGACAAAACATATTAATCTATCACATATCTTTCATATTTCATCAACTATCATCACAAAGCTTACAAAATCACCAATGGCATAACTCACAATCTTCATCAAATTCAGAAATTGAAACATGGGCTAGGTAATATACGAAGCAATGATCTCAAAAACATAGAAATTATAAAAAATCGAACAAAATTCATACCTTAATCAAGACTTGGAAGTGCCGAACCCTAAGCTTAATCATTATTTTTTCTTTTCTTGTTATTTTCGGCCAAAGATGAACATAATGGCCTATTTTCGTACTTTTGTTTTATTATTTCATCATTTAATTATCAATTTCCATTTTTAACCTTTATAATATCATTTAAAATCCACTAAATAATGTCCAACTTTGTCATTTAATGCATTCAATGGTTAAATAACCACATAAGGACCTCCTCTTTATAAAGACACATCAATTCGGCCATTATATAGAAGGACAATTTTTTATTTTCTTCGATTTAGTCCTTTTTGCAAATTAATCACACAAACAGTCAAATTAAATCACGAAAATTTCACACATACCAATTCACATGTTGTAGACTCAGAAAATAATATTAAAATATTTTCAAACTCAGATTTGTGGTCCCGAAACTACTATTTCGACTAGAGTCTAAACTAGGCTGTTACAGGACCACGACTAGCCAGATAAAAAGATAAGACAAATAAAACCCAAGGGAAGAGATTCGAACCCAGAACCGCATACACACTACTCACATCTCCTAACCACTTAACTAAATTAATTTACTTGACAAAATTTTCGCAATCTTAACCTAAAAATCAAGGCGTGATCATTCTTGATTTCACTAACCCAATTTCTTCTAACACAGTTTTCAGAATGTGACAAAAACCATTTAAACCAAATTAATCGACTTTGCACCTATTATATATATACCAACCAAACCCAAACCTAAGCCTAATATAAATTTGATTTAGAACTCAACCTAAATAAATATAAACCCAATCCAAATTAAAAGTTAATATAAAGATAAGAAATATAAAAAAATAAATATTATAATATTAATAGAATTTTAATATCAATAAAAACATTAAATGTTAATCAATAAAATAAACTAAATTTATTCGTAATATTATTATTACATAATAAATCATGTTTAATCATTTGTGATTGTATTATTACATTAATATATTATGTCATTATATGTTTTATATTATCATTAAATTTAAATTTTATAAATTTTTATAATTAATAATTTTATATATTTATTATACATATAAAATTATAATATTAAATTTTTTATATTCAATTAATATTCTTAAAATTTATTTCATTTTATAACGCAAGGAAATTAAGGAAAATAAAAAATGACGAGCAGAAGCTGGAAGAAACTATATTTTGTCATTTTAGCTATGGGCCTAACCATAGGTGGGCCTTAGTAGTAGTTTAGTTCCACTAAAAAGTTTTTGTCCAAGTTATTTCTAAGTTGGGCTTTTTTAAGTAGTATTTTTAGTAATTATATTATTTTATATTATTAATCAATGAATCGATTGAATTAATTAAATTGAGAGTTAATGGTCTAACTAACTCAATTATCATTTGATTCTGAAAATATTGTTGACATGGAAAGGTCACTCGCTGAAAATCAACTTTCACTATTATTCCTATTTTGTCTTTAGCATTTATTATTTTGTATTGTTGTTTTTATCATTTTATTTTTATGATGCTTTAAAATTGTAATTTCATTTATAATTGATTGTTTAAAAATTTAAAATATTTTTATAATTTAATGGATCACTTAAGTAATTAATTTAAATATATTTTTATATATTTATTTCAGAATTTATGATACATATTATATTATTAAATAAAATTACAATTTCACATATGATTTCATGAAAATAAAATAACTTAAAACTTTTATTATATATTATTTTAAATCTAATATTCTTAATAATTATTTTTTATTCTTACTTCACCACTACAACTACTTTTAGATCTAAAAACACATTTCGTTGTTTATTTTATCTCATTGTTACACCATCCAATCTCACTATTATAGTATTCAATTTTACTGCCATTTTTTTTTTAATCTCGTGGAGACAAACACATTACCTATCCAAAGAAACCTTAATTATTCCTAAAATTACTTCTACATCCTTTTTAATATAAAAAGTTGTTCTCAAGAGACATTCTTGGATTTTTTCTTTTTTTTTTAGGAATTACTATTGATAGAAATGTTTGTAATAAAAAACAACCATCTACATAATGTATAAGGTGAAATAAGATAAAATAAAATAAAAAACTTGCAATGTCTACTATTCCAACCCTTAAATCATACCTCTCCATTGACTTCATGATCCTATCATTGGCGACAGTAATAGTGGTTACCAAAGGCAGCATCAAGGGAGTTGGAAAGGCTAGGCCCCTAAAATGAAAAAGTATCTGTCTGTTTTTATATTTTATAAAACTATAAATTAGTAAATGGTCATATTACATTTTGACCTTTAAAAAATAATAAAATTTTAATTTAATTTTTTAAAAATTTTAAAAATATAAACTAATATTGTGATAAAATTATATTTAACTCTAAAAATATATATAACTCAATTCCAAAAAAAAAAAAAAAAAAAAATTCTAACTTTGTGGTTACAATAGTGAAGGAAGATCCCTTCACCAAGCAAGTCCAAGAGGAAGAGACCAAAGCGTGAATGAGGTAGTGTCAGCTTTCAAGACCTTGAAGAAATCAAAGTGGATCCTATGGATAGCTTGGTTTCCATTCTTGTTGATTGACACTGACTGGATGGGGTGCTCCATCATCTCGGGGTTGACTTCGCTTGCATTGGAGCCTGCGGGGTCAATAAATTGTGTTGCATGCTCGGGGTGGACGGTGTTGATTACAAAGATAGCTTAGGCTTGGAGACAAACACCATCGGCCCATCCTCCACTTATCGTCAAAGCCTCTACCTTGGCTGCATTCGGAATCTTGCGCTTACTTCCATTTATCTTTCGTTTCTTCCTTTGGTTTCTACGTCACACACTTTATTGAATTATGCCAAACAGCATGTGAACAATTTTAATTATTATTATTTAAATATTTTTAACAAGGTGTAAACGTATTACTTTGTTGGTAACATGTATGTTAGTAAGTAATGTGGTTTAAATACAAAAGATTTTACCCTTGAGGCTTAGAAATTGACCCTTAAAGAATTTTGATAACACAAGCTTCTGCCAATCTACGTTAGTGATATTGATCGTGTGTCAGAGTCTTAAAAATTTATATAATGAATGATCTAGCCTAAAAACTAACTGTGACAACGACTTGAGACAAGCACACCTATCGAACAGTAGTATAGTTTAGTGGCAAGACCGGATTGTCGAACCCAAAGGAATCAAAAGTACTAATACTAACTTTCTTTTTATTATAAGAATTAAAGGAATTGTTGTTTAATCTAAAAATAACTAACTACTAAGCTAAAGATGCTAAGACTAAGAGAATGAATTGGGGAAAATACATGAGGGAAAAACCAATTGATTGAGACAATACCCGAGGAAGAATCCACCTAGACTTCACTTGTTATTTAACTCTGAACCAGACGATTTATTCACTTGACTTGATCTTTAGGATTCCCTAATTTATATTAATACCGCTCTCGAGGTTACTAACGTCTAAACCTAGGTTGATTAATTGAAATCTCTTTCTAATTAAAATCCCTAGAATTGCATTAACTCGATCTATGGACTCCCATATTAGGTTTGACCCTAATCCGGCAAATTTTTGTCATCCTATCTCTAGGGTTGCGATCAACTTCGCTGAACTATGCTAGATCTACTCTTAAACAGGGTCTATTCCTCCTCTGCCTAAGAGCATAAATGCTTGAATCAATATCCTGAAATATCAAAACAAGAATTAAGAACACATAGTTAAGAACAAATTAAATATTTATCATACAGTTCAGAAAACAATAACAAGATCCATCTTAGGTTTCATCCCCCTAGGTATTTGAGGGGTTTAGCTCATAATCATAAAAGAATACATCTCAGAAGAAAATATAAAAAAAAAAACATAAAGAAAACCCTAAAACTCCCTGAAGGAATTGAAGGAGAGATCCTCAGTCTTGAGTATGATTCCGGCTTCTTGAGATGAATCAACTGGCTTTCTTCGAGTAAATCCCAAAATTTGGCCTCTCTAGCTTGGCTCTTTGGCCTAGCTAAATGCCCCCTTGAAGGTTGGCCTTTAGGGTGTTTATATAGGCTTTTGAAATGTCTTTCGTTGCCTCTAAGACCCTAATCCGAATGAAACTCTTCTTTGCTACGGCAGGGACACGCCCGTGTGCCACACCTATGTAATTCGAGTTATAGGCCGTGGTCGATCTTGCTAAAGAGGCACGGCGTGTGGCTCGGGGTCCATGCCATGTGGATTTCATACTTTGGCCCATTTTCTCCGTTTTTGGCCCGTTTCTCATTCTTTTCATCCTCGATGCTCTCCTGAGTATGAAATATGAAGACAAAGGATTAGGAGCACCTATTTCCATAATTAAAGAGATAAATCATCCAAAAGTATGCTAAATGTGGGATTAAAATATGTGTATATTATGGTTTATCAAATACCCCCACACTTAAGCATTTGTTTGTCCTCAAGCAAAAATCTCAACTCATAATTAAAACAAACTTCCTCAATTCATAATATTCATCGATAATGTTTCATCATATTTCACAGATAATTTATACATGGATAATTTAACTCAAAGAGTCCTAAAGATTCAAACAATCAAAGTCATAGTTTTTAGCATGAAAAATATAGGTGTTTCCCCTTATCTAAATAATTACCTTTAATTCAAAATTGACAAGAGTTGACATCCTCACTTAAGATTCACTCAAATCACTCAAGGTGTTTAAGGGTCAAAATAAATCACTCATTAATCAAACATGAAAAGTTATTACCACAGGCTTGTATGAAAATCAAGTCTCCACCACTATAAAATGAGATGATATACAAATCAAAAGGTCTTTAAAGGGTTGTAATGGGGTTTAGGTGAAAGGTGTGGATAAAGGCTGAATTAAAGGGTTAAAATCGATATTGAATTGACAATTTACCTAACTAGAAAAATGAACTAATCCTGAATAATTACATCAATTGAAAACTTGAAACTAATAATACGAGCTTCTTCTTTAAGATGTTGAATTTAAATGTATAAGCTCACTTAATCATGGAACTAATAATGAATATACTTCTAAATTTTTTTTACGAACAAATAAAATTAAGTACACTATATAAGATGAATTCAACTACTAAAATAAAATAATTAGGTAACTGATCAAATCAAGTCTCGATAGAAGGGTAGTCAAGAGAAATGGTGATAACAAATACAAGATGGGTTTTGAGTTAATATTAGTGGGTGAATCAATAAAAAGGGTTGTTAGGATCAAAGGGGTTCACTAGGGGTTAATTGTGAGGGTAGGCTTTTAGTAGAGTAAGTGGGTTAAATCCTAAGTGCCTTTGTCATCTCAGTATATCAAATCACTAATATGGTCTCGACTTGTATAATCGAAGCAAGTTTTAGAATAACAAATTAATGTTGACACACTCATAATAAAAAAAGTGAGCACAAAAAGAATGTATGCTCTAAAAGGCTCAAAATCTCACAAAAATTATGAGTTTTTTTTATGACAACCTTGTAAAATTTAAACTTCAGGGTAATAATTAGATTCAGGTAGACAACCCAACAAAATTTTAATTTTTGAAAATAGACTCATCAAGCTTAATTCTCTAGTCTCCTAAAGTTTAAATTATCAATGCACAATTAACTATGGCTTAATCCAAAGCATATCAATAAAAATCATAAATCAACAAAAGTTTCATTCTAATTAGTAATATGAGAAGATTACTTAAGAATAAAACATAATTTAGGGATTTTCAAATAATACTATAGTTAACCCCCTCACTTAAGATATACATTGTCCTCAATGTAAAAAGATAGATAATAGCAGAATAATATTAAAATCATAAGATAGGGAGAGAAGTGAAACTTCCTGAATTTTGGACGGAGTCAATGAAAAGAAACGGGGGAGCGCCTCGAACCGTTTGAAATTGGATTCTTGAAGCAGCCGGTCTAATCTTATTATATCCTAAGCTTAATCTAAATGGAATGAAGAATAAGAAGAAAATAATAAAGAAAATAAAAATAAATATAGAAAGAAGAATAAAAATAAATAATGAAAAGTGGATATGCGTTCAAAGAGAAAGGGGAAAAGGGAAGAAGACTTTAGGGAAGAAAGTGAACAGAAGAAGGGGATTAAATAGAAATCATGGATATGGTTGTAATAGCCCGGTTTAGACCCTAGTCGGAACAGTGATTTCGGGACCACAAATTTGAGTCAGAAAAATATTATAATATTATCCTTGGTGTTTATAATATGTGAATTAAGAGGTGTGAAAGTTTCGTGTGAAAATTTTATCCTTTGTGTGCTCAATTTTTATAAAAGGACTTAATCGTGTAAAATGTAAAAATGGTAATCTAATTGTTAAAGCACTAAATTGCTATGGTCTATTAATTTTGAAGTCCTTAAAATGATATTTGGCCACTATATAGACAAGTGGACGGTAATAGACCACCATTAAAAGGTTTTGTTATTAAATTACAAAGGTTAATTTGGTAATTGGCTTATTAATATGAATTATAATAAAACAAAGCCACATTAGTGTTCATATTTTATTTTATTCTCTTCAACCGATATGAAGAAAAGGAAAAGAAAGACTTTATTTTTTTATTTGGTCTATCTTGCTTCCTTGTCTCTTTCGAATGACGATAGAGAGGAGAGGCCGGCTGCATGTAGTGAAAAAACCATGGAATTTGTTTGCTTAGAAGTTAAAATCTTCAAGTAGAAGGGTAACTCTTCTAAACTCTCCTTTGCCCATAGCTTTTCGTTGAACAATTCTAGTTGCATTGTTGATTTGAGCTTAACCGAATGTGTGGGAGAAGAGAAGAGTTTATTTTCTAGTTGTAAATGTTGCATGTCTAGTAGATGAAGAGTTTCTCACTTGTGTTAAAAGAATTTAGAGAATGCTTGTGTTGTTATACTCCATTTCTGTAACTCTGGGGTTGAATAACAGAAAAGGGAAAGAACAAATTGAATAGGTAGAATCGGTGTTGGGAACCTTAGTGAGTTTTCCTTGAAATTTTATTCTCTTATGTTTGATAATTGCTGAAACGGTTAAATTGCTGCCCTGTTTATGCTGTCCAATTTTTGGTATTGATGCTGTTTGAATAGTGCGTTGTTAATGATGTTCAGAGAGTGGTGTATTTATGCCGCTTTAAGGATCTTTGTTTGGTGTGTTAATGCAATAGAAAAAATGGTTGTTTAGGTGTCAATTAATGTTGTCTAAGTGATTATATTTATCTTGTTATATGGATTTTCGTTTGGTGTTAAAGCAAAGAAATTGTTGTTTAGATGTTAATAAATGTGGTCGAATGACTTTAAATTATGGTAATAATGGTTGAAGTTGTAAATGAATAATTAATGATGTTTATTTAGTTGTAGTTTATGGTGTCTAAACCTGATTTTTAAAAGGGTTAATGCAACTATTTATGAAGTTATTGAATGAGTATTAAAAGCAAAGCAAATCTGCAGAATTTATGTCTAAGTGTTAGTTAATGTCTTTGGTTAAATGGTGTTCAATAGTTGTATGTTTATGTTGTTTGGGCTATCGATGGGTAATTAATTACAACCTGGAGAAATGGTTGTAATAATGTTAATTAATGATATCTAAATTGATGCCAAATTAAGCTATCGAAGAATGTAATTGGTAATTAAGATGTCTTGCAATAATAAGTTAATTGTTAATTATTATTTAAGTGATTGGTGGGTTATTTGGGTTACTAAAATGCAGAATTTGAATGATGTCTGAACTAATATAAATTCCTACTGCATTCATATTGTTCAATTTTAAATGAATAGGATAGTGGTTGTGTTTGTGCTGACCAATTGTGAGGAATAAATATGTTTTAACTAATTGTAATTAAATGATAGGATGGTTTGAGTTTGAATTTGATTTGATATTTGAGTTAGTTAGGATATTAATTTATTATTATGCTTTGATCGTGAAATTAATAGATCGATTATAAATCGGGGAAAAGATAAGGTCGGGGAATAATCATCTATGGATTGAGGTAAGTCTTTAAGTGATTAAACATTGTGAATTATATATTTTAATTATTAATATGCTGATTTGGAAATTGGAAAATTAGTACCGAGTTAGCGGAATGTGATTAATTATAAAATTAATATGTTTAAGTTTGGTTTGATTGAGTTGTAATATTTAAAAGTTCGATATATATGAATTGGTTGTGAGACAACTTTAAAAATATGATATTCAGGCTTTATGCCTAGCAGGCTTTGTGCCGGTGAGAAATATCGGGCTTTATGCCTAGCAAGCTTTGTGCCGGTTAGAAATATTCGGGCTTTAAGCTTAGCAGGCTTTGTGCCGGTGAGAAATATTCGGGCTTTATGCCTAGCAGGCTTTGCGCCAGCGAGAAATATTCAGGCTTTAACCCTAGCAGGCTTTGTGCCGGTGAGAAATATCGAGCTTTATGCCTAGCAAGTTTTGTGCCGGTGAGAAATATCGGGCTTTATGCCTAGCAGGCTTTGTGCCGGTGAGAAATATTCGGGCTTTATGCCTAGCAGGCTTTGTGTCGGTGAGAAATATCGGGCTTTATGCCTAGCAGGCTTTGTGCCGGTGAGAAATATTCGGGCTTTATGCCTAGCAGGCTTTGTGCCGGTGAGAAATATCGGGCTTTATGCCTAGCAGGCTTTGTGCCGGTGAGAAATATTCGGGCTTTATGCCTAGCAGGCTTTGTGCCGGTGAGAAATATCGGGCTTTATGCCTAGCAGGCTTTGTGCCGGTGAGAAATATCGAGCTTTATGCCTAGCAGGCTTTATGCCGGTGAGTTATATTATAAGTGTATGCTTAAAAAGATTCTTGTTGATGTGGAATTTAAATTTGGTAAATGAACTCAATGTTCAGGTATGTGTAATCTTATTGGTTGTTTGAGATAAGGTAAATTAGTAACTTGATATTTGTTACTAATTATATGTGATACAATTGAAGATTTTATGTGAATTTTAGTAAGATAAATGTCACATTGCCGAATATGTGTATGGACTTGGTATAAGTTGGCTGAATGTGAGGTTGCTCGGAGGTCGGATTTAATTGCATGAATTGGATATTTATATGTTAACGATGCAAATGGATATGAGGGATACTAAACTAGGATATGAATATATCTAAAGGAAAGGTTAGTTACATGAAAATGTCTTGGTCGAATATGATATAGACTTGGATAGAAAATAATAAAGTTATATCTATGTGTATGTGTTTATATGTGAAGTTATGGATTGGATCTTGTATCTGTATGTGTACATTCAAATGAATGACAGGTTATGAAAGGCACTGAGTGTGCAAGCTCATAACTGAGCACTAAGTGTGTGAAATCAGTTACAAGGCACTATGTGTGCAAATTTTCAAAGTAACGGCACTAAGTATGCGATACGTTACGGAATCTTGGCACTAAGTGTGCGGAACATTAAAGTAACAACACTATGTGTGCGATACGTTACTAAATTCTTGCAACAGATATACAGGTTTGATGCTTTTAATAGACTCTTATTATTAATGTTGATAAGGATAATAAAATGTTCGAGTATACAATCATATGTTATGCTCGGGTAGTTAAGATTGGAAAGGTAAATGACCCAAAAGGTATGTATTAATTATAACAACTTGTGATTGATGGTGGCTTGAAATGAAAGTAGGAATTTGGTAAGTAAAAGAGGCATATGCTGTTATTTTATCATGTGAAGGTGATGTATGGATATATACATATTTATACATTCATATAATGTTGTTATGAAATCTATTATCGAATGTGTGAGTGTTTGGCTTTAAGGCTATGAAGGGTGAAAGTTTACGAATGATGATATAAATTATGAGTAAGTGAAGTTATTTAACGAGGAACATAGATTATATGAGAAAAGTGATTGTACGTGTGTATGTGATTAACCAAATTTGGCCTATTTGAATTAAATTATATATGTTTATATGGTGATTTATTTGCTTATGGCTTACTAAGTTTTCAAAGCTTACTTTGAGTAATTTTCCTATGTTTATAGAGTTTCGAAGACTTTCTCGGGTTGGAAGTCGAAGGATATCTCATCACACTATCCAATTCTCGCTTCGGTAAATAAATGCTTGGAGATTTGGTTATATGGCATGTATAGACTAGTTTTGATATCGCTAGTTTTGAAGTTGTATATATTTGTTTAAGCCATGCGAAAATGGGTTGCCCATCTTGTTAATCTTGGAATTTATATTTTGGCTTGATGGTTTTGTTTGATTTGGTTTTGGTATATTTATAAGTATGGTTAATGTATAGAGTTTAAATGAACTGAAGTAAAGATGTTATAATCTAGTTAACCATATTTTGCAATGAAATAGTTTTTGGTTAGCAGCAGTGATGTGATTTTGAAAAATCACCAAAATAGGAGAAAGGGAATTAGGAAGTGAATAAGATATAGAATTAAATCTTATTGTGTCTATTTTTATATGAAAGAAATAGACTAGGAAGAGGAATTTTATATTCTGTGATATTTTAATTTTAGTGAGACTGGTTCTGAATAACTTCGTGGTTCCCTGTTCTGTCTTGGAAAAATCATAAAAAAAATTGTACAAAGTGAATTATGAGTTATAATTTATATGTATAGATTCCTTAGTGAGTCTATTTTGAATAGAAATAAGTGGGAGAATCATATGATAACTGTACAATGAGTTATTTGAATTTAGGTTAAGAGAGGTCAGAACCATTGGTTAGTGAAATAGGGGAAAATTTAATGAATAAACTGCACTAAATGGCTAAGCAAAAAAAATTCTGGAAAAATTTTAGTAAGAATGAAACACCCCAAATCCGGCCCACAAGCCCTGACCGGATCTGGTATGCTTCTAGAGAAAAACCATTCAAATCTTATTCGGACTTTTCCATAGTCTTGTGTGTTTTTGAAGAACCATTGAGTTGGGTGGGTTCATAATTAAAAACAGTGCTGATTAGCTGTTAAAATATTTAGAGCTTATTTTAAAAATAAGATTTCTGAATCTTTAATTTAATAAAAATTTGTAACATAATAAAATCAAATAAAAAAAATCATGCATATAACAGTTCACAATATGGCCTTATTACATCGAAAGTGAAACCCAAAATAAATCCAAAATATTTAAAATATAACAAGTCCAAAATAGTATAAAATCTCGAACTGAGCATGGCCACCACTAAACTCCTGCCGACCCGGTCCATTAATGAGCGTCACCTGAAAAATAATCCCACAAAGGGGTGAGTCAAACAGACTCAATGTGTACAACCAACACAAGTCTCAATTAACTCAGGCATGTCAAGTCATACATAATCAACATATATAAATCATGATGCAAACCCGAACCCAAACCTAGATAACCATCCGCTACACATCACCCGTACCAACCATCACACCGTGGGGACTACTAAGTCAACCCTCCATCCGCTACACACCATCGAAGCGTCATTGCAATCGACGTGCTCATCGCCCTTATAAAATTCGTGGCATTGCCACTAGATAATTATTTTGTGACATAGGTCACCACATTCAGATTTCGTGACATAAGTCACCACATTCAAATTACGTGACATAAGTCACCACATTCAGATATTGGGGTATAAAACCACCAATTCACTTCCCCTTTACATATCACCCATATGCCCCATATCAAACAAATCATGCAATTTCATGCCTTATTTCACATTCTTATCACTTTTAACATATGTGCCATCATAGATCATGTCATACTCATAGTAGGAGTAGGTAAACGTACCTGAGTACTTTGTACCAATGCAAGATACTCTTAGCCACATCTTAAAATATTCATAGTAACATATTTATTAAAACATAACTGTAAATTAATTAAGTCTCAGTGTGGGGTACACACTTGATTTACTTAGCAAGTTTACTGAAAATCCCGAAAACCCGATCTAGCGTCCTAGATCCTTAGTTCCTACATTCGGCCAACCCTACACATGTTAGCAAAGAGCCATTCGGCTAACTAGCCAAATCCCGAAGGAAAATCTTACCTTGATGCCGATTTCACTACTAATCAAATCCCGAAAACTTTGTGATAACTCTTCTTGCAATCGGCTAGATACTGAACCACTTGAACCAATTAGTTTCGACTTTTAAACAGAGTAAGAAATAATATTGGAATCCCTAAATATAGCCTATGGCCGAATGTTACCAACCACTTACCTAGCTCGTCTAAATCCTGAAATCCTTGCTTGCACCTGAAGTTGCCAATATCCCTATTAACCATTGTTAGAATCTGCTTAAACATAAACCTTATAAGAATGGCCTTTGGCCGAATACAACTTTGACTTACCTTGATCACTACACATCCCGAAAGACTCCCTCTTGAAATCGGCGACAAGAGAAATTCCGGAAGACCCTTCAAAGTTTCGGCCAAAGAGTTCTAATGGGATTAGTGCTTTTGATTTCGGCCACAAGAAAAAGAATTAAAACGATAACAATAGATCCTTACCCTTACTACTTTTGTAGGGAGTAGTCAAACCGCACTGGAATAAAATACGCGGACTTGGTCAGCCGATCCACTATCACCCATGCCAAGTCCTTCTTAGTAGGCATAAGGGGAAGCCCACTAACGAAGTCCATGGTAATTCTCTCCCACTTCCACTGTGGAATCTATATTGGCTGAAGCAATCCCGACGGAACTTGATGTTCAGCCTTAACTTGCTGACATGTCAAGCACTTCCTACAAATTCGGTAACTTCCGCTTTGCCACCAAAATTCCCTTAGATCTCTATACAATTTACTACCTGGGATGCATAGCATAAGGGCTACTATGCGATTCTCAAGAATTCTTAGATCCTTCTTCCATACAAACCTTACCCTTGTAACACAAGACTTCTCCTCATTTATGCCATAACCCTATCTCCATTTGACTTGTCGTAACTTAGCACTTAGATCCTCGCCATTAATCGACTTTCCTTCACCTCATTCAACCATGCGGTTTGACTTGTCGCAAGAGACTTCCATCATGCAAGCTCTCGAACATTGCCCTCAGATCGACACAACTTCTCAACTTAGGGCATCTGCTACCACATTCGCCTTGCCCGGGTGATACTCTATGGAACAATCGTAGTCCTTCAATAATTCCACCCACCTTCGCTGTCTCAGATTAACTCCTTCTGAGTCAGCAGATACTTCAAGCTTTTGTGGTCCGTGTAGATTACTGACTTTTCTCCACAAAGATAGTGCCTCCACACCTTAAGAGCAAAGACCACTGCCGCCAATTCCAAGTCGTGCATCAGGTAGTTAACCTCGTGTGGCCTTAGTTGTCGAGACACATAAGCAACTACCTTCCTGTCTTACATAAGGACACCTCCCAATCCTATATGGGAAGCATCACAATACACCACAAAATCCTTCCCTGCCTCAGGCTGAATCAAAATTGAGCTTCAGTCAAGACTCTCTTAAGCTTCTCAAAGCTCTCCTGTTGCTTATCAGTCCATATGAAAGGTACTTCCTTTCTCAGCAACTTTGTCAAAGGTGTGGCTATCGATGAGAACCCTTCCACGAACCTTCGGTAATAGCCTGCTAATCCTAAGAAACTCTAAACTTCTGCCACAGACTTAAGAGGTTTTCAATCCAAAACTGCCTCAATCTTCCGAGGATCCACCCTTATTCCTTCAGCAGATACCACATGTCCTAAAAACGTAACCTCCTTAAGCCAAAATTTACACTTACTGAATTTGACGTAGAGTTTCTTTTCCCTTAATACTTGCAACACAACTCGGAGGTGCTCGCCATGTTCTTCCTCAGACTTCGAATACACCAATATATCGTCTATGAACACAACCACGAACCGGTCTAGATAGGGTTGGAAAACCCGATTATCATGTCCATAAACACGGCTGGGGTATTTGTCAATCCGAACAGCATTACCAAGAACTCATAATGCCCGTACCTTGTGCGGAAAGCTGTCTTATGGATATCAGCCTCCTTCACCTTAAGCTGATGATATCCAGACCTTAGATCTATCTTTGAGAATACTGCGACCCCCTTAAGCTGATCGAACAAGTCATCTATCCTTGGCAACGGATACTTGTTCTTGATGGTCAGCTTATTCAACTGACGATAATCTATGCACATGCGCATAGTTCCATCCTTCTTCTTCACAAACAAGACCGGTGCTTCCCATGGAGACACACTGGGTCGAATAAACCCACGGTCTAGTAATTCTTGGATCTGAGCCTTGAGCTCAACCAACTCCTTTGGTGCCATTCTATAAGGGACGATTGACACAGGAGCTGTTCCTGGTAGCAAATCAATTCTGAACTCCACTTTCCTATCCGGGTATTCTGTAATTCATCCGGAAAGACATCCACAAACTCCTTTACCGTTCTAACCCCACTAACTCCCCCTTCGTTCATATCCAAAGCACTAACGAGAGCCAGAAATGCCTTACACCCCTTCCGAACCATCTTATCCACTTTTAGAGCTGAAATTACGTTAGACAGGTAGTTCCTTCTTTCTCCTATCATGATTACCACCTCATCCTCCGAGGTTCTTAACTCCATTTGCTTGGCTGCACAATCCAATACAGCCCGATGTTCTACTAGCCACTCCATGCCAAGTATAAGATCAAATTCTCCGAAGGGTAGCTCCATCAAGTCGGTAGAGAATATCACTCCCTGAAGTTCTAGAGGTACACTCCGAAAGATCTTGTTCACCACTACAGTTTGACCTAATGGGCTTACTACAGTCATCTCCCTATTAGATAGTTCAGAGGCTAATCCTAGAGTTTCAACTACTCTACATGCAACATAAGAATAGGTCGAGCCCACATCAATCAAAGCAACATAAGGATTGTAAATATAAGGAACGTATCGGTTATGACATCCGGTGCGTCTCTGTCCTCTCTCCGATGAATCGCATACACTAAACCTGGCTGTCTGACCTCCGTGTTACCAACACCTCGGCCCGGTGTTCCCCGTCTTCTACAAGCACCATTACCTCTACCATTCGAACCATGGCCCCGCTGAGGCTGCTGTCCACCTCTTCCAGCTTGGTCAGAACCTTGACTTACTGGTCGTCCCCCTTCGGTTCTCATAGGACAATCCTTAATCATGTGGTCCTTAGACCCACACTTAAAGCATCCTCCCGTCTTCTTCCAACACTCTCCTAAATGCTTCTTCCCATATTGGGCACAAGTATGATATCGCCTCCAAGAGCGACTTTGTCGACCTCATGACCCATAAACTCTAGGCCTCTTTTTTCATTCCTTGAAGACCTCGATGATCCAAGCCTCTTCTACCTATTTCGATCCGTGTTCGCCTCTGAGTCCTTAATTCCTTCGCTACCTTAGCCTTCTCCACCAACACAAGAACTCCGCGCTTCATGTCGAGCTATCAACAGTCTCAAATCATCCCTCAGCAAGTCCTCAAATCGGATACACCGCTCATGCTTAGTTGACACTATGCCTCGAGCATAACGGCTCAGCCTTAGGAATTTAGCTTCGTACTCCGCCACGGACTTGTTCCCTTGAACCAACCCCAGAAATGCCTTCCTCTGTGCATCGATGTAATGAGTACCGACATACTTCTTCTGGTATGCCGCCTTAGCATAATCCCAAGTGAGTTCCTCAGCTATAACACCATCCCAAACCGTGAGCCACCATTGATATGACTCATCGAGGAGAATCGACACCAAACCTTTTAGTTTTTCCTCGATAGTTAAATCGAGCTCATCCATAATCCGTTTAGTCACCTCCAACCAACACTCAGCGGTACTGGGTGCCACACCAGATACACCACGGAACACCTTAGCTCCGTTGGCTCGGAGTCGTTCAGGTACCGACTTTCGAGCTCCCATGCCTCCACCTGCTCCAGCCACCCTTTCTAAAACCCGCAGCATCGCCTGTGACACTGAGTCATCCCCTGTCTGATCCTAATATTCCATATCAGCGGCTGGTGGTGGTGGCATTTCATTTTTGGATCCTTGACCCGATTTAACGGGTTCCGACACGGTCATTTGGCCTCTTCCATGGCCACGCACGTTACGACCACGTCCCCTTGAATTCATACTTCCAATTTGCGTTTATCTGATTAAAGAATTTAATGAATTAGTTTTGTTCCACTGATTTATCGTGAACAGCCTTATGTTCAATAGTTCTAGGGAGTAGTTCTTTCGATTCATACACATACAGTCTCAATTCATTCATTCAATCACGTACATGAACTTGCGTTCATTACAGAGAAATGTTGTAGTTGTCGTTGTTTGTTGTTTTCCACTACCCAAGGGTATTTCTATAATTTTATCCTATAGGGGTATTTTGGTAATTTTTTTGCAAATTAAGGTATTTGAAAATGTTGCAAAATAGAGATTGTTGATATTTTACAAAATTAAAATACTTGCTGGAAAAATTTCAAGAGTGAAATGGTAATTTTATACACTAGGGGTATTTTTGTAATTTTACAAGCCAGGGTCATTTCGGTAATTTTTTTCGCAAAACATGGTTCCCGGTGACTTTTTAAAACAAGGGTATTTTTTTAAAGAGTTCTAATTTGAGGGTACTTCGGTAATTTTCCTCCCTGAGGGTTTTTTGGTCATTTGTACAGGTTAGGGGTGATTTGGTCATTTTGCAATTCAAGGGTAATTTTCGTAAATTTTCCAAGTCAGGTATCTCAATATTTGTAAAAATAGGGTTTTGGATATTTGTAAGGTAAGAGGATCTTGATCAAAACTGCGGGTAGTATGGAAATTTTATGAACCAAGGGCATTTTAGTAATTTTTTCAACCAGGGGTATTTAGGTCACTTTAGTAAATCGAGAATATTTGGAATTTTTTTTCAAAATAGTTTTCCTACACATCAAAGGGGTAATTTGGTGATTTTAAAACTAGAGTTTTTATAAAAATATGGCTAGCCCCTTTCGGGTTTTAGTTATTGCGTTTAGCCTGTGGCTGAGTCCTCCTGGTTAGGGTGAACCGTCACTACGCACCAGGTAGGATTCGAGTGGAGAGGAGGTGAGTCACTAGGACTGCTTAAATACCAAGCTCCCACCGAAACCAATCCTAGACATGCGCACGATGGTTGCCACACCCTAACTCGGTGACTTAGACACAAGTTTGTTTAATTAGGCTTTAAAGCTTTATGCAATTTTGTGTTGGAGTAAGCTAATCCTAGGGTTTAATTCCTAATTTACTAATCTACATCCCTATAGATTCCACATACAATCACAAAAGAGTTAGGAGTACTTACCTGGTGGACTTGGTAGGAGACTCAAAGCCATGCCGTAAACCCTACTTATTTCTTAGAAAAGTCCAATTTCAAAAGAAAGAAAACATTTTGGGCCCAAAAAGCCCTCAAGGCTGAGTTTTGAACAGGGCTCTGATGCCAAACTGAAACACCCCAAACCCGACCCAAGTCCTAACCGGATCTGGTATGCTTCTAGAGAAAAACAATTCAAATCTTATTTGGACTTTGCCATAGTCTTGTGTGTTTTTGAAGAACCATTGATTTGGGTTGGGTTCATAATTAAAAACGGTGCTGATTAGGTGTTAAAATATTTAGAGTTTATTTTAAAAATAAGATTTCTTAATCTCTAAGTTAATAAAAATTTGTAACATAATAAAATCAAATAAAAAAAATCATGCATATAACAGTTCACTATGGCCTTATTACATCAAAAGTGAAACCCAAAATAAATCCAAAATATTTAAAATATAACAAGTCCAAAATAATATAAAATCTTGAACTGAGCATCGCCACCACTAAGCTCCTACCGACCCGGTCCATTAATGAGCATCACCTGAAAAATAATCCCACAAAGGGGTGAGTCAAACAGACTCAATGTGTACAACCAACACAAGTCTCAATTAACTCATGCATGTCAAGTCATACATAATCAACATATATAAATCATGATGCAAACCCGAACCCAAACCTAGATAACCATCCGCTACACATCACCCGTATCAACCATCACACCGTGGGGACTACTAAGTCAACCCTCCATCCGCTACACACCATCGAAGGCGTCATTGCAATGACGTGCTCATCGCCTCTTATAAAATTCGTGGCATTGCCACCAGATAATTATTTTGTGACATAAGTCACCACATTGATTTCGTGACATAAATCACCACATTCAAATTACGTGACATAAGTCACCACATTCGATATTGGGTATAAAACCACCAATTCACTTCCCCTTTACATATCACCCATATGCCCCATATCAACAAATCATGCAATTTCATGCCTTATTTCACATTCTTATCACTTTTGACATATGTGCCATCATAGATCATGTCATACTCATAGTAGGAGTAGGTAAACGATTTGAGTACTTTGTACCAATGCAAGATACTCTTAGCCACATCTTAACATATTCATAGTAACATATTTATTAAAACATAACGTAAATTAATTAAGGCTTAGTGTACACACCGACGATTTATAGCAAGTTTATCAAAATCTCGAAACCCAATCTAGCGTCCCGGATCCTTAGTTCCTACATTCTGCCAACCCTACACATGTTAGCAAAGAGCCATTCGCTAACTATCCAAATCAAGGAAAATCTTACCTTGATGCCGATTTCACTACTAATCAAATCCGAAAACTTTGTGATAACTCTTCTGCAATCGGCTAGATATCTTGAACCACTTGAACCAATTAGTTTCAGCTTTTAAGCGGAGTAAGAAATAATATTGGAATCCCTAAATATAGCCTATGGCCGAATGTTACCAACCACTTACCTAGCTCGTCTAAATCCCGAAATCCTTTCTTGCACTTGAAGTTGCCAATATCCCTATTAGCCATTGTTAGAATCGGCTTAAACATAAACCTTATAAGAATGGCCTTTGGCCGAATACCACTTTGACTTACCTTTTGATCACTACAGATCCTGAAAGACTTTGGCCGAATACCACTTTGACTTACCTTTTGATCACTATAGATCCCGAAAGACTCCCTCCTGAAATCGGCGGCAAGAGAAATCCCAGAAGTCCCTTCAAAGTTTCGGCCAAAGAGTTCTAATGGGATTAGTGCTTTTGATTTCGGCCACAAGGAAAAGAATTAAAATGATAACAATCAATCCTTACCCTTACTACTATTGTTACTTGAAGAGAAAAGAGGTTTCGGCTTTTGAGACTTGTGAAAAAGAAAAGAAGATGAGAGGCTGAAAGATTTGGCAATGGTGATCAATAGTAGAGAGGTTTCGGCTTTAAGGATAGATGAAAAAGTAAAGGAGATAAGTGACTTATTAGGTTCGGCTTTGGGAAAGAAAATGGAAGAAAGAAAAGATGAGAAAGAGTGAAGAGAGGGGGGCTAAATTTTGACAAGAAACACTAGAGAGGAAACAAATGAAATTCGGTACCTATCCCCCTACACATAACCAAATATACCAACACAAGGAGCCCCTCATTCGGCCAACTCCTCCTCTCACTATCAGATCCCTTATTTCACTCCACCTTAGCCAAATCCTTAACACTCCAACCCAATCTATACTTCCTTCCTCCAGAGTCCATGTGCCGTCCACTTCCTCTCCTCCTTGTAGCAAAATAAAAACTTTTATTTGCTTCCCTTGTGACTCGAACCTAGGCCCTTTCCCCTTGCCTGTGGCGTCATTCTCTAAGGCCCTAAGTGGCTCCTCCAAGCCACTTATTCAAGCCCATTCTTGTGTTATATTTCACCTACAATTTTTCTTAAGGCCTCTTAAGCTTAGCTCCCTCTTTTAAACTTAAAATCGAATAATTTCTAAGGCATTTTCTACACTTTAAAGTTCACAAAATTCATAAAACACATTCATAATTTATCCTGGCATACTAGCACATACAATTAAGCTACAATGTGCAAACCCTAATTCCCATATATTACAAAAAAGATATATGAGTCTAGTTTTAAGGAAAATTTATGGGTCTAAATTTTGAGTTTCCTAACTCGATTTATAGTCAATTTAGTTAATATGACACAGATGGACAGTTTAAATTTTTATGCCCCAAATTAGTAGTTAAGTCCGGTAATACCTCGTAACCCCTTTTTGGCGACGGATAAGGGTTAGGGATATTATATTTTATTGGTATCAGAGCTATGGTTTAGTCGGTTCTAGGACTACCATAGTGTATGTGAGTCTAGCTATACATGCCATATTTAACCTGCGATAGTGTAATATCTCCTGACTCTGACAAAAATTGTTTTAATTAGACAGATATGCTTTCCAACCGAGCTAAATTTTGATAGTATGGAATGTGTACTCAAATGTTCAAGTGAAAATATATTGGTGATGAGTTGACACTCGTAAAGTTTTGAATCAAAGTGTATGACATTTTTATTATTGATAAATTTATAAATATATGAGCATACGAGTTATGATATTTGAGTTATGATGTTATATGAGAATTTCGATTGTGAATTAGTGATTTGAGTTGGCTTATGAAATATGTATTAAGAACAAAAGTGATTATAAGCAAATGTTTATTAAATGTTTTGAGAATGTGAAATTAGAAATAAACTGGCTATTCGTGATAGTAAGTGTTATGTACATTTAGGTGCGAATTAAATTTGAGGCGTTACTACCCTTACCCCTTATTAAAAAAAATTTAAATTATAATGAAATCTGTAAGATTTGGATTGAATAAGTTCATGAGTGTGGAGTTATAGAAGTCCGTGTTTGATAGATTAGTAATGTGGTCAGAAAAGAGAATAAATCAATGAATGAAGATAGTACTAAATAGATATTGGATAGTTTTGAAGACTATTCAGATTATTCAAGTCATTGTTGTAGAAGAAGTTAACTTCAATTAAATTTCCTATTCAAGTATGTTAGCTAAAGAAAGTATTAACTGGAAGCTTCTCTGGATTGACTTCTGTTATTGATGGGATAATATGAACTTAATGATGACAGAATTAGACAGTTGAATAATGTTTGAATTGTATTAATGGCTGAGTGCAACAGTTATGTTATAGTTGGGCAGTTACTATGACTTCTTCTGGGCATTTTACGTGTACATTTATCCTCAGAAATATAGATGACTATTTTTATTATTATTATAATCTCTGGCTTGATATGTGAGAGTACAGTGGTACCGTCCTCAGAGTTATAGAAGTTGTGTTTCTGCAGTGGGTGCTATTTAAATCATATTTGATTCTTTTCTATGTTCAAATGTTTCATTAACAGCCGGGATAATATTTATTACAGGATTGAGATATCGTTCTTAGTAATGCCCCATGATTTCTATGTGATTTCAGAATAATTCAGAGTTTCGATGACTAATATATCAGACAACTTCATTATAAACTCTTTTCTAGTTCTCGTGAAAGTTTGACATTGATAAAAGTAAAAATAATAGAATATCAAGATCAATCTGTATAATGATATTTCTGGGGTTATCCTTCTAATGAGAAGAAAGATTTCTTCAAAAGGACCGTTTAGTAGATAGTATAATCTGAATAATTGGATTGAATTGTTAATTGGGTTATATGTGTTTGAATCTATTTACGAACTGGAGATAAACTTTAAACGTATATTTATGAATTGAAGGATAGTCTGAAAGAAGAATTTGTATTCTTGAAGACTTGATACAGAATCATATCTATCGGAACGGTTCTATCAGAGAAATATTATGGTACATTAAAGTTAGTCCGATTGTTGAAGATTTCTTTTGCACGAGGATAATTATCAACTGACATGTTAGTTCTGGTTTTGTCTAAGTTGAATAAAGAGTTTATGATTTTCAGTCATATATTATTGAATGGTTCGAGATGTGTCGGGAATTATAAGTTAAAAAGTGGTTCAGCATAAATTGATTTCTAATTCAGAACTTTAAATGTGGTATCGATGATTATTTATTATTTTGAGATAGAGTGTGTATACCAAAAAGTGCTATGAATACACAACTGCTACAAGAAACTCTCAGTGGTAGTTTGTTTGTTCACATGGGAATAACAAGATGTACAACAATTCGAGATATGATATCGATGATGAGTGTAAAATGTGATATTTCTGACTTTGTTGATTGTAGAAATAAGTGTTGATTATAGAATTATCTGTTCCTAAGATGATAAGTCTACCCATGGTATCAATTATCATTTGTTTCGGATTGAGATCTGAAACTCGTATTGGGATCTTGAGGAAAGTTACAGTAATCTGTGAGTATAAGATTGCATTGAAATCGGGAAAAGCAATTCAAACTCTCAAAATATTTATTTGCCACTGTCTTTTAGAGTTTCAAAGCAACTAAGAAATACTATTGATATTATAAGCAGTTACCAAATTCTGTTATTACAGGAACGAGCTTTGTGAGAAATTAATTCACGGGATTAATATTGTCAGAGAAATTGAGCAGAAAATTAAAACAATTTAATACAGTTATAAGCTGTCTCAGTTAGAGATAATGTATAGCGAAAGTCAGATCAGAATTTCAATTGAAAGATTGCATTGAAATCCGAAGCTATGCGTGAATTTGAATGTATTTTGTTAAGGCAAATCTTTAATTTACCTTTTGGTAGGATTTTCGAGGACGAAAATCTCTAAGGGGGGAGAGTTGTAACAGCTCGGTTTAGACCCTAGTCAGAACAGTGATTTCGGGACCACAAATTCGAGTCAGAAAAATATTATAATATTATCCTTGGTGTTTACAAGATGTGAATTAAGAGGTGTGAAAGTTTCGTGTGAAAATTTTATCCTTTGTGTGCTCAATTTTATAAAAGGACTTAATCGTAAAATGTAAAATGGTAATCTAATTGTTAAAGCACTAAATTGCTATGGTCTATTAATTTTGAAGTCCTTAAAATGATATTTGGCCACTACATAGACAAGTGGACGATAATGGACCACCATTAAAAGGTTTTGTTATTAAATTACAAAGGTTAATTTGGTAATTGGCTTATTAATATGAATTATAATAAAACAAAGCCACATTAGTGTTCATATTTTATTTTATTCTCTTCAACCGATATGAAGAAAAGGAAAAGAAAGACTTTATTTTTTATTTGGTCTATCTTGCTTCCTTGTCTCTTTCGAATGAAGATAGAGAGGAGACGCCGGCTGCATGTAGTGAAAAAACATGGAATTTGTTTGCTTAGAAGTTAAAATCTTCAAGTGGAAGGGTAAATCTTCTAAACTCTCCTTTGCCCATAGCTTTTCGTTGAACAATTCTAGTTGCATTATTGGTTTGAGCTTAACCGAATGTGTGGGAGAAGAGACGAGTTTATTTTCTAGTTGTAAATGTTGCATGTCTAGTAGATGAAGAGTTTCTGTGAATGCTTGTGTTGTTATACTCCATTTCTGTAACTCTGGGGTTGAATAACAGAAAAGGGAAAGAACAAATTGAATAGGTAGAATCGGTGTTGGGAACCTTAGTGAGTTTTCCTTGAAATTTTATTCTCTTATGTTTGATAATTGTCAAACGGTTAAATTGTCGCCTGCTTATGTTGTCCAATTTTTGGTATTGATCTTTGCTCAATAGTGCGTTGTTAATGATGTTCAAAGAGTGGTGTATTAATGTCGCTTTAAGGATCATTGTTTGGTGTGTTAATGCAACATAAAAAATGGTTGTTTAGGTGTCAATTAATGTTGTCTAAGTGATTATATTTATGTCTGTTATATGGATTTTGTTTGGTGTTAAAGCAAAGAAGAAATTGTTGTTTAGATGTTAATAAATGTGGTCCGAATGACTTTAAATTATGGTAATAATGGTTGGAGTTGTAAATGAATAATTAATGATGTTTATTTAGTTGTAGTTTATGGTGTCTAAACCTAATTTTTAAAAGGGTTAATGCAACTATTTATGAAGTTATTGAATGAGTATTAAAAGCAAAGCAAATGCCGCAGTAATTTATGTCTAAGTGTTAGTTAATGTCTTTGGTTAAATGGTGTTCAATAGTCGTATGTTTATGTTGTTTAATGTCGATGGGTAATTAATTACAACTGGATAAATGGTTGTAATAATGTTAATTAATGATATCTAAATTGATGCCAAATTAAGCTATCGAAGAATGCAATTAGTAATTAAGATGTACCGCATTAATAAGTTAATTGTTAATTATTATTTAAGTGATTGGTGGGTTATTTGGGTTACTAAAATGCGAATTTGAATGATGTCCGAACTAATATAAATTCCTACTTCATTCATGTTGTTCAATTTTAAATGAATAGGATAATGGTTGTGTTTATGCTGACCAATTGTGAGGAATAAATATGTTTTTACTAATTGTAATTAAATGATAGGATGGTTTGAGTTTGAATTTGATTTGATATTTGAGTTAGTTAGGATATTAATTTATTATTATGCTTTGATCGTGAAATAAATAGATCGATTATAAATCGGGGAAAAGAGAATGTCGGGGAATAATCATCTATGGATTGAGGTAAGTCTTTTGCGATTAAACAACGTAAATTATATATTTTAATTATTAATATCTTGATTTGGAAATTGGAAAATTAGTAATTGAGTTAATAATGTGATTAATTATAAAATTAATATGTTTAAGTTTAGTTTGATTGAGTTCTAATATTTAAAAGTTCGATATATATGAATTGGTTGTGAGACAACTTTAAAAATATGATATTCAGGCTTTATGCTCAGCGTGCTTTGTGCTTGGTGAGAAATATCAGCTTTATGCCTCAGCGTGCTTTGTGCCGATGAGAAATATTCGGCTTTAAGCCCAGCAGGCTTTGTGCCGATGAGAAATATTCGGGCTTTATGCCTATCAGGCTTTGTGCTGGTGAGAAATATTCGGACTTTAAGCCTAGCAGGCTTTGTGCCCGTGAGAAATATTGGGCTTTATGCCCAGCGTGCTTTGTGTCGGTGAGAAATATCGGGCTTTATGCTCAGCGTGCTTTGTGCCTTGGGTGAGAAATATTCGGCTTTATGCCCAGCGGTGCTTTGTGTCGGTGAGAAATATCGTGCTTTATGCTCAGCGTGCTTTGTGCCTGAGAAATATTTGGGCTTTATGCCAGCGTGCTTTAAATTTGAGAAATATCGGGCTTTATGCCAGCAAGCTTTGTGTTGGTGAGAAATATTCGGGCTTTATGCCTAGGAGGCTTTGTGCCGGTGAGAAATATCGGGCTTCATGCCTAGCAGGCTTTGTGCCAGTGCGAAATATCAGGCTTTATGCCTAGTCGGCTTTATGCCGGTGAATTATATTATACGTGTTAGCTTAAAAAGATTCTTGTTGATGTGGAATTTAAATTCGATAAATGAACTCAATGTTCAGGTATGTGTAATCTTATTGGTTTTTTGAGATTAGGTATTTGTTACTAATTATATGTGATACAATTGAAGATTTTATGTGAATTTTAGTAAGTTAAATGTCACATTGCCGAATATGTGTATGGACTTGGTATAAGTCGGCTGAATGTGAGGTTGGTCGGAGGTTGGATTTAATTGCATGAATTGGATATTTATATGTTAATGATGCAAATGGATATGAGGGATACTAAACTAGGATATGAATATATCTAAAGGAAAGGTTAGTTACATGAAAATGTCTTGGCCGAATATGATATAGACCTGGATAGAAAATAATAAAGTTATATCTATGTGTATGTGTTTATATGCGAAGTTATGGATTGGATCTTGTATATGTATGTGTATATTCGAATGAATGACATGTTATGAAAGGCACTGAGTGTGCGAGCTCATAACCGAGCACTAAGTAAAGTGAAATCGATTACAAGGTCAGTAACATCCGAAAATAGGGTTATGCATTTTATTTAATTGTATGTTGTTGCATGTCTAAGTATAATTGAGTGTGTTTTGGAAGTTTTTCAAACTTCATTATGTAAGTGAATGCTTAGAGAAATATTAAGTTTTTAATAAATAAGATGGAGCTAAGCAAGATAGGCTTTAAGAAATATTGACAAGAGGTTTTAAGCATAATAAGTCAATTGGCAAGGTGGTAAGGCGCATGGATGAATGCTTGAGGAGAGAGGTTCAATCCCTAGTTAGCAAGTGGAAGGATTTTAATTTTTTGTTTTCTTCCCTATAGTGTCGGCCAAGACTATTCTAGAATGGATGGTCATCTCTTTATTTTTGGTTAGTAGACCATATGAAAAAGGCAAGCTAGAAGTTATGGCATGGAATCATGAAGATATGGTAAGATAGGGGGACAAAAGGCTTGAAGAAAGGATGGTGTTTTGGAAGCTTTTTCATGGTCATTTGACCATGATCCTAGTCGGCTTTAAGGGCTAAGGGGAGATGGTTTAATTGTGTTGGGAATCAAGGGATTGATGGGGAAGAATTGAGGGGGAAAAAGGGGATCATGTTGGTAAGGTTGGCTGAATTTTTGCATAGGCATTATGGTGTTAGTTGGCCAAAATTTTTTTTAACCAATTTTCTCTCCAAAACCTTGTTCATAGCCGAATGCTTATCTACACAAAAGAGAAGCCTTTTTCTCTTCTTTTGGTCTTTTTCAATTTACCATTTCGGTTTGAGAAGTCTTTCTAGTTTCTTTTCTCCTAAACATAACATCTCTCTCTTCACTTTGTAACCGAAAGTATCAAAAGTTTCAAAGACCTATTTTCCCTTCTTTTTCTCTCATGGCCGAATGCACATAAGCCTCTTACCTCATCTCTTTTCTTTTAATCATCATCATCATCTTATCATTTTTCACTTTCAACCGAAACCATTTTCTACCAAAAATCAAATCATCCCTTTCTCTCAAATTTCTCTTCTCATTTACCTTGCTAAGGCCAAAACTCCCATTCTTTATTTTCATCATCTTCTTTCTTTTCTTTTGTTGAAAACCCGAAACCACCATAGCCAAAAACATCATATTTTTCTCTTCTTTTTATTCAAGCAGAAAGCATCATTTCTTTTCTTCTACTTTGACAAGGCCCTTCAAGTGGTTAAGTAAGGATTTTTGTTAAGTGTTTTCACTATTTCTTTTAGAATAGTCGATTTAGAAACTTAATTCTCTCATTTTTCTCCTAGGTCGAAACTTTGGAAGGGATTGTTAAGGATCTTTTTTGAAACCAACATTTAAGGAGAGATCTTTCGAAATCATCCAAGGTAAGGATTATCATTTTCGGTTATATCGTTTCTTTTAGATAGTTTATTAATCAACTTTATTTTAGGGTGATTTTGAGACTAGCAAGATAGGTTCCAAAAGAGCGGTACAGAGTGTTTGGAAGAGAGGAGGCTCTGTTATACCCTCAAACTTCAAGCGAAGGGCTGTATCAGGTATACGAGATTTTCTACCCATTGTGGACCCTCTACTAACGAAGTCGTTTATTTGAAGTCGTGCGTACAACCAAACCACTTTTCGTTAGTGGGTTGTCATCGGGTTTTGATCCATCTAGCGGAGAAAAATCACAAATAACGGTTGTTCGAGAATCCGAGGGTAAGGATTTAGATCTCTCATCAATTGTATAGTTTTATTAGTAATAGTGTATACTAATCAAGTGTGATAATTAACTAGGTGTTGACGAGCGGGAAGGTATCGTTCTCACAGTCATAAGGTGTGTAACATTACACTAAAATCTCATAGATCTTTATTAAATGTGATTTGAATGAAAATATGTGTAATAATGGTTGCGAGTACCATTCAGTGGTATACAATATTCAGGTATGTTTAACCCCAATATTTTGCTAATTTTGCTATATGCCTAAATGTGCGATAAATATGATTTTTGCTATGATTTTGGGGTAAATGGCATGAAAACTGAATAATATGTATGTGCATGGGCATATGGGTGTTATTGATAAAGGGGAAGTATTCCGGTGGTTTTACCACAATATCCGGTGACTTCGGTCACATATTTTGAATCGGTGACTTCGGTCACATATGTGAATCTGGTGACTTCAATCACATATTTGAAATTCGGTGACTTCGGTCACAATTATCTGGTGGCCATGCCACAAAATTATAAGGGCGATGTGCATGTTGACTGTAGCAACTGCCTTCGATGGTGTGTAGCGGATGGAGGGTCGATTTAGTAATCCCCACGGTGTGATTGGTTGGTACGGGTGGTGTGTAGCGGATGGATATTTAGGTGGGCTCGGGTTTGCATTTCATTATATAAATATCCATGTGACTTCTAAATGATTTTATTTGATTTGCTATAAAAATGGGCTTTTGGCTAAATATGACTTAAATGGGCCTATGGCTATATGTGTTATTAATGGGCTTTAAGACTATGATCAAATGGGCTTTTTAATGTATGTGTTACACATTGAGTTTATGACTCACCCCTTTTGTGGGATAATTTTTCAGATAACTCTTAGCGTGATGGATCGGGTCAGCGAGGACTACGTGGTGGCCAATGCTCAAACAAAGTATTTTGGAGATTTTCCTAATTAAACTTATTAAGCTTATTTTTACTACTTAGAATTTATTATGGGTTTTGCTATTTTTATGTAATAAGGCCACTATGAACTGCTTTTTAATTTTGTGTTTGGATTTATTTTTATTCGCCATGAACAATTATTAATTAAATAACTAAATGGTTTTTGATAAATAATTTAAACTGCTTTTTGAAAACATAATATATTTCCACAATTTTTTCATTAAATTTGGTTTTCTTTTAACTTATTAATTTCTCTTAAAATAATGTTTTAAGAAGATACAAATTTACTTTACAATTTGATTTCAACCCAATCTTTAAGTTAATCTGTTTTATTCAAAATCATCAAGTTTTTCTTAAACAAAGCGAGAATTTGCTAAAGTTTTACTCGAGGAACATATCAAATCCGGTCAGGCTTTTTGGGCCGGGTTTGGGGTATTTCAACTTGGTATCAGAGCCCAGTTTTAAACTCTCGGCCTTGGGATATGAAGCCCACAACGTTTTCAAAATTTAGCCCAAATGACTTTTTGGAAGTTTTCTTAAATTAAATAGTTTTATAGATGCATGGCACCCGAAGTTCTCGGCCCAGATCCATCAGGTAAGTACTTTTATTGATAAAGTGATATGAATGTATGATAAGCCTAAGGAAACTATACTTTAGAGACATGGACCCTAGGTGTATGTGTACTACTATGGAAAAACCACTGAATAAATATCTGTTGCATAAAACTTTCTTTTAATAAAAAGTGAAAAGACTCTAATACATAAGACTTTTTCGTAAAAATAGATAATACGTATAATAGACATGAGTTCTAGGGGACGTGGTCGTCGTGGACGCGGTAGAGGAAGAATGGCTGTGTCGAAACCAGTTAGATCTGGTCAAGGTTCCAAAAATGAAGCTCCACCACCGGCTATTGGGGTTGAATTTCAAGAGCAAAATGGAGGAGGTGACGCAGTATCACAAGCTGCGCTGCAAGTTTTGGAACGTGTAGCAGAAGCTAGTACGAGAAATGGGTCTCGAAAGTCAGTAGCTGAGAGACTAAGATCAAATGGAGCTGAGGTTTTTAGGGGAGTATCTGGAGTAGCCCCAAATGTGGCGAATCTTGGTTAGAGGCGGTCGAGAGGATCATGGACGATTTAGACCGCCTTCTTGAAGAAAGTTGAAAGGTACTGTTTCACTACTCCGTGATGAGGCCTACCAGTGGTGGCTCACTGTCAAGGAGAGTATCCCTGTGGATCGAGTGGATTGGGGATATTTTAAGATTAAATTTGAAGGAAAATACATTGGAGCTAGCTACATCGACTCTCAGAGAAAGGCGTTTCTGAGTTTGGTACAAGGAAATAAGTCGATAGCTGAATATGAAGCAGAGTTTTTGCGACTTAGCTGATATGCCAGAGGGATAGTAACTACTGATTATGAGCGGTGTGTCAGATTCGAGGATGGATTGAGAGATGAACTGCGAGTGTTGATTGCTCTACACCGGGAAAGAGATTTTGCAATCTTAGTAGAAAGGGCAAGAATAGCTGAAGAGGTTAAGCGGACTGAGAGACAGAACCGGGACTGAGGCCAGAATAAGAATAAGAGAAGCTTTGGGTCTTCAGGGTCATCCGGGAATTTTCAAAAGAAACTAAGAAATGAAGGGCCGCGAGGTCAGCAGACTGCTACGGGTGGACAACATCGTGCGTATGCTCAATGTGGGAAGATGCACCCGGAAGAATATTAGAAAAAGACCGGGGATGTTTCAAGTGCGGGTCTAAAGATCATATGATCAAGGATTGCCCGATGAATTCAGATAAGAACCGCCCAGCAAGTCAGGGTGTTAATCAGGCTGGCAGAGATGGACAGCAGCCGATAAGGGGTCGTGGTCCAAATGAAAGAAGTAATGGTTCGTAGAGGTCGTGAAACTTGATGAGGCGTGGTAGCTCGAGGTGAGACAAATGTGTCCGTATATGCGATTCATCGCAGAGGATAGTGACTTTTGATGTTATCACTGCACGCTTCGATTTCAGGTTGCCCTTTATTGCTTTGATAGATATAGGGTCAACTCACTCTTACATTGCTAGTGAAGTATCTGAAACTCTGCATATGACTTCTGAGACTGTACCTAGGAAGATGACTGTACTTAGTCCTTTAGGACACAAGAGTAATAGACAAACTCTTCAAGGAAGTGCCTTTAGAAGTTCAAGGGACGCAATTTTCGACAGATTTAATGGAGTTACCATTCGGAGAGTTTGACCTGATCTTAGGCATGGACTGGCTAGTGAAGTATCGTGCAAATGTGGATTGTGCTGCTAAGCGGATGTCCTTAAGAACTATTGATGACAAAGAAGTTATAGTAATGGGCGAGAGACGAAACTACTTATCAAACGTAGTATCCGCTCTTAAGGCAGAAAAGATGGTTAGAAAGGGATATGTAGCCTTTCTGATGCTGGTGAGTGCCTTGGAGGCTAAGGAGGCAACTGTCAATGAAGTCAGGACTGTGAATGAATTTGTAGATGTTTTTCCAGAAGAACTTCCAAGATTGTCTCCGGATCGTGAGGTAGAATTCGGGATAGATTTAGTGCCTAAAACGGCGCCAGTTTCTATTGCTCCATATAGAATGGCACCGAAGGAGTTAGTTGAGCTTAAGGCTCAGATTTAGGAGTTGCTTGATCATGGATTTATCTATCCTAGTGTGTCTCCATGGGGAGCACCGGTCCTATTCGTGAAGAAGAAGGACGGAACGATGAGGATGTGTATAGACTACCGGTAGTTGAATAAGCTGACCATCAAGAACAAGTATCCTTTACCGAGGATCGACGACTTGTTCGATCAGCTTAAGGGAACTGCGGTATTCTCAAAGATAGATCTAAGGTTGGGGTATCATCAGCTTAAAGTGAAAGAAGTAGATATCCATAAGACAGCTTTTCGAACTAGATATGGGCATTATGAATTTCTGGTAATGCCATTCGGATTGACGAACGCCCCAGCTGTGTTCATGGATATGATGAACCAGATTTTCCAACCCTACTTGGATCAGTTTATCGTGGTGTTCATAGATGACATCCTGGTGTATTCTAAGTCCGAAATGGAACATGATAAGCATCTCCGGATTGTGTTGCAAGTTTTAAAGGAGAAGAAGCTATATGCAAAATTCAACAAATGTGAATTTTGGCTTAAGAAAGTCACGTTTTTAGGCCATGTGGTGTCGATAGAAGGGATAAGGGTAGATCCTCGGAAGATTGAGGCTGTGCTAGATTGGAAACCACCTAAGTCCGTAACTGAGGTTTGCAGTTTCTTGGGATTAGCAGGCTACTACAGAAGATTTGTCGAAAGATTCTCATCGATAGCTGCACCTTTAACGAAATTATTGAGAAAGGAAGTACCTTTCGTGTGGGCTGATAAGCAACAATAGAGCTTTGAGAAGCTTAAGAGGGTTTTGATTGAAGCTCCAATTTTGATTCAGCCTAAGGCATGGAAGGATTTCGTGGTATACTGTGACGCTTCTCACACAAGATTAGGATGTGTTCTGATGCAAGACGGGAAGGTAGTTGCGTATGCGTCTCGACAGTTAAGGCCACACGAGGTTAATTTCCCAACACATGATTTGGAGTTGGCAGTGGTGGTCTTTGCTCTTAAAGTTTGGAGACATTATTTATATGGAGAAAAGTCAGTGATATACACGGACCACAAAAGTCTAAAATATCTACTGACTCAGAAAGAACTGAATTTGAGGCAACAAAAATGGATAGAATTGTTGAAAGATTACAACTGTTCTATAAAGTACCACCCGGGCAAGGCGAATGTAGTGGCAGACGCTCTAAGTCAGAAAGTGGTGTCAGATCTAAGGGCGATGTTTGCACATCTTAGTCTTTACGATGATGAAAGCTTGTTGGCAGAATTACAAGTAAAGCCGACGTGGTTGAGACAAGTGAAAGAGAGACAGTTGGTAGACGATGATCTGAGTACTAAGCTTGACAGGTGCAGAGTGGGGAATTGGAAGATTTTGGTATTAACAATGATGGGGTATTGTGTTTCAAAGGTAAAATCTGTATGCCGAGGGATCAGGAGTTGAGGCAAAAGATTCTTCAGGAGTCGCATGGTAGCCCTTATGCTATGCATCCTGGAGGAAGTAAGTTATATCGAGATTTGCGAGATCAGTTTTGGTGGCCTGGTCTTAAGCGAGAAGTTACGAAGTTTGTAGGAAAGTGTATAACGTGTCAGCAAGTCAAAGCTGAACATCAAGTTTCTTTGGGATTGCTACAGCCGATAAAGATTCCGCAGTGGAAGTGGGAGAGAATCACCATGGACTTTGTTAGTGGGCTTCCTCTTACGCCTACTAAGAAAGACTCAGTATGGGTGATAGTGGACCGATTGACGAAATCTGCACATTTTATCCCAGTTCGAGTTGATTACTCTTTGCAGAAATTGGCGAAGTTATTTGTGGCTGAGGTTGTGAGATTACATGGAGTGCCGGTGTCGATTATTTCGGACAGAGTTCTGAGGTTTACATCTCGATTTTGGAAAGCATTGGATCAGGCTTTGGGCACCAGATTGGACTTCAGTACGGCATTTCATCCACAATCTGACGGCCAATCTGAGCGAGTAATCCAAAGTTTAGAAGATATGTTAAGGGGATGTGTGATAGATTTCAGGGGAAGTTGGGAGGAATTCTTACCGTTACGAATTTGAGTACAACAACAGTTACCAAGCCAGTATTCGAATGGCATCGTATGAAGCATTATATGGACGGAAGTGTCGCACTCCTACGTGTTGGACAGAACTAGAAGAACGTCAAGTTCTGGGTCCAGAAATAGTGGCTGAATCTGAAGAAAAGATTAAGGTAATCTGGGCTCGATTAAAAGAAGCATCTGATAGGCAAAAGTCGTACGCAGATCTTAAATGGAAAGAAATAGAGTTTACTGTGGGGGATCAAGTTTTCCTAAAGGTTTCACCTTGGAAAAAGGTGATGAGATTTGGTCGCAAAGGGAAGTTAAGTCCTGTGTTCATTGGACCTTATCGGGTTGTGAAGTTGGCCTCGGACTGTGGCATATCGCTTAGATTTGCCTTCTGAGTTGAAGCAAATGCACAATGTGTTCCATGTTTCAATGTTACACCGTTACCGGTCAGATCCATCTCATGTAGTGCCAGTTGAGGAGGTGGAATTAAGACCAGATTTGTCCTATGAAGAGGAGCCAATTCAAATCCTAGAGCGGGATGTAAAGGTGTTACGGAGAAAATCAGTTCCTCTCGTCAAAGTATTATGGCGTAACCATGGATCAGAAGAAGCTACGTGGGAACCGAAGGAAGTGATGCAACAGCAATACCCTTACTTGTTCTAGTTAGGTAATTTCAGGGGTCGAAATTATTTTAAGGGGGTAGAACTATAACATCCTGAAAATAGGGGTTATGCATTTTATTTAATTGTATGTTGTTGCATGTCTAAGTATAATTGAGTGTGTTTTGAAAGTTTTTCAAACTTCATTATGTAAGTGAATGCTTAGAGAAATATTAAGTTTTTAATAAATAAGATGGAGCTAAGCAAGTTAGGCTTTAAGAAATATTGACAAGAGGTTTTAAGCATAATAAGTCAATTGGCAAGGTGGTAAGGGCTCATAGATGAATGCTTGAGGAGAGAGGTTCGAATCCCCTAGTTAGCAAGTGGAAGGATTTTTAATTTTTTTGTTTTCTTTCCTATAGTGTCTGCCAAGACTATTCTAGAATGGATGGTCATCTTTTTATTTTTGGTTAGTATACCATATGAAAAAGGCAAGCTAGAAGTTATGGCATGGAATCATGAAGATATGGTAAGATGGGGGGACAAAAGGCTTGAAGAAAGGATGGTGTTTTGAAAGCTTTTTCATGGTCATTTGACCATGAACCTAGTCGGCTTTAGGGGCTAAGGGGAGATGGTTTAATTGTGTTGGGAATCAAGGGATTGATGGGGAAGAATTGATGAGGAAAAAGGGGATTATGTTGGTAAGGTTGGCCGAATTTTTGCATAGGCATTAGGGTGTTAGTTGGCCAAAATTTTTTTTAACCAATTTTCTCTCCAAAACCTTGTTCATAGCCGAATGCTTATCTACACAAAAGAGAAGCCTTTTTCTCTTCTTTTGGTCTTTTGCAATTTACCATTTCGGTTTGAGAAGTCTTTCTAGTTTCTTTTCTCCTAAACATAACATCTCTCTCTTCACTTTGTAACCGAAAGTATCAAAAGTTTCAAAGACCTATTTTCTCTTCTTTTTCTCTCATGGCTGAATGAACATAAGCCTCTTACCTCATCTCTTTTCTTTTAATCATCATCATCATCTTCTCCTTTTCACTTTCAACCAAACCATTTTCTACCAAAATCAAATCATCCCTTTCTCTCAAATTTCTCTTCTCATTTACCTTGCTAAGGCCGAAACTCTCATTCTTTATTTTCATCTTCTTCTTTCTTTTCTTTTGTTGAAAACCCGAAACCACCATAGCCAAAAACATCATATTTTTCTCTTCTTTTTATTCAATCTGAAAGCATCATTTCTTTTCTTCTACTTTGACATGGCCGAATCTTCAAGTGGTTAAGTAAGGATTTTTGTTAAGTGTTTTCACTATTTCTTTTAGAATAGCCGATTTAGAAACTTAATTCTCTCATTTTTCTCCTAGGCTGAAACTTTGGAAGGGATTATTAAGGATCCTTTTTGAAACCAACATTTAAGGAGAGATCTTTCGAAATCATCCAAAGTAAGGATTATCATTTTCGGTTATATCGTTTCTTTTAGATAGTTTATTAATCAACTTTATTTTAGGGGTGATTTTGAGACTAACAAGATAGGTTCAAAAAGAGCGACGGAGTGTTTGGAAGAGAGGAGGCTCTGTTATACCCTCAAACTTCAAGCGAAGGGTCAGATCGGTATCGAGATTTTCCACCGGATTGTGGACCCCTCGCTAACGAAGATCGTTTATTTGAAGTCGTCGTATAATCGAACCACTTTTCACTAGTGGGTTGTCATCGGTTTTGATCCATCTAGCGGAGAAAAACCACAAATAATGGTTGTTCGAGAATCGAGGTAAGGATTTAGATCTCTCATCAATAGTATAGTTTTATTAGTAATAGTGTATACTAATCAAGTATGATAATTAACTAGGTGTTGACGGCGGGAAGGTATCGTTCTCACGGTCATAAGGTGTGTAACATTACACTAAAATCTCATAAATCTTTATTAAATGTGATTTGTATGAAAATATGTGTAATAATGGTTGCAGTACCATTCGGTGGTATACGATATTCAGGTATGTTTAACCCCAATATTTTGCTAATTTTGCTATATGCCCAAATGTGCGATAAATATGATTTTTGCTATGATTTTGGGGTAAATGGCATGAAAACTAAATAATATGTATGTGCATGGGCATATGGGTGTTATTGATAAAAGGGAAGTATTTCGGTGGTTTTACCACAATATCCGGTGACTTCGGTCACATATTTTGAATCCGGTGACTTCGGTCACATATGTGAATTTGGTGACTTCGGTTACATATTTGAAATTCGGTGACTTCGGTCACAATTATTTGGTGGCCATGCCACAAAATTATAAGGGCGATGTGCATGTTGACTGCATCAACTGCCTTCGATGGTGTGTAGCAGATGGAGGGTCGATTTAGTAATCCCCACGGTGTGATTGGTTGGTACGGGTGGTGTGTAGCAGATGGATATTTAGGTGGGCTCGGGTTTGCATTTCATTATATAAATATCCATGTGACTTCTAAATGATTTTATTTGATTTGCTATAAAAATGGGCTTTTGGCTAAATATGACTTAAATGGGCCTATGGCTATATGTGTTATTAATGGGCTTTAAGACTATGATCAAATGGGCTTTTTAATGTATGTGTTACACATTGAGTTTATGACTCACCCCTTTTGTGGGATAATTTTTCAGATAACTCTTAGCGTGATGGATCGGGTCAGCGAGGACTACGTGGTGGCCAATGCTCAAACAAAGTATTTTGGAGATTTTCCTAGTTAAACTTATTAAGCTTATTTTTACTACTTAGAATTTATTATGGGTTTTGCTATTTTTATGTAATAAGGCCACTATGAACTGTTTTTAATTTTTGTGTTTGGATTTATTTTTATTCTGCCATGAACAATTATTAATTAAATAACTAAATGGTTTTTGATAAATAATTTAAACTGTTTTTGAAAACATAATATATTTCCACAATATTTTTTTTCATTAAATTTGGTTTTCTTTTAACTTATTAATTTCTCTTAAAATAATGTTTTAAGAAGATACAAATTTACTTTACAATTTGATTTCAACCCAATCTTTAAGTTAATCTGTTTTACTCAAAATCATCAAGTTTTTCTTAAACAAAGCGAGAATTTGCTAAAGTTTTACTCGAGGAACATATCAAATCCGTCAGGCTTTTTGGTCTGGGTTTGGGGTGTTTCAAAGGCACTATGTGTGCAAATTTTCAAAGTAACGGCACTAAGTATGCGATACGTTATGGAATCTTGGCACTAAGTGTGCGGAACATTAAAGTAACAACACTATGTGTGCGATACGTTACTAAATTCTTGTAACAGATATACATGTTTGATGCTTTTAATAGACTCTTATTATTAATGTTGATAAGGATAATAAAATGTTCGAGTATACAATCATATGTTATGCTCGGGTGGTTAAGGTTGGAAAGGTAAATGACCCCAAAGGTATGTATTAATTATAACAACTTGTGATTGATGGTGGCTTGAAATGAAAGTAGGAATTTGGTAAGTAAAAGAGGCATATGCTGTTATTTTATCATGTGAAGGTGATGTATGGATATATACATATTTATACATTCATATAATGTTGTTATGAAATCTATTATCGAATGTGTGAGTGTTTGGCTTTAAGGCTATGAAGGGTGAAAGTTTACGAATGATGATATAAATTATGAGTGAAGTTATTTAACGAGGAACATGGATTATATGAGAAAATTGATTGTACGTGTGTATGTGATTAACCAAATTTGGCATATTTGAATTAAATTATATATGTTTCTATGGTGATTTATTTGCTTATGGCTTACTAAGTTTTCAAAGCTTACTTTGAGTAATTTTCCTATGTTTATAGAGTTTCGAAGACTTGCTCGGGTTGGAAGTTGAAGGAGATCTCATCACACTATCCAATTCTCGCTTCGGTAAATAAATGCTTGGAGATTTGGTTATATAGCATGTATAGACTAGTTTTGATATTGCTAGTTTTGAAGTTGTATATATTTGTTTAAGCCATGCGAAAATGGCTTGTCCATCTTGTTAATCTTGGAATTTATATTTTTGCTTGATGGTTTCGTTTGATTTGGTTTTGGCATATTTATAAGTATGATTATTGTATAGAGTTTAAATGAAATGAAGTAAATATGTTACAATCTAGTTAACCATATTTTGCAATGAAATAGTTTTTGGTTAGCAGTAGTGATGTGATTTTGAAAAATCACCAAAAATAGGAGAAAGGGAATTAGGAAGTGAATAAGATATAGAATTAAATCCTATTGTGTCTATTTTATATGAAAGAAATAGAGTAGGAAGAGGAATTTTATATTCGTGATATTTTAATTTTAGTGAGACCGGTTCGAATAACTTCGTGGTTCCTGCTCTCATCTTGGAAAAATCATAAAAAATTGTACAAAGTGAATTATGAGTTATAATTTATATGTATAGATTCCTTAGTGAGTATATTTTCAATAGAAATAAGTGGGAGAATCATATGATAACTGTACAATGAGTTATTTGAATTTAGGTTAAGAGAGGTCAGAACCATTGGTTAGTGAAATAGGGGAAAATTTAATGAATAAACTGTACTAAATGGCTAAGCAAAAAAAAATTCTGGAAAAATTTTAGTAAGAAGATATATGAGTCTTGTTTTAAGGAAAATTTATGGGTCTAAATTTTGAGTTTCCTAACTCGATTTATAGTCAATTTAGTTAATATGATGCAGATGGACAGTTTAAATTTTTATGCCCCAAATTAGTAGTTAAGTCCGGTAATACCTTGTAACCCCTTTTCGGTGACGGATAAGGGTTAGGGATGTTATACTGGTGGTTGCCCACACCCTTGTACCTTCCTGTGGTGGCCACAAGGCCACGGCCATGGTCGTGTGCAAGGCCGTGTGGGTATGAAAACCTGTGCCTAAAATTCTGGTTAGTTCTTAGTTAGATGCTAAAATTCAAAAATATAAAAATTAATGGGGTTAGTGCTCGGGTTGCCTCCTGAGAAGCGCTCGTTTAAAGTCTTGAGCTAGACTTACCTGTTATTCGTATGGCCATGGTGGTTCACGGAGTCGAAATTTTTTTTTCTTACTATCAATTCTATCAACATATGGTTTGAGTTGGGTAATATTTACCTCAAAAGTGTTGAAATTAGAATGTTTTACCTCGACCGTTCCATATGGAAAGACTTTAAGTATCGTAAAAGGAGTCGCACCGTTTGTATTAAGCTCTGAAGCGGCTATTCGAGAGTCGGTTGCATCTGACAATATCTTGTCCCCAACTTTGAAGTGATTGGTTCCACCTTTAATACTCGATGTCCTAGCCGTGTCAAAAACCTCAACCTTACCTTCCTCTACCACATTCTCTTGCTTCAATTGTGGTTCGTCTAAGCTTTCACTGTTGGGAATAAAGACGGGGTGAATTTTCTCTTTTAGGTTAGTTTCATTGTTGTTCGACAAGCTACCTTGTTGTCGTTCAGATATGGCTTTGGCAAGTTGCCTTAATTGGTTCTCGATCCCTTGAATCGATGCTTGTTAATTTTTGAGCGTTTGTTTCGGTGTTTTGGAATCGTGTTTCTAACACCGAGATAAATTTGATTAGCATCTCCTCAAGGTTTAGTTTCTTTTCCTAATGGTGAGGTGGTTGTTAAAAATCTGTAGGAAGTTGCAGTCTTTGACTACCTTGACCACCCCACGAGAAATTGGGATGTTACCTCCAACCTGCATTATAAGTGTTACTATAAAGATTATTTTGAGGTCTAGAATAGTTACCCATATCGTTGACTTGTTCATTCTCTGTGCTAGGGTTGTAGAATAGATATTTTGTGTTCTTCACCCCTCCTCTATTTGTATCGTACTGTATTATCGGATGTACCTGTATAGAACCATAAAAACTATCAATTTTTTATTTAAAAGCTCTACCTGGTTAGATAGCATGGTGACTGCGTCAAGGTTGAAAACAACAGCTGCTTTAGTAGGCTTTGCCCTCATGACTTGCCATTGATAATTATTTAGTGACATCTCTTCGATTTCTACGAGCGGTATGTTTGATATCACTGTCTTAAATCAAGGGTCCTGTCGGGTTCATAGTTAGATAACAAGTGAAGTCTAGGTGGATTCTTCCTCAGGTATTGTCAAGCTCAATCAGTTTTCCTTTCAAGTCCTTCCCCAATTTCTTCTTTGTCTTAGCATCTTTAGTTTAGTTGATTAGTTAATTTTAGATTAGATAAAAATTCCCTTAACTCGTAGTCTAAAAAATAGAAAGAGAGTTAATATTAGTACTTTTGATTTCTTTGGGTTTGACAATCCGGTCTTGTCGCTAGCAATACTACTGTTCGATAGGTGAACTTGCCTCCATCGTTGTCTTAGTTAGTTTTCAGGTTCGATCATTCTTTTTATAAATTTTTAAACTCGACAGACATGATCAAGTTTTTGGCGTCGTTGCCAGGGAACTAAAATATTAAGAATGCTCAATTTTTATTACTTTATCCATATTATATTTGCCATTAAATTTTATTTATTTTTCTAAATTTTCTTTTTCTTTTTCTCTTTTCCTAGCAGGTGCTTCTAGTTTATGACTAGAAGAAACCCGACATGACCACTACTTTACGATAGTGATATTGAAGGAACAGTACACAGAAATCGTAGAGAAGTACGTTGAGGCTTAGATTACATACAAGATGAGCAAGAGGACGAAACCAATACCACCGAAGGGATGGCCGAGAATAATTTGCCACATCAAGATATGGCCGATCATCATGCTCCTCGAACTATGTATGATTATGCTAAACCTAATTTAATAGGAGTTGAATCGAGTATTGTTAGACCTGCTATAGCCGCTAATTATTTTGAATTAAAACCTTACACTATACAAATGATTCAACAGTTTGTTTAATTTCATGGTTTGCAAGACAAAGACCCAAATACTCATTTAGCTAATTTTCTAGAATTCTATGATACCTTCAAAATAAATGGCATTTCTGATGATTCCATTCATCTTCGGTTATTTCCCTTTTCTTTGAGAAATAAAGCCAAACAGTGGTTACATTCTCTTCCACGAGGATCAATCACTACATGGGATCAAATGACCAAAATTTTTTATTAAAATATTTTCCACCGGCCAAAACGGCCAAATTAATGAATGATATCTCTTCTTTTGTGTAGATGGATTTAGAAACTGATAAACCGTAAAAGTAACATATTTTAACAGCATATTTAATAGGCTTTTGGATGATTTAGCCCTTGATTTCTGTAAAAAGATGCTTTTAATCCTTTCTTTTCATGTTTATACTTAGGAAAACACTCGAGGATAAAAAGAACACAAAACGAGCTTAAAACAGAGTAATTGGGCCTTAGCAAGCAATCAACACGGCCTGGCCCAAAGCCCACACGACCGTGCCTCATCAATTACCTAGAGCACGGCCTCAACTCCGTGACACACGGCCATGTAGTATTCATTTATCACATGGATGTGCATGGCAATCTACACAGTTGTGCCCAAAATGACAGAATCGAGATACAACCCAACCATGATTTACAAGGGCGTGTGCCATGGCCGTGCCCCTACCGCGGGAAAGAGCAATTTCACTTAGATTTGGATGCTTGAAGCTAAAGAAACATACTCCTAAGTCTACTCCAACAACCTAATAGTAATTCTACTTGAAGGAGATACTTAGGAGCCAAGTATAGCATCCCAAAGCCTATATAAACAACCCAAGGCATACATTAAAAGGGAGCTTTTTGCAGAGGCTTTTGCCGAAGCGTTCATCTTTTAGTGAATCACTTGAAGATAGCCAATTGATTCATCTCAAGAAGTCGAAAATCCATTCAAGACGGAGGATCTCTCCTTTAATTCCTTCAGGGGGTTTTAGAGATTTCTTATGTTTTGTTTATTCTTTTCACTTGAGATGTTTTTGTATTTAGTTATGAACTAAACCCCTCAGATACCTGAAGGGGATGAAACCTATGATGGATTTTGTTATTTGGTTTCTAAATTATATGATAAGTACTTGGTTTGTTCTTAATTATGTTGCTTAATTTAATCTGATGTGCTTAGGTGGAGGAGGAATAGACCTTACCTAAGAGTAGATCTAGCATAATTGAGCAGAGTTGACTGGGTGCATAGAGATAGGGTTACGAGATTTTGTCAGATTAGGGTGAAACTTAATATGGGAATCCATTGATCGATTTACTACTTCCTTAGGGGATTATTATAAGAGAACGAGAGTTCCACTAATTAATCTAAGGTTAGATGTTATTCGCCTCGAGAGAGGGTTTAATATAGGTTAAGGAGTCTCACAGATCAAGCCAAGTAAAGAAATTATATGGTTTCGGGAATAAATAATAAGTGAAGTCATAGGTGGATTCTTCTTGAAGGTATTGTCTTTATCAATTGAGTTTTCCTAAATTCTTTCTCCAATTCAAACTTTTGCCTTTGCATTTAGTCTAAGTATTTCATTAGTTTAATAATTCAATCACTTCAAATTTTAGGCTAAATAATAGAGAGAAAGTGAGTAGTAGTACTTTTAGGTTCCCTTGGGTTCGATAAGATATTCTTGTTCGAGCTATACTCTTCGTTCGATAGGTGCACTTGCCTCTATCGTTGTCACGCTTAGTCTCTGTGTTTGATCACTCTTTTATAAATATTAAAACTCAATCGCTTGACACGATCAAGTTTTTGGTGTTTATTCTTTGGGATCATCTAAAATATTAAGAAAGCTCTATTTCTATTACTTTAGCCATTATTTTTTATTTTTAAATTTCTCTTATTCTTATACATATATATTTGTTCTTCTAAATTTCTTTCTTTCTTTTCATAGCAGGTACCTCTAGTTTATGACTAGAAGAAATCCGAGAGGGCCATTAGAATACAAAAGTGACATTGAAGCTACCGCTCGCAGAAATCGCAGAGAAATTAGGCGAGCCCTAGACTATCAAAGAGAAGAATAGGAAAGATCCAATCCTATTGCAGGGATGAGACGAGAACAACCCACCAAATGTGCAAGAACAGAATGCTCCGTGTACTATGTATGATTATGCTAAACCTAATTTGACAAGAGCAGAATCTAGTATTGTTGGGCCCGCTATAGCTGCAAATAATTTTGAATTAAAGCCTAACACAAAAGAAATGATTCAACAGTTTGTTCAATTTGATGGTTTGCAGGTGAGGATCCAAACAATCATATATCTAATTTTTTAGAATTCTATGATACCTTCAAAATAAATGGCATTTCTAACGATGCCATACGTCTTCAGTTATTCCCTTTTTCATTAAAGAATAAAGCAAAGCAGTGGTTGAACTTGTTACCACGAGGGTCAATCACCACATAGGATCAAATGACCAAAAAATTTCTTTTAAAATATTTTCCATTAGCCAAAACGACTAAATTTAGGAATGACATATCTTCTTTTGTGCAAAATGACGCAGAAACATTATATGATGCATGGGAAAGATACAAGGATCTCCTAAGAAGATGCCCACACCACGGATTACCCTTGTGGCTTCAAGTCCAAACTTTCTACAATGGTGTAAATTCTCCAACTACGCTAATGATCGGTTCATCAGCCGGTGGAACATTGAATAATAAAACTCCTGAAGCGGCTTACGATTTTATTGAGGAGATGTCGTTGAACACCTATCAATGGCAAATTACAAGAGCTAAACCGACAAAATCAGTCGGAGTTTTTAACATAGACACAGTGACAATGCTGTCAACACATGTGGAGTTAATGAATAAAAAGCTTAATAATTTATGTTCTTCACAGGTACATCTAGTCATGCAATGCGAAGCAAGCGGGAATGTGGCGAATTTTGAGTACCAACCCTACCAACCAGGAGCAGAAAACGAGCAGACCAACTATATAGGTAACAATTTCTGATCTAATAATAACCCTTATAGTAACACTTATAATGCAGGTTGGAGGAACCGCCCAAATTTTTCGTAGGGAGGACAAGGAAATCAAGGAAATCAAAGGCAGCAACCTACTCCAAATTACCAAAACCAGCCCTATCCACAAGAAAAGAAATCAACCCTTGAAGAGATGTTGACAAAATTCATGGTAGCTACAGTTTCTCGTCTCCAAAAGACTGAAGCAATACGTGATGAACAATAAAAATTGATCAAAGGAATCGAGCATCAACTTGGATAACTTATTAGGTCCGTGGGACATCTTACAAAGGTGATTCTGAACGTCAACAAGGACGTCTACCAAGCAACATAGAAATAAACCCAAAAGAGCAAATCCAAGCCATCACAGCTCAAGAGGATACAAAAGTAGATGAGCCCACTTCAAGAAAAGAAACTAAGGAAGAAAAGGTAAAAGCAGGTAGCACAAGATAGGCAAAACCAAGAATCAAAGAATACCAACCTCGCATACCTTATCCCAAGCATTGAAAAAGATGATTAGGAGGAAAAATTGGTAAGTTTCTAAAACTTTTAAAGAAACTACATATTAACTTACCTCTTCTTGAAGCTCTTTTTCAGATGCCAGACTCAAGGAGATTTTTAAGATGGCTCTTGACAAATAAATGCAAAATAGATGAAGAGCACCACGTAGAACTTAACGCGACATGCTCAGCAATGCTACAGAAGAGACTACCACAGAAACTAAAAGATCCAGTGAGTTTTATGATTCCATGTTAATTGGTAGTTTAACTATTGATAATGCATTAGCCGATTTAGGGGCAAGTATAAATGTCATGCCTTATGCACTGTTTAAACGACTAGGTCTAGGGAAGCCCAAACAAACTAGGATGAGTATTCAACTAGCTGATAAAACCGTTAGAATTCCTAGGGGCATTATTAAAAACGTTTTAGTAAAAATTGATAAATTTGTTTTCCCAGTAGATTTTGTTGTTTTAGACATGGATGAGGGAAATTCAATCCTTTTAATTTTAGGAAGACCTTTTCTTGCAACTGCCAAGACTAAAATTGACGTTGCCACAGGAGAACTCGTACTTCGTATAGGAGATGGATCGGTCAATCTTCAAGCTCTCGACTCAGCCAAAACAATAGAAGATGAAGGTAAGAAAGCCGTTTCAATAGATAATCAAATTGTTCAAACTTTATCGCAGGAAACATCACAAAGCATCAAAGTTGAGCCAACTCATAGTCTTTAAGCAGTCACAGAAGAATCACACCAGAAACAAAATTGGAAGACAGACAAATTAGAAGAGCAGAAGATACACACCAAAGAAAAGTCGGATCCACAAGAAGTAAAACCTAAGGAACCACCAGAAGAGCTCATAGGGACATCAAATCACTTTAAAATAGGAGACCAGGTGTTGTTAGACAAAGCCGATCCTTACATCAGTTCAACAGAACTGAAGAAAAAGGAAGAAATACTCCTTCAGGTACACAATGTTTTCCCACACGAAATAGTTTAGATAAGCAATCCAATGTTCGATAATTTCAAGGTAAACGCTTCTCGACCTAAACTTTGTCACAAAATAAACTGTCAGTAAGAGGGAAAGTATTCAAACCTTTAAACCTCCCTAAAATCTTCAAGGTCTAGGACAGTGTAACATCCTGAATTATTGAGCCTATGTGTTTGGTATGGGGATATGTTTAATGTGTTAAATTAAGTGTTAGGGATTCAAATTGGGCTTAGGGTTGGGTTGAGGCTATAGTTAAAATTTCTTGTTTGAACACTTTAGTGGGAAGCTTATTAAGTTAAGGCATAACATATTAGCTGTGTTTTTAAAACACAAATGGGCTTGTGGCCTAGTGGCAAATGACGCCACAAGGAGGGAAGGGAGTTGGCGTCATTTGAAGGTCCAAGGTTCGAGTGGCCTGGTACCTTTTATTTTAATTATTTTTGGCATTTACAAGAGCAGTAGTAGAGTTCGGCAGTGATGCTTAAATTTCAAAATTTTGTAATGTGATAATAAGGTGGATAATGTGCTAATAAAGGAATGAAGAGGTTGTGTCATCCATGACACTATAAATGAGTAGTCAGATGAAGATAAGGAGAAAATCAAGGTGTTATCTATTGTGCTAGGTGGTGGCCGAAATTTTTACTCTAAGAGGAGTAAGGGAATCGGTTTCTTTATAGCTTAGGGGTGCCAAATTCTCCCTTATTCCTTGTTTAATTTTTAGCTGTCAGGAAGGGCACTTTCGAGTTTTGATAAGTAGGTGCCAAAATTACCTATAAATAGGGGTGGTAGCTCATCAATTCCGACATTTGAACCCTACTCTTTTCTTATTTCCTTGTGTCAAAATTTTAAGTCTTCCTCTCCAATTTCTTTTCTTTTGATTTCTTCAAAAGTCGAGATCTCCCAATCTTCTCAACATCTTTTCTCTCAAAAGTTGAAACCCTGAACTCTCTAGCCGAATAATCCCTATTTTTTTGTCGATTTCTTCAATTAAAAGCCAAAAATACTTAGAATACTTCCTATTATCCTCTCTTATTGATCTTCGCAAAAGCCGAAATCCCCTGAGAGTAGCCAAATTTTCTCCAGTAAGGTAAGTGTCGACTCTTGTTGTTCTTAAAAATCTCTTTTTAGTTTTTGGAAGACAAAGCTGAAAAGCTAATGGTTTAATGGTTTCATGTATTTTATGTGTTTGGCGACATTTGAGAAGTGAAGTAGATCAAGTTGATCTAAAAGTCGAAAATCGTTAGTCTCTAATTTGAGATTTCAAGGTAAGGATTTTGATTCTCCTTAAGAGTTATCAATCGGTTTTTTTTTGTTGCCCTTAACGAATCTTTTTGTTAAGCCATCATTATAGTACCTTCTGACTAAGATCATTCATGGACTCGAATGTCAGCAAATCAAAGGAAGGGGTTGGATCTGTAGTCTCAGCCCCAAAGTTCAAGAAACGCGCGGTGTCTGCTATTCGTGTTTGGCCACCAGGTTGGGGACCAGCTTCAGAACAGAATCTTAGGCTATTAGCAACGGTAGCGGTTTTTGATATTGCCGACTTTGACAATATCATCTTGTCGGTAATCAGGTGTGTAGATCTTTATCACTTAAGTCTTCTGTATAATATCTATTATGGGCTGAAAAGCCGAAAAAGGCTATGTGACAGTTGAATAACCCGTAGGGGGTTGGGCTAGGAATGCCAGGTACGTAAACATAGTATTATCTCTATGTGTATCGATGTATGTGTTATCCAGTTATCCAGTAAATGGTCTAGTGCTTTTGATATGGCATGTGTGTATGCATGGGATATGGGTTTGATTTGATGAAGGGGAAAAGCATGTATTTAGGTCACAATAGTGATCGATGGCTATGCCACGTTATCCTGATATCCTGATTCCTGAATATTATGATCGACAGCATACTGTCAAATTGGCGTGTAGAGGTTGGTGGGTCAATTGTAGAAATCCCCGAGGTGTGATGGTAAGGGTCGGTGTGTAGAGGATAGACTCTTAGGTTTTGGGATGGGGCATATTGCATGAATTATTCTGTTGCCTTTGTGTATGGGCCAAGGCCCATAATGTGTTTGTGGGCCCAAGGCTTTTATATGATCTTGGGATTTGCACACTGAGTCTTTGTGACTCACCCTTTTGTTTTCCCACTTTTCGGATGAGCGATGGTTCGTGGACGGGAGCCGAGGCGACTCGAGGGCCATCAAGTCTTTTACCTTCCTAAACTATTTTCGCTATCTTTTAAGTTTTAATTTTGGGACATTTTTTTTGTAATAAGGCCTCCATCACTTAGGGTTTTATATTATCTCTTTTGCTAGGTTTTAATAAACTTATGTTTTTTCAAAGTCTTAATTATAAAGCAAAATGACAAACGGGCTTTTCAAACACGACCCACGCAAATGTTTAAAGTTATTTTCAAAATTTCACACTTCTTTGATTATTCTGCTATAATAAACTAAGTTTCTCCAAAATCCTTCAAAGCTAGTTTCCAAAATTCAACCCGTAGCATACCAGATCCGGTCTTGACGCATGGGCCGGGTTTGGGGTATTACATTTTTGGTATCAGAGCCAGGTTCAAAACTCGGCCTGTGAAATGGGTTCAGTAGTGATTTATAAAAAAATAAGAGTTTGAGAAAAGTTTGGTTGGGATATGGCCTTCGAGTCTACCGGCACCCGATCCACCCAGGTAAGTACTCTAACTCTTGATATGATATGCATGATGGGCTTGGTGGGCCTTATGGACATAGACTAGTATGGACTCTAAGTTTAGTTAAACAACTCCTCAATTCCATAAGACTTAATTATAATGAAACATGACCATGAACAAGTCACAGGGTTAGGGTGTGGTAACAGGCATACGCATGTCTAGGATTGGATCTAAGGAGAGCTTGGTACTTAAGCGGCCTTAGTGGCCCACCTCCTCTTTTCTGGAATCCTACCTGGTGCATAGTGACTGTTCACCTTAGCTACGAGGACTTGTTGACAGGCCAAAAATCTATAACTAAAACCCGAAAGGGACCAACCACCCTATTTTCTGAAATTACTAAAATACCTCTGGTTTGGAAAATTGCCGAATTACCCCTAATTTGTAAAATGACCAAAGCACCATTGGATAAAAAATGACCAAAATACCCTTGGATAGAAAAATAACCAAAATACCCTGGTTTGTAAAATGAGCGAAATACCCTTGGATTGTAAAATTATCGAAATACCCTCAGATTGCAAAATTACCAAAATACCCCTATTTTGTAAAATCACCAAGAATACCCCTATAGGATAAAAATATGAAAATACCCATGGGTAGTGAAATGACGAAAATACCCTTATGTGATGAGTTCATGAATGCTACTTCTATGTTGGTGTGTATGAATGTTGAATGTGCATGGCTCCTGGAATTTAGAAAACTGAAACCTGTAGATATAGTCGTGAATTCAAAAGAACTACTATTAAAACTACTTTTTATAAAGCTGTTCGTGATTAAACAGTGGAAGCAGTTAATAATTCATAAAATTTCTAATCAGATAAATGGCAATCAAAAGAATGAGTACAAGGGGTCGCGAACGCCCGCCGCATGGTCGTGGTAGGGGTAGGATGATCGTGTCAGAACCAGTAGGGTCTAGCCACGGGTCAGGAAATGAGATGCCGGATCTGTCGGTTGTGGAGGGAAAATTTTAGGATAAGACGGCCGGAGATGATGCGGTATCTCAGGCGATGTTAAGGGTGTTGGAAAGGGTTGCTAGGGTAGGCGTGGGCCTCAGGAGTTTGGAAATCTGTGTGGAAAGATTGAGAGCCAATGGGGCAGGGATGTTCAGAGGAATTTGTGGAATAGCCCTGAGTACAACTGAGTACTGGTTAGAGGCGGTGGAACGTATAATGGATGATCTGGATCTCACGGAGGAGGAAAAGCTGAAAAGAGTCGTATCTCTCCTTCGAGACGAAGCATACCAGTGGTGGTTGACGGTTAAGGATGGTGTAGTGGCTGACCGTATCACTTGGGATTTCTTCAAAACGGTGTTAAAGTAAGTACATCAGGACAAGTTATGTGGATGCGCAGCGCAGAGCATTTCTGAATTTGGTTCAGGGTAGTAGGTCGGTAGCTGCGTGTGAGGCAAAATTTTTGTGCCTTAGCTGTTATGCACGAGGGATGGTGGCCACAGACCATGAACGTTGTGTTCGATTTAAAGATGGTCTAAGAGATGATCTGCATGTTTTGATAGCCCCACAGCGGGAAAGGGAGTTCGCTGTCCTGGTAGAAAAGGCTAAGATAGCTGAGGAGGTAAAGCGGACAGAGAAGCTAAATTGGGATTGAAGTGGGAATAAGAGAAATTTTGGACCATCAGGGTCAGCTAGACGTATTCAGAAAAAGTCTAGGTCGGATGGACTGAGTCAGAAACCCATGCTGCTAGTCAAACGCAGAAGTATGCTCGGTGCGATAAACCCCATTGGGGTGAGTGTTGGTCGAGTAGCGAAAGGTGTTTTGGTGTGGATCTACAGACCATCAGATTAGAAACTGTCCGCAGCAACGGGACAGTGAAGGGCTCGCAGGCCAGGAGAATGTTCAGTCGAGTGGAGGAGGTCAGTAGCCACAGAGAGGTTGTAGTCTGGCTAGAGTTGGCAATGGTCGGGGTCGTGGAGCACCGTGGAGAGGTGCAGCAAACTCTAAGGCGAGACAGCCAGGGTTAGTCTATGCTGCCAGACGTCGAGAGGAGGTCGACGTCTGGATGCTATAACAGACGCGTTTTAATTTTGGCTTACCGTACGCTGCCTTAATTGACATTGGGTCAACATATTCGTATGTAGCTGGTAGTGTATCTGGAACTTTAAGGTTAGAATCTGAGATTACCCCTAGGGCAATGACTATAATTAGCCCGTTAGGACAATCTGTAGTAGTAGATAAACTCTATTGGGAGGTACCTTTAGAAGTTCAGGGGATAACTTTTCTAGCGAATCAGATGGAATTATCGTTCAGGGAATTTGATTTAATTTTAGGCATGGATTGGCTGGTGAAATATCAAGCAAACTTAGATTGTGCAGCCAAGTGTATAGTGTTAAAAATCCCTGAGGGAGGAGAAGTGTTGGTGATAGAAAAAAGGGGGAACTATTTGTCGAATGTGGTGACTGCCCTAAGAGCAGAAAGGATGGTGAGAAAATGATGTAAGGTAGTTTTAATGTTTGTTCGGGCTCTAGAAGCTAAGGACATAACTGTTGGGGGCGTGAGGACGGTGAAGGAATTTCTTAATGTCTTCCCCGAAGAACTTTTAGGATTACCTTCAGATCGTGAAGTAGAGTTTGAATTGATCTTCTTTTGGGAACAGCGTCGGTATCTATTACTCCATACAGGATGGTGCCGAAAGAGTTGGTGTAATTGAAAGCACAAATTCAAGAGTTATTGGATAGAGGGTTTATACGACCAAGTGTGTCACCGTGGGGAGTGCCGGTGTTATTTGTTAAGAAGAAGGATGGATCAATGCGTATGTGCATTGACTATCGTTAGCTGAACAAGTTGACGATTAAGAACAAGTACCCGCTGCCTAGGATCGATGACTTGTTCGATCAGTTGAAGGGGGCTTCGGTCTTTTCAAAGATAGATTTTAGGTTAGGATACCATCAACTTAGGGTCAAGGAAGCAGATATTCATAAGACGACTTTTAGGACCCGCTATGGTCACTATGAATTTATGGTGATACCATTTGGTTTGACCAACGCACCAGTAGCATTCATGGACATGATGGACTGGATGTTCCAACCTTACCTGGATCAATGCGTCGTGGTGTTTATCGATGATATCTTGGTCTACTCAAAGTCAGAGGAGGAGCATGATGGTCATCTGCGAATGGTTTTGGAGATTCTAAGGGAGAAGCAATTGTATGCCAAATTCAGTAAGTACGAATTTTGGCTAAGGGAAGTTACTTTTCTAGGCCACGTTGCGTCGACAGAGGGGATTAGGGTTGACCATCAGAAAATCAAAGCGGTGTTGGATTGGAAACCTCCTAAGTCAGTGGCAAAAATTCAGAGTTTTCTTGGTCTGGCCGGATATTATCAAAGGTTTGTTGAAGGATTTTCTTTAATCGCGGCACCATTGACTAAGTTGCTATGAAAAGGAGTTCCATTTGTTTGGTCTGATAAGCAGCAAGAGAGTTTCAAGAAGTTAAAAAGGATTTTGACGGAGGCTCCATTGTTGATTCAGTCGGAGGCTGGAAAGGAGTTCATGATTTACTGTGACGCGTCACACATAGGACTAGGATGCGTGTTGATGTAAGATGGAAAGGTTGTTGCATACGCTTCTCGGCAGTTTAGACCACATGAATCAAATTATCCCACCCATGATTTGGAATTGGCGGCAGTGGTATTCGCTTTGAAGATATGGAAGCATTATCTATACGAGGAGAAATCTGTCATTTATACCGATCATAAGAGCTTAAAGTACCTGTTAACACAGAAGGAGTTGAATCTAAGGCAAAGAAGGTGGATCGAGTTGTTAAAGGATTATGACTGCTCGATCGAGTACCACCCGCGAAAGGCTAACGGGGTGGCGGATGCTCTAAGTCGTAAGGTGATCGCTGACTTAAGAGCAATGTTTACTCACCTTAATCTATATGAAGATGGGAGTTTATTAGCTGAACTCCAAGTAAAACCCTCTTGGGTTAGTCAGGTAGAGGAAAAGCAACAGATCGATGAGTTACTTAAGGATAAGTGGCAGTTTATCTCGAATGATGGGCCAACAGAATTCTGTGTGAATGAGGAAGGACTGTTATGTTTTAGAGGGAGGATTTGCATGCTGAAAGATCCAGAGTTGAGGCATAGGATTTTGTATGAAGCGCATAAAGGTACATACGCTATGCATCCTGGAGGGAGTAAGATGTATCGGGATTTGTGAGATCAATTCTGGTGGCTGGGTTTGAAGCGAAAGGTAACTGAATTGGTAAGTAAGTGTTTGACCTGTTAGTAGGTAAAGGCGGAGCATCAGTTGCCATCAGGGTTATTACAGTCGGTGAAGATTCCACAATGGAAGTGGGAAAGAATCACAATGGACTTTGTTAGTGGGCTACCCCTCACGCCTACTAAGAAAGACTCAGTTTGGGTAATTGTAGACCGCTTGACGAAGTCTGCTCATTTCATACCCGTACGTGTCGACTACTCTTTGCAGAAGTTAGCTAAGTTATATATAGCAGAGGTAGTAAGGTTACATGGAGTACCTGTATCGATCATCTCGGATAGGGACCCTAGGTTCACCTCAAGATTTTGGAAGGCGTTGCATCAAGCGTTGGGGATGAATTTGGATTTCAGTATAGCATTTCATCCTCAAAATGATGGACAGTCTGAGCAGGTGATTCAAATCTTGGAGGACATGTTGAGAGGATGTGTCATTGATTTCGGGGTAGTGTGGAAGGGTTCTACCATTAGCAGACTTTGCTTACAACAACAGCTACCAATCTAGTATTCAGATGGCACCCTATGAAGCTTTGTACGGGCGAAAGTGTCGTACTTCTACCTATTGGATGGAATTAGGGGAATGTCAAATTTTGGGTCCGGAGTTGGTGACCGAGACAGAAGAGAAGGTTGAGCTAATTGGGCTTGACTAAAGGAAGCGTGGGACAGGCAGAAGCCCTATGCTGATTTAAAATGTAAGGACATAGAATTCATTGTGGGTGACAAGGTTTTCTTGAAGGTATCACCTTGGAAGAAAGTACTAAGGTTTGGAAGGAAGGGTAAGTTAAGTCCTAGATTTATTGGACCGTACCGAGTGTTAAAACGAGCAGGACCCGTAGCATATCAGCTAGAGTTACCTCCAGAGTTAAGTCAAACTCACGATGTATTTCACGTCTCTATGCTGATCTATCCTTCGAAAAGGAACAGGTGGAAATTTTGGATCGTGATGTCAAGGTGTTGCGAAGGAAAACGGTTCCGTTGGTGAAGGTGCTATGGCAGAACCACGGTTCTGAAGAGGCTACGTGGGAACTGGAGGAAGCGATGCGATAGCAATACCCCCATCTTTTCTGACCAGGTAATTTCGAGGACAAAATTTCTTTAAGGGGGTAGAACTGTAACATCCTGAATTATTGGGCCTATTTGTTTGGTCTGGGGATATGTTTAATGTGTTAAATTAAGTGTTAGGGGTTCAAATTGGGCTTAGGTTTGGGCCGAGGCTGTAGTTAAAATTTCTTGTTTGAACACTTTAGTGGGGAGCTTGTTAAGTTAAGGCATAACATATATTAGCTCTGTTTTTAAAACACAAATGGGCTTGTGGCCCAGTGGCAAATGGCACCACAAGGAGGGAAGGGAGTTGGCGTCATTTGAAGGTCCAAGGTTCGAGTGGCCTGGTACCTTTTATTTTAATTATTTTTGGCATTTACAAGAGCAGTAGTGGAGTTCGACAATGATGCTTAAATTTAGGAATTTTGTAATGTGATAATAAGGTAGATAATGTGCTGATAAAGGAATGAAGAGGTTGTGTCATCCATGACACTGTAGATGAGTAGTCAGATGAAGATAAGGAGAAAATCAAGGAGTTATCTATTGGGCTAGGTGGTGGCCAAAATTTTAACTCTAAGAGTAGTAAGGGAATCAGTTTTTTTATAGCTTAGGGGTACCGAATTCTCCCCTATTCCCTGTTTAATTTTTAGCTGTCAAAATTGCCTATAAATAGGGGTGGTAGCTCATCAATTCCGACATTTGAACCCTACTATTTTCTTATTTCCTTGTGCCGAAATTCTCAGTCTTCCTCTCCAATTTCTTTTCTTTTGATTTCTTCAAAAGCCGAGATCTCCCAATCTTCTCAACATCTTTTCTTTCAAAAGCTGAAACCCTGAACTCTCTAGCCGAATAATCCCTATTCTTTTTGTCGATTTCTTCAATTAAAAGTCGAAACTACTTAGAATACTTCTTATTATCCTCTCTTATTGATCTTCACAAAAGCCGAAATCCCCTAGGAGTAGCCGAATTTTCTATAGTAAGGTAAGTGTCGACTCTTGTTGTTCTTAAAATCTCTCTTTCAGTTTTTGGAAGACAAAGCCGAAAAGCTAATGGTTTAATGGTTTCATGTATTTTATGTGTTTGGCGACATTAGAGAAGTGAAGTAGATCAAGTAGATCTAAAAGCCAGAAATCATTAGTCTCTGATGTCGGGATTTCAAGGTAAGGATTTCGATTCTCCTTAAGAGTTATCAATTGGTTTTTTTTTTGTTGCCCTTAACCAATCGTTTCGTTAAGCCATCATTATAGTACCTTCTGACCAAGATCATTCATGGACTCGAATGTCAGCAAATCAAAGGAAGGGGTTGGATCTGTAGTCTTAGCCCCAAAGTTCAAGAAATGCGCGTGGTGTCTACTGTTCGTGATTGGCCATCGGGTTGTGGACTAGCTTCAGAACAGAATCTTAGGCTATTAGCAACGGTAGCGATTTTTGATAGTGCCGACTTTGACAATATCATCTTGTCGGTGTCGTGTGTAGATCTTTATCACTTAAGTCTTCAGATAATATCTATTATGGAAATGAAAAGCGAGAAAAGGTCGTGTGACGATTCGAATAACTTTGTAGGGGTTGGGCTAGGAATGCTAGTGTACGTAAACATAGTATTATCTCTATATGTATCGATGTATGTGTTATCCTGTTATCCAGTAAATGGTCTAGTGCTTTTGATATGGCATGTGTGCATGCATGGGATATGGGTTTGATTTGATGAAGGGGAAGAGCATTTATTTAGGTCACAATAGTGATCGGTGGCTATGTCACGTTATCCTGATATCCTGATTCCTGAATATTATGATCGACAGCATACTGCCAAATTGGCGTGTAGAGGTTGGTGGGTCGATTGTAGAAATCCCCGAGGTGTGATGGTTGATAAGGGTCGACGTGTAGAGGATAGACTCTTAGGTTTTAGGATGGGCCATATTGCATGAATTATTCTGTTGCCTTTGTGTTTGGGCCAAGGCCCATAATGTATATATGGGCCCAAAGCTTTTATGTGATTTCAAGATTTGCACACTGAGTCTTTGTGACTCACCCTTTTGTTTTTCTCAGTTTTCAGATGAGCAGTAGTTCGTGGACGTGGGAGCCGAGGCGGACTCGAGGGGCCATCAAGTCTTTTATCTTCCTAAACTATTTTCCGTTTTCTTTTAAGTTTTAATTTTGGGACATTTTTTTTTGTAATAAGGCCTCCATCACTTAGGGTTTTATATTATCTCTTTTTGCTAGGTTTTTATAAACTTATGTTTTTTCAAAGTCTTAATTATAAAGCAAAATGACAAACGGGCTTTTCAAACACGACCCACACAAATGTTTAAAGTTATTTTCAAAATTTCACACTTCTTTGATTATTCGGCTATAATAAAGTAAGTTTCTCCAAAATCCTTCAGAGCTAAGTTTCCAAGATTCAACCCGTAACATACCAGATCCGGTCCTGATGCATGGGCCGGGTTTAGGGTGTTACAGACAGTCTAGCTTAAGACTATAAATGAGCGCTTCTCGGGAGGCAACCCGAGCACTAACACTTTTATTTTTTTAAAAAAAACTATTTTTTCTTTTCTTCTCTTCTCTTTTCTCTTTCCACATTTAAAATAAAGGTACAGGTTTCCAGGCCACACGGCCTTACACACGGCCGTGCCCGTGGCTGTGTGGACCATTGGAACCATCACACTGACAGAGCAGAGCCATGCGAGTCAGTCCAACCCCCAACGTCACGAATCCAACTACCCACAGCACGGGCACTGACAAAAATAGCATGGCCGTGCCTCACAACCGTGCTAAGATGCTGACTTATTGAGCATGGGCAGACCACGCCCGTGCATTCCACCTGTGCTCCTATACTGGCTTTTTAGAAACGGGCATGCTCATCAACAAACGGACATGGAAGAACAACACACTCCACAACACGGCCGTGCGAAGCGGTCGTGTGAATCGACACACCCTCGGCACACGAGCGTGGGAACATACCAGATTTGAAATTTTTATTTAAATCCCCACAGCCTTCCCCTCTCCCCCATCTTCCTTCTCCCTTTTCTTTCTTGCAAAATTTTCTCTCTGTTCATAGAAAAGGTCCAAGACTCTTGAGCAACACAAAGATCATGCCAAAGAAATGTAAGAAGGTTAGCATCATATCCTCAGAGGAGACCTCAACATGAGTTCATGCCGGCAGCTTCACTTAATTGACACGCCAAAGGTCTCGGAAACCTTTTTGGTTCTATTTTTCTTTTCTCATCTCCTTTATTTTCCTTATTTTTACTTATATCCTACTTAATTTAATTTATTTCATATCAGTTTCTTGGTTTTAGGTTCTAAAGGCTGTTTGGGAATCACGCACCACAGCCTTCGAGGTCACGTCCACCTCGCAAACCATCCAATAATAAGGACTCCTTAGTCCATTAGGATTTTCTTTTAATTTCAGTCTTCTTCTTAGTCTCCTTCATTTTATTTCCTTAATCTTTAATTATATTATTAGTATAGTATTATTATTTCTCTAGATCTCTTGACTATATCTTCACATGCTACCCAATTTCTTCATCTAGCAAATTGCTTTCCGGTAGCCACTCCACCAGGCCCATAGAAAACACCATCACCACCACCAAATATGCCAGGGATCATCCAGATTTCAGGGAGTATTACTTTCCCCACTTATCTTTTTTTTTTGCACCTAATTATCATTATCTATCTTTGTACATTGAGGGCAATGTACATCTTAAGTGTGGGGGTATTAGTGCCTAACTTTTTGCATAATTCTCAAAACCCTGAAATTAGTCTTGATCTTAAGTATTTTTCTCATATTATTAATTAGGGTGAAATTTCTAATGATTTATGATTTTTATTGATATGTTTTAGAATAAGTCTTAGTTAATTGTGCATTGATGATTAAATTTGAAAGAATACTAGAGAATCGAGCATTATAAGTCTACTTTCTAAAAATTAAAATTGATAGGTTGTTGAAGCTAATTTGAGTATCACCTTGAAGTTCAAAATTTATAAGGATTGATGTCAAAACACCCATAATTTTTTGTGAGATTTTGAGCCTTATAGAGCATATACCCTTTTTCGTGCTCACTTTAATTGATTATGAGTGTGTCAACTTTGAACTATTTTCTAGAACTTGCCTCGTTTATGCATGTCGAGACCACATTAATGACATGATACACTGAGATGATAAAGGCACCTAGGTTTTAACCCATTCACTCCACTAAAAAAGCCTACCCATACAAATTAACTCCTAGTAAACCCCATTGAATCCTAACAACCTTTTTATTGACTCACCCACTAATATTAACCCAAAATCCCTTTGTATTTATTATCAACATTCCTTTAACTACCCCTCTATCGAGAATTGATTTGATCAATTGCCAAATTAGGTTATTTCAATTATCAAAGTTCCTTCTATTATGTTTGTTTTTAGTTTGTTCTTAAAAAAAAAATCCAAGTATATTCAATATTAGTAGTATAATAAAAGAGCTTAGAGCATTTAAACTCCAATTGTTGAAGAAAAAGCTTGTATTAGAGTATTATAAAATTTTAAGTAATGAAAATATTCGTTATTATATAGTAATTATCTATAGTGGTATTATTAGTTTGCATTCAAGTAAATATTCATATTTAGTTCAGTGTTTCTAGTTAGGCAATTTGTCAAGTTAGTCTTGATTCTAAACCTCTAATCCAGCCTGTATCCACACCTTTAACCTTAGCCCCGTTACAACCCTGATTAAAGACCTTTCGATCTATGTATCATCTCATATACAGTGGTGGGGATTTGATTTTCAGGCAAGCCTATGGGATTAACTTTTCAGGTTCGACTTAGAGTGCTTATTCTTGAACCTTAAACACCTTCGAGTGATTTGAGTGAATCTTTGGTGAGGATGTCAGTTCTTGATGATTTTGAATTAAAGATAATCACTTAGATAAGGGGAGACACCTATGTTTTCATGCTATAAAGGTATGACTTATCATAATTGAATCTTTAAGGTTCTTTGAATTGGATTATCCATGTATAAATTATCTATGAATTATGATGAGACATTGTCGATAGGAATTATGAATTATAGAAAGTTCGTTTTAATTGTAAGTTGAGAATTTTGCTTGAGGACAAGCAAAAGCTTAAGTGTGGGGTATTTGATAAACCGTAAAAGTAACATATTTTAACCCCATATTTAATAGGCTTTTGGATGATTTAGCCCTTGATTTCTGTAAAAAGGTGCTTTTAATCCTTTCTTTTCATGTTTATACTCAGGAAAGCACCCGAGGATAAAAAGAACACAAAACGTGCTTAAAATGGAGTAATTGATCCTTAGCAAGCAATCAACACGGCCTGGCCCAAAGCGCACACGACCGTGCCTCGCCAATTACCTAGAGCACGGCCTCAACTCTGTGACACACGATCGTGCATTTTTTATTTATCACACGGATGTGCATGGAAATCTACACGACCATGCCCAAAACAATAGAATCGAGACACGGCCCAACCACAATTTACACGGGCGTGTGCCATGGCCGTGCCCCTGCCGCGGGAAAGAGCAATTTCACTTGGATTTGGATGCTTGAAGCCAAAAAACATACTCCTAAGTCTACTCCAACACCCTAATAATATTCTACTTGAAGGAGATACTTAGGAGCCAAGTATAGCATCCCAAAGCCTATATAAACAACCCAAGGCAGACATTAAAAGGGAGCTTTTTGTAGAGGCTTTTGCCGAAGCATTCATCTTTTAGGGAATCACTTGAAGATAGCCAGTTGATTCATCTCAAGAAGCCGAAACTCCATTCAAGACGGAGGATCTCTCCTTTAATTCCTTCAGGGGTTTTTAGGGATTTCTTATGTTTTGTTTATTCTTTTCACTTGAGATGTTTTCGTATTTAGTTATGAACTAAACCCCTCAGATACATGAAGGAAACCTATGATGGATTTTGTTATTTGATTTCTAAATTATATGATAAGTACTTGGTTTGTTCTTAATTATGTTGCTTAATTTAATCTGATGTGCTTAGGTGGAGGAGGAATAGACCCTACCTAAGAGTAGATCTAGCATAATTGAGCAGAGTTGATCGGGCGCCTAGAGATAGGGTTATGAGATTTTGCCAAATTAGGGTGAAACCTAATATGGGAATCCATTGATCAATTTACTGCTTCCTTAGGGGGTTATTATAAGAGAATGAGAGTTCCACTAATTAACCTAAGGTTAGACGTTATTCGCCTCGAGAGAGGGTTTAATATAGATTAGGGTGTCGCATGGATCAAGCCAAGTAAAGAAATTATATGGTTTGGGGAATAAATAATAAGTGAAGTCATAGGTGGATTCTTCCTGAGGTATCGTCTTTATCAACTGAGTTTTCCTAAAGTCTTCCTCCAATTCAATCTTTTGTCTTTGCATTTAGTCTAAGTATTTCGTTAGTTTAATAATTCAATCACTCCAAATTTTAGGCTAAATAATAGAGAGAAAGTGAGTAGTAGTACTTTTAGGTTCCCTTGGGTTCGATAAGATATTCTTGCCTGAGCTATACTACTGTTCAATAAGTGCACTTGCCTCTATCATTGTCACAGTTAGTCTACAGGTTTGATCACTCTATTATAAATATTAAAACTTGACTGTTTGACACGATCATAAACATTATATGATGCGTGGGAGAGATACAAGGATCTGTTGAGAAAGTGCCCACACCATGGTTTACCCTTGTGATTACAGGTCCAAACTTTTTACAACAGTGTGAACCCCTCAACTCGGCGGTTAATTAACTCAGCAGCCGGTGGAACCCTTAATAACAAAACTCCCGAAGAAGCTTATGAATTCATAGAGGAGTTGTCACTGAATAACTATCTATGGCAAGTTACAAGGACAAAACCAACTAAAGCGGCCGGAGTTTTCAATCTCGAAGCAGTCACCATGCTATCAAATCAGGTAGAGATGATGAATAAAAAGATTGATGGTTTGTATGGCTCTTTGCAGGTACACCCAGTTATGCAATGTGACTCAAATCAAGGAGGCGTGGTGAATCCTGAGTACCCACCCTACAATCCGGGCATGGAAAGCGAACAATTAAACTATACGGGTAACAATTTTAGACCTCAAAATAACCCTTATCGTAATACTTATAATCCAGGTTGGAGGAACCACCCCAATTTCTCATGGGGTGGTCGAGGAAATCAGAGACAATAACCACCCCTTCCAAACTTCCAACAATAGCCCTACCCACAAAAAGAAGCCGAACCTTGAAGAGATGCTGACAAAATTTATAGCGGTTCTGTAACTCAATTTCAAAACACCGAGACTACACTTAAAAATCAACAATCATCAATTAAAGGAATAGAGAACCAGTTAGGGCAACTCGCAAAGTTGATCTCCAACCATTAGGTAGCTTTCCAAGTAACACTGAAACTAATCCAAAAGAGAAAATTCAAGCCATATCAGCTCATGACAGTGAAGGGTTTGTAGAATCTGAATTTGAGCCAAGGTGAGAATCTATGGTAAGTGAAGGTAAGGTTGAAGTAAGCCAAGAAAAGCTAAAATCGGTAATTAAAGAATACAAATCTCGTATACCTTACCCCAATGCAATGAAAGAAGACGATACAGAAGAACAATTCGGTAAGTTCCTTAAACTCCTAAAGAAATTACATATTAACTTATCGCTTCTTGAAGCTCTTTCGCAGATGCCAGATTCAAGGAAATTTTTAAAAAAGCTCTTAACAAACAAGCGAAAGTTAGACGAGGAGTCTCATGTGGAACTAAACGCAGTATGCTTAGCAATGCTACAGAACAGATTACCATGGAAATTAAAAGATCCAAGGAGTTTTAGTATTCCATGTTTAATTGGTAGTTTATCTATTGAGAATGCTTTAGTCGATTTAGGGGAAAGCATCAATGTTATGGCATCTAAAATGTTTAAACAACTAGGTCTAGGGAAACCCAAGCAAACTAGGATGAGTATTCAACTAGCTGATAAAACAATTCGCATCCTTAAAGGTATAATTGAAGATGTATTAGTTAAAGTTGACAAATTCATATTCCTCGTAGACTTCGTTGTTTTAGATATAGATGAAGACTATAGCATCCCCTTAATTCTAGGAAAACCTATTCTAGCAACTGCAATATCTAAAATTGATGTTAGCACAGGTGAACTCATACTTCGTGTAGGTGACGAATCAATCAGTCTTCAAGCTCTTGATTTAGCTAGGACATCGAGTGAGAAAGGTGAGGACGTAAATTCTGTTTATAAGCACTCAGTTAAACTTCCTTTTCAGGAAGCGCCATGGAATTACACTATAGAGCCATAACCTATAGCTCGCACCAACAAGGAAATATCTCGTGAGGAACGATAGCCTCAGACCGATGAGCTAGATGAGTGGGAGACACATCTTAAGGGGGAATCAAACCCACACAAAGTGAAACCAAAGGAACCCCCAGAAGAACTAAAAGAAACATCAAATCACTTCAAAATAGGAGATCAGGTACTATTAGATAGAATAGACCCGCAAATAATCACATCAAACCTGAAGATAATCGAAGAGATCCCCTCTACGGTACTTTATGTTTTCCCTTACGAAACAGTCGTGGTAAGTAATTCTACATTTGATACTTTTAAAGTAAACTCAACTCGACTAAAATTATATGATGATAGCATGAAAAAGGATTTTTCACTCCTTAAACCTCCATGAAGATATGAATAAGATGTAAGTCTAGCTTAAGACTTTAAACGAGCACTTCTCGGGAGGCAACCCGAGCACTAACCTTTTTTTTTATTTTTATCATCTAACTACAGAATAACCAAGTTAATGAAGCACAGATCTTCACATCACATGGCCTTACACACGACCATGTCCGTAGCCGTGTGGATGCTATAGATTTCACTGACATGGCAGAGATAGTACAAGACAGGACGAGAAAAATATCTTTGAATCACAGACTCACCTAACACCACGACCATGTGATATAGCCGTGGCCGACACTGATGAACCAACACGGGCGTCGCAACTTAACTACAAGGCATGGGAGAAGCGATTGAACCACCACACGGACCGTGCGATATGGCCGTATGACACAACACGCCCACAATACATGGGCGTGGGGACATACCAGAGCTAAAAATTTCTATTTAAAACTAAAACACCCCAAACCCGGCCCACAAGCCCCGACCAGATCTAGCATGCTCCTTGAGTAAAACGTAGCTAAATCTCGTTTTGTCATCTTGGAAAATTTGGTGGTTTTGAAGAAAATAGATTTATGTTATGATCAAGTTGAAAACCATGTTATTAAAGTTTGTATTCCATTAAAACGTTATCTTCATGTTTCAAAAATTACAAGTTAAAAGAAATGCCAAATTTTAGAGCTTATCATTAAGTTGAAAATCGTAGGTGTTTAGGTGTTAAAACATTTGAAATTATTTTACGAAAAATTGTTTAACCATTTGTTTGATGTTGATCGTATCAGAATAAAAATTAAAACGCATAAATAAAACAGTTAAATAGTAGTGGCCTTATTACAACCAAACAAAACCCGAAATAAATCTCGAAAACATAATAAGAAAATGTGATAAGTTTAATTATGAGAAAACCCAAAAATGCTGAGCTGAGCATGGCCACCACAAAGTCCCTGCTGACACGATCCATATCGCTAAGTATCACCTGCAAAAAGTTATCCCACGAAGGGTGAGTCAACAGACTCAATGTGTGACAGCTACACCAAAATCCAACCAATTATAGCCTTAATCAAAACATTTCGGCAAAGCCCATAACATAGCATATCGAGTCCCAACATATTTAATCACATTTATACATAAAATGAAATGCAATCCCGAGCCCACCTAGATATCCATCCTCTACACACCACCCGTACCTGCCAATCACACCGTGGGGATTACTAAATCGACCTTCCATCCGCTACACACCCTCAAGGCGCCATAATCAAGCGCACATCGCCCTTATAATCGTGGCATAGCCACTAGATAATGTGATGAGTCACCAGATTCATAATATGTGACATAAGTCACCGGATAATGTGGTAAAACCACGGAACACTTCCCCTTATCATTTCACCCATATACCCATGCAACATACATATTAGTCAGATATCATGCAATGTACCTTACCCCAAAGTCATAACGAAATTACACATATTTCCATATCAATGCCTATAAGCATTATTAACTGAGAGTTAGGGGTAACGTACCTGAATGCACTGTACCATTGAATGGTACCCTTAGCCATGTTACTCATATTTTTATTAACACACATTTAACATTAAAATTATTAATCTATCGGGAAATTAATGTAGGGCTACACACCTGATAACACTGAGAACGACACTCTCGATACCGACACTCTCGCTAGCAGGGATAACAGCGATCTGCTTATCCCTTTTCGATGCTGGCCCACAACCCAGTGGCCAATCACGTATAGCAGAAATCGAGCATTTCTTGAATCTAGGGGTAGGAACCATGTTTCCAACCTCCTCCCTTGATTGGCTAGAACCCGACTCCATGAGAGTAACTTGATTAGAAAAACACACTTGAGTGAGAGAATCTAAAAATATAGATCTTAAACGAACAAGACTTACCTAGATCGACAGAATACTAAAGCTTCCGGCTTTTACTTCGGAAATTGATTGAGTACCTACACAACCCTTTATGAGAAATTGGCTAAAAGAGAATATGGCCTTTGGCCGAATATCAATATCCCTTACCTCCCTTGCTTAAATCCCAAAACTATCGTTTGCCCTTGAAGATGTCGAAATCCCTACATAACTTATGTCAGATTCAGCTTATTGCATAAGATCTACAAGAATGGCCCTTGGTCGAATGTTACATTCTGCTTACCTTGCATCTCAAATCCCGAAAAATCACCTTTCAATCGTCGTCTACAAGAATCCCAAAAGATCTCCTTCATGGTTTCGGCCAAAAGAGAATAAGAGGGATTAGATTCCTAGATTTCGGCTAACCAAAGGAAAAAGGAAAAGAAACCAAATGACAGTTAACCCTTACCACAATGTTGAGATCGATTGCACCCTTGCTTGGAAACACAGAGAGATTTGGCCACAGGGAAAAAGGGTATTTGGCTTTGAGAGTTAAAATGGAAAAAGGATCGATTTCGAATCAACAATGGAATGATGATAGGATTCGACCTTTGATGCTACTGGACAAGTCAGCTTCAAAGAGTAAAGATGCAATGGGACTTTCAGCTTTTGAAGAATCGTGACAAGAAAAAGAGAATAAGAGGTTGATGGTTGGTGCGATTCGGCTTTTAACAAAGAAGATGAAAAGTGTGAAGCTTAAAGAGATTCAGCTATGGTGAAATTGAGAGAGAGAGGTTTCAGCCTAAGCAAATTAAAAGAGAAGAAAAGAGAGGGAGATGGGTTCGGTCTAAGGATGAGTAAAGAGAAAAAGAAAATAGAAGAAGAAAGTGACCTTAATGGTCTTCTCGAATTCGGCTAATGCAAAAATGTTTTGAAAGTTCCCTGACTACTACTTTCGGTACAACACTAGGGAAAGAAAAGAGAACCAAAATGCACCTAGAACCCCTTAAGCAATTTCGGCACTTAGCTCTCCTATGCATGACCGAATATGCCCTCCAAAGTCCCTTTGCCGGCCAACTCTTCCCCTCTTCTCAAATCCCTTCTTTTCCTCCTACTTTTTCTCTCTACCTCTCATTCAAAGAGTTTGAATGAGTCCACCTCTCATCCACTCTCTTAGCCGCACATTCAAATGGATTTGACTTGGTCTTTCACTCATCCATTCAGAGTCCTTGTGCCGTCCGCCACTGCACCTCCTTGCCGAAAAATAAAAGCTCTAAAATGCCACCTGCGTTACTCAAACCTAGGCCCTTCACACCCCCTGAGGCATCACCCTCCTGTGCTCTAAGTTGCGCCTCCCTTGCCACTTTACCAGCTCAGTTCTTGTGTCCTAGTCCACATACTAAACTCCTTAAGGCCTAGCTGCCTTAGCTCTCTTTTCAATGCTTAAAATCAAATATTCCTATGTCTCGTACCTACATCCCAAGATTCTCGAAGCCCCCAAAACGCATACAAACCACACACAAGCACATAGCCACATATATTTAAGTTAAAACGCATAACCCCTAAATCCTTGAATATTACAGTTCTACCCCCTTAAAATAATTTCGACCTCGAAATTACCTGGCTAAAATAAGTGAGGGTATTGCTATCGTATTGCTTCCTCTAGCTCACACGAAGCTTCTTCCGATCCATGGTTACGCCATAACACTTTGACTAGAGGAACTGATTTCCTCTGTAACACATTCACATCTCACTCCAGAATTCGAATCGGCTCTTCCTCGTAGGACAAATCTGGTCTTAGCTCTACTTCCTCAACTGGTACTACATGAGATGCATCCGACCAGTAACAACGTAGCATCGAAACATGAAACACATTGTGCATCTGCTTCAATTTCGAAGGCAATTCTAACTGATATGCCACTGGTCCAACTCACTTCAAAACCCGATAAGGTCCTATAAATCTAGGACTTAACTTTCCCTTGCGACCAAATCTCATCACCTTTTTCCATGGCCAAACTTTTAGAAACACCTGATCTCCCATCAAACTCTATCTCTTTTCGCTTAAGATCTTCATATGACTTCTGCCTGTCAGATGCCTCCTTCAACCGTGCTCGAATTACATTAACCTTTTCTTCAGACTCTACCACTATCTCCGAACCCAAAATATGACGTTCCCCCAATTCTATCCAACACGTAGGAGTACGACACTTTCGTCCATACAGTGCTTCAGATGGTGCCATCCAAATACTTGCTTGATAGCTGTTGTTGTATGCAAACTCCGCTAAAGGCAAGAACTCCTCCCAGCTTCCTCTGAAGTCTATCACGCAACCCTTAACATATCCTCTAACACTTGAATTACCATTTCAGATTGGCCATCGATCATGGATGAAATGCCGTCTTTGAAGTCCAACACGGTGCCTAAAGCCCGATGTAGTGCTTTTCAAAACATCGACGTGAACACAGGATCCCTATCCGAGATAATCGACACTGGCACTCGTGCGACCTCACAATTTCGCCACATACAACTTTGCTAACCTCTCAAGAGAATAGCCAACCCAGACCGGTATGAAATGTGCGACTTTGTCAATCGATCCACTATCACCCATCTCGAGTCCTTCTTAGTAGGCGTGAAGAAGCCCACTAACGAAGTCCATGGTAATTCTCTCCCACTTCCATGCGAGAATCTTTATCTTGAAGCAACCTCAAGGTACTTGATGTTCAGCCTTGACTTACTGACATGTTAAGCACTTCCCTACAAATTCTGTAACTTCCCGCTTAAGACTAGGCCACCAAAATTGATCCCGTAGACCCCTGTATAACTTACTTCCTTCAAGATGCATAGCATAAGGGCTACTATGCAATTCCTAAAGAATTCTCTGCCTTAATTCATCGTCTTTCAGCATACAAACCTTACCCTAAAAACACAACACTCCGTCACTGTTCACACCATAATTTTCCAATTCCCCATTCTGCACTTGCAGTAGCTTAGCACTCAGATCATCATCTGCCAACTGTCTTTCTTTAACTGACTCAACCATGTCGGCTTCACTTGCAACTCTGCTAACAAACTTCCGTCATCATAAAGACTAAGATGTGCAAACATCGCCCTCAGATCGACACCACTTTCGACTTAGAGCATCTGCCACTACATTCACCTTACCCGGGTGATACTCTATTGAACAATCGTAGACTTTCAACAACTCCACCCACCTTCACTGTCTCAAATTTAGCTCCTTCTGAGTCAGCAGATACTTCAAACTCTTGTGATCCATATAAATTACTGACTTCTCTCCATATAAATAATGCCTCCATACTTTTAGAGCAAAGACTACTGTAGCCAATTCCAAGTCATGCGTCGGATAGTTAACTTCATATGGCCTTAACTGCTGAGACGCATAAGCGACCACATTTCCGTCTTGCATCAAAACACATCCCAATCCTGCGTGAGAAGCATCACAATACACCACGAAATCCTTCCCTGCCTTAGGCTGAATCAAAATCGGAGCTTCTGTCAACACCCTCTTAAGCCTCTCGAAACTTCTGCTGCTTATCTGCCCATATGAAAGGTACCTCATTTCTCAACAATTTCGTCAGAGGAGCTGCTATTGATGAGAACCCTTCTACGAATCTTCTGTAGTAGCCTGCTAACCCCAAGAAACTGTGAACCTCAGCCACAGACTTAGGTGGTTTCTAATCTAGCACTGCCTCAATCTTCCGAGGATCCACCCTTATCCCTTCTGCAGACACCACATGCCCTAAAAACGCCACTTCTTTCAACCAGAATTCGCACTTGCTGAACTTGGCATATATCTTCTTTTCCCTTAACACTTGTAATACTACCCTGAGATGCTCATCATGTTCTTCCTCAGACTTGGAATACACTAGGATGTCGTCTATGAACACAACAACGAACTGATCCAGGTAGGGTTGGAAAACCCGGTTCATCATATCCATGAACGCAGCTGGGGCGTTCTTCAATCCGAACGGCATTACTAAGAACTCATAATGCCCGTACCTTGTCCGAAAAGCTATCTTATGGATATCTGCTTCCTTCACCTTAAGCTGATGATACCCTAACCGTAGATCTATCTTTGAAAATACTGCGGCCCCCTTAAGCTGATCGAACAAGTCGTCTATCCTCGGCAATGGGTACTTGTTCTTGATGTTCAGCTTAATCAACTGCCGGTAATCTATGCACATACGCATAGTCCCGTCCTTCTTTTTCACGAATAAGACCGGTGTTTCCCATGATAAACCCACGATCAAGCTACTCTTGAATCTGAGCCTTAAGCTCAGCCAACTCCTTTGGTACCATTCTGTACGGAGTGATAGACACTGGCCTGTACCAGGCAACGGATCAATCCTAAATTCCACATCACGATCCGGAGGTAATCCTGAAAGTTTTTCTGGAAACACATCCACAAATTCTTTTACCGTCCTGACCCCTCCTACAGCTGCTTCCTTAGCCTCTAAGGCACTGACCAACATCAGAAAAGCTACACATCCCTTTCTTACCATCTTCTTTGCCTTAAGGGCAGATACTACATTCAACAAGTAATTTCGTCTCTCGCCCACCACAACAACCTCATTGTCGTCAGAAGTTCTCAATGACATGCGCTTAGCAGCATAATCCACATTCGCACGGTACTTCACTAGTCAGTCCATGCCTAAGATTAGATCAAATTCCCCGAATGGAAACTCCAATAAGTCAGCTCGAAACTGCGCCCCCTGAACTTCTAAAGGCACTGCCCTAAAGAGTTTGTCTACTACTACTGATTGCCCTAAAGGACTAAGTACAGTCATCTTCCTAGGTACAGCCTCGAGTTCACATGCAGAGTTCCAGATACTTGACTAGCGATGTACGAATGAGTTGACCCTATATCTATCAAAGCAATAAAGGGTAATCTAGAAATAAGGAACATACCGTTATAACATCAGGTGCATCACCATCCTCCTTTCGACAAACCACATATACCAGACCCGACTGTCTCGCCTCTGCATTACCATCACCTCTGTTTGGTGTCCCGCGACCTCTACCAGAACCATTACCTCTGCCATTTGGACCACGACCTCTCGACGGCTGCTGTCCACCTCTACCAGCCTGACTAAAACCCTGACCTACCGGTCGGCCCCTATTTGTATCCACTGGATAGTCCTTAATCATATGATCTTTGGATCCATGCTTAAAACATCCCCCTGTCTTTTTCCAACATTCTCTTGGGTGCATCTTTCCACACTGAGCACAAGTACGATACTGTCCTCCCACAGTAACCTATTGACCCCGCGGCCCATCAGCTCTAGGTCTCTTTTGAAAATTCTCGGATGACCCTGAAGACCCATAGTTCCTCTTATTCCTACCCTGACTTCTATCCCGATTCTGTCTCTCGATCCGCTTAACCTCTTCAACTATCTGAGCCTTATCCACTAAGATTGCAAAATCCCTTTCCCGCTGCGGGGCAATCAACACTCACAGCTCATCTCGCAATCCATCCTCGAATTTGGTACATCGCTCGTAATCAGTAGCCACAATCCCCCTGACGTACCGGCTCAACCGTAGAAACTCCGCTTCATACTCCGCTACCAACTTGCTTCCTTGCACTAGATTTAGAAATGCCTTTCTCTGCGAGTCTATGTAGCTAGCTCTGACGTATTTCCCCTCAAACTTAGTCTTAAAATACCCCCAATCCACTCGATCTGCAGGGTACCCTCTCTGACAGTGAGCCACCACTGGTAGGCCTCATCCTGAAGCAGCGAAACAACACCTTTCAGCTTCTTCTCAGTAGTACAATCCAAATCATCTATGATCCTCTCGACTACCTCTAACCAATACTGCTACATTCAGAGCTACCCCAGATACTCCTCTAAAAACTCAGCTCCATTTGCTCTAAGTCTCTCAGATACTGACTTTCGAGCCCCATTTCCCATACTAGTTCCTGCCACTCGCTCTAAGACTCACAGCATAGCCTGCGATATTGCGTCATCTCCTCCTGTCTGCTCTTGAAATTATGCCCTACAACCGGTGGTGGTGCCTTATTTTGAAACCCCGACTGCACTGATCGGTTCCGACACGCGATTTTCTACCTCTATCGCGCCCATTTAGTATTATGACCACGCCCCTAGAACTCATGTCTACTGTCGCAGTTATCTATTTTTATGATATTTTATGCATTAGAGTCTTTTAACTTCTTGTTTAATGAGAATTTTTATGCAATAGAGTTTTAATCAGTGGTTTTTCCGTAAAAGTACATATACACCTAGGGTTCCATGTCTCTATAGTTTTCCTAGCCTATCATCTATAGTATCACACATTAGCATATTCAAATCAGTTTTACCAACTAAAGTACTTACCTGGAAGACCTGGCTGAGAACTCGGGTGCCATGCTTCCATAGAATCATTTTAATGAAAAACTTCAACAAAAGCCAGTTTGGCTCAAACTTTGAAAATGTTGTGGGCTTTAAAACCCAAGGCTGAGTGTTTAAAATTGGCTCTGATACCAAGTTGAAACAGTCCAAACCCGACCCATAAGCCCTGACTGGATTTGGCATTCTCCTTCAGTAAAACGCAGCTAAATCTCGTTTTGTCATATTAGAAAATTTGGTGATTTTGAAGAAAATAGATTTGTGTTATGATCAAATTGAAAACCGTGTTGTTATTAAAGTTTGTATTTCATTAAAACGTTATCTTCATGTTTCAAAAATTACAAGTTAAAAGAAATGCCAAATTTTAGAGCTTATCATTAAGTTAAAAATCGTAGGTGTTTAGGTGTCAAAACATTTGAAATTGTTTTACGAAAAATTGATTAACCATTTGTTTGATGTTGATCGTATCAGAATAAAAATTAAAACGCATAAATAAAATAGTTAAATAGTAGTGGCCTTATTACAACCAAACAAAACCCGAAATAAATCCCGAAAACATAATAAGAAAACGTGATAAGTTTAATTATGAGAAAACCCAAAAATGCTGAGCTGAGCATGACCACCACAAAGTCCCCGCTGACCCGATCCATATCGCTAAGTATCACCTGCAAAAAGTTATCCCACGAAGGGTGAGTCAATAGACTCAATGTGTGACGGCTACACCAAAACCCAACCGATTATAGCCTTAATCATAACATTTCAGCAAAGCCCATAACATAGCATATCGAGTCCCAACATATTTAATCACATTTATACATAAAATGAAATGCAATCCCGAGCCCACATAGATATCCATCCTCTACACACCACCCGTACCTGCCAATCACACCGTGGGCATTACTAAATTGACCCTCTATCCGCTACACACCCTTGAAGGTAGTCGCTGCAGTCAACTACACATCGCCCTTATAATCGTGGCATAGCCACCAGATAATGTGACAGAGTCACCAGATTCATAATATATGACATAAGTCACCGGATAATGTGGTAAAAACCACCAGAACACTTCCCCTTATCATTTCACCCATATGCCCATGCAACATACATATTATTCAGATATCATGCAATCTACCTTACCCCAAAGTCGTAACAAAATTACACATATTTCCATATCAATGCCTATAAGCATTATTAACTAAGGGTTAGGGGTAACGTACCTAAATGCACTGTACCATTGAATGGTACCCTTAGCCATGTTACTCGTATTTTTTATTAACATACATTTAACATTAACACTATTAATCTATCGGGAAATTAATGTAGGGCTACACACCTGATAACACTGAGAATGACACTCTCGATACCGACACTCTCGCTAGCAGGGATAACAGTGATTTGCTTATCCCTTTCCGATGCTGGCCCACAACCCGGTGGCCAATCACGTACAGAGAAACTGAGTGTTTCTTGAATCTAGGGGTAGGAACTGCGTTTCCAACCTCGTCCCTTGATTGGTTAGAACCCGACTCCATGAGAGTAACTTGATCAGGAAAACACACTTGAGTGAAAGAATCTAAAAATATAGATCTTAAACGAACAGGACTTACCTAGATCGACAGAATACTAAAGCTTCTGGCTTTTACTTCAAAAATTGATTGAGCACCTACATAGCCCTTTATGAGAAATCGGCTAAAAGAGAATATGGCCTTTGGCCATATATCAATATCCCTTACCTCCCTTGCTTAAATCCCGAAGCTATCGTTTGCCCTTGAAGATGTCGAAATCCCTAGATAACTTATGTCAGATTCGGCTTATTGCATAAGATCTACAAGAATGGCCCTTGGCTGAATGTTACATTCTGTTTACCTTGGATCTCAAATCCCAAAAAATCACCTTTCAATCATCGACTACAAGAATCCCGAAAGATCTCCTTCATGGTTTTGGCCAAAAGAGAATAAGAGGGATAAGATTCCTAGATTTCGACTAACCAAAGGAAAAAAGAAAAAAAATTGAATGACAGTTAACCCTTAGCACAATGTTGAGATCGATTGCACCCTTGCTTGGAAACACAGAGAAATTCAGCCACAGGGAAAAAGGGTATTCAGCTTTAAGAGTTAAAATGGAAAAAGGATTGATTTCGAATCAACAATGGAATGATGATAGGATTCGACCTTTGATGCTACTGGACAAGTCGGCTTCAAAGAGTAAAGATGCAATGGGACTTTCGACTTTTGAAGAATCGTTACAAGAAAAAGAGAAGAAGAGGTTGATGGTTGGTGCGATTCGACTTTTAACAAAGGAGATGAAAAGTGTGAAGCTTAAAGAGATTCGGCTATGGTGAAATTGAGAGAGAGGTTTCTACCTAAGCAAATTAAATGAGAAGAAAAGGAGGAGATGGGTTCGCTCTAAAGATGAGTAAAGAGAAGAAGAAAATAGAAGAAGAAAGTGACCTTAATGGTCTTCTCGAATTCGGCTAATGTAAAAAGGTTTTGAAAGTTCTCTGACTACTACTTTCGGCACAACACTAGGGAAATAAAAGAGAACCAAAATGCACCTAGAACCCTTTAAGCAATTTGACTTAGCTCCCCTATGAATGACCGAATATGCCCCCTCTAAATCCCTTTGCTGGCCAACTCTTCCCCTCTTCTCAAATCCTTTCTTTTCCTCCTACTTTTCCTCTCCACCTCTCATTCAAAGAGTTTGAATGAGTCCACCTCTCATCCACTCTCTTAGCCGCACATTCAAATGGATTTGACTTGGTCTATCACTCATCCATTCAGAGTCCTTGTGCCGTCCACCACTACACCTCCATGCCAAAAAATAAAAACCCCAAAATACCACCTGTGTTACTCGAACCTAGGCCCCTTCACACCTCCTGAGGCGTCACCCTCCTGTGCTCTAAGTGGCACCTCCCTTGCCACTTTACCAGCTCAGTTCTTGTGTCCTAGTCCACATACTAAACTCTTTAAGGCCTAGCTCCCTTAGCTCTCTTTTCAATGCTTAAAATCAAATATTTCCTATGTCTCCTACCTACATCCCAAGATTTTCGAAGCCCACAAAACGCATACAAACCACAAACAAGCATATAGCCACATATATGTAAGTTAAAATACATAACCCCTAAATCCTGGATATTACAAAAAATCCCTCTCCCCTTCTCAACCATTCCTTATCCACTCCCCACTTCCCTCCCTTTTCACTCTCTTCCTTCTTCATTCCATAAACTTTTCAGTCTACGCTTCAACAATGTTGAAGAAATGGAAAGATCCGAGTCCTGTCTCCCTGTATGAGACCAATCAACATAAGCCTATGCCGGCCGCTTCATTAACTCGGCAAGCCAAGGGTCTTTGAGACCATTTAACTTTTATTTCACTTTTCTCTTCTCCTTTATTTTCCTTTTTCTTTATTTTTCATATATTAAATTTAGTTTATTTTGTTTTAGTTTCTTGGTTTTAGGTTCTAAAGGCTGCTAGGGAATCACACACTACGGCCTTAGACATCACACCCACCTCACGAACCATTTACCAATAAGGACTTTCTAGTTCATTCATCTTCTCTTGTAGTTTTATTTTAATTGTATTTTCTTTCTTGTTATCTTTATTTACTTTAATTATATAATTAGTATAATTTAAATTATTATTACTATTTCCTGGCTAACTCTTCATGAGGTTCCCAATTTCTTCATCTAGCACAAGAATAAGAGGCGCTCCCTCCAACTTATCTTTCTCCTTTGAATCAAGTTTCCACACTTCCAAAATCAAGGAATCCATCCAAAAACTCAGGAAGTTTCACCTCTCTCCTTCTCTTTTGATTTTCTTATTATATTATTATTATATATCTTTGTACATTGAGGGCAATGTACATCTTAAGTGTGAGGGGGGTGAGAGTTTATTAGAAAAAGGGCCTAACTTTTTGCATTATTCTCAAATCCCTGAATGATATTCTGTCTTAAAGTAATTTTCTCATATCACTAATTAGAATGAAATTCTTGTTGATTCATGATTTTTATTAATATGTTTTAGATTAAGTCATTAATAATTGTACAATGATGATTTAAACTTTAAGATACTAGAGAATCAAGCATGATGAGTCTATTTTCAAAAATTAAATTTGTTAGGTTATCTACCGAATCGAAATTGTTACCTTGAAGTTTGAAATTTACGAGGTTGACATCAAAATACCCATAATTTTTGTGAGATTTTGAGCCTTTTAGAGCATACATTCTTTTCGTGCTCACTTTATTGATTATGAGTGTGTCAACATTGATTTGTTATTCTAGAACTTGCTTCGATTATACATGTCAAGACCACACTATTGAGTTGATATACAGAGATGATTAAGGCACCTAGGATTTAACCCACTTACTCCACTAAAAGCCTACCCTTATAATTGACCCCCTAGTGAACCCCTTTGATCCTAATAACCCTTTTATTGACTCAACCCACTAATATTAACCCGAAACCCATCTCATATTTGTTATCACCATTCCTTTTGATTACCCTTCTATCGAGATTTGTTTTGATTAATTGCCTAATTAGATTATTTCAGTTGTTATCATAATTAAAAAAAAAGAAAAGAATCAAAAAATCAAAGTATATTCATTATTATCAAAGTATATTCTTTATTAGTACTGTGATTAAGTACGCCTATACGTTTAATTTTAACAACTTGAAGAAGAAGCTCAGTATTACTAGTATTACAAGTTTTCAATTGATGTAACTATTCGGTTATTAGTCATTTTCCTAATTAGGTGATTGTCAATTCAATCTCAATTCTAACCCTTCTAATTCAAGCCTTTATCCACACCTTTAATTGAGCCTTGTTACAACCCTTTTAAAGACCTTTTGATTTGTGTATCATCTCATTTTATAGTGGTGGAGATTTGATTTTCAAGCAAGCCTATGGTAATAACTTTTCATGTTCGACTTTTGAGAGCTTTATTTTGAAACCTTAAACACCTTGAGTGATTTGAGTGAATATTAAGTAAGGATGTCAACTTTTGCTGATTTTGAATTAAGGGTGATTATTTAGGTAAGGGGAAACACCTATCTTTTTCATGCTACAAACTCATGACTTTGATTGTTTGAATCTTTAGGACTCTTTGAGTTGAATTATCCACGTATAAATTATCTATGAATTATGATGAGACATTATTGATGAATATTATGAATTGAGGAATTTCGTTTTAATTGTGAGTTGAGAATTTTGCTTAAGGACAAGCAAAAAATTAATTGTGGGGGTATTTGATAAACCATAATAGTAACATATTTTAATCCCACATTTAGCATATTTTTGGATAATTTATCCCTTTAATTATGGAAATAGGTGATCCTAATCCTTTGTTTTCATATTTTATACCCAGTAGAGCACGTGAGGATGAAAAAAATGAATAACGGGCCGAAAATAGAGAAAATAGGCCAAAGTATGAAATCCAAACGGCCTAGGCCCAAGACCACATGGCCGTGCCTCGTAAGAAAAGTCAACCACGGCCTAGACCTTAAAAATCATGGTCGTGCCTCATCATCAGGTTCGAACACGGCTTGGTCATGATTTACACGGACGTGTACTATGGGCGTGTCTCTGCCGTAGATAAGAAGAATTCTGTTCGGATTAGGGTGCTTAGAGGCAAAGAAACATATTCCAAAAGCCTATATAAAGAACCTAGAGGTGAACCATTAGTGGCACATTCAACGAGGCCAAAGAACCGAACCAGAGCAGTTGATTTCAGGGATTTACTCGAAGGAAGTCAGTTGATTCATCTTAAGAAGCCAGAATCATACTCAAGACGGAGGATCTCTCTTTCAATTCCTTTAGGGGGTTTTAGGGATTTCTTATGTTTTGTTTTATATTTTCTTCTGAGATGTTTTCTGTAATAGCCCGGTGTCAGAATAGTGGTTCGAGACCACAGATCTGAGGTCGTAAAAATATTATAATGATATTTTCTGTGTGAATGATATGTGACATAGTCTGTGTGAAAATTTTGTGTGATGATTTGATCGTTTTAGTGTCAGATCAAGAGAAAAGACTTAATTGCGTAAATGGTAAAAGCTATGTTCTGATTTGTAAGTATGTAAGTGTGATTGTCTTTATAAAGTGAAGACCTTATGATGCAATTAGGCCATATTAGGTGATAGTGGGTGGCAATGGACTAGAATGACCTTAATGTTAAAATGCTTTATATATTTATTTGAAGGTTAAATTAGTAAATGGAATAATTATAACATATATGTTATAATAAAATAAAGATGATGAATAAGTGGGTGTGTTCATCTTCTTTCACCATTTGCAAAAGAAAGAAAATAAAGGGTTTAAGGTGTTGAAACATTCGGCCACTTCAAGCTTCAATTAGTAAGTGCTTTATGCTCAATTTTTGATAATTTCTACGTTTTTGTGATCATTACTTTGTGCTCTATCTAACCCATACTTAAATTTTAGAAAATGATGGTGATTTTGAGATATGCCATTGTTGAATATATGAGCTTTGTGATGATAGTTGGTGGAATATAAAAGTTTAATGTTGGGTTAACATAGTTTGTATTTGAAATTTTGGTGAAATTGAGTAATTTGAGCTAAATTGTGAAAATGAGAAATTGGAGGACTAAAATGTGAAATAAATGAAATGTGAGGGCTTGTATAAGCATGGGGAGAATTCGGCTAAGCACTTGTATATTGAAATTTTGAGTATTTGATGATTTTGTGAGATAGGGACTAAAGTGTCAAAATGTGAAAATGTAAGGGCTATTTTGTAAAATGCCCTAAATATGTGTGTTTGGATTAAAATGAATGAGTTGATGATTGAATGGATTGAATTCAAATGTGTATAGACCAAGAGGGGAGAGGTTCGGATCGAGATCAAGGCAAAGATAAAGTGCTCGATTAATCAACCATATCGATAGTTCGGCGTCGGAGGTGAGCTCGGATATAATACTAGTTGTAAACTTTATGTATGTGATATAAATTGAATGGATGTATATGTATCTATGAGATTTGAAATGCTCTGTGCTGAATTGAGATAAAGGGGCATTAAGTGTGCAAAATTTGAAACTAGAAAGGGATGATTAGCATTGTGTGTGCAAAAAGATAGAAGCTTCAGATTATCGACTTGGCACTGTGTGTACGATACCGATATAAGTTCGGTTAAATGTATTGGCACTAAGTGTGGGGTGATGATTATGTTTCAGTTATGAATTTGGCACTAAGTGTGCGAATAAACCAATGGAATAGCAAGGGTTGAACGAGAGGTAATATCGAACAATTGAGTAGCATAAATCGTAAGTAACTAGGTGTTGATCAAGGTATGTTTGAACCTACGTGGTTGATGATAGATTTAAGAGTTGGATGAATAGATAATTGGGTATGTGGTTGAGATTGATAATGTGCCTAGGTGTGCCTTTATCTATGTGATGGTATGAAACACCCCAAACCTGGCCCACGAGAATGGACTGGATCTGGTATGTTCCTCGAAGTAACCTGGTTCAAATTCATTCGAATACTTTGAAAACTGTGAGTTTTGGAAGATAGCTCGTTGTGGGTTGGGCTTGAGTTGAAAACAAATTTATTTTTATAACAAAAACCCATTTGCTTCAAGTGACAAAATATTTAAACTTATTTCATACTAAGTGGGCTTACTCTTTATAAAGCCCTAAACTCATAACATAGTAATTATAGTAGAAATAAAAATTCGTCACGGTGGCCTTATTACATAAAATGAAACCCAAAATAATAAATGGTACAGACTTTAAAATAAAATAAATATTCAAATTAAACTGAACTTCAAGTCGATCATGGCCACCACAAGTTCTGCCGTCCCGGTCCATTACTGCTCATCACCTGAAACATATTCCCACAACGGGGTGAGTCGATAGACTCAGTGTGTAACCAACACTAAACATAATAGAAATAGGCACACCATAAAAATCATATGCATATAAAAATTCAAGATAATGATGCAAACCCAACCCAAACCTATATGCCATCCGCTACACTCCACCCGCACCAACTTGCACACCGTGGGGACTACTAAGTCAACCTCCATCCGCTACACTCCATCGAAGGCGTCATTTGCAATGACATGCTCATCGCCCATCGATAATATTGTGGCATAGCCACCAACGTAATGTAAACCGGTTACCACTTAATGTGACTGAAGTCACCACTTTCACTTAGTGAGACCAAGTCATCACATTCACTTAGTGAGATCAAGTCATCACTTTCAAATATAACATTGGTGAGACCAAGTCAACACCTTCACTTAGTGAGACCGAAGTCATCACTTTCAAATATAACGTTGGTGAGACCGAAGTCAACACCTTCACTTAGTGAGACCGAAGTCATCACATTCACTTCCCCTTCTTCAATTGACCCGAATGCCCCAAATTATAAATATCATGCATATCATATTTTATTACACTTTTACATCACTGTTCACATGTTAAATATAACATCTTTTTGAAATCCTAGTAGAAGTAGGAAAACGTACCTTAGCACTTTGTACCATAATATGGTACTTTGGTCACTTTCTTTTACTTTAACATATATAACATATTTAAACCATAAATCTATTAAGATTAGTGTGGAATACACACGGTACCTTAGCCATATTCTTACACTTTCATATTAACACATATAATGAATTAAAGCCGTAAATCTATCAAGATTTAGTGTAGGGTACACACCTGATTTGTTTAACGATTCCTTGAGATTCCAACAAGCTAGATCTAAAGTTTAGATCCTTAGTCCCTACATTTGATTCATCATTTATTACTTAGCATAAATTCTATTTGGTTATGATATCCAAATCCTAGTAGGATTTGTAAAAGACTTACCTTTGATGCCGATTTGGTGTTTATTCAATCTCGAAAACTTGGTTTTCCTTCACTTGATATTCTACCAACCTTGAATCTCAATATGGGTTAGTTTTCGCTTTTTAATAATTAAAGAACCGATCTAGATAATCATACAAGCCTTGGCGAATACTTTTAAGTGCTTACCTTGTGGATTTTAAATCCCAAATTCACCGAATAACTAGGAACACGTGGCCTATGGTGTACCTTCGGAAAAGAATTTCTTCTTCCATGATTCGCCAAGATTAATAATCGAAATTAGTCTCTAAATTTCAATAAGCCTAGAATATAAAAGAATGGAAAACTAAACTTGGATCTTACCCTTATTTGAAGGAATCGATTGTACCTTCACTTCAACCTTCGTAGATTGCTTAGAGACTTGATGAACAATCGGCTATGATTCCCTTATGTATTTGGTTTCAAAGATGAAAGAAGAGAGAAATAATAGGCTTAGAAGGAAATCGGCTAGGAGGCTAAAAGAAAAGAAGAAAAGAATGGATGCTCAAGAAGAATATTTGGCAGAGGAAAGAGAGGAGAATGAATAATGAATGGCCCTAGTCCCTCCTTTTATAGCCGAATTTACTAGGCCAAGAATCCTTTGCTTGGCCACCACTCTTCCCTCATTCTCCTAATTAAAGAATAATTCTTCATTTATCCACCTATTTAATGAAATTCTAAAGGGAATAAAACTCTTCTCCTAAGAGTCCCTATTGTCAGTCCATTGCTTCCTCTCTAAGTAATTAAATAAAAAAATCACTTAAATATTTAGCTAGGTGTCATTCAACTCTCTTCTTATGGAAGCAAAATAAAACTTCTTTTATTTGCTTCGAGATAACTCAGACTCGTGCCCAAAACCTTTTGCATGTGGGCCATTTCCTAAGGCCTTATGTGGCATCTTCAGCCATATTTCCAAGTCCGTTATTGGGTTAAATTTTATGTTCTTTATATTTTAGGGTCACTTGGCCCTAAGCTCCCTTTGGGCTCTTAAATTCGGCATTAGGGGTCATTTTAAGTTTCCTAAAATTTTCGCACTCTCAGATTTTCCAAGTTTCCAAAATGTTTAGTTTCCTATTTTGGCTTGGTTTCCAAAATGTTTAGTTTCCTATTTTGGTTTAGTTTCCAAAACTTAACATTTCTAAAGCATTTCCTTACATTTCCATACATCTCCTTACATTTCCACACATTTCCATACATTTCCATACATTTCCATACATTTCCATATATTTCCATACATTTCCATACATTTCCATACATTTCCTTACATTTCCTTTCATTTCCTTACATTTCCTTTCATTTCCTTTCATTTCCTTTCATTTCCTTACATTTTCCTTATATTTCCTTACATTTCCTACATTTCCTTACATTTCCTTACATTTCCTTACTTTTCCTTATATTTCCTTTCTTTTCCTTACATTTCCTTACATTTTCTTTCATTTTCTTTCATCTTAGGGTTCTTGAAACTCTTCGAACACATCCAACACACCCACCGATCCCACTATCTCATGAATTATGCACGAACGCATAACCCCTAATCTAGGATGTTACGCTTCTACCCCTTAAAAATAATTTCGTCCTCGAAATTACTTACTATCGCTCATCCGCATACCTAACTCACCACACTACGCTATTGATGCGACTCGATCTTAAAGAACTATCATACTTTCTAGGCACATTCTCTAAGTTCACGTTCCTTAGAACTCATTTCTAACGTCATGATTTAATTAAAAGTTTTATGAATTAGTCCTTGTTTTATTGTTTAACCGCTAAGCAGCTTTTATGAAAAGGAGTTTAGGAGTGGTTCTTCGTATTCATACATGCATACAGTCTTTTCATTCATTCATACATCCATCAAACAATTATGAACCTTAGTTCATTCGAGAAATGTTGTAGTTTTCATTTGTTGTTGTTTTTCCACTACCGGGGTATTTTCGTAATTTGTCCTGTGGGTATTTTCATAATTTGTCAAAATAAGGTTTCTTGATGATTTTGTCAAAGTATCTTTGGTATTTTTAAGCTCCAGGGTAGTTTGGAAATTTTTTTGAGATCCGGGGTATTTCAAAATTTTTTTAGACCTTGGGGTATTTTGGTAATTTTTCCACAAATCGGGTAAATTGTAAAATTTTAATAAATCGGGATATTTGAAGTTGCAAAACTTTGAGGGTTCTTTTTGAGAATTTGTTTTCCAAGATGGTGATGTTGCAAACATTTTGAAAATCGAGGTCATTTTGGTAATTTTGGTATGTTAGGCGCTTTTGTAATTTTTTCAAAATCGTGGTATTTTTCATAGTTTCAAATTAGGGTTTTTATAAAATACTGAAATTGTAGCAAAACTGTTGAGTAGTTGGACATTTTATAAATCGAGGCATTTTTGTAATTTTACCATTGGGGTATTTTTGTAAATCAAAATTTTTCAAAATTTGTGTAAAAAGAAATAATTTTCGTGAATTAAAGAGAGAACAAATGATTTTAAGAATTTTAATATTAAGGTTCTAAAAAAAAATGGCTAGTTCCCTTTCAGGTTTTAGTTAGGGGTTTAGCCCGTGAATAAGTCCTCTTGATTAGGGTGAACCGAGGCTACGCACCAGGTAGGATTCGAGTGGAGAGGAGGTGAGTCACATGGACTGCTTAAATACCAAGCTCCCACTGAAACCAATCCTAGACATGCGTACCATGGTTGCCACATCCTAACTCTACGACTCAATCATGGGTTTGTTTAGTTAGGCATTTAAGTCTTATGTTTTTGTTGGGGTACACTAGTCCGGGTTCAAGTTCCTATCATGCTATTCTACGCTCCATACCTTTTCTACCCTTATACGTTCATAAATCATGTAATCACTCATAGAGTTAGGGGTACTTACCGGTGGATCATGGTTTGAGACTTAGGGCCATGTCTTTATACTGTCTATTTGTAAAAATACTTTCATAAAACTCATTTGGCTTTATTTTAAAAACATTTTGGGCCTTAGGCCACAGTGCCGAGAGTTTGAACTGGCTCGATATCAAACTGAAACACCCCAAACTCCGCCCACGAGAATGGATGGATCTGGTATGTTCCTCAAGTAACTCGTTCAAATTCATTCAATACTTTGAAAATCGTGAGTTTTGGAAGATAGCTCGTTGTGGGTTGGGCTTGAGTTGAAAACAAATTTATTTTTATAACAAAACCCATTTGCTTCAAGTGACAAAATATTTAAACTTATTTCATACTAAGTGGGCTTACTCTTTATAAAGCCCTAAACTCATAACATAGTAATTATAGTAGAAATAAAAATTAAATCACGGTGGCCTTATTACATAAAATGAAACCCAAAATAATAAATGGTACAAGATTTTAAAATAAAATAAATATTCAAATTAAACTGAACTTCAAGTCGATCATGGCCACCACAAGTTCGCAGTCCTGGTCCATTATCGCTCATCACCAAACATATTCCCACAACGGGTGAGTCGATAGACTCGGTGTGTAACCAACACTAAACATAATAGAAATAGGCACACCATAAAAATCATATGCATATAAAAATTCAAGATAATGATGCAAACCCGAACCCAAACCTATATGCCATCCGCTACACTCCACCCGCACCAACTCAGACAACCGTGGGGACTACTAAGTCAACCCTCCATCCGCTACACTCCATCGAAGGCGTCATTGCAATGACATGCTCATCGCCCATCGATAATATTGTGGCATAGCCACCACTGTAATGTAACCGGTTACCACTTAATGTGACCAAGTCACCACTTTCACTTAGTGAGACCGAAGTCATCACATTCACTTAGTGAGATCAAGTCATCACTTTCAAATATAACATTGGTGAGACCAAGTCAACACCTTCACTTAGTGAGACCAAGTCATCACTTTCAAATATAACGTTGGTGAGACCGAAGTCAACACCTTCACTTAGTGAGACCGAAGTCATCACATTCACTTCCCCTTCTTCAATTGACCCGAATGCCCCAAATTATAAATATCATGCATATCATATTTTATTACACTTTCACATCACTGTTCACATGTTAAATATAACATCTTTTTGAAATCCTAGTAGAAGTAGGAAAACGTACCTTAGCACTTTGTACCATAATATGGTACTTTGGTCACTTTCTTTTACTTTAACATATATAACATATTTAAACCATAAATCTATTAAGATTAGTGTGGAATACACACGGTACCTTAGCCATATTCTTACACTTTCATATTAACACATATAATGAATTAAAGCCGTAAATCTATCAAGATTTAGTGTAGGGTACACACCTGATTTGTTTAACGATTCCTTGAGATTCCAACAAGCTAGATCTAAAGTTTAGATCCTTAGTCCCTACATTTGATTCATCATTTATTACTTAGCATAAATTCTATTTGGCTATGATATCCAAATCCTAGTAGGATTTGTAAAAAGACTTACCTTTGATGCCGATTTGGTGTTTATTCGAATCCTGAAAACTTGGTTTTCCTTCACTTGATATTCGGCCAACCTTGAATCTCAATATGGGTTAGTTTTCGGCTTTTTAATAATTAAAGAACTGATCTAGATAATCATACAAGCCTTGGCCGAATACTTTTAAGTGCTTACCTTGTGGATTTTAAATCCCGAAATTCACCGAATAACTAGGGAACACGTGGCCTATGGTGTACCTTCGGGAAAAGAATTTCTTCTTCCATGATTCGGCCAAGATTAATAATCGAAATTAGTCTCTAAATTTCAATAAGCCTAGAATATAAAAGAATGGAAAACTAAACTTGGATCTTACCCTTATTTGAAGGAATCGATTGTACCTTCACTTCAACCTTCAGAGATTCGGCTTAGAGACTTGATGAACAATCGGCTATGATTCCCTTATGTATTTGGTTTCAAAGATGAAAGAAGAGAGAAATAATAGGCTTAGAAGGAAATCGGCTAGGAGGCTAAAAGAAAAGAAGAAAAAGAATGGATGCTCAAGAAGAATATTTGGCAGAGGAAAAGAGAGGGAGAATGAATAATGAATGGCCCTAGTCCCCTCCTTTTATAGCCGAATTTACTAGGCCAAGAATCCTTTGCTTGGCCACCACTCTTCCCTCATTCTCCTAATTAAAGAATAATTCTTCATTTATCCACCTATTTAGCTGAAATTCTAAAGGGAATAAAACTCTTCTCCTAAGAGTCCCTATTGCCGTCCATTGCTTCCTCTCTAAGTAATTAAATAAAAAAAATCACTTAAATATTTAGCTAGGTGCCGTCCAACTCTCTTCTTATGGAAGCAAAATAAAACTTCTTTTATTTGCTTCGTAGATAACTCAGACTCAGGCCCAAAAACCTTTTGCATGTGGGCCATTTCCTAAGGCCTTATGTGGCATCTTCAGGCCATATTTCCAAGTCCGTTATTGGGTTAAATTTTATGTTCTTTATATTTTTAGGGTCACTTGGCCCTAAGCTCCCCTTTGGGCTCTTAAATTCGGCATTAAGGGTCATTTTAAGTTTCCTAAAATTTTCATGCTACTCAGATTTTCCAAGTTTCCAAAATGTTTAGTTTCCTATTTTGGCTTGGTTTCCAAAATGTTTAGTTTCCTATTTTGGTTTAGTTTCCAAAACTTAACATTTCTAAAGCATTTCCTTACATTTCCATACATCTCCTTACATTTCCACACATTTCCATACATTTCCATACATTTCCATACATTTCCATATATTTCCATACATTTCCATACATTTCCATACATTTCCTTACATTTCCTTTCATTTCCTTACATTTCCTTTCATTTCCTTTCATTTCCTTTCATTTCCTTACATTTTCCTTATATTTCCTTACATTTCCCTACATTTCCTTACATTTCCTTACATTTCCTTACTTTTCCTTATATTTCCTTTCTTTTCCTTACATTTCCTTACATTTTCTTTCATTTTCTTTCATCTTAGGGTTCTTGAAACTCTTCAGAACACATCCAACACACCCACTGATCCCACTATCTCATGAATTATGCACGAACGCATAACCCCTAATCTAGGATGTTACATGGTACATGTATATATATATATTGATGTTGTAGTATCGAGTAATATGTATTATATTACGAACTTACTAAGCTTTGGAAAGCTTACTGTGTGATTTGTTTCTCTGCCTTGCAGTGTTAGTAAAGCTAGCTTGGATCCGAGATTGTCAGTTTCTCAATCACACTATGGACATTCTATTTTGGTACTTTTGGAAAGATGTTTATATCTAGAATATGGCATGTATAGGCTAGTAAATTGAATCAAGTTTGAGATTTGTAAGTATCCATGAGATGTGGCTAGATATGTGATAGGTTTGGCATGAATGAATGTGGTATATAAATGATGCATCTTTTGGCATGATTTGTAGATTGATAAATTTGCTATTGAGTGGTAACTTTGTGTTGATAAAAGCTAGTAGGAGTAGTGAGATTTGGGAATGAATTATGCTTGTGATAGAATAAGTATTGGTATTGAATTAGGTATGATTAGAGTTGGTATTGATTATATGTTTTAAATTTCTAAATTGGTATGCTTTTAGATGGCAATATGTGCATAAGATGTTTGGTTGATTGGCTTGTAGGTTTGACCCTAAGTGGGTTGTATGTTGGCCTTGCAAAAATGGCCTATAATGTCGCACGGTGGGGCACACGGGCGTGTCTCGGACCATGGGTAAATTGGCAGAATGTGGCTTAAACTGCACACGGTCATGGCACGGGTGTGCCTACAGGTCGTGCGAGAATGGCAATATATGACCTTATAGGACACGACCTTAGCACACGAGCGTGCTTATTATCCGTGTTGATTTTGGTAGTATGTAACCACGGGGAGGTCACACGGGTGTGTCATGTAGTCGTGGGAGAGGCACGGCCTACCCCCACGGGCATGTCTCCCCTGTATTCTAGAAAAGTTTCAATTTTTCATAAAATTTTATATGTGATTCGATTTAGTCCCGACTCGATTTATAAGGATGTTTAGGGTCCTGATGACTCATTTAAGGGACACTATAATTGTACATGAATGTGTTTGATGATGATTGACTTTGTGTCATGAATGCGATGTAAAATGATCCTATTGTTCGGTAATGCCTCTAAACCCTATTTCAGCGAGATCTTGGGTTAGGGGTGTTACATTTTATTGGTATCAGAGCTACAGTTTAGTCGATTCTTGGACTAACGTAGCGTGTGTGAGTCTAGCTATACATGCCAGATTGTGAAATTATGATAGTGTGATGAAATCGACAGGTTGAAATGTGTTTTCATATAGTAATGGATCTCGATCGGCGATTCTTGTGAAGTAGAGAGTAATGCTTTGCTCCGCTCAAGGGACAATATTTAGCCACATCTAGGCTGAATGATAGTTGTGAGGGAGGTGAGGCTAAGCAAGCCTTCTTCTGTATGATGAGTGAATGGTTTTCGAAATTTGTTAGAACAAATCTGACTACTCTACAACCTCCACCCCCGCAAGTACCTGTTGTGCCACAAGTTGTAGATCCGATCAGATTGAATAAACCTCCTGTGGATAAGATTCGTAAGTATGGGGACGAAGAGTTTAGGGCCGCAGCTGAAGACGATGCTGAGCGAGCCGAGTTTTGGCTTGAAAATATAATGAGAGTATTTGATGAGATGTCGTTGAACCATGAAGAGTGCAATAAGTGTGTAGTTTCCTTGTTGAGAGACACGACTTACAATTGGTGGAAAACATTGATATCTGTAATTTTGAGAGAGAGAATAACTTGGGATTTCCTTCAATCTGAGTTTATAAAGAAGTATATCAGTCAACACTTTATTGATCAGAAACGTAAGGAGTTTTTAGAACTGAAACAGGGTCGTTTGTCTATTACTGAGTACAAGCGGGAATTCATAAGATTGAGTCAATATGCAAGGGAATGTGTTTCGACTGAAGCTACTATGTGTAAACATTTTATAGAGGGATTGAATGAAGACATTAAGTTGTTAGTTGGAATACTGAATATAAATGAATTTGTTGTATTAGTCAAAAGAGCATGCAAAGCTGAGAAGCTCGGTAAAGAAAAGAGAAAAGCTGATTCTGAGGCTCGTGATGAAAGAAAGAGATCAATGAATAAGTTCTCTCAATCTTCAACAAAGAGATACAAAGATGCAAGTAATCATTTAAATGCTTCATTTGGACACCCAAATAGAGATCGTTCAAGACAAAGTACTGGTTTACGAATTCAAACTCCGATTGAAACAAGTGTTGGCAGTGTTAAGAGTAACAAGCTTGAATGTAGACAATTTGGGAGACGACATGTCGGAGAGTGCTGGGGCAAGTATAACAATAGAACATGCTATAAGTGTGGATCCCGAGATCATTTCATTCGAGATTGCCCAAAGATAGTTGAAGAAGAAAATATTTAGAATGAAAGACCCAGTAATGTGACAACAAGGGGTAGACCACCTAGAAGCATCAGAAATGTGAGCGAAAGCCAGAGAGGAACAACTGATACAGCTGTGAGGTCAGAAGCGAAACACCTACACGAGCCTATGCTATACGTGCACGAGTGGAAGCATCATTTCTAGATGTGATCACTGGTACTTTCACTTTATTTGATACTGATGTCATTGCATTAATAGATCCTGGATCAACTCATTCCTATGTGTGTATGAATTTAGTATAGAATAAGACTCTACCTGTTAAGTCTACTGAATTTGTGATTAGAGTATCGAACCCCTTAGGCAAGTGTGTTTTGGTGGATAAGGTGTGCAAGAATTTCCTGTTGATGTTTCGTGATTTATGTTTCCCGGTCAATTTGATATTGCTACCATTTGATGAATTTGACATAATTCTGGGTATAGATTGGCTTACTTTACATAATGCCATCGTGAATTGTAAGAGAAAGAATGTTGAATTGAAGAGTCAGAATGGTGAGATAGTTCGAGTTGAGTCTAGTGATATGAAAGGACTACCAGCTGTTGTATCTGTGATGAAAGCTATGAACTATGTAAGAAAAGGTTGTGAAGCTTATTTGGCATACGTGATTGATACAAAGGTGTCGGATAAGAAAATTGAATCTGTGCCTGTGATATGTGAGTTTTCAGATGTGTTTCCAAATGAGTTACCAGGATTACCTCCAATTAGAGAAGTTGAATTTGGTATTGAGTTAGTGCCGGGAACTACTCCTATTTCGATAGCTCCATATAGAATGGCCCCAACTGAATTGAAAGAGTTAAAATCTCAATTGCAAGAATTGACTGACAGAGGATTTGCACGATCGAGTTTTTCACCTTGGAGAGCTCCTGTGTTATTTGTGAAAAAGAAGGATGGAACTATGAGAATGTGTATTGATTATCGATAATTGAACAAAGTGAAGATAAAGAACAAATATCTATTACCTCGGATCGATGACTTGTTTGATCAGTTGAGAGGAGCTACAGTATTTTCTTAAATAGATTTGAGATCGGGCTACTATCAGTTGAGAGTTAAAGAATCTGATGTGCCGAAAACTACTTTCAAGACAAGGTATGGACATTATGAATTCTTAGTGATGCGTTTTGGACTAACAAATGCCCCTGTAATATTTATGGACTTGATGAATCGGATATTCAGACCATATTTGGATCGCTTCGTGGTGGTGTTCATTGATGATATTTTGATCTATTCGTGTGATGAGATGTAGCATGCCAAGCATATGAGAATCGTGCTACAAACTCTGCGTGAGAAGCATTTGTATGCAAAGTTTAGCAAGTTTGAATTTTGGTTGCCTGAGGTTAGTTTTCTGGGGCATATTGTATCTACTGCTGGGATACGAGTCGATCCATATAAAATCTCTGCTATTTTAGATTGGAAGCCTTCGAGAAATGTGTCCAAAATTCATAGTTTTCTGGGACTAGCGGGATATTATAAACGATTTGTGAAAGCTTCTCGATGATTTTGAATCCATTGACAAACATGTTACAGAAAGATGTTAAATTCAATTGGTCGGAAAAGTGTCATCAGAGTTTTGAGCAGTTGAAAGTGTTGTTGAAAGAAGCACCGGTGTTACCTTAACCTGAATCGGGCAAAGAGTTTGTAGTCTATAGTGATGCATCGTTAAATAGTTTAATGTGTGTCTTGATGCAAGAAGGAAAAGTCATCGCTTATGCTTGAGACGCTTAAAGCGTATGAAAAGAATTATCCAATGCATGATCTTGAATTGGCTGCGATTGTATTCGCATTAAAGATTTGGCGTCACTATTTATTCGGTGAAAAATGTCACATATATACTGATCATAAGGGTTTAAAATATTTGATGACTTAGAAAGATTTGAACTTGCGACAGAGAAGATGGTTAGAATTGTTGAAAGACTATGAACTTGTGGTAGATTACCATCCGGGTAAAGCTAATGTTGTAGTTGATGCTTTGAGTCAGAAATCATTATATGCCTTGCGAGCTATGAGTAATCAGATAGATCTGTGTGATGATGATGTGGTTGTAGCTGAATTGAAAGTAAAGCTGATGTTTGTATAGCAGATTTGTGATTCTGATGCCGTATCAGAATTTTGAGTTGATAATAATGATTGTTTAAAATTTTGAGATCGAATTTGCGTTCCGAGAAATTTAGAGTTGATTCAAATGATTTTGACTGAAGCTCACAATAGCCATTTGACTGTACATTCGAGGAGTACAAAAATGTATAGTGATTTGAAGCAGTTCTATTGGTGGCATGGTATGAAGAGAGATATTTCTGACTTTGTGTCGAAATGTTTAGTTTGTCAGCAAGTTAAGGTTGAACATCAAGTTTCGTCCAGTTTATTGCAACCGATTATGATTCCTGAGTGGAAATGGGAAAGGATCACGATGGACTTTGTGTTGGGTTTGCCCTTATCTCTGAGAAAGAAAGATGCGATCTGGGTGATAGTTGATAGATTGACGAAATCAGCTCATTTTATTCCGGTGAGAACTGATTATTCTTTAGATAAGTTGGCTGAATTGTATATCGATGAGATTGTGAGATTGCACGGAGTACCGTTATCTATAGTGTCTGACAGAGATCCGAGATTTACTTTACAATTTTAGAGGAAATTACAAGATGCTTTAGGCACAAAATTGCATTTTAGTACTGCTTTTCATCCGCAAACGGATGGTCAATCCGAGTGAATCATTGATTCTTGAAGACATCTTTGAGATGTTGCATACTTGAATTTAAAAGCACGTGGAAAGGCATTTATCATTGATTGAGTTTATGATAACAACAGCTTTTCAATCTAGCATTAGAATGGCACCATATGAGGCTCTTTACTACCGAAAGTGTCGAACTCCATTGTATTGGACCGAAATGAGTGAGAACAAGATTCACGGGTTGATTTTATAAAGGAGACCGAGCGAAAGTGAAAGTAATTGTGATGCTTTGAAAGCGACCTCGGATCGTCGAAGTCTTATGCAGATTTGAAACAAAAGGATATTGAATTCGAGGTTGGTGATAAAGTGTTTTTAAAAGTGTCACCGTGGAAGAAAATACTTCGATTTGGCTGAAAGGGCAAGCTGAGTCCGAGATTCATCAGACCATATGAGATTATTGAACTAGTTGGGCTGGTTGCTTATAGATTGAGATTGCCATCAGAGTTGGAAAGGATCCATAACGTGTTTCATGTGTCAATGCTTTGACGATATCGATCAGACCCATATCATATAATTGCACCTACTGAGGTTGAGATTCAGTCAAATTTGTCGTATAGTGAAGAACCGATTCGAATTTTGGCACGAGAGACCAGAGAGTTGAGAAATAAGAAAATTTCTCTAGTGAAAGTATTATGGCACAAGCACGGAATTGAAGAGGCTACGTGGGACCCTGAGAACATTATGAGAGAGCAACATCCATAACTATTCACTGGTAAGATTTTCGGGGACGAAAATCCCTAAACAGGGGGAGAGTTATAACAGCCCAGTTTAGAACTTAGTCAGAACAGTGGTTCAAGATCACAAATCTGAGGTCGTAAAAATATTAGAATGATATTTTCTGTGTGAATGATATGTGACATAGTCTGTGTGAAAATTCTATGTGATGATTTGATCGTTTTAGTGTCGAATTAAGAGAAATGACTTAATTGCGCAAATGGTAAAAGCTATGTGCTTATTTATAAGTACGTAAGTGTGATTATCTTTATAAAGTGAAGACCTTATGATGCAATTAGGCCATATTAAGTGATAGTGGGTGGCAATGGACTAGAATGACCTTAATGTTAAAATGTTTTATTTATTTATTTGAAGGTTAAATTAGTAAATGGAATAATTATAACATATATGTTATAATAAAACAAAGATGATGGATAAGTGGGTGTGTTCATCTTCTTCCACCGTTTTCAAAAGAAAGAAAATAAAGGGTTTAAGATGTTGAAACATTTAGCCATTTCAAGCTTCAACTAGTAAGTGCTTTATGCTCGATTTTTAATAATTTCTACGTTTTTGTGATCGTTGCTTTGTGCTCTAGCTAACCCATGCTTAAATTTTAGAAAATGATGGTGATTTTGAGATATGCCATTGTTGAATATATGAGCTTTGTGATGATAGTTGGTGGAATATAAAAGTTTAATGTTGGGTTAACATAGTTTGTATTTGAAATTTTGGTGAAATTGAGTAATTTGAGCTAAATTGTGAAAATGAGAAATTGGAGGACTAAAATGTGAAACAAATGAAATGTGAGGGCGTGTATAAGCATGGGGAGAATTCGGCTAAGCATTTGTATATTGAAATTTTGAGTATTTGATGATTTTGTGAGATAGGGACTAAAGTGTCAAAATGTGAAAATGTGAGGGCTACTTTGTAAAATGCCCTAAATATGTGTGTTTGGATTAAAATAAATGTGTTGATGATTGAATGGATTGAATTTGAATGTGTATAGACCAAGAGGGGAGAGGTTCAAATCGAGATCGAGGCAAAGATAAAGTGTTTGATTAATCGACCATATCGATAGTTCGACGTCAGAGGTAAGTTCGGATATAATACTAGTTGTAAACTTTATCTATGTGATATAAATTGAATGGATGTATATGTATCTATGAGATTTGAAATGCTATGTGCTGAATTGAGATAAAGGGGCACTAACTGTGCGAAATTTGAAACGAGAAAGGGATGATTGGCACTGTGTGTGCGAAAAGATAAAAGTTTCGACTTATCGACATGGCACTGTGTGTACGATATCGATATAAGTTCGGTTAAATGTATTGGCACTAAGTGTGGGGTGATGATTATGTTTCAGTTATGAAATTGGCACTAAGTGTGCGAATAAACCAATGGAATAGCAAGGGTTGAATGAGAGGTAATATCGAACAATTGAGTAGCATAAATCGTAAGTAACTAGGTGTTGATCAAGGTATGTTTGAACTTGTGTGGTTGATGATAGATTTAAGAGTTCGATGAATAGATAATTGGGTATGTGGTTGAGATTGATAATGTGCCTAGGTGTGCCTTTATCTGTGTGATGGTACATGTATATATATATTGATGTTGTAGTATCGAGTAATATGTATTATATTATTTAACTTACTAAGCTTTGGAAAGCTTCTTGTGTGATTTGTTTCCGCCTTACGATTGTCGGTAAAGCTAGCTCGGATCCGGGATCGTCAGCTTCTCAATCACACTATCGACATTCTATTTTGGTACTTTTGGAAAAATGTTTATAGCTAGAATATGGCATGCATAGGCTAGTAAATTGAATCAAGTTTGGGATTTGTAAGTAGCCATGAGATATGGCTAGATATGTGATAGGTTTGTCATGAATGAATAAATGATGCATCTTTTGGCATGATTTGTAGATTGATAAATTTACTATTGAGTGGCAACTTTGTGTTGATAAAAGCTAGTAGGAGTATTGAGATTTGGGAATGAATTATGCTTGTGATAGAATAAGTATTGGTATTGAATTGGGTATGATTAGAGTTGGTATTCATTGTATGTTTTAAATTGGTAAATTGGTATGCTTTTAGATGGCAATATGTGTATAAGATGTTTGGTTGATTGGCTTGTAGGTTTGACCCTAAGTGGGTGGTATGTTGGCCTTGCAAAAATGGTCTATAATGTCGCACGGTTGGGGCAATACTGACGTGTCTTGGACCGTGGGTAAATTAGCGTAATATGGCTTAAATCAGATATCGGCCATGGCAGGCGTGCCTACTGTGTCGTCGAGAAATGGCAAGATATGACCTTATAGGACACGGCCTTAGCACACAGGCGTGCTTGTTAGCTGTGTTGATTTTGGCGAGATGTAACCACGAGGAGGTCACACGGGTGTGTCATGTAGTCGGGAGAGGCACTACTACTTACAGGTGTGTCTCCCCGTATTCTAAAAAAGTTTCAATTTTTCATGAAATTTTATATGTGTTTCGGTTTAGTCCCGACTCAGTTTATAAGCATGTTTAGGGTCTTGATGACTCGTTTAAGGGACACTATGATTGTATATGAATGTGTTTGATGATGATTGACTTTGTGTCGTGAATGCGATGTAAAATGATCCTATTGTTCGGTAATGCCTCTAAACCCTATTCCAATGACGGTCTCAGGTTAGAGGTGTTACATTTTCTTTTACAATTATGAACTAAACCCTCAAATACTAGAGGGGGATGAAACCTAAGACGGATCTTGTTATTGTTATCTGTGCTGTATGATAAATACTTGATTTGTTCTTAACTATGTGTTCTTAATTCTTGTTTTGGTATTTCCAGGATATTAATTCAAGTGTGATGTGCTTAAGTAGAGGAGAAAGAGGCCTTGTCTAAGAGTAGATCTAGCATAGTTAAGCGGAGTTGCTCGCGCGCCTAGAGATAGGGTGACGAAAATCTACCGTATTAGGGTCAAACCTAATATGGGAGTCCATAGATCGAGTTAATACAATTCTAGGGGTTTTAATTAGAAAGAGATTTCAATTAATCAACTTAGGGTTAGACGTTAGTTGCCTTGAAGAGAGGCATTAATATAAATTAGGGAATCCTACGGATCAAGTCAAGTGAATAAATCGTCTGTTTCTGAGTTAGATAACAAGTGAAGTCTAGGTGGATTCTTCCTCAGGTATTGTCTAAGTCAATTGGTCTTCCTCTCAAGTCCTTCCCCAATTTCATCTTTGTCTTAGCATCTTTAGTTTAGTTGATTAGTTAATTTTAGATTAGATAAAAAAATCCCTTAATTCGTAGGCTAAATAATAGAAAGAGAGTTAATATTAGTACTTTTAGATCCTTTAGGTTCGACAATCCGGTCTTGCATCTAGCTATACTACTGTTCGATAGGTACACTTGCCTTTATCGTTGTATTAGTTAGTTTCCCGGTTCAATCATTCTTTTTATAAATTTTTAAGAATTAATAGACATGATCAACTTCACTTGTTATTTAACTCTGAACCAGACGATTTATTCACTTGACTTGATCCGTAGGATTCCCTAATTTATATTAATACCTCTCTCTCGAGGCTACTAACGTCTAACCCTAGGTTGATTAACTGAAATCTCTTTCTAATTAAAACCCCTAGAATTGCATTAACTCGATCTATGGACTCCCATATTAGGTTTGACCCTAATCCGGCAGATTTTCTTCATCCTATCTCTAGGGTTGCATCAACTCCAGTTAACTATGCTAGATCTACTCTTAAACAGGGTCTATTCCTCCTCTGCCTAAGAGCATAAATGCTTGAATCAATATCCCGAACTATCAAAACAAGAATTAAGAACACATAGTAAAGAACAAATCAAATTTTATCATACAATTTAGAAAATAATAACAAGATCTGTCTTAGGTTTCATCCCCCTCATGTAATTAAGGGGTTTAGTTCATAATCATAAAAGAATACATCTCAGAAGAAAATATCAAACAAAACATAAAGAAAACCTTAAGACCCCCTGAAGGAATTGAAGGAGAGGTCCTTAGTCTTGAGTATGATTCCTGCTTATTGAGATGAATCAACTGGCTTTTTTCGAGTAAATCCCAAAATTCGGCCCCTCTGGCTTGGCTCTTTGGCCTAGCTAAACGCCTCATTGAAGGGTGGCCTCTAGGGTGTTTATATAGGCTTTTGGAATGTCTTTCTTTGCCTCTAAGTACCCTAATCTGAATGAAACTCTTCTTTGCTATTGCAGGGACATGCCCGTGTGCCATGCCTATGTAATTCGAGTAGTAGGATGTGGTCGGTCTTGCTAAAGAGGCACGCCCGTGTGGCTCGAGGTCCAGGCCGTGTGGATTTCGTATTTTGGCCCATTTTCTCTATTTTTGCCCATTTCTCATTCTTTCCATCCTCCGGTGTTCTCTTGAGTATAAAACATGAAAACAAAGGATTAGGAGCACCTATTTTCATAATTAAAGAGATAAATCATCCTAAAGTATTCTAAATGTGGGATTAAAATATGTGTATATTATGGTTTATCAGACATATATGCTTTTGTTTTGATAAGACAATCTAGGGTTCCTGTTGCTCTCAATTTCAATTTCCCCCATCTCCAACTTGCATAATATTCTTTCATTTAAAAACTTAAGCTCAATTCAAGCTATCCATAATGATCTAGTAACATCCATATATTTCTTAGGATTCATGCTTGAAGAGAAGAAATTGAATTAATCAAAAAACTTCGAAAGTACAATCGAAGTTCATTATAAATACCTCATTAGAGTAGGTCTCGTCACCTTTACTTCACCAATCACAACTTTCTTGGTTAGGGCTTTGCCTATGGGTAATACTTCTCTAACTGTGGACCTCACGGACATGTGCATGTATTGCATGTGGGGCTCTCTTGATCCACTTTGCTAGGACATATGTTAGAATTCTCTTTGCTTGGATCACACGTGGGATGTTACTTGTTCCATATCAATCATATTAATACTTATGTAAAAAAATATTTGTGCCTTAAGTGATCAACCATAACAAGATAAAGATCACATGGAAAAATTTAAGACTGTCACCTTCACTTATAAGTATCTATAAGTGGCCTTAGCAACCATTTGCTTCTCATCTTTCATGTACTTTTTTTTTCCTCTTAGTGGTTCTTAATACCTTACATCATGTTAAATGCCATGTTTCACTTCCTCTTTGTTCCCAATAAAGTTCTCTCTTTCAAGAAATATGAGGTAGCAATTATGACAAATGCCAAAGCAAACAAATCCCCAATCACGTGTTCATACTAGCAACAAATACACTTTGGTAATTGGTTGCAGCACATATGATATTTGGCAAACATCTTGTCAACTATAAAATTTTGTGATGCACTTGCAGATAGTAGAGCAAATGGGTTTGAAAACTATACATACTACTAAGGTTTGGAACATTTGGTACCATGGCAATAATTAAAGAACTAAAATAGGGTAATACCCGTTGAACTACAACACCACCTGATTTGCTTTTGTTTGTTGTTATTGAGTCAAATAATTGTTAAGATATTTTGTTGATTTTTAGTCTTTGAATTGTTCACGTAAGAGTCAATAGTAATCCTATTTTTTAGCACTTAGTTGAGACCTTGTTAGCTACAATATATACTGAAACTATGGCAGCATTGTTACTTGTGTTTTGATATAAAAACGTATTTGGTTCAGCAATAAATAACAAGTTCTTCCATTTTTTCTGTATTTCTTTTCTTAAAAATATTGCTATGAAATATGAATTATGGCATTCATTTACTGTTCTAGTCTATATTTTTGTATCATTGGTAAAATAGTTGATGTACAAGTCATCATTGGAATCAAAAAGCTGAGCAATCAAAATTATACTTCATGGTCTACATGTATGATGTCGTATCTGCAAGGCCAAGATCTATGGGAGGTAGTTAACAGGAATGAAAGTACACAACCAGAAAAGGACATTAATGGTGTTCTAAGGAAATAGAATATTAAGATAGGTAAAACCATGTTTGCCTTGAAGACAATAGTGGAATAATATGTGTTGGAACACATTCAGAATGTAAAGACCCCAAAAGAAGCTTGGGATACATTTGTTGATCTGCATTCGAATGTCAATAATGTAGTGTAGAATGACGATTGCTTAGTATTTTCATAAGGTGAAATCCTTATGTCGAGAGATTTCTAAGTTTGATTCACAAGCTCCAATTGGTGAAATCAAAATGAAAAGGGTAATTATTCATGGTTTGAGACTAGGATATCGAGGCTTCGTCACAACAGTATAGGGATGGCAGAATCAACCATTATTTGTTGAGTTCGAGAATCTATTGGCTGGTCAAGAAGCACTGGCTAAGCAAATGGCAGGAATTTCATCGAAAAGTGAAAAAGAAGCTTTTTATACTGGTAGGAGTAAACAAAATTTCAAGCAACATGCTGCTTGGGGGTCAAAAAGAAATCAAGAGAAAAAGGGTAATCGTGAAAGTGCACCAAAGCATTATGGTAACATCAAGAAATTTGAAGGAAAGTGTTACAATTGAAAAAAGAAGGGCCACAAGGAAAATGATTACTTGTCAAAGAAAAAGACCGTTAAGAGTAATGCTGCTATGTCCAAAAACGAAGAAGAATGTGATGTCGATGCTCTTGTTGCGATTGATGAAAAGGAGTTAGCTCTAACTACGACGACAAAACAAATTAATTACAAGGAGGACTGGATATTGACTAGAGCTACTCAAGTTATATGGTGGTTGATAAAGAAAAGCTGTAAAATTTATCGAAGTACAAGGGAATTCGTGTGATGGTGATAGCAAACGAATCAAAGCTACCAATAGCCCACACTGGTAACACTATAATTTCTCTGAAGCATAAGGATGATGATGTATCACTTCAAAATGTCTACCATGTAACACCTCTAACCCAAGACTGTCTCCAAAATAGGGTTAAGAGGCGTTACCGAACAAATATAATAATTCACAACCATTCCATGACACAAAGTCTATCATCAATCATACATACTCAAATACGAACATACAGTCCCTCATCAAGATCTACAAGACCTTAAACATGTGTTAGAAAAGGATCAAGACTAAATCAAACACTAATGAAAGATTCCAAAATTTCAAATATTCTTCAATACTGTTGAGGTCACACGCCTGTGCAATCAGGCTGTATGCCTCACACGATCACCATACATCCTATGTGTCCAGACCGTGCCAAAGCAGAGCATGTATTCTGAATTCTTCACACGGCCACCAGGCACACCCGTGTGGTGAGGCCGTGTACTCTTAAGCAATATTCTGACTTATTCACACGGCTACAAGGCACATCCGTGTACCGTGGCTGTGCATAATTGAGCTAGCTACTAACTTTATCCCACGGTCACTAGGCACGCCCGTATGCTGTAACCGTGTAATCAAAACAGGCCATTTTCAAAGCCATTTTGCCACCCACACAAGGGTTTACCAGCAAGCTTCAAAACAACGCCAATTGATACTTTTAAAGGCACTCAAACATACCATGTCATGCACTCAATACCCATCAACATTACCATCTACTTCTATACCTAATATCATCACCTTAAGTTTATTCAAAGTAAAGTGGTATATCTCAAAACATACATATATCAAGCATTAGATAATTCATACCATAATTCATTTTTCAAACCACATCTTTCATCAACCACAAAGTCATGAAATATACCACAATCATAGCTCATTCCTAAATTCTACATCATTCAACTTCCAAGCCAACTCACATGGCAAGAATTAAACATTTCAAAACATATCTTAACTTCTAGCCTATACATGCCATATTTCAACTATATACATCTTTCCAAAAGTACCAAGATAGATTGTCGATATTGTGATAGAGATGCTGACGATCCCCAAATCTGAGCTAGCTTTACTGACACTGCAAAGCAGAGAAACAAATTACACAGTAAGCTTTCCAAAGCTTAGTAAGTTCGTAACAAAATACATTAACCAAAACAAATCATCGCATAGATTATTTCACAATCTCATATCTCATATCATCCAAAACTAATATGTTCAATTAGCCTTCCATAACTCTTTCATAGGTTCATCAACCACATAGGTTCCAAACGTACCTTAGCCAACACTTAGTTGTCGATTATATTTGCTACTCAATACTCACTATTTCATTTCGATCAATTATCATCCTTTCTTCAATTCAGTCGCACACTTAGTGCTCAAATAGTTAGCTAAAGCTTAATTAGCATCGCACACATAGTGCATCTATATCAAACTGAGCTTAAATCGGTAACGCACATACAATGCCAACCACAGAGCCGGAGCTTATATTATTTTGCACACATAGTGCTAATCATCTTGTCACATTTCTGAATACGCACACTTAGTGCCACATAACTCAAGTTCTCACATAGCATTCACATTTCAATATTATCATACCATTTATTTCACAACATCAAGCATAGCCAAATACATGTATTATGTTCGAACTTACCTCGGATGTCGAACTATCGAAACTGTCGATTAATCGAGCATTTTATCTTTGCCTCAATCTCGATCTGAACCTCTCTTTTCTTGGTCTATACACATTCAAATTCAATCCATTAAATCACCAATTCATTCAATTTTTTCCATACACAATTATTTAGGGCATTTTACAAAATAGCCCTCACATTTTTACATTCTAACACTTTAGTCCCTATTTCACAAAATCATTAAATTCACATCATTTCTTTTCACACAAGCCTAACCGAATTTTCCTTGTGTTCATACAAGCCCACACATTTCATTTATTTCACATTTTATTCCTTCATTTTCTCATTTTCTCAATTAAGCCTAAAATGCTCAATTTCACTAAAAATCCCAATACAAACTATGTTAACCCAACACCAAGTTTTCATATTTCACTATCAACTAACACATAGCTCAAACATTCATCAATGGCTCAACACAAAAACATCATCATTTCTTCAAATTACAACATGGGTTTTATAGCATACAAAGCAACGATTTCAAAAACGTAAAAATAATAAAAAACTGAGCTCAAACATACCTTAAATCAAGCAAATTGCTAGCCGAATGCCCTATTTTCCTTAATCTCTTTTTCTTTTCTTTATTTCGGTGATAGATGGATGAATGAATCCATTATCATGCTTATTTCGTTTATGTTTCATAATATAATAACTTAATTATCATTTTACAATTTTAACCTTTACTAATGAATATAAATAACATATAACCATAACGTCAATAATGTCCATTGCCACCCACTATCATATTTATGGCATAATTGCCTCATAAGGCCTCCACATTTAAAGACAACAACACTTAGACACTTATAAATCATCACACAACTTTTACACTTTACGCGATTAAGTCCTTTCTCTTATTTGGCACACAGTTAATAAAATTACCACACAGAATTTTCACACAGGCTATATCACATATAATCAACACCAAAAATAACATTAAAATATTATTTTAACCTTAGATTTGTGGTCTCAAAACCACTATTCTGACAAGGTTTAAACTTGGCTGTTACAACTCTCCCCCCTTAGGGATTTTTGTCCCTAAAAATCTTACCAGTGAATAGGTGTGGATATTGTTCTCTCATAATATTCTCAGGCTCACACGCAGCCTCTTCAACTCCATGCTTGTGCCACAACACTTTCACTAAGGAAATTCTTTTTTTTTCTGAACTTTTTGGTCTCTCGTGCCAAAATTTGAATCAGTTCTTCACTATATGACAAGTCTGACTGAATTTCAACCTTAGTAGAAGCAATCACGTGAGACGGATCATATCTGTACCGTCAAAGCATCGACACATGAAACACATTATGAATTTTCTCTAATTCAAGTGGCAACTGCAATCTATAAGCAATTGACCCAACTCGTTCAATGATTTCATACGATCCAATAAACTTCAGACTTAGCTTACCCTTTCAGCCAAATCGAATTATTTTCTTCCACGGAGACACTTTCAGAAACACTTTTTTGTCGATCTCAAATTTGATATCTTTCCGTTTCAAGTCTGCATAAGACTTCTGTCGATCTGAGGCTGCTTTCAAACTATCACGAATCACTTTCACTTTCTACTCAGTCTCTTTTATTGGATCAACCTCGTGAATCTTATTCTCACTCAGCTCAGTCCAATATAATAGAGTTTGACATTTTCAACCGTAAAGAGCCTCATATGGTGCCATTTTGATGCTAGATTGAAAAGTGTTATTATACGCGAATTGAATCAACGACATATTTTTTCCCACGTACTCTCAAACTCAAGTATATAGCATCTCAACATATCTTCGAGAATCTGAATGATCCGCTCGGATTGTCCATCCATTTGTGGATTAAATGCAGTACTAAAATGCAATTTTGTGCCTAAAGCGTCTTGCAATTTCTTCCAAAATCGTGAGGTAAATCTCAGATCTCTATCAGACAGTATAGATAGTGGCACCCCGTGAAATCTAACAATCTCAGCAATGTACAATTCAGCCAATCTATCGAGTGAATAATCTGTTCTCACCGGAACAAAATGAGCTGATTTAGTCAATCTGTCAACTATCACCTAGATTGCATCTTTCTTTCCCGGAGATAAGGGCAACCCCGAAACAATGTCCATCGTAATTCTTTCCCATTTTCACTCAGGAATCATAATCGGCTATAACAAATCAGACAGAACCTGATGTTCAGCTTTAACTTGTTGACAAATTAAACATTTTGACACAAAGTCAGAAATGTCTCATTTTATACCATGCCACCAATAAAACTGTTTCAAATCATTATACATTTTTGTACTTCCCGGGTGAACAGTCAAACAACTTGTAATATCCAAGGTTCAAGGGTTGTGCATTTTAATTTGTATTTGTGTGTTAGTGTGCACTGTATGTTAATTGGAAGTATTTGGGGGCTTCGGGAAACCTTGGGCTTTGGTAGAAGGCATAGGAAAAATTTTGTTCTAACCTGAGTTAGGGGGAAACAGGAGAGCTAAGCCTTAAGAATATTAGTGTAGGACTTATGACACAAGAAGTGCCTTGGTAAAGTGGTAAGGAGGCGCCACTTAAGTCATAAGGGAGGTGATGCCACTAAGAGCAAGGAGGACCTAGGTTCGAGCTGCGAGGATAGCATTTTGTGATGCTTTTTGAGTCAAGGAGGAGGGAGAGTTGGACGGCATATGGACTCTAGGAAGGATGAGGTATAGATGGGGTTGGAGAGCTTGAGGATTCAGCTAAGATGGAGGGGATCAAGGGATAAGGGAGTGGGAGAAGAGTTGGCCGAATGTGGGGCTCTAGAGGGTGGTTTTTTTTTTGATTTTTGGGTTGTAGTGGGGTGTGTGCCAAAATTGTGTAGTGAAAAGGGGAGTGATCATCTTTTTGGCATTTCTTTTCTCCTTTAGGTCTCTTTTTACTGAAAATTTGTTCTCTCATCTCACTCTCTCATTTGTCCCGAAAACTCTTAGAGGTTCAACTCTTTTCCTTTCCTTGTTATCACTAGCCGAATTTAGGGAGACTATCAAGGGTGTTTCTCTCATCTTTTCTTTACTTGTTCACCTTGGCCGAAACTTTAAGAGATTATTAAGGGGTCAAAATCGATTACATCTTTACTCCCTGTCGATTTGTTCACTAGATCAGAAGTCTATCATTTGTCTCATTTAAACCGGTTTCTCTACTTCTGGTGTTCCTTGCCGATTTCTTGGAGTTTAGTGACCATTTGCGTTTTGGTCATTATTTTTGGTAAGAATCTCTTCTAGGTTGATTTCTTTTCCTTACTTTTCCTCTGACTATTGAAGAGCAAAACTCTAATCTCTTCTGTTCTCTGTGGCCGAATCTACTAGAGCCCGTAGAGGGGGAGCTATCGACACTCATTTGACATCAATCTTCTAATCGATTTTAAGTATTGTGGTAAGAGGATTCTTTTTTATTTGAGTCTCAGTTATTTTATTAAGGTATCAATCAGGAAGACTAACTTTGTAACACCCCAAACCCGGTCAATACACCACGATCGAATCTGGTATGTTACAGGGAAAAAGGTATTTGAGAGGTTTAGGTTTAAGTTTAGGAGTTTGATAAAATCGTCTTGCTAAATTTTGTACTTGAAGAAAATCTCGAGGATGACTGTTTTAAAACCGATGGTGCATTTGAAATCCCGAAAATTTTAAAAACTTAATCAGATATGTAAGTAAAACCAGTTTATCTCATTTAGAAATTTAAGTAATCCTTGTTGTTGCTTAAACACATTTTTAAGTTAATAAGAAATCACATTCAAATTTGGAAGACAATTGAGTTTCATTTATCTTGAATTACGGTGAGATACCGATGGTAATGTTTAAAACATTTCGCTTGCGCTTGAAGAAAACTTCATCTTTCCAAGTTTTAGCAAGTTTTAACCCAATTAGTTTGTTAAGGCATATTTTAAAGTAACTTTAAGCATAAAGATAACCAAAGAAAAATTTTAAAATGGCCGTTTACAAACCCAACAAATCCAAACGAAAAATAAATAAAGCAAAGTACCAAGTTTAAAATCGATTAAATCCGACTTTTATTCATGGCATGGGCACCTCGAGTCCACCCCGGCTTCGTGTCCGCGATCTAAGTGTCACCGAAATGATAAGGGAGAAGGTGAGTCGAAGACTCAAGGCATAAATCCCTTTCCCGGTATATGCAACATACTAACACACATCTTAACAAAGCAATACAATTAATGCACCCGATCCTAACCATCCGTAACACCTTTTCTACCCGTGTGGTACCAAACCACCGGTGGTGCCAAACCACGGTGACCCAAAGTCACGATATCCATCAATGTGGTGTTAAACCACTGGTGACCCAAAGTCACAAATCATCAATCAATAGGGCCAACCCGTGTGATACCAAATCACTGGCGATAATCCCAGATCTCAACGGTGGGGCCAACCCACGGTGGTGTTAAACCACGTGGACGAGTCGCTATGAGGTGCCAAACCTCCGTGTCCCAAAGACACAAATGTGATACCAAATCACCGGTGACCGTAGTCACGAATCATATGATGGGGCCAACCCATCGTGTGATACCAAATCACTAGCGCCAATCCCGTAAAATCAACCGTGGGGCCAACCCACTGTGGTACTAAGCCACTGGGACGAGACGCGGAGGTGCCAAACCTCTGGTGACCCAAAGTCACAATAATCAATCTGTGGTACCAAACCACTAGAGGTGCCAAACCTCTGGTGTCCCAAAGACACGGATATCATATTCCCCCTCCACTCATATCACCCAATAACATATCATATTAATGCAAATTGTGCAAATCATGCAATCATGCTCACATGCTCAACATGGCATCTCATAATACATACACCAAAATCATGATATCATATATCACTACAGATCTCGAATGAAACGGACTTACGAATCCGTATCCATATCTCATTGGGTATTACATCACCAACCATCTTTGCTTCACTTTACACAATCAAGTTATTAACATATTACTCAAGAAAAGGTGTGTTAGTTTACACAACTGTTAACACGCAAGCTTAACCCAATGAACCAATCCAATTCCCTCGATTATCTTGCTCCTAGAATCGGTCAAACATAGATTAGCACTCATACCTTTCTACCAAAATAGAAACCAAAGGGGTTAGCGTTTGAATCCTTACCTCATGTAATGATTTGGTTTCCTACCAAACCCAACCAATAATGGTTCTTCGACAATCGGCCTCCCCTAAAACACAATCCATTAGCCTCACTAGTCTTTGGTTTAACCAACTCTAAGGAAAGACCATTAAAGTAACCTCTTACCATCACTTACCCAAAGAATTAATAGAGAAGGAAGACTCCTCTTGCTTGCTTAGAAATCCAAAGGCCCTATAACAAAATCGATTACCAAAACCAAAGGTTAACTCCTTTCAACAAATGCCAAATCGGCCTTAAGCAATCCAAAATCGATAAAGCACAAGAGAGGGGAGAAATGGCCATTCGGCCAAGCATTTACCTTCTTCTAAACCAATTGCAACAAAGGCCCAACAAGGTCAACACTCCTCTAATATTCGGCAATGAAGAACTATTAGGAGAGAAAAGATTCAGCTAACACCCTTAACAAAAAGGAGAAAGGTTTCGGCTTCACACAAAGGAAGATTCGGCTAGAGTCTTCGAAGGTACAAAGCAAAAGAAATGCGATTCAAAAGGAGAAAAGAAATCGGTAAAGGTTGAAGAAAGATTCGGCTAAGAAGTTTTGGAAAAGAAAGGAAGTAAAGATGAAAAGAAGGAGGGTGTTTTCAGTTTGAAAGAAGAAAAAGGAAGGTATTTTGGAGAATGGAGTTTCGGCACAAGTTTTAAGAGAAAGGCAATGCACGTATGGGAAGAAGGGGATACTAGCTTCGGTTTACACAAGATGAAAATAAGAAGAAATGGGAAAGAACATTCGGCCACACCAAATCAAGAGAAACAAAGAAGTTTTCGACAAGAAAATGCTTGAACCTTCGGTTTAAGGAGGAAAATGGAGAAATACACTTGAAATTTCGGCTAGCTTTTTGACTAAAGGAGAATTTGGCTTACCAAATGCTTTTGACCGAAAATGCACAAAAATGGAAAAGGAGTTTCGGCACTCCCACTCTCCCACATACCAAACCGTCCACTCCCCCCAAAATCTCCCCAACATTCGGCCACAACTCCCCCAAACACTCCAAGCCATCAATTCAAACTAGTTTGAACTAGTCTCCCTCCTAAATTCACTCTCCACCCACCATTTGAACATTTGACTTGGTCCAAGGCAGAGTTTGAACTGCCTACAACTCCTCCCCTCCATGCCATCAAAATAAAAGCCAAAATGGGAGCACTCTGCAGCTTGAACACAGGACCTCTCCCCCCTGCAAGTGACGCCAATCTAAGCCCTTAGTGGCGCCTAACTTGCCACTCCACCAGCTTATTTGTTATGCTAAAATTCACCTAAAGATATTTATAAACCCCAGCTCCTTCAGCTCCTCCCACCTAAGCCTAAAAAAAGATTTTTCCTACCACTCAAAGCTTACACCTAGCTTATAACTAAGCCCCAAAAACATCAAAACAACAACATAGCACACCAGGCACTTGCAACAAAGCCAAAATAAAATAGCCCCCTAACCCGGGATATTACAGTTCTACCCCCTTAAAAATAATTTCGACCTCGAAATTACCTGATCAGAAGAGTTGAGGGTATTGCTATCTCATCATATCCTCGGGTTCCCAAGTAGCTTCTTCCACGCCATGATTTCGCTATAGTACCTTAACCAAGGGCACCGACTTCCTACCAGAACCTTCACATCCCGATCTAGAATCTGCACAGGTTCTTCCTCCATGGTCAAATCCAGATTCACCTCGATCTCCTCCACTGCTACCACATGCGATGGATCTGAACTATACCGCCTAAGCATCGAAATGTGAAATACGTCGTGAATCTGACTTAGCTCTACTGGTAACTCAAGCTGATATGCTACGAGTCCCACTCGTCTCAGTACCTTATACGGCCCAATAAACCTCGGACTTAGCTTGCCTTTCCTTTCGAACCTTAACACTTTCTTCCATGGTGAGACCTTGAAAAACTTGATCCCCACCGCAAATTCAATATCTCTCCACTTAAGATCGGCATAAGACTTCGCCATCAAAGCTTCTTTAATCGAGCTCAGATCAACTTAACCTTTTCTTGGTCTCAAAGAACCAACTCGTCCCAACAAGCGACGTTCACTTAACTCATCCAACAAGTAGGTGGCGACACTTCCTACCATACAACGCCTCATATGGTGCCATCTTGATGCTTGCTTGGTAGCTGTTGTTGTAGGCGAACTCACTAATGGTAGAAACTCTTCCCAACTACCCTCAATTCCAAGACACACCTCGTAACATATCCTCTAAGATCAGATAACCTTTCCGACTACCCGCCGATGCGGATGAAACACCGTGCTGAAATCCAACCGTGTACCTAGAGCCTGATGCAACGCTTTCCAGAACCTTGACGTAAATCTGGGATCCCTATCCGAGATGATCGACTTCGCACACCGTGCGACCTCACTATCTCGACACATATACCGCCAACCTCTGAAGTGAGTAATCCACCCTCACTGGGATAAAGTGAGCTGATTTAGTCAGTCGATCCACAATTACCCAAACTGAATCCTTCTTGCTAGGCGTAAGAGGTAATCCACTGACGAAATCCATAGTTATCCTTTCCCACTTCCACTGTGGAATCTTCACTGGCTGAAGCAACCCTGACGACATCTGATGTTCGGCCTTGACCTGCTGACATGTCAGACACTTCCCTACAAACTCTTTCACTTCCCTCTTTAGACCCGGCCACTAGAACTGCTCTCTGAGATCCTTATACATTTTGCTACCTCCAGGATGCATAGCGTAGGGGCTGCTGTGAGCGTCCTGAAGAATCTTCTGCCTTAACTCAATATCCCTCGGCATACAAGCTCTCCCCTGAAAACACAACACTCCATCACTAGACAAAGCAGTAACCCTCCAAACCACAATTACATACTTGTGACCTCTCAAGACTCAAAACCTCATCCATTAATGCTTTTCTCGATCCGCTCAACCCAAGTAAGCTTAACTGCAGCTCTGCGAATACTCCGCCGTCAGACAAACTCAAATGGGCAAACATTACTCTTAAGTCTGAAACAACCTTACGGCTCAATGCATCTGCCACTACGTTAGCCTTGCCCGGATGATACTCAATCGAGCAGTCGTAGTCTTTTAGCAACTCAATCCATCTGCGTTGACTCAGATTCAAATCTTTCTGGGTCAAAAGGTACTTCAGACTCTTGTGATCTATGTAGACTATCGATCTCTCCGCATAAGTAATGCCTCCAAATCTTCAAGGCGAAGACTACAGCCACTAACTCCAGATCGTACGTCGGATAATTAACCTCATGTGGCCTCAACTGCCGAGATGCGTAGCCACAACCTTCCTTCTCGCATCAAGACACAACCTGGACTGTATGTGAGGCATCGCAATAAATCGTGAATTCCTTTCTGCGTCAAAGTTGAATTAAAACCGAGCTTCGATTAAAATCTTCTTCAACTTGTCGAAGCTCTCCTGCTGCTTCTCAGCCCAAATGAACGGAACCCCTTTCCTTAACAATTTGGTCATCGGTGCTGCGATCAACGAAAATCCTTCTACAAATCTTCGGTAGTATCCTGCCAAACCCAGAAAACTCCGAATCTTAGCAACTGACTTAGGCGGCTTCCAATCCAAACTGCCTCAATCTTTCGAGGATCTACTCTAATCCCCTCTGCCGACACTACATGACCCAAGAACGCCACCTCTCTAAGCCGTAACTCGCATTTACTAAACTTTGCATAAAGTTGTTTCTCCTCGAATCGCAATACCACCGCAAATGCGCATCATGCTCCTCCTCGGCCCTTGAATACACCAAGATGTCGTCAATAAAACCACGATTTAATCGATCCAACATCATTGGAACACTCTATTCATCATATCCATGAATCTTTGCCGGTCGTTAGTCAACCCAAGCGGCATTACCGTAAATTCATAGTGCCCATATCGAGTATGTAAACGCCGTCTTACGATATCCGCCTCTTTCACCTTTAGTGGTGATACCTGGACCTCAAATCGATCTTCGAGAATACTGTCGCACCCTTCAAATTGATCAAACAAGTCATCAACTGTGGTAACGGATACTTATTTTGATCGTCGACTTATTCAATTGGCGATAGTCTATACACATCCGCATAGTACCGCTTTTCTTCTTAACAAAAGTACCGGCGCCCCAAGGTGAAACACTTGGCCCGATAAAACCCCGGTCCAACAACTCCGGATCTCGAGCCTTAAGCTCCACTAACTCCTTTGACGCCATCCTATCTGAGCAATAGACATTGGCGGTTTGAACAACAAATCTATTAGAACTCTACTTCACAATCCGGTGGCAAACACGAAGCCCTCAGAAACACATCGGCAAATTCCTAACTGTTCAGGCTGTCTCTACAAAGCAGACTCTTTAGCCTCCAAGGCATACACATGAACCACATATGCTTCACAGCCCTTTTTGACCATCTTCTCAGCTTTCAGAGCAGATACCACATTGGATAGGTAGTCCCTCCTAATACCTATCATAACCACCTCATCACCCTCCGATGTCTTTAGAACCATGCACTTAGCCGTGCAATCCAACCTCGCCTGGTACTTAACCAGCCAGTCCATCCCGAGAATCAGATCGAACTCGCCAAACGGCAGTTCCATCAGATCAGCCACAAACACTACCCCTTGGAGTTCTAGAGGTACATCTCTATACAGCTTATCTACAACTACAAAGTGGCCTAGAGGGCTTATTACGGTCATCTGCCTAGAAGATATCTCAAAGTCTAGATCCATGGTCTTCACTATGCTACTTGCAACATATGAATGCGTTGAACCCACATCAATCAAAGCAGTAAATGGAGAACCAAAGATTAAGAACGTACCGGTTATGATGTTCGGTGCGTCGCCCCTCCTCTCGGTGCCTCATTGATACACTAGCCAGTGCCGTCTGCCTCGTAATCTACTGCACCTCCGCCTGGGTGCTCCACCGCCCACCGTAACCATTACCTCCTCTGCCATTACCACGGCCCCTCTGCGGTGGTGGTCCATTATTCTTGAATTGAGTACGGCCCTGACTCTCGGACTGAATCCTAGCCAACTTACGCGGACAGTCCCTCACACGGTGGTCCAGCGAGCTACACTCAAAACATCCTCTACCACCAGGTCCAACATCCTCTCTAATGAGCTTTCCCACAACGGTTACATCATGGCGGTCCCCGACTAGCAAAGAACAAACCTACAGATCGATTCAGCCCACTCGGTCTAGCCCTTTATCGAGGATTACCCGACACCGAAGACCCAAAATTCCTCTTATGTCGGTTCCTATCCATGCCTTGCCTCATGAGACTCCTTAATACCCTCGGCTACCTTAGCCTTTTCAACCAGACAACAGAATTCATGCTCCATTGGGAGCAATCAGAACCTTAATTCATCTCGCAGCCATCCTCAAAACGAACACACCTCTCGTGTTCAAGAGCCACCATACCCTAGCATACCGACTCACTCGAGAAACTCGCCTCGACTCGACATAGATTTACTCCCCGAACTAACCTCGAAATGCTTTCATTTGCTCATTAATGTAGTTAGCTCCAACGTATTTTTTTTTTGATAAGCGACCACGAAATAGTCCCAAGTCGATCTTCCGCCGCGGCGTTGTCCCAACCGTGAGCCACCACCGGTATGACTCATCTCAAGAAGTGATACTATCCCTTTAATTTCTCTTCAGCGATCCAGTCCGGATCGTCCATGATCCACTCAGAGCTTCCACTAATACTCCGCCGTCTTTGGAGCCACACCGGACACACCCCAAAATACCCTACTGCTTGCTTTGAGTCGCCAGCACGATTTCCTAGCTCCTGTGCCTCCACCTACTCAACTACCCTTTCGAACCCGCAGACATTACGTGTGACTGCGTCATCCCGATCTATTCACGAAACTCACCACCTCCAACTGGTGGCGATGCAGATCTCATTCTCTCGACCCGACCAGATCCTACGGGTTCAAAAACTGTCATCCTACCCTGACCACGTCCACGACCACGTCCACCTCGTGTACTCATGACTAAAATCTTGTCTGATTTAAAGAATTTTATGCATCAGTAATTATTCCACTATTTAAAAAGCAAAGTCTTATGAATATTAAAGAAGCTTTGTTTTCGCAAGTCCACAGAGTCCTATCAGTTTCAGTTTCTAAGGCAATCCACTATTGCTAGTCATCCACTCACAACAACATCAAAATCACAAGCAATAGTAAGGGGTGCTTACCTGGGCGGATTGGGGCCGGAGTCTCGGTGCCATGCCTTTCAAACCATATTCTTTTTAAAACAAAACACTTAAAACCAGTATTTAAAACTTTTTGGGCCTCGGGCCCATAGCCGAGCCTTTGAACTCGGCTCGATATTACAATTGTAACACCCAAACCGGTCAATACACCACTAATCGAATCGGTATGTTACAAGGAAAAAGGTATTTGAGAAGTTTAGGTTTAAGTTTAGGAGTTTGATAAAATCATCTTGCTAAATTTTGTACTTGAAGAAAATCTCGAGGATGACTGTTTTAAAACCGATGGTGCATTTAAAATCCCAAAAATTTTGAAAACTTAATCAGATATGTAAGTAAAACCAATTTATCTCATTTAGAAATTTAAGTAATCCTTGTTGTTGCTTAAACACATTTTTAAGTTAATAAGAAATCACATTCAAATTTGGAAGACAATTGAGTTTCATTTATCTTGAATTACAGTGAGATACCCGATGGTAATGTTTAAAACATCTCGCTTTGCAGTTTGAAGAAAACTTCATCTTTCCAAGTTTTAGCAAGTTTTAACCCAATTAGTTTGTTAAGGCATATTTGAAAGTAACTTTAAGCATAAAGATAACCAAAGAAAAATTTTAAAAAGGCCATTTCCAAACCCAACAAATCCAAACGAAAAATAAATAAAGCAAAGTACCAAGTTTAAAATCAGTGCAAATTTGACTTTTATTCATGGCATGGGCACCTCGAGTCCACCCCAGGCCTCGTGTCCGCGATCTAAGTGTCACCTGAAATGATAAGGGAGAAGGTGAGTCGCAAGACTCAAGGCATAAATCCCTCCCAGATATGCAACATACTAACACACATGTTGACAAAGTAATACAATTAATGCACCCGATCCTAACCATCCGTAACACCTTTTCTACCCCGTGTGGTACCAAACCACCGGTGGTGCCAAACCACCGTGACCCAAAGTCACGATATCCATCAATGTGGTGCCAAACCACTTTGGTGACCAAGTCACAAATCATCAATCGTGGGGACAACCCACGGTGATACCAAATCACCGTGACAATCAGTATCTCAACAGTGGGGCCAACCCACGGTGGTGTTAAACCACGAGGACGAGTCGCTATGAGGTGCCAAACCTCTAGTGTCCCAAAGACACAAATGTGATACCAAATCACCGTGACCGTAGTCACGAATCATATGATGGGGCCAACCCATCGTGTGATACCAAATCACTAGCGCCAATCCCAGTAAAATCAACCGTGGGGCCAACCCATCGTGGTACTAAGCCACCGACGAGGCGGAGGTGCTAAACCTCCGTGACCCAAAGTCACAATAATCAATCTGTGGTACCAAACCACCGGAGGTGCCAAATCTCCGTGTCCCAAAGACACGGATATCATATTCCCTTCCACTCATATCACCCAATAACATATCATACTAATGCAAATCGTGCAAATCATGCAATCATGCTCACATGCTCAACATGGCATCTCATAATACATACACCAAAATCATGATATCATATATCACTACAGATCTCGTAATGAAACAGACTTACCCGAATCCGTATCCATATCTCATTGGGTATTACATCAGTCAACCATACTGTTTCACTTTACACAATCAGGTTATTAACATATTACTCAGTAAAAAGGTGTGTTAGTTTACACACCTGTTAACACGCAAGCTTAACCCAACGAACCGATCTAAATCCCTCGATTATCTTGCTCCTAGAATCGGTCAAACATAGATTAGCACTCATACCTTTCGGCCAAAATAGAAACCAAAGGGGGTTAGCGTTTGAATCCTTACCTTGCAAATGGTTTGGTTTCCTACCAAACCCGAACCAATAATGGTTCTTCTGACAATCGGCCTCCCCCTAAAACACAATCCATTAGCCTCACTAGTCTTTGGTTTAACCAACTCTAAGGAAAGACCATTAAAGCAACCTCTTACCATCACTTACCCAGCGATTAACAGAGAAGGAAGACTCCTTTTGCTTGCTTCCGAAATCCAAAGGCCCTATAACGAAATCGATTACCAAAACCAAAGGTTAACTTCTTTCAACAAATGCCAAAATTGGCTCTTAAGCAATCCAAAATCGATAAAGCACAAGAGAGGGGAGAAATGGCCATTCGACCAAGCATTTACCTTCTTCTAAACCGATTGCAACAAAGGCCCAACAAGGTCAACACTCCTCTAATATTCGGCAATGAAAAACTATTAGGAGAGAAAAGATTCGGCTAACACCCTTAACAAAAAGGAGAAAGGTTTTGGCTTCACACAAAGGAAGATTCGGCTAGAGTCTTCGAAGGTACAAAGTAAAAGAAATGCGGTTCAAAAGGAGAAAAGAAATCGGCAAAGGTTGAAGAAAGATTCGGCTAAGAAGTTTTGGAAAAGAAAGGAAATAAAGATGAAAAGAGGGAGGGTGCTTTCGGTTTGAAAGAAGAAAAAGGAAGGTATTTTGGAGAATGGAGTTTCGGCACAAGTTTTAAGAGAAAGGCAATGCACGTAGGGGAAAAAGGGGATACTAGCTTCGGTTTACACAAGATGAAAATAAGAAGAAATGGGAAAGAACATTCGGCCACACCAAATCAAGAGAAACAAAGAAGTTTTCGGCAAGAAAATGCTTGAACCTTCAGTTTAAGGAGGAAAATAGAGAAATACACTTGAAATTTCGGCTAGCTTTTTAACTAAAGGAGAATTTGGCTTACCAAATACTTTTGACCAAAATGCACAAAAATGGAAAAGGAGTTTCGGCACTCCCACTCTCCCACATACCAAACCGTCCAGTCCCCCCAAAATCTCCCCAACATTCGGCCACAACTCCCTCAAACACTCCAAGCCATCAATTCAAACTAGTTTGAACTAGTCTCCCTCCTAAATGCACTCTCCACCCACCATTTGAACATTTGACTTGGTCCAAGGTAGAGTTTGAACTGCCTACAACTCCTCCCCTCCATGCCGTCAAAATAGAAGCCAAAATGGGAGCACTCAGAGCTTGAACACGGACCTCTCCCCTACAAGTGACGCCAATCCAAGCCCTTAGTGGCGCCTAACTTGCCACTCCACCAGCTTATTTGTTATGCTAAAATTCACCTAAAGATATTTATAAACCCCACTCCTTGGTTCCTCCCACCTAAGCCTAAAAAAGATTTTTCCTACCACTCAAAGCTTACACCTAGCTTATAACTAAGCCCCAAAAACATCAAAACAACAACATAGCACACCAGGCACATGCAACAAAGCCAAAATAAAATAGCCCCTTAACCCGGGATATTACAAACTTCATCCTCACTGTTATGGCCCGATCCATGAAAAGTGATATCGGGATTTTTGTAGGCTAAACATTAAATGAGTAGAAATCTTTCGGGATTTGAGTGATCAAGGTAAGCAGGGTATGTCGTTGGGTTGAAGGCAATTCTTTGTGTTCTTTTGGGTTGAGCCGAATCTAACATAGGGTTGTGTAGGAGGGTTTCGACAAGTTTGGATGCAAATAGTTTAGGCGTTGGGTTTCGGGATCTAGTCGACTGTGCCAAAAAGGTGTGTGATTATTACGCAATTTCCTTAGCATATATAAAATATTTGTTATAAGTGTGATGATTAGTGCAGTGGCAATAATGAGATGGATACCTTTAGTGGGTATGTCGATAATCAGGTCAGTGTTAAATGCCAATAAAATTGTGGTTATTGCTGTATGCATGTGTTGTGTGTTCTGATTAGCATGTTCATCCATTATATCATTATATCTCTATCGTATGTTGAATAATCATGGGGCGGGATTTGTATATTTGAAAGAAGGACAGGGTGTACATTTATGTACGTGGTTTAGTGATGGCTACGAGCCTCACATGGATTGATGATCGGCTCAGTGCCTCATCATGGTTGGTATCGACTTTGTGCCATATCATGGTTGGTGATGGCTATGTGCCTCATCATGGATTGATGCTGACTACGGTCATGTTGTGGATTATATTGTGACTTGATCACGTGGGCCAGTGGCTCGACCACTTGGTGGATGGCATGACTTGCCGAATTGGTGTGTAGAAGCCGGAGGGTAGATTTCGTAATCCCCTGGTGTGTGGTGGTTGGATACGGGGGTGTGTAGAGGATGGACCCTAGGTTGGTTTGGGTGCATTTTGCATTATTCTCTGTTATGTAGATTGGTGTGGTTTTGGGCCAAGCCTATATGTGGAAATCTGTGGACTAATTACACACTGAGTCTGTTGACTCACCCAAATTTTTACCAAACTATGCAGGTGATTCGTGATGTTGGACCGGGCTTGGATGGGATTTGAGATGGCCATGCAGACGCAGTTCCTATATTTAAAGACTTTACTTTTAATTTTTAGTTATTTGGGATATTTTGATGTAATAAGGCCATTTAACTATTTTGGGTTTTCATTATGGTTTACAATAGAGTAGACATGGATTCATAGTTGCAAACAAAGTTTCAAATTGTGACGCTCTTATCACTTAGAAACTTATTTAAGGTTTTACTCAGATTTTCTTAAGAATTTAAAAAAAAAAACTTGTTTCCAATTAACTCCGAACTTCAAATTATTTTTCAACCTAAAGTTTTTTTCAGTAGCATTCCAAATTCGGCCGTAGTGTTTTGGGCCGGGTTTGGGGTGTTACACAACTATTGTGAGCTTCATTCAAAATCATCTGGATCAACTCTGAATTTTTCAGAACACAAATCCGATCTCTAAACCTCAGACAATCATCACTATCAACTCGAAATTCTAAATCAACATTCAATTCACACTGAGTTCGTTTAGCCATTATTTCAACATCTCTTTTCTGGGCATTACAAATCTGATGTACAAACATCGGCTTTACTTTTAAATCGGCCAAAACCGAACTATCATCACACAGATTTATCTGAGTACTCATAGTTCTGTAAAGCACATAATGATTTTCGACTCAAGGCATCATTTACAACATTAGCTTTACCCAGTTTTTAATCTATCACAAGCTCGTAGTCTTTCAACAATTCTAACCATCTTCTCTGTCGTAAATTTAATTCTTTTTGAGTCATCAAGTATTTCAAGCTCTTGTGATCTGTAAAAATATGACATTTCTCACCAAATAAGTAGTGACACCAAATCTTCAGAACAAACACAATTGTTGCCAATTCAAGGTCGTGCATTGGATATTTCTTTTCATGTGGCTTTAACTGCCTTGAAGCATAAGCAATAACTTTGCCTTCTTGCATCAGCACACATCCCAAACCATTCAACGATGGATCACTGTAAACTATGAATTCTTTGCCTGATTCAAGCTAAACTAACACTGGTGCCTCTATCAACAACACTTTTAATTGATCGAAACTATGTTGGCACTTTTCTGACCATTTGAATTTAACATCTTTCTGTAGCGACTATGTCAACGGAGTTGCAATCATCAAAAAGCCTTTCACAAATCGTCTATAATATCCCGCTAGTCCCAGAAAACTACGAACGTCTGACACATTTCTCGGAGGCTTCCATTGTAAAATAGCAGAGATTTTACTCGGATCCACTCGTATTCCCGCAGCTGACACAATATGCCCCAAAAATCAACCTCATGCAACCAAAATTCACATTTGCTAAATTTAGCATACAATCATTTCTCACGTATAGTTTGTAACACAATTCTTAAATGTTCAGTATGCTGCATCTCATCATATATGTAGATCAAAATATCATCAATGAACACCACAACAAAACAATCTAAATACGGTTTGAATATCTAATTCATCAGATCCATAAACACTGCAGAAGTATTTGCCTGTCCGAAAGGCATCACTAAGAATTCATAATGTCCGTAGCTTATTTTGAAAGTAGTTTTCGGCACATCGGGTTCTTTAACTCTCAACTGATAGTAGCCTAATCTCAAATCTATATTAGAAAACACTGTAGCTCCTTTCAGCTGATCAAACAAATCATCAATAGGAGGCAACATATATTTGTTCTTTATCGTCACTTTATTCAATTGTCGGTAATTAATACACATTCTCATAGTATCGCCCTTCTTTTTCACAAATAACATACGAGCACTCTAAGGCGAGAAACTCGGTCGTGGAAATCCTCTATCAGTCAACTCTTGTAACTGACACTTCAATTCTTTCAATTCTATTGGTACCATTCTCTATGGAGCTTTTGAGATAGGAGTAGTCCCCAGCACTAAATCAATACCAAATTCAACTTCTCGATTTGGAGGTAATCCTGGTAGTTCTTCAGGAAACACATTTGGAAACTCACAAACCACAGGCACAAATTCAACTTTCTTTTTTGACACTTTTGTATCAATCACATATGCCAAATAAGCTTAGCAACCCTTTCTCACATAGTTCAAAGCTTTCATCGCAGATACAACAGCTGGTAACCCTTTCAAATCACTGGATTCAATTCGAACTATCTCACTGTTCTGAGTTTTCAATTCAATACTCTTTCTTTTACAATTCACAATGGCATTTTGCAGAGTGAGCCAATCCATACCCAAAATTGTATCGAACTCATCGAATGGTAGCAACATCAAATTAGCCAAAAAATAAACATCCCAAAACATCAATAGGCAATTCTTATACACCTTATCCACTAAGACACACTTGCCTAAAGGGTTCGATACTTTAACCATAAATTCAGTAGACTCAACAAGTAGAGTCTTTTTCAATACTAAATTCACACACACATATGAATGAGTTGAACTCGGATCTATTAATGCAATCACATCAGCATCAAATAAAGTAAAAGTAACAGTAATAACGTCTGGAGATGATGCTTCCTCTCGTACACGTAAAGCATAAGCTTGAGCAGGTGCTCTCGCATCTGATCTCACAGCTGTATCAGTAGTCCCTCTTTGACTTCCGCTCACATTTTTGGGGTTTCTAGGTGGTCTACCTCTAGCTGTCACATTACTCGATCTCACATTCTGAATATTTTCTTCCTCAGCCATCTTTGGGCAGTCTCGAATGAAGTGATCTCGTGATCCATATTTATAGCCAACTCTATTGTTATACTTGCCCCATCATTCTCTCACATGTCGTCTTCCACACTGTCTACACTCAGGTTTGTTACTTTTGGCACTATCAACACTTGGACCAACACTTAGTCTTGCACGATCTCTATTCGGATTTCCAAATGAAGTATGTGATTGATTTCTTGTATCTCTAAATCTCTTCATTGAATGTTGAGAAAACTTACTCATCGATCTTTTTCTTTCATCATAAGCTTCAGAATTAGCTTTTTTCTTTTCTTTATTGAGCTCCTCGGCTTTTCATGCTCTTTCGACTAACACAACAAATTCGTTTATATCAAGTATCCCAATCCCAACCAACAACTTAATGTCTTCATTTAGCCCTTCTATGAAGCTTTTACACATAGTAGCTTTGGTCGAAACACTTTCCCTACATACTGGCTCAATCTCACAAATTCTCGCTCGTACTCAGTAATTGACAAACGACCCTGTTTCAGCTCTAGAAACTCTTTATGTTTCTGATCAATGAATCGTTGACTGATATACTTTTTTCTGAACTCAACTTGAAAAAAATCCCAGGTGATTCTCTCTCTCGGAACCATAGATGTCAATGTCTCCCACCAGTTATAAGTTGTATCTCTCAACAAAGAAACTGCACACTTGATACACTCATCAGAAGTCAACGATGTGTCATCGAATACCCAAATTATATTCTCGAGCCAGAACTCAGCTTGCTCAGCATCGTCATCAACTGTGGCCCAAAAATCTTTGACCTTGTACTTACAAATCTTATCCATAGGAGGTTTATTCAATCTGATCGGATCTATATCTTGTGGCACAGCAGGTACTTGTGGAGGTGGAGGTTGTGGAGTAGCCAGATTCATTTGAACAAACTCTAAAAACCACTCACTCATCATATGGAAGAAGGCTTGCTTAGCCTCTCCTCCCTTACGACTTTTATTTGGCCTAGATGTAGTCAAGGCCGTCCCTCGAAGGGAGCAAAGCGTTACTTTCTACATCACAAGAATCGCTCAATCGGGATCCATTTCCTATACGAAAACACATTTTTAACTGTCAGGATTCATCACTAATAAATCGTAATATGAACATATTTTAATCCCACATTCAGAATACTTTTGGATGATTTATCCCTTTAATTATGGAAATAGGTGCTCCTAATCCTTTGTTTTTATGTTTTATACTCAAGAGAGCACCGGAGGATGGAAAGAATGAGAAACAGGCCGAAAATGGAAAAAATAGGCCTAATAAGAAATCGGCAAGGCCTGGGTCTTGATTCACATGATCGTGCCTCATTAACAGACCCGAACATGGCCTGGCCTCAAATTACACGGACGTGTCCCTGACGTGACCTATTTGAATTCAATTCGGAATAGGGTACTTAGAGGCAAAGAAAGCCAATCCAAAAGCCTATATAAACACCCTAGATGTAACAACCAAATTTTACCTTAATCAGAACGGTGGTTTCGGGACCATGAATCCGAGTCTAAGAAATATTTTAGTATTATATTTTGTGTTTATTATATGTGAATTAATGTATGTGAAAGTCTCGTAGAGAAATTTTATCGTTTGTGTGTTTAATTTAGAAAAAAGACTTAATCGCGTAAAAAGTAAAAGTAGCAAACTATAGTGTAAAGTGCTAGAATGATGATGGCTTTTTAAAGTGGGGTATTAAAAGAGTAAATAGACCAATTTTAGATGTAGTGGGTGGCATACGTCTAATCTACCCTTAAGTTATATGTTGTGAAATTTTATGACAAAGGTTAAATAAGTAATTATTTAAATAACATGTTATATGTTAAAATAACATAAAAAAAAAGCCATCATCTTTATGTTCTTTCATGGCCGAATGTAGCTAAGAAAAAGGGGTTGAAGAAGCTTTGAAATTTCGGCAACTATTTGGTTCAATTAGGTAAGAATTTTAGCTCGGTTTTTGTTGATTTTCACGTTTCTGAGATCGTTGATTAGAGTACTAGCTAACCTATGTTGAAATTTTTGAATCTAAGCATGTGTGATATTCGGCCATTGACATGTTCTTGTGGTTTTTGATGTTTGATGTTTTTAAATTAAAGATATGTTTAAGATTAATATATTTGGTATTGGAAATTTTGGTGAATTTGAGTATTTAGGGCTAATTTGTAAAAGTAAATTTTTAGAGGGGCTATTTGTAAAATAAATGAAAGAAATGGACTTATAATGCCCTTGTGAACATTCGGCCCTTGTATAGTCTTGGCAAATTTTGTGTATTTTGTGTTTTATACAATTAGGACTAAATAGTAAAAATGTGAAATCTTAGGGGCAAAATGGTAATTTGCATGTTTATGTGTTTTGGGACTAAATTGAATTGAAATGTACTTGAATGAGCTGAATTTAATGTGTTCTAGATCAAGAGCAAAGAAAAACGGAATTGGATCGGGGAAAGACGAAAGTTCTCGAATAGCCGGTTTAGGTTGTTCGTCGACAGTCGAGGTAAGTCCTTAAGCTAAGATATGTTAAAGTATTATTTATGAATCTGTTAAATGATAATGTTCGATAAATTTGAAGGTAAATTGTTGTGATAGCTGAATGTATATGGTTAAATTGGCTTGAATGCATAAGTTGACAATATTATATGAATATGTATCTTTGATGTATTATTTGGGGAAAATATGAAGTATGTGATTGGTTTATGAATTATTTCGGGCTTATTGCCTAGCAGGCTTTGTGCCGGTGATATATTCGGGCTTAGTGCCTAGCAGGCTTAGTGCCGGTGACATATTCGGGCTTCGTGCCTAGCAGGCGTAGTGCCGGTGACATATTCAAGCTTAGTGCCTAGCAGGCTTAGTGTCGGTGACATATTCAGGCTTCGTGCCTAGCAGGCTTAATGCCGGTGAATTGCTATAAATGGAAAATTTGAGAATCAAACAAGGTAAGTTACATATAATGTTTTGTGTTAAAAGCTCGGGTAAGAGTTAGCCTACTATGTTTGTAAGGAATGAAGTGAGCAAATTTCTTATCGTTTTGATTAAATACGATGTGCTAAAATGGACAATTCTACAAGTACTTTATTTTATAATGTTGAACCTATCATTAATGTGTATGTACATTGCTTATATGTGAAGTTGATAAAGTATATGTTCATGATGACATAGTGATAATAATTAATGCAAATGTGACACTAGTATTCGGCTAAGTGTATATATATATATATATAGAAATATTTATGTACAATATTATAAGCTTGAAGATTAAAATGTTTACATGTATGTTCATTACAATTATATGTGCTTAAGACTTACTAAGCGGTGAGCTTACTTTGTGTGTTTTCATTGTTCGCTTTATAGATTTTGGTCAAGCTCCGTGCTCAAGGATCGTTGGTGAAGTCAACCACACTATCATCTCTTTTTGGTACTATCCATTAGTTGATTTTGAATTTAAGGCATGTATAGGCTAGATCAACGTTTGAATGATTTTCTAACATCTATATATAGCCATGCGAAAATGGCTTGATTTTTATGCTTGAGTTCTATTATGTCTAATCATGGTTTAAGCTCATTTTGGTAAATATGCTATATGATGTGCATGAATGGTATTTTTGATTATACAATGTGATTTGTATTCATATATGTGATTGATGTTTTATGATTTTGACTTAGACTATAAGGTAGATGATTAATGCTTGATGAATTATGACAAGTGACATATAAATTGATTAAGTAATGTTTATGTTATATGTTCATGTAATTGATTCGGTTATTTGTGAGATAATTAGTAGGTTGTTCAATGTATGAGTATATTCACTATACTTAATTATATATATATACATGTACTTATGATATGTTCTCTCATGGGATAGCTATTGAGGTTATGAAAGTATTGTATAGACATGATCATAGTATGCGAATTAGGCATGTATGGTTTACTATGAATGTTCGAAAATGACTCAAATGGATATGGTCATATATACATAAAATTTGTAATAAGAAAAGATGTATATTTGGTTTAGTCTTAAAGTCACTTTATGTGTACTATATAGGAATAAGTGTATATGTCTTGTGTACCGTGTATGTGTAAGTAAAGTGCTAGTAAACTAGGTATATTATGAACCTATTATTGGGACCGAATATGGTGGTTGGTATAATAGTCATATGGATGTGAATTAACGGTTAAGTTGATGGTTACTTTAGTATATAGTAAATGGTTAATGATGGGCATGATTGTGGTTAAAATTTGGTTGGTGTTTTGGTTATGCATTTGTAATTTGAGTATGGTAAGTTGGTATGTGAATTGAGTGTACTTTTAGTTATTATTTGTGCATCAAAATGATTTAAATTAATATAGTCATATGCGAATGGTCTTATAATTAGGAGCGAGGTATGTTTAATCTTAAATGATTATTGTTTACGTGTAGTACATGTAAATGTATAACTTTTTCCACGTGGATGTTTTAACTTGAAATAATGTACCAATCATGTTTGCTCATATTGACTGATATCAATGTTGCATATGTAAGAGGTATTTAAGTTGTGTAATATGGCTCATATAGTTTTGAAATGAGCATGTGCTGAGTTAAGAAATAGTACATTGATATTTGACAGATGAAATAGATATATTGGTTCATATTAGTTATATGAAATGTATTAATATATGTTTGCATGTTTTAATGTATGCGCATATAATTTGTAGAGTAATAAGTCGTCTGAAACTTTGATTATTCGAATGTTATATGAGAAGTATTTTTTTATATATATGATTGAATGGTGAAGTTTTAAAACATGTGAATTATGACTGTTCTGAGATGTGCTTTGGTCGGTAATGCCTCGTAACCCAAGTCCGGCGACAGATATGGGTTAGGGGTGTTACACTAGAGGCCAACCTTAAAGGGGGTGTTTAGCTAGGCCAAAGAGCCAAGCCAGTGGGGCCAAAATTGTGGGATTCACTCGAAGAAAGCCAGTTGATTCATCTCAAGAATTCAGAATCATACTCAAGACGGAGGATCTCTCCGTCAATTCCTTTAGGGGGTTTTAGGGTTTTTCTTATGTTTTTTTATATTTTCTTCTGAGATGTATTCTTTTATGATTATGAACTAAACCCCTCAAATATCTAAGGGGGATGAAACCTAAGACGGATTTTGTTATTGTTTTCTGAGCTATATGATAAATACTTGATTTGTTCTTAACTATGTGTTCTTAATTCTTGCTTTAATATTTCAGGATATTGATACGAGTATTGATGTGCTTAGGCAATGGAGCAAAAGTCCCTATTTAAAAGAAGATCTAGCATAGTTAAGCAGAGTTGATCGCAACCCTAGAAATAAGATGATAAAAATCTGCCGGATTGGGGTCAAACCTAATATGAGAGCCCATAGATCGATTTAATACAATTCTAGGGTTTTAATTAGAAAGAGATTTCAATTAATCAACCTAGGGTTAGATGTTAGTAGCCTCGAGAGAGGCATTAATATAAATTAGGGAATCCTACAGATCAAGTCAAGTGAATAAATCATCTGGTTTAGAGTTAGATAACAAGTGAAAGTGGATTTTTCCTCGGGTATTGTCTTAATCAATTTGTTTTTCCCTCAAGTATTTCCCCAATTCAATCTCTTTGTCTTTGCATCTTTACCTTAGTAGTTAGTTAATTTTAGATTAGAAAACAATTCCCTTTAATTCTTATGTTAAATAATAAAAAGAAAGTTAGTATTAGTACTTTTGGTTCCTTTGGGTTCGACAATCCGGTCTTGCCACTAAACTCTACTACTGTTCGATAGGTGCGATTGCCTCAAGTCGTTGTCACAGTTAGTTTTTAGGCTAGATCATTCATATTATAAATTTTTAAGACTTTGACACATGATCAAGTTTTTAGCGCTGTTGCCAGGGAACTGAAATATTAAGAAAGCTTAATTTTTATTACTCTAGCCATATTTTATTTTATTTTATTTTGCAATTAAATTTTATTTTTACTTTTCTAATTTTCTTTTTCTTTTCCTGGCAGGTACCTCTAGTTTATTACTAGAAGGAACCCGACAGGACCCTTGATTTATGACAGTGATATCGAACATACCGCTCGTAGAAACCGAAGAGATGTCACTGAATAATTATAAGTGGCAAGTCATGAGGACAAAGCCTACTAAAGCAGCCGATGGTTTCAACCTTGACGCAGCCACCATGTTATCTAACCAGGTAGAGCTTTTATATAAAAAATTGATGGTTTGTATGGTTCTACACGAGGTACATCCAGTAATACAGTACGATATAGATGGAAGAGGGGTGAACAACACAGAATATCTATAATACAACCCTAGCATAGAGAACAAACAAGTCAACTATAGGGGTAACTATTCTAGAACTGAAAATAATCTTTACAGTAACACTTACAATGTAGGTTGGAGGTACAATCCCAATTTCTCGTGGGGAGGTCAAGGTAATCAAAAACCTCAACTTTCTTGAGGTTTTCAACAACCATATCACCACCAAGAAAAGAAGCTGAACCTTGAAGAGATGCTGACAAAATTCATCACGGTGTCAAAAATCATTTTTAAAACACCGAGACAACACTTAAAAATCAACAAGCATCGATTCAGAAGATCGAGAACCAATTATGGCAACTTTCTAAGATCATCTCGGAACGACTATAAGGAAGCTTGCCATGTAATAGCAAAACTAACCCAAGAGAGCAACCTCAAGCAATAACTGCTCACGATAGTGAGGGGTTAGATGAATCAAAATTGAATTAAGAGAATGTGGTAGAGGAAGGTAAGGTTGAGGTAAGCGATGATAAACCAAACCCGGTAATTACAGAGTACCAACCACGTGTTTCGTTCCCTAAAGCGATAAAGAAAGGCCACACGGAGGAACAATTGTAACATCCTGAATAGGGCCTATGCATTTCCAGTTTAATTGTATGAAATGACAAGTTTCAAGTACTATGAATAAATTTTTGATACTTTTAGAAATCTAGAAATGCATGAAAATGGAAAGGAAAATGGAAAAGAAAATGAAGATAGAAATGGAAATGGAAATGGAAATGGAAATGAACACTTTTGGAAACTTAGACATTTTGGAAAGTGAACATTTTGGAAACCTAAGTAAATTAGGAAAGTGAACATTTTGGAAACCAAGCCAAAATAGGAAACTTGAACATTTTGGAAACTTGAGCATTTTGGAAACTGAACATTTTGGAAACTTGAACATTTTGGAAACACGAACATTTTGGAAACCTAAACATTTTGGAAACCTGGAAAATACAGAGTCAGCTGAAAATTTTAGGAAACTTAAAATGACCCCTTAATGTCAATTTCAGAGCCAAAGGGAACTTAGGGCCAAGTGACCCTAAAATATCAAGACATGACATTTGCCCTAATAACGAACTTGGAAATGTGGCTGAAGATGCCACCTAAGGTCTTAGGAAATGGCCCAAATACAAGAGGTTTTTGGGCTCGAGTTTGAGTCATCCAGAAGCAAATAATGAAGGCTTTATTTTTGCTTCCGGAAAATGAGGTGGACGGCATGGGTTTCTAGAAAAGGAAGAGTTTTATTCACATAAATATGTGAATAATAAGAGAGAAATAAGGAGTTTTATTCACATAAATATGTGAATAATAAGAGATAAATAAAGGAGTTTTATTCACATAAATATGTGAATAATAAGAGATAAATAAAGGAGTTTTATTCACATAAATATGTGAATAATAAGAGATAAATAAAGGAGTTTTATTCACATAAATATGTGAATAATAAGAGATAAATGAAGAATTATTCTTTAATTAGGAAAATAAGGAAGAGTGGTGGCCAAGTAAAGGATTCTTGGCCTAGTAAATTCGGCTATAAAAGGAGGGACTAGGGCCATTCATTATTCATTCTCCTCTCTTTTCCTCCGCCAAATATTCTTCTTGAGCATCCATTCTTTTCTTCTTTTCTTTTAGCCTCTAGCCGATTTCCTTCTAAGCCTATTATTCCTCTCTTCTTTCATCTTTGAAACCAAATACATAAGGGAATCATAGCCGATTGTTCATCAAGTCTCTAAGCCAATCTCGAAGGTTGAAGTGAAGGTGCAATCGATTCCTTCAAATAAGGGTAAGATCCAAGTTTAGTTTTCCATTCTTTTATATTTTAGACTTATTGAAATTTAGAGACTAATTTCGATTATTAATCTTGGCGAATCATGGAAGAAGAAATTCTTTTCCGAAGGTACACCATAGGCCACGTGTTCCCTAGTTATTCAAGTGAATTTGGGATTTAAGATCCACAAGGTAAGTACCTAAAAGTATTCGCCAAAGCTTGTATGATTATCTAGATCAGTTCTTTAATTATTAAAAAGCCAAAACTAACCCATATTGAGATTCAAGGTTGGCGAATATCAAGTGAAGGAAAATAAAGTTTTCGGATTTGTGTAAACACCAAATCGGCAAAGGTGAGTCTCTACAAATCCTACTAGGATTTGGTTTTGTTTTAGGTCAAAAGGGTTTATTAATGTGTTTTATTTGGTGGGCGAATATAGGAATTAATAGATCTAAAAATTAGATCGGGATTCTCGAGATTTCAAGGAACCTATTAGCTTAATAAGGTGTGTACCCTTACTATCCTTCAATATTTTATGGCTAAATATTTTAATATATGATTATGAATAAGAATGTGAATGTGGCTATGTACCACAAATGTGGCAAAAAGTATCCCAGTACGTTTCCTACTCGATAGGATTGTGAAAATGTTATTTTAATAACATGCGAATATATGAATATGAACATGAAATTAAGTTATGCAATATATATGTTTTTGGGGCATTGGGTTTTATGTGAAAGGGGAGAACAGTGTTGACTTCGGTCTCACCTTGAAGGTGTTGACTTGGTCTCACCAACTAAATTGTTGACTACGATCACATTGCGAAATTTAGGTGTTGACTTGGTCTCACCAACTAAATATGTTGACTACGGTCACATTGCGAAATTTTGGTAACTTTACGGTTAACAAGTGTCTAATGACACAACGTTTAAATTTGATTATAGTGTCTAAAGACACAACGTGGAGAGTAGCGGATGGAGGGTTGACTTAGTAGTCCCACGGTGTGCGGAGTTGGTGCAGGGGAGTGTAGTGGATGGCTAATTAGGATTGGGTTTGGGTTGCATCATAATTTCATTATTATATGGACTTAATGATTTGAACATGAATGCGATTTGTTGAATGTTAGTATTGTGTGCACATTGAGTCTGTTGACTCACCCGTTGTGGGAACTATTTTCGGTGATGAACAAAGTGATTTGACCGGTAGGTGAGACGTTGAGGTGGCTGTGCTACATTCGAGATTTTATTTAGTTTGGACTTTTACTTTTATTTTATTTTGGGTTTTACTTGATGTAATAAGGCCATAAGGCCCAAGTTGGATTTCTTTATTTCTTTTTACTTTTAATTATTATGTTTACGGATTTTTATTAAGTAAAGATCAAGCAAATACATTTTTAAAATAAAACCTAAATGTTTTGGCACTTTAAATAAATGGATTTTAATGTTGGATAAATTGGTTTTCAGCACAAGCCCAACCCAAACCAATCTTTTTTTTCAAAATCACACAAGTTTTTCTCTAAGTAACAAAAGAATTTTGAAACCGGTTTACTTGAGGAACATACCAGATCCGGTCCATTCTCGTGGGCCGGGTGTGGGGTGTTTCAATTTGGTATCAGAGCCCAGTTTTAAACTCTCGGCCTGTGGGCTAAGGCCCAAAACGTTTTCAAAGCGAGCCAAATGATTTTTCTTTGAAAGGAAGCAGGCTTTTGGCATGGCCCCTAAGTCTCCGACCCGCAGTCCACCAGGTAAGTACCCCTAACTATCTGTGTGATTATGTGAATTATAGAAGGGTAGAAAAGGAATGGAACATAGAATAGCATGATAGGAACATGAACCCTAGGATTAGTCTACTCAAACACAAATACATAAGACTTAATACACTAGACAAACACAGTGATTAAGTCACCGAGCTAGGGTGTGGTAATTGTGCGCATGTCTCAGGAGTGGATTCAAGAAGAGCTTGGTATTTAAGCGGTCCTAGTGACTCACCTCCTCTTTACTCGAATCCTGCAGTGCGTAGTAACCGTTCACCCTAACCAAGAGAACTTAGTCACGGGCTAAACCCAATAACTAAAACCCGAAAGGGACTAGCCTTATTTTTATGGAAACCCTAATTTTAAAATTTCTAAATTACCCTCTTGATTGGAAAAAATATTTTTATAAATTTTCCTGAAATATTTCTGATTTACAAATTTACTAAAATACCCTTAGTGGTAAAATTACAAAAATGCCCTTGGTTTATAAAATGTCCAACTACTCAATAGTTTTGCCAAAATTTCATTATGTTATAAAAGTCCAAAAACCCTAATTTGCAAACTATCAAAAATACCGTGATTTTTGGAAAATTACAAAATTGCCCCTAACTTACCAAAATTTCCAAAATGACCCGATTTCCAAAATTTTGCAACTTCATCATTTTGGAAAATAAATTTCTCAAAAAGAACCCTCAAAATTTTGTAACTCCTGAAATATCCCTGATTTATTAAAATTTTACAATTTACCCCGATTTGTGAAAAATTACCAAAATACCCCCAAGGTCCAAAAATTTCTGCAATACCCTGATTTCAAAAATTCTCCAAAATACCCGAGAACTTTAAAATTTCCAAAAATACTTTGTGACAAAAACACCATGGAACCTTATTTTGACAAATTACGAAAATACCCTCAGAGGACAAATTACGAAAATACCCCGGGTAGTGGTAAAACAACAACAAAGGAAAAACTACAACGTTTCTCCGAATGAACTAAGGTTCATAATTTTTGATGGATGTATGAATGGATGAAAAGACTGTGTGCATGTATGAATCTGAAAGAACCACTCCTAAACTCTTTTTCATAAAATTTCTTCATGAGTAATAAAGTGAAACAAGTACTAATGTATAAAACTTTTAAATCGATTAAATCGCGACGTTAGAAAATGAGTTCTAAGGGATGTGAACTTAGAGATTGTGCCTAGAAAGTATGATGGTTCTATTAAGATCGAGTCTTGCATGAGTAAGCATAGTGCGGTGAGAAAGATTGTACGATTGTCGTTAAGTAATTTCGAGGACGAAATTATTTTTAAGGAGGGTAGAAGCTGTAACATCCCGAATAGGGCCTATGCATTTCAGTTTAATTGTATGAAATGACAAGTTTCAAGTACTATGAATAAATTTTTGATACTTTTAGAAATCTAGAAATGCATGAAAATGGAAAGGAAAATGGAAAAGAAAATGAAGATAGAAATGAAAATGGAAATGGAAATGGAAATGAACACTTTTGGAAACTTAGACATTTTTGGAAAGTGAACATTTTGGAAACCTAAGTAAATTAGGAAAGTGAACATTTTGGAAACCAAGCCAAAATAGGAAACTTGAACATTTTGGAAACTTGAGCATTTTGGAAACATGAACATTTTGGAAACTTGAACATTTTGGAAACCTGAACATTTTGGAAACCTAAACATTTTGGAAACCTCGAAAATACTGAGCAGCGAAAATTTTAGGAAACTTAAAATGACCCGAATGTCGAATTTGAGCCCAAAGGGAACTTAGGGCCAAGTGACCCTAAAATATACAAGACATGACATTTGCCCTAATAACGAACTTGGAAATGTGGCTGAAGATGCCACCTAAGGTCTTAGGAAATGGCCCAAATACAAGAGGTTTTGGGCTCGAGTTTGAGTCATCCAGAAGCAAATAATGAAGGCTTTATTTTTGCTTCCGTAAAACGAGGTGGACGGCATGGGTTTCTAGAAAGGAAGAGTTTTATTCACATAAATATGTGAATAATAAGAGAGAAATAAAGGAGTTTTATTCACATAAATATGTGAATAATAAGAGATAAATAAAGGAGTTTTATTCACATAAATATGTGAATAATAAGAGATAAATAAAGGAGTTTTATTCACATAAATATGTGAATAATAAGAGATAAATAAAGGAGTTTTATTCACATAAATATGTGAATAATAAGAGATAAATGAAGAATTATTCTTTAATTAGGAAAATAAGGAAGAGTGGTGGCCAAGTAAAGGATTCTTGGCCTAGTAAATCGGCTATAAAAGGAGGGACTAGGGCCATTCATTATTCATTCTCCTCTCTTTTTCTCGCCAAATATTCTTCTTGAGCATCCATTCTTTTCTTCTTTTCTTTTAGCCTCCTAGCCGATTTCCTTCTAAGCCTATTATTCCTCTCTTCTTTCATCTTTGAAACCAAATACATAAGGGAATCATAGCCGATTGTTCATCAAGTCTCTAAGAATCTCGAAGGTTGAAGTGAAGGTGCAATCGATTCCTTCAAATAAGGGTAAGATCCAAGTTTAGTTTTCCATTCTTTTATATTTTAGACTTATTGAAATTTAGAGACTAATTTCGATTATTAATCTTGGCGAATCATGGAAGAAGAAATTCTTTTCCGAAGGTACACCATAGGCCACGTGTTCCCTAGTTATTCGGTGAATTATGGATTTAAGATCCACAAGGTAAGTACCTAAAAGTATTCGGCCAAAGCTTGTATGATTATCTAGATCAGTTCTTTAATTATTAAAAAGCCAAAAACTAACCCATATTGAGATTCAAGGTTGGCCGAATATCAAGTGAAGGAAAAATAAAGTTTTCGGGATTTGTGTAAACACCAAATCGGCAAAGGTGAGTCTCTCTACAAATCCTACTAGGATTTGGTTTTGTTTTAGGTCAAAAGGGTTTATTAATGTGTTTCATTTGGTGGGCCGAATATAGGAATTAATAGATCTAAAAATTAGATCGGGATTCTCGAGATTTCAAGGAACCTATTAAGCGAATAAGGTGTGTACCCTTACTATCCTTCAATATTTTATGGCTAAATATTTTAATATATGATTATGAATAAGAATGTGAATGTGGCTATGTACCACAAATGTGGCAAAAAGTATCCAGGTACGTTTCCTACTTCTGATAGGATTGTGAAAAATGTTATTTTAATAACATGCGAATATATGAATATGAACATGAAATTAAGTTATGCAATATATATGTTTTTGGGGCATTCGGGTTTTATGTGAAAGGGGAGAGCAGTGTTGACTTGGTCTCACCAACGAAGGTGTTGACTTTGGTCTCACCAACGAAATATGTTGACTACGATCACATTGCGAAATTTAGGTGTTGACTTGGTCTCACCAACTAAATATGTTGACTACGGTCACATTTGCGAAATTTTGGTAACGGTTACAACAAAGGTCTAATGACACAACGTTTAAATTTGATTATAGTGTCTAAAGACACAACGTGGAGAGTAGCGGATGGAGGGTTGACTTAGTAGTCCCCACGGTGTGCAAAAGTTGGTGCGGGGAGTGTAGTGGATGGCTAATTAGGATTGGGTTTGGGTTGCATCATAATTTCATTATTATATGGACTTAATGATTTGAACATGAATGCCGATTTGTTGAATGTTAGTATTGTGTGCACATTGAGTCTCATTGACTCACCCTGTTGTGGGAACTATTTTCGTGTGATGATAAAGTGTGGACCGGCGGTGAGCGTTGAGGTGGCTGTGCTACATTCGAGATTTTATTTAGTTTGGACTTTTTACTTTTATTTTATTTTGGGTTTTACTTGATGTAATAAGGCCATAAGGCCCAAGTTGGATTTCTTTATTTCTTTTTACTTTTAATTATTATGTTTACGGATTTTTATTAAGTAAAGATCAAGCAAATACATTTTAAAATAAAACCTAAATGTTTTGGCACTTTAAATAAATGGATTTTAATGTTGGATAAATTGGTTTTCAAAGACAAGCCCAACCCAAACCAATTTTTTTCAAAATCACACAAGTTTTCTCTAAGTAACAAAAGAATTTTGAAAGGTTTACTTGAGGAACATACCGATCCGGTCCATTCTCGTGGGCGGTGTGGGTGTTTCAATTTGGTATCGAGCCAGATTTTAAACTCTCGGCACAAAGTGGGCTAAGGCCCAAAACGTTTTCAAAGCGAGCCAAATGATTTTTCTTTGAAAGAAGAAGGGCTTTTGGCATGGCCCCTAAGTCTCCGAACCATGATCCACCGTGTAAGTACCCCTAACTATCTCGTGTGATTATGTGAATTATAGAAGGGTAGAAAAGGAATGGAACATAGAATAGCATGATAGGAACATGAACCCTAGGATTAGTCTACTCAAACACAAATACATAAGACTTAATACACTAGACAAACACTGTGATTAAGTCTTAGAGCTAGGTGTGGTAAGCTGTTGTGCGCATGTCTAGGAGTGGATTCAGAAGAGCTTGGTATTTAAGCAGTCCTAGTGACTCACCTCCTCTTTACTCGAATCCTACAGTGCGTAGTAACCGATTCACCCTAACCAAGAGAACTTAGTCACTGCTAAACCCAATAACTAAAACCGAAAGGGACTAGCCTTATTTTTATGGAAACCCTAATTTTAAAATTTCTAAATTACCCTCTTGATTGGAAAAAATATTTTTATAAATTTTCCTGAAATATTTCTGATTTACAAATTTACTAAAATACCCTTAGTGGTAAAATTACAAAAATGCCCTTGGTTTATAAAATGTCCAACTACTCAATAGTTTTGCCAAAATTTCATTATGTTATAAAAGTCCAAAACCCTAATTTGCAAACTATCAAAATACCGTGATTTTTGGAAAATTACAAAATTGCCCCTAACTTATCAAAATTTCCAAAATGATACGATTTCCAAAATTTTTGCAACTTCATCATTTTGGAAAATAAATTTCTCAAAAGAACCCTCAAAATTTTGCAACTCCTGAAATATCCCGATTTATTAAAATTTTACAATTTACCGGTTTGTGGAAAAATTACCAAAATACCCCAAGGTCCAAAAATTTCGCAATACCTCAATTTCAAAAATTCTCCAAAATACCCGAGAACTTTAAAATTTCCAAAATACTTTGTGACAAAACACCATGGAACCTTATTTTGACAAATTACGAAAATACCTCAGTAGGACAAATTACGAAAATACCCCGGGTAGTGGTAAAACAACAACAAAGGAAAAACTACAACGTTTCTCTGAATGAACTAAGGTTCATAATTTTTGATGGATGTATGAATGGATGAAAAGACGTGTGCATGTATGAATACGAAGAACCACTCCTAAACTCTTTTTCATAAAATTTCTTCGCGAGTAATAAAGTGAAACAAGTACTAATGTATAAAACTTTTAAATCAGATTAAATCGCGACGTTAGAAAATGAGTTCTAAGGGATGTGAACTTAGAGATTGTGCCTAGAAAGTATGATGGTTCTATTAAGATCGAGCGCTTGACAGTAAGCATAGTGCGGTGAGAAAGATTGTACGATTGTCGTTAAGTAATTTCGAGGACGAAATTATTTTTAAGGAGGGTAGAAGCAGTAACATCCTGAATAGGGCCTATGCATTTCAGTTTAATTGTATGAAATGACAAGTTTCAAGTACTATGAATAAATTTTGATACTTTTAGAAATCTAGAAATGCATGAAAATGGAAAGGAAAATGGAAAAGAAAATGAAGATAGAAATGAAAATGGAAATGGAAATGGAAATGAACACTTTTGGAAACTTAGACATTTTTGGAAAGTGAACATTTTGGAAACCTAAGTAAATTAGGAAAGTGAACATTTTGGAAACCAAGCCAAAATAGGAAACTTGAACATTTTGGAAACTTGAGCATTTTGGAAACCTGAACATTTTGGAAACTTGAACATTTTGGAAACCTGAACATTTTGGAAACCTAAACATTTTGGAAACCTGGAAAATACAGAGCCGCGCGAAAATTTTAGGAAACTTAAAAATGACCCCGGAATGTCGAATTTCAGAGCCCAAAAGGGAACTTAGGGCCAAGTGACCCTAAAAATATACTGAGACATGACATTTGCCCTAATAACGAACTTGGAAATGTGGCTGAAGATGCCACCTAAGGTCTTAGGAAATGGCCCAAATACAAGAGGTTTTGGGCTCGAGTTTGAGTCATCCAGAAGCAAATAATGAAGGCTTTATTTTGCTTCCGGAAGAAATGAGGTGGACGGCATGGGTTTCTAGAAAGGAAGAGTTTTATTCACATAAATATGTGAATAATAAGAGAGAAATAAAGGAGTTTTATTCACATAAATATGTGAATAATAAGAGATAAATAAAGGAGTTTTATTCACATAAATATGTGAATAATAAGAGATAAATAAAGGAGTTTTATTCACATAAATATGTGAATAATAAGAGATAAATAAAGGAGTTTTATTCACATAAATATGTGAATAATAAGAGATAAATGAAGAATTATTCTTTAATTAGGAAAATAAGGAAGAGTGGTGGCCAAGTAAAGGATTCTTGGCCTAGTAAATCGGCTATAAAAGGAGGGACTAGGGCCATTCATTATTCATTCTCCTCTCTTTTCCTCGCCAAATATTCTTCTTGAGCATCCATTCTTTTCTTCTTTTCTTTTAGCCTCCTAGCCGATTTCCTTCTAAGCCTATTATTCCTCTCTTCTTTCATCTTTGAAACCAAATACATAAGGGAATCATAGCCATTGTTCATCAAGTCTCTAAGTCGAATCTCGAAGGTTGAAGTGAAGGTGCAATCGATTCCTTCAAATAAGGGTAAGATCCAAGTTTAGTTTTCCATTCTTTTATATTTTAGACTTATTGAAATTTAGAGACTAATTTCGATTATTAATCTTGGCGAATCATGGAAGAAGAAATTCTTTTCCGAAGGTACACCATAGGCCACGTGTTCCCTAGTTATTCGGTGAATTTTGGATTTAAGATCCACAAGGTAAGTACCTAAAAGTATTCGCCAAAGCTTGTATGATTATCTAGATCAGTTCTTTAATTATTAAAAGCCAAAACTAACCCATATTGAGATTCAAGGTTGGCGAATATCAAGTGAAGGAAAAATAAAGTTTTAGGATTTGTGTAAACACCAAATCGGCAAAGGTGAGTCTCTACAAATCCTACTAGGATTTGGTTTTGTTTAGGTCAAAAGGGTTTATTAATGTGTTTTATTTGGTGGGCGAATATAGGAATTAATAGATCTAAAAATTAGATCGGGATTCTCGAGATTTCAAGGAACCTATTAAGCGAATAAGGTGTGTACCCTTACTATCCTTCAATATTTTATGGCTAAATATTTTAATATATGATTATGAATAAGAATGTGAATGTGGCTATGTACCACAAATGTGGCAAAAGTATCCAGTGCACGTTTCCTACTTACGATAGGATTGTGAAAATGTTATTTTAATAACATGCGAATATATGAATATGAACATGAAATTAAGTTATGCAATATATATGTTTTGGGGCATTCGGGTTTTATGTGAAAGGGGAGAACAGTGTTGACTTGGTCTCACCAACGAAGGTGTTGACTTGGTCTCACCAACGAAATTGTTGACTACGATCACATTGCGAAATTTAGGTGTTGACTTCGGTCTCACCAACGAAATATGTTGACTACGGTCACATTGCGAAATTTTGGTAACCGGTTACAAAGGTGTCTAATGACACAACGTTTAAATTTGATTATAGTGTCTAAAGACACAACGTGGAGAGTAGCGGATGGAGGTTGACTTAGTAGTCCCCACGGTGTGCGAGGTGAGTGCGGGAGTGTAGTGGATGGCTAATTAGGATTGGGTTTGGGTTGCATCATAATTTCATTATTATATGGACTTAATGATTTGAACATGAATGCCGATTTGTTGAATGTTAGTATTGTGTGCACATTGAGTCTGTTGACTCACCCGTTGTGGGAACTATTTTCGGTGATGAGCAGGTGACGGATAGGGCGGTGAGCGTTGAGGTGGCAAGCTACATTCGGAGATTTTATTTAGTTTGGACTTTTTACTTTTATTTTATTTTGGGTTTTACTTGATGTAATAAGGCCATAAGGCCCAAGTTGGATTTCTTTATTTCTTTTTACTTTTAATTATTATGTTTACTTGATTTTATTAAGTAAAGATCAAGCAAATACATTTTAAAATAAAACCTAAATGTTTTGGCACTTTAAATAAATGGATTTTAATGTTGGATAAATTGGTTTTCAGCACAAGCCCAACCCAAACCAATTTTTTTCAAAATCACACAAGTTTTCTCTAAGTAACAAAAGAATTTTGAAACCGGTTTACTTGAGGAACATACCGGATCCGGTCCATTCGTGGGTAGGGTGTGGGTGTTTCAACAATTCGTAAATTTCTTAAACTTCCAAAGAAATTACATATTAACTTGCCATTTCTTGAAGCTCTTTCACAGATGCCAGATTCAAGGAAATTTTTAAAAGAGTTTTTGACAAACAAACGGAAGTTAGACAATACGTCGCATGTGGAGCTAAACGTAGTGTGCCCAGCAACTCTACGAAATAAACTACCACGTGAGCTCACATTTCGTGTACTATCTGATGCAATGACCCTCGAATAGCTGCTTCAGGGCATAAAACAAGTGGTGCGACTCCTTTTTCGGCACGTAAGGTCTCTACATACGGAACAGTCGAGGTAACACATTCTAATTTCGGCACTTTTGAGGTAAATATTACCCGACTCAAACCACATATTGATAGAAAGATAGTAAGAAAAAAATGTTTCGACTCTGTGAATGACCATGGCCATATGAATAACAAGTAAGTCTAGCTCAAGACTTTAAATGAGCGCTTCTCAGAATGCAACCCGAACACTAATCCCATTAATTTTTATATTTTCAAATTTTAGCATCTAACTAAGAACTAACCAGACTTTTAGGCGCAGGTTTTCATACCCACACGGCCTTGCACACGGTCGTGGGCCGTGGCCATGTGGCCACCACAGGAAGGTACAAGGGCGTGGGTAACCACCAGATCTATGAGTTCTATTTAATCCCCTTCTTCTGTTCACTTTTTTCCCTAAAGTCTTCTTCCCTTTTCCCCTTTCTCTTTGAACGCATATCCACTTTTCATTATTTATTCTTTTTTCTATATTTATTTTTATTTTCTTTATTATTTTCTTCTTATTCTTCATGACATTTAGATTAAGCTTAGGATACCATAAGATTAGACCAGCTGCTTCAAAGATCCAATTTCAAACGGTTCAAGGCGCTCCCCCGATTCTTTTCATTGACTCCATCCAAAATTTAGGAGTTTCACTTCTCTCCCTATCCTATGATTTAATATTATTCTGCTATTATCTATCTTTGTGCATTGAGGACAATGTACATCTTAAGTGTGTGGGGGGTTAACTATAGTATTATTTAAAAATCCCTGAATTATGTCTTATTCTTAAGTAATTTTCTCATATCACTAATTAGAATGAAATTACTGATGATTTATGATTTTCATTGATATATTTCGGATTAAGTCATTGATAATTATACAGTGACGATTTAAACTTTAAGATACTAGAGAGTGAAGCATGATGAGTCTATTTTCAAAAATTAAAATTTTGTTAGGTTGTCTATCTGAATCTAATAATTACCTTGAAGTTTAAAATTTACAAGGTTGTCATAAAAAAAAAACCCATAATTTTTGTGAGATTTTGTACCTTTTAGAGCATACATTCTTTTCGTGCTTATTTTATTGATTATGAGTGTGTCAACATTGATTTGTTATTCTAGAACTTGCTTCGATTATACATGTCGAGACCACATCTTTGATTTGATATATTGAGATGATAAAGGCACTTAGGATTTAACCCCTTACTCCACTAAAAGCCTACCCTCACAATTAACCCCTAGTGAACCCCTTTGATCCTAACAACCCTTTTTATTGATTCACCCACTAATATTAACCTAAAACACATCTTGTATTTGTTATCACCATTCCTTTTGACTACCCTTCTATCGAGACTTGACTTGATCAGTTGCCTAATTATTTTATTTCAGTAGTTAAATTTTTCTTATATTATGTATTTATTGATTTGTTCTTAAAAAAAATTCGAAATTTATTCATTATTAGTTCTATGTTCTAATGAGCTTATACATTTAATTTCAACATCTTGAAGACAAAGCTCGTATTATTAGTTTGAAGTTATAATTGATGTAATTATTTAGGATTAGTTGATTTTTCTTGTTAGGTAAATTATCAATTCAATCTCGATTCTAACCCTTCAATTTAGCCTTTATCCATACATTTAACCTAAGCCCCGTTACAACCCTTTTTAAAAGACCGTCTGATTTGTGTATCAATTCATTTTAATAGTGGTGGAGACTTGATTTTCAGGCAAGCCTATGGTAATAACTTTTCATGTTCGACTTTTGGGAGCTTAATTTTGAACATTAAACACTTCGAGTGATTTGCGTGAATCTTTAGTGAGGATGTCAACTCTTGTCGATTTTGAATTAAAGGTAATTATTCGGACAAGGGGAAAACACCTATGTTTTCGTGCTATAAACTCATGACTTTGATTGTTTGAATCTTTAGGACTCTTTGAGTTAAATTATCCATGTATGAATTATATATGAATTATGATGAAACACTATTGATGAATATTATGAATTGAGGAAGTTCGTTTTAATTGTGAGTTAAGAATTTTGCTTGAGGACAAGCAAATGCTTAAGTGTAGGGGTATTTGATAAACCGTAATATGAACATATTTTAATCCTGCATTTAGCATACTTTTGGATGATTTATCCTTTTAATTATGGAAATAGGTGCTCCTAATCCTTTGTTTTCATGTTTTATACTCAAGAGAGCACCAGAGGATGAAAAAACGAGAAACGGGCCGAAAACAGAGAAAATAGGCCCAACACAAAATCGGCATGGCTTGGGTCTCGATTTGCATGATTGTGCCTTATTAACAGACCCAAACATGGCCTGGCCTCGACTTACACTGGCGTGTGACATGGGCGTGTCCCTGACGTGACCTGTTTGAATTCTATTCAGAATAGGGTACTTAGAGGTAAAGAAAGCCAATCCAAAAGCCTATATAAACACCCTAGAGGCCAACCTTAAAGGGGGTGTTCAACTAGGCCAAAGAGCCAAGTCATAGGGCCAGAATTGTGGGATTCACTCGAAGAAAGCCAGTTGATTCATCCCAAGAAGTCGGAATCATACTCAAGACGGAGGATCTCTCTTTCAATTCCTTCAAGGGGTTTTAGGGTTTTTCTTATGTTTTGTTTTATATCTTCTTCTAAGATTTATTCTTTTATGATTATGAACTAAAACCCTTAAATACCCAAGGGGGATGACACCTAAGACGGATTTTGTTATTGTTTTCTGAGCTATATGATAAATACTTGATTTGTTCTTAACTATGTGTTCTTAATTCTTACTTTAATATTTCAGGATATTGATACAATTATTGATGTGCTTAGGCATTGGAGCAAAAGTCCCTGTTTAAGAGAAGATCTAGCATAGTTAAGCGGAGTTGATCGCAACCCTAGAAATAGGATGGCGAAAATCTTCCGGATTAGGGTCAAACCTAATATAGGAGTCCATAGATCGAGTTAATGCAAATTCTAGGGGTTTTAATTAGAAAGAGATTTCAATTAATCAACCTAGGGTTAGACGTTAGTATCCTCGAGAGAGGTATTAATATAAATTAGGGAATCCTACAGATCAAGTCAAGTGAATAAATCGTCTGGTTCAGAGTTAGATAACAAGTGAAGTCTAGGTGGATTCTTCCTCGGGTATTGTCTTAATCAATTAGTTTTTCCCTCAAGTATTTCCCCAATTCAATCTCTTTGTCTTCACATCTTTAGCTTAGTAGTTAGTTAATTTTAGATTAGACAACAATTCCCTTTAATTCTTAGGTTAAATAATAAAAAGAAATTTAATATTAGTACTTTTGGTTCCTTTGGGTTCGAGAATCTGGTCTTGCCACTAAAATCTACTACTATTCGATAGGTGCGATTGCCTCAAGTCGATGTCACAGTTAGTTTTTAGGCTAGATCATTCATATTATAAAATTTTAAGACTCTAACACACGATCAATAACACTATAGCAATTTCATATATGGCATGTATAGCTTGACTCGCACACGCTACGTTAGTCCAAGAATCGACTAAACTGTAACTCTGATACCAATAAAATGTAACACCCCTAACCCGTGACCCTTGCCGAAATAAGGTTAAGAGGAGTTACCGAACAAACATAATAATTCACAACCATTCCATGACACAAAGTCTATCATCAATCATACATACTCAAATATGAACATATAGTCCCTCATCAAGATCTACGAGACCTTAAACATGTGTTAGAAAAGGATCGGGACTAAATCAAACACTAATGAAAGTTTCCAAAATTTCAAATATTCTTCAATACTGTTGAGGTCACACGTCCGTGCAATCAGGCTGTGTGCCTCACACGAACACCGACACCTCTATGTGTCCAGACCGTGCCAAAGCAGAGCATGTATTCTGACTTCTTCACACGGCCACCAGGCATGCCCGTGTACTGAGGCCGTGTACTCTTAAGCAATATTCTAGCTTATTAACACGGCTATAAGGCATGTCTGTGTACCGTGGCCCTGCATACTTGAGCTAGCTACTAACTTTATCCCATGGTCACTAGGCACGCCTATGTGCCGTAATCATGTAATCAAAATAGGCCATTTTCAAAGCCAATTTGCCACCCACACAAGGGTTTACCAACAAGCTCCAATACAATGCCAATTCATGCTTTTAAATGCACTCAAACATACCATTTCATGCACTCAATACCCATCAACATTACCATCTACTTCCATACCTAATATCATCACCTTAAGTTTATTAAAAGTAACAGTGGTATATCTCAAAACATACATATATCAAGCTTTAGATAATTCATACCATAATTCATTTTTCAAACCACATCTTTCATCAACCACAAAGTCATGAAATATACAACATTCATAGCTCAATCATAAATTCTACATCATTCAACTTCCAAGCCAACTCACATGGCAAGGTGATAAACCATAATATACACATATTTTAATCCAAAATTTAGCATACTTTTGGATGATTTATCCCTTTAATTATCGAAATAAGTGCTCCTAATCATTTGTTTTCATGTTTTATACTTAGGAAAGCACCGGATGATGAAAACAAATGAGAAACGGGCTAAAAACGGAGTAAATGAGCCAAATTATGAAATTAGCACGGCCTGGGCCAAAGACCACATGGCTGTGCGTCATTAACAGACCCGAACACAGCCTGGCCTTGACTTACACAGGCCCTGACGTGACCTATTTGAATTCTATTCGGAATAGGGTACTTAGAGGCAAAGAAAGCCATTCCAAAAGCCTATATAAACACCCTAGAGGCCAACCTTTATGGGGTGTTCAGTTAGGCCAAAGAGCCAAGCCAGTGGGGCCCAATTGTGGGATTCACTCGAAGAAAGCCAGTTGATTCATCTCAAGAAGCCGGAATCATATTCAAGACGGAGGATCTCTCCTTCAATTTCTTCAGGGGGTTTTAGGGTTTTTCTTTATGTTTTGTTTTATATTTTCTTCTGAGATGTATTCTTCTATTATTATGAACTAAACCCCTCAAATACCTGAGGGGGATGAAATCTAAGACAGATCTTGTTATTGTTTTTTGAGTTGTATGATAAATACTTGATTTGTTATTAACTATGTGTTCTTAATTCTTGCTTTAATATTTTAGGATATTGATTCAAGTATTGATATGCTTAGACAATGGAGCAAAAGTCCCTATTTAAGAGTAGATCTAGCATAGTTAAGCGGAGTTGTTCGTAACCCTAGAAATAGGATGATGAAAATCTACCAGATTAGGGTCAAGCCTAATATGGGAGTCCATAGATTGAGTTAATACAATTCTAAGGGTTTTAATTAGAAAAAGATTTCAATTAATCAACCTAGGGTTAGGCGTTAGTAGCCTCAAGAGAGGTATTAATATAAATTAGGGAATCCTACGGATCAAGTCAAGTGAATAAATCGTCTGGTTTAGAGTTAGATAACAAGTGAAGTCTAGGTGGATTCTTCCTCGGGTATTGTCTCAATCAATTGGTTTTTCCCACAAGTATTTCCCCAATTAAATCTCTTTCTCTTCGCATCTTTAGCTTGGTAGTTAGTTAATTTTAAATTAGACAACAATTCCCTTTAATACCTAGGTTAAATAATAAAAAGAAAGTTAGTATTAGTACTTTTGGTTCCTTTGGGTTTGATAATCTTGTCTTGCCACTAAACTCTACTACTGTTCGATAGGTGCGCTTCCCTCAAATCGTTGTCACAGTTAGTTTTTAGGCTAGATCATTCATATTATAAAATTTTAAAACTCTGACACACGATCAAGTTTTTGGCGCCGTTGCCGGGGAACTGAAATATTAAGAAAGCTCAATTTTTATTACTTTTGCCATATTATATTTTATTTTATTTTGTAATTAAATTTTATTTTTAATTTTCTAAATTTTATTTTTTCTTTTATCTTTTCCTGGCAGGTACCTCTAGTTTATGAGTAGAAGGAACTCGATAGGACCCTTGATTTACGATAGTGATATCGAAGGAACGGTTCGCAGAAATCGTAGAGAAATAAGGCGAAGCTTAAAATACATACAAGAAGAGCAAGATAACGAAATTAACACTACCAAAAGATGGCTGAGAATAATCTGCTACCTCCAGAGGTGGCCAAAAATCATGCTCCTCGAACTATGTATAATTATGCAAAACCTAATTTAACAGGAACTGAATCAAGTATTGTTTGACTTACTATAGCTACTAATAATTTTGAACTGAAACCTAACACTATACAGATGATAAAGAAATTTGTTTAGTTTGATGGTTTGTAGGATGAAGATCCAAATAATCACTTGAAAAATTTCCTAGAATTTTGTGATACTTTCAAAATTAATGGCGTTTCTGATGATGCCATCCGTCTTCAATTATTTCCCTTCTGTTTGAGGAATAAAGCTAAACAGTGGCTGAATTCTCTTCCACGAGGATCAATCACTACATGGGAACAAATAACCAAAAATTTTTATTAAAATATTTTTCGCTGGACAAAACGGCCAAATTAAGGAATGATATCTCTTCTTTTGTGCAGATGGATTTAGAAACACTATACGATGCATGGGAGAGATACAAAGATCTATTGAGAAGGTGCCCACACCATGGATTACCCTTGTGGCTACAAGTCCAAACTTTTTACAAAGGTGTGAACCCCTCAACCCAGCAGTTGATTGATTCAGCAGCCGATGGAACCCTAAATAACAAAACTCTTGAGGCAGTTTGTGAGTTTATAGAGGAGATGTCACTGAAAACTATCAGTGGCATGTTATAAGGACAAAGCCAACAAAAACAGCCGAAGTTTTCAACCTCGACGCAGTCACCATGCTATCAAATCAGGTATAGATGTTAAATAAAAAGATTGATGGTTTATGTGGTTCTTTGTAGATACATTCATTTATGTAGTACAATGCGAATGGAGGATGGATGAACAATACAGAATATCAACCTTACAACCCGAGCGCTGAAAACGATCAAGTTCACTATATGGGTAACAATTTTAGACCTCAAAATAACCCTTATAGTAGTACTTACAACCCAGGTTGGAGATACCATCCCAATCACAAACAACAACCATATCTACAAGAAAAGAAGCCAAACCTTAAAGAGATGCTAACAAAATTCATAAAGGTGTCGGAAACTCGTTTCCAAAATACCAAAACAATATTGAATAATCAACAAGCATCAATTCAAGGGCTTAAGGATCAAATTGGACAACTAACTTAGTTTCTGAAAGGCGACCAGAAAATTTACCTAGTGAAAAATAGCATGCGAAGGCAGTTACACTATGGAGTGGAAAGGAGTTGGTTAAAATAAAGAAGAAGATACCACACGAAACTGATAAGGCAAAGGCTAAAGAAGCAAATGAGAAAGAAATTCCAGTATGTGAAGAAATTAAACCACTGAACCCATACCCAGTAAAGTTGAAGAAATACCTCTTAGATGCACAATAAGGTAAATTTCTTGAACTTTTTAAATAGTTACATATCAACTTACCTTTTGTTGAAGCTATTTCACAGATGCCGACATACGTAAAATTTCTAAAAGAGCTTCTAACAAATAAAAGGAAGTTTGAAGAGATAGCAACAATGGAACTTAATGAAGAATGTTCATCCATCCTCCAAAACAAGATACCGACAAAATTGAAAGATCCAGGAAGTTTCACTATTCCTTGTTTAATTGGTAGTTTAAACATAAAGAAAGCACTAGCTGATCTAGGTGCCAGTATTAATTTAATGCCTTATAAAATGTTTAAGCAACTTGGTCTCGAGCAACCAAAACCCACTAGAATGAGTATTCAGTTAGTTGACAGATCTGTTAAATATCCTAAGGGAATTATCGAAGATATTCTGGTAAAAGTTGATAAATTCATATTCCCTATCGATTTTGTTGTTTTAGATATGGATGAGGGCGTTGAGGTGCCTTTAATTTTAGGATGCCCCTTTTTAGTTACTGCTAGGGCTGTCATTGATGTAGGTGATGGTAAACTTGCGCTAATGGTAGCCGACGAGGAAATTATTTTTCAAATTTACGATGCTATGCGATATTCTAGAGAACAAGATGATTCTTGTTATTTTATTGATGCCATTGATCATTTTATTCAAGATTCTTTGCAGGAAATCATACATGACGACACGATGGAACTGTGTCTTACCCAAGATGAGGGAGTAGATGATAATACCGATGAGTTGAATTCTAATACATTTTCCTCTAGACAAATGAAAGAAGAGGGCAATGAAATCAATGAACGAACTAAAACAAAAACCCTTTATTGATGAGCCACCCAAATTAGAATTAAAATAATTGCCAAAACACTTAGAAAATGCATTCCTCGGGGACAATTCTATGTTACTAGTAATTATCTCTTCAGAACTGAAACTCAAAGAGAAAGACGAGAACTCAAAGAGAAAGACGAGCTACTACAGGTACTAAAGGAGCATAAAAGAGCCATAGCTTGGAAAATTTCTGACATTAAAGGGATAAGTCCATTGTTCTGCACCTATAAAATTTTAATGGAAGATGAATATAAACCATACGTGCAACCTCAAAGACGATTGAGTCCTAACATGAAGGAAATTGTTAAGGCTAAGGCAATTAAACTTCTAGATGCTGGAATCATTTATCCTATTTCTGACAGTACTTGGGTAAGCCTTGTGTAGGTTGTTCCAAAGAAAGGAGGCATGACAATTGTAACCAACGAAAAGAGTGAAGTGATTCCTACAAGAATAGTTACAGGTTGGAGAGTTTACATTGATTATAGGACTCTGATACCAAGTTGAAACACCCCAAACTCAGCCCACAAGCCCCGACCGGATCTGGCATGCTCATTGAGTAAAACGTAGCCAAATCTCGTTTTGTCATTTTGGAAAAATAAGTGGTTTTGAGGAAAATAGATTTGTGTTACGATTAAGTTGAAAACCGTTTGTTATTTAAGTTTGTATGTCATTAACACGTTATCTTCATGTTTCAAGAAAAATTTCAAGTTAAAAGAAATGCTGAATTTTAGAGCTTATCATTAAGTTGAAAATCGTAGGTATTTATGTGTCAAAACATTTGAAGTTGTTTTACGAAAAATTGTTTAACCATTTGTTTGATGTCGATCGTATCAGAATAAAAACTAAAACGCATAAATAAAATAGTTAAATAGTAATGGCCTTATTACAACAAAACAAAACCCGAAATAAAATTCTGAAAACACTAATAAAAAAAAACATGATAAGTTTAATTATGGGAAAACCCAAAAATGCTGAGCTAAGCATGGCCACCGCTAAGTCCCTGTCGACCCGGTCCATTTTACTAAGTATCACCTGCAAAATGTTAGCCCATGAAGGGTGAGTCAACAGACTCAGCGTATAACAACCAACATAGATTCCCAATAGATTAAGTCATATCAAATCACATATAAACATTTATAAGCAATGATGCAACCCAAAACCCACCTAGATATCCAACCTCTACACACCACCCGTACCTGCCAATCACACCGTGGGAATTACTAAATCGACCCTCCATCCGCTACATACCATCGAAGGCAGTCGCTGCAGTCAACTGCACATCGCCCTTATATTCGTGGCATAGCCACCAGATAATGTGACAGAGTCATCGGATTCATAGTACGTGACATAAGTCACCGGATAATGTGGTAAAAACTAGCGGAACACTTCCCCTTTATCATTATCACCCATATGCCCATGCATCATACCAAACATACAGATATCATGAAATGCACCTTACCCCAATTTCATAACGAAATCACACATATTTCACATCAAATGTTCATAACATTATTAACTGAGTATTAAGGGGTAACGTACCTGAATACACTGTACCATTGAATGGTACCCTTAGCCATGTTACTCGTATTTTCAAAATCACATGTTTAATATTGCTACCATTAATCTATCAGGAATTAATGTAGGGTTACACACCTGACTATTCGTAGATCTAAGCGAAATCCTGAAACTACGCAAAGCTAACGGGATCCCGAAACGTTTGCCTTCCCCTTTCCTACAATCGACCAACACTTTGTTAGTAAACAAAAGCCTATTCGGCTCAACTAGAAATCCCAAGGATATGTCGCATGAAGATAACACTTATTTAATGCCGATTTGGTTTCCAACCAAATCCCGAAGCTACGTGATGCACCTCCCTTGCAATCGGCCAAGCACTAGCACACTAAAATAATTAGCCTTCGACTTTTGAACGAATGAGAGACAGATCCAAACACTAGAACCCTTACCGGAATATATCTAAATCCCGAGACTCCTCTTTTATCACTGTCGAACTCCCCCTAAAAACCATAGTTAGAATCGGCCATCTTTAAAATAATATGGCCTTTGGCCGAATATTACATTCTGCTTACCTTGGATCTCAAATCCCGAAAGATCTCCTTCTGCCGTCGGCTATAAATGGATCCCGAAATCCCTCCTTCATGGTTTCAGCCAAAAAGATATAGGGATTAGTGTCCTTGATTTCGGCTAATCAAAGGGAAAAGGAGAGAAATTAAAATAGAAGAACCCTTACCAACCAGTAGATCCAATGGAATAGAGTCTGACAGATTTGGCCAACACTCAAGGAAATAAGAGGGTTATTCGGCTTCTAGGAAAATGAAAATAAAAGAAAGGGTTGAGGGTTTATGGTGTTTCAGCTATGATCTCAGCAATTGAAAAAGGTTCTTTCGGCTTTTAAAAATGGAGGAATCGGTGCAAAGAAGAAGATAGGGTTGAAGTCTTGCATGGTTTCGGTTTTAATAGGACTGAGAGGGTAGGTTTAGGCTTTCAAACAGAAGAGAAGAGAAGAGAAGAGAGTTTCGGTCTAAAGATGAGTAAAAAGATTAAGCAATTTCGGCACTTAGCTCCCCTAAACATGATCGAATATGCCCCCTCCGAAGTCCCTTAGCCGACCAACTCTTCTTCACTCATCCAAATCCCCTCTTTTCCCCCTACTTAGCTAAAATTTTGAGCTATTTGACCCAATCTACACTTCATACCTTCAGAGTCCTTGTGCCGTCCACCACTGCACCTCCTTGCCGAAAAATAAAAGCTCCAAAATGCCACCTGCGTTACTCAAACCTAGGCCCTTCACACTCCTGTGGCGCCATTGCTCAGGCTCCAAGTGGTGCCTCCTTGCCACTTTACCATTTGAGTTCTTGTGTCCTAAGCCACACACTAAACTCCTTAAGGCCTAGCTCCCTTAGTTCCCTTTTTAGGCTTAAAATCAAATATTTTTCTAAGGCTTCTACCTACATTCCAAGGTTCTTGAAGCCCCCAAAACACATTCAAATCACACACAAGCATGCTACCACATACATTTAAGTGAAAATGCATAACCCCTAAATCTTGGATATTACAGTTCTACCCCCTTAAAATAATTTCGACCCCAAAATTACCTGGCTAAAATAAGTGAGGGTATTGCTGTCGCATTGTTTCCTCTGGCTCCCACGAAGCTTCCTCCGATCCATGGTTACACCATAACACTTTGACTAGAGGAACTGATTTCCTCCATAGCACCTTCACATCCTGTTCCAGAATCTGAATCGGCTCTTCCTCATAGGACAAATCTGGTCTTAGCTCCACCACCTCAATTGGTATTACATGAGATGGATCCGATCGGTAACGACGTAGCATCGAAACGTGGAACACATCGTGCATCTGCTTCAACTTCGAAGGCAACTCTAACTGATATGCTACTAGTCCAACCCGCTTTAAAACCCGATAAGGTCCTATAAACCTGGGACTTAGTTTTCCCTTGCTACCAAATCTTATCACCTTCTTCCATGGCGAAACTTTTAGAAACACCTGATCTCCCACAACAAACTCTATCTCCTTCCGCTTAAGATCTGCATATGACTTTTGCCTGTCAGATGCCTCCTTCAACCGTGCCCGAATTACCTTAACCTTTTCTTCTAATCCTGCTACAATCTCCGGACCCAAAACCTGACGTTCCCTCAATTCTATCCAACACGTAGGAGTGTGACACTTTCTTCCATATAGCGCTTCGTACGGTGCCATCCGAATACTTGCTTGATAGTTTGTTATTGTACATGAACTCCGCTAAAGGCAAGAACTCCTCCCGACTTTCTCTCAAGTCTATCACGCAACCCCCTAACATATCCTCTAAACTGCTCAGATTGGCCGTCCGATTGCGAATGAAATGCCATACTAAAGTCTAACCTGGTGCCCAATGCCTGATGTAGTGCTTTACAAAATCGAGACGTACACCTCGAATCCCTATCCGAGATAATCGACACCGGCACTCCGTGTAGCCTCACAATTTTTGCCACATACAACTTCGCTAACCTCTGCAGAGAATAGTCAACCCGCACTGGTATGAAATGTACAGACTTCGTCAACCGATCTACTATCACCCATACTGAGTCCTTATTAGTAGGCGTAAGGGGAAGCCCACTAACAAAATCCATAGTAATTCTCTCCCACTTCCATTGCGGAATCTTTATCGGCTGAAGCAATCCCAAAGGTACTTGGTGTTTAGCCTTAACCTACTGACACGTTAAGCACTTCCCCATAAATTTTGTAACTTCTCGTTTTAGACCGGGCCACCAAAACTGATCCCGTGATCTATGTATAACTTACTTCCTCCAAGGTGCATAGCATAAGGGCTACTATGCGATTCCTAAAGAATACTCTGCCTTAACTCTTCATCCTTTGGCATACAGACCTTGCCCCGAAAACACAGCACTCTATCGCTGTTTACACCATAATCTTCCAACTCCTCATTCTGCACTTGCAGCAGCTTAGCACTTAGTTCCCCATCTACCAATTATTTTTCTCTCACCTAACTTAACCATGTCGGCTTCACTTGCAACTCTGCTAGCAAACTTCCATCATCATAAAGGCTAAGATGTGCAAATATTGCCCTCAGATCCGACACCACTTTTTGACTTAGGGCATCTGCCACTACATTTGCCTTGCCCAGGTGATACTCTATGGAACAGTCGTAGTCTTTCAACAACTCCACCCACCTTCGCTGTCTCAAATTCAGCTCCTTCTGAGTCAACAGATATTTCAGACTCTTGTGGTCCGTGTAGATCACCAACCTTTCTCCATACAAGTAGTGCCTCCATACTATTAGAGCGAATACTACAGCCGCCAACTCTAGATCATGCATCAGATATTAACCTCATGTGGCCTCAATTGCCAAGACGCATAAGCGACCACTTTCCCGTCTTGCATTAGAACACATCTCAATCCTGTATGGGAAGCATCACAATACACCACAAAGTCTTTCCCTGCTTATGGCTGAATCAAAATCAAGCCTCTGTCAATACTCTCTTAAGCTTCTCAAAACTCTCCTGCTGCTTATCCGCCCATACAAAAGGTACCTCCTTTCTCAACAACTTCGTCAAAGGTGCTGCTATTGACGAGAACCCTTCAACAAATCTCCTGTAGTAGCCTGCTAGCCCCAAGAAACTACAAACCTCTGCCACAGACTTAGGTGGTTTACAATCTAATACTGCCTCAATCTTCCGAGGATCCACCCTTATCCCTTCTGCAGACACCACATGACCCAAAAATGTAACTTCCTTCAACCAAAATCCGCACTTGCTAAACTTGGCATATAACTTCTTCTCCCTTAACACCTGCAATGCCACCCGGAGATGCGCATCATGCTCTTCCTCAGACTTGAATATACCAGGATGTTGTCTATAAACACAACGACGATCTGATCCAAGTAGGGTTGGAAAACCCAGTTCATCATATCCATGAACGCAGCTGGGGCGTTCATCAATCCGAACGACATAACTAAAAACTCATAATGTCCGTATCTAGTCCAAAAAGCTATCTTATGGATATCTGCTTCCTTCACCTTAAGCTGATAATATCCCGACCGTAGATCTATCTTTGAAAATACTGTGGCCCCCTTAAGCTGATAGAACAAGTCGTCTATCCTCGGTAATGGGTACTTGTTCTTGATGGTTAGCTTATTCAACTGACGGTAATCTATGTACATACGCATAGTCCCGTCCTTCTTCTTCACGAATAGGACCAATGCTCCTCATGGAGACACACTGGATCGAATAAACCCACGATCGAGTAACTCTTGGATCTGGGCCTTGAGCTCTACCAACTCCTTTGGCTCCATCCTATACGAAGCAATTGACATAGGAGCTGTACCTCACAGCAAATCAATTCCGAACTCCACCTCCCTGTCCGGGGGTAACCTAGGCAGCTCCTCTGGAAAGACATCCACAAATTCTCTTACCGTCTTGACCCCTCCTACAGCTGCTTTCTTAGCCTCTAAAACACTAACCAACATCAGAAAAGCTACACATCCCTTTCTTACCATCTTCTCTGCCTTAAGGGCAGATACTACATTCGACAAGTAATTCCGTCTCTCACCCATCACCACAACCTCATTGTCATCAGAAGTCCTCAATGACATGCACTTAGCAGCACAATCCCCATTCGCACTATACTTCACTAGCCAGTCCATGCCTAAGATTAGATCAAATTCCTCGAATGGCAACTCCATTAAGTCAGCTGGAAACTGCGCCCCCTAAACTTCCAAAGGCACTGCCCTAAAGAGTTTGTCTACTACTACTGATTGCCCTAAAGGACTAAGTACAGTCATCTTCCTAGATACGATCTCAGAGTTCACATGCAGAGTTCCAGATACCTCACTAGCGATGTATGAATGAGTTGACCCTATATCTATGAAAGCAATAAAGGGTAACCCAGAAATAAGGAACTTACCCGTTATGACATCAAATGCATCACCATCCTCCTTCCGACGAACCGCATACACCAGACCTGGCTGTCTCACCTCCGCGTTACCAACACCTCTGCCTGGTGTCCCACGACCTCTACCAGAACCATTACCTCTGCCAACCGGACCACGACCCCGCGGTGGTTGCTGTCCACCTCTTTCAGCCTGATTAAGACCCTGACTTGCTGGTTGGCTCCTGCCTATTTCCACAGGACAGTCCTTAATCATGTGATCTTTGGACCCACATTTAAAACATCCCTTGTTCTTTTCCAACATTCTCCCGGTGCATCTTTCCACACCGAGCACAAGTACTGATCTTGTCCTCCCAAGAATAACTTCGTTGACCTCGCGGCCCATCAACTCTAGGTCTCTTTTGAGCATTCCCGGATGACCTCGATGATCAAAAACCTCTCTTTTATCTATTTTTATCCAAATTCTGTCTCACAGATTCCTTGACCCCTTCGGCTACCTTAGCCTTCTTTACCAACACGGCAAACTCTAGCTCCTACTGTGGAGCAATCAGCAATCTCAGGTCATCCCTCAGTCCGTCTTCGAACCTGACACACCGTTCATGCTCTGTAGCCATGATACCTCAAGCATACCAGCTCAACCTTAAGAATTCTGCCTCGTACTCTGCTACGGACTTACTCCCCAGAACTAGCCTCAGAAACGCCTTCCTCTGCGCATCAATATAGCTAGTCCCAATATACTTCTTCTGATACGCCGCCTTGAAATACTCCTAAGTGAGATCATGCGCTGCAGCACTATCCCGAACCATAAGCCACCATTGGTATGACTCATTCCGGAGAAGTGACACCACCCCTTTCAGTTTCTCCTCAACAGTCAGTCAAATTGTCCATGATTCGCTCCGTCGCCTCCAACCAATACTAGTTGTATTGAGCGCCACACTAGATACACCTCAAAATACCTCAGTTCCATTGGCTCAGAGTCGCTAGATACAGATTTTTGAGCTCCCATGCCTCCACCTACTCCAGCCACCCTCTCCAGAACTCACAGCATCACCGCGATATCGCATCATCCCCGTCGATCTCGATATTCAACACCAAAGAATGGTGGTGGTGGCATCTCATTCTCGGACCTTGACCGCACCTAATCGGTTCCGACACGGTCATTCTACCTCTACCACGCCCACGCGACGTTACGACCACGCCCCTAGAACTCATGTCTATGATCGCGATTTAATCTGATTTAAGAAATTTTATGTATTAGCTTTCTGTTCCACTAATTATCTACGAACAAATTTTATGTAACGAAGTTTAGTGGTAGTTCTTTCGATCATTTTAGATTTTTCGTTCTAATCTCCTACTCTAATTCAGAGAATCACATTCATTCAATAGTATCTACTACACACATTCATCGATTTGGGCATTTTCGTCCGTTCCAAACCTAGAGGTATTTTCGCAATTTGTCCTATAGGGGTATTTTGGTAATTTTTCAAAATAGGGTTTTAGGTATTTTAAAAAATAGGAATATTTTGGTAAAAATTGAGGGTAGTATGGTAATTTTATAAACTGAGGGTATTTTAGTAATTTTACAAACCAGGGGTATTTCGATAATTTTGTAAACAGGGGATATTTCAAAAAAATTTCGAAAAGCTAAAATAGTTTTTACAAATCAAGGGGTGATTCGGTGATCTCAAAACTAAGGTTTTATAAAACAGTGTAGCTAGTCCCTTTCGGGTTTTAATTATTGAATTTAGCATGTGGGTAAGTCCTCTTGGTTAGGGTGAACCGTCACTACGCACCAGGTAGGATTCGATTGAAGAGGAGGTGATTCACTGGGACTGCTTAAATACCAAGCTCTCCCTGAATCCAATCTTAAACATGCGCACAACTGTTGCCACACCCTTAACTCGGTGACTTACTCACAGGTTTGTTCAATTAGTCTTTAAATTTTATGTGATTTTGTGTTAGAGTAAGCTAATCCTAGAGTTCAATAGCTCCTAATCTACTAATCTATAATCCCGTAATACCCACATACAAATCACACAATAATTAGGGGTACTTATCTGGTGGACTTCGGGCTGGAGACTCGGGTGCCATGCCAGAAAACCTGCTAATCTTTTAGTAAAACTCAATTTCAAAAAAAAAATGTTTTGGGCCCAGAAAGCCCTCAAGGCCGAGTTTTGAACCTAGCTCTGATACCAAGTTGAAACACCCCAAACCCAGTCCACAAGCCCCGACATGATCTGGCATGCTCCTTGAGTAAAACGTAGCCAAATCTCGTTTTGTCATTTCGGAAAAATAGGTGGTTTTGAGGAAAATAGATTTATGTTACGATTAAGTTGAAAACTGTTTGTTATTTAAGTTTGTATGTCATTAACACGTTATCTTCATGTTTCAAAAAAAGTTCAAGTTAAAAGAAATGCTGAATTTTAGAGCTTATCATTATGTTGAAAATCGTAGGTATTTAGGTGTCAAAACATTTGAAGTTGTTTTAGGAAAAATTGTTTAACCATTTGTTTGATGTCTATCGTATCAGAATAAAAACTAAAACGCATAAATAAAACAGTTAAATAGTAATGGCCTTATTACAACAAAACAAAACCCGAAATAAAATTCTGAAAACACAATAATAATTAAAAAAACATGATAAGTTTAATTATGGGAAAACCTGAAAATACTGAGCTAAGCATGGCCACCGCTAAGTCCCTGCCGACTCGGTCCATTTTACTGAGTATCACCTGCAAAATGTTAGCCCACGAAGGATGAGTGAACAGACTCAGTGTGTAACAACCAACATAGATTCCCAATCGATTAAGGCATATCAAATCACATATAAACATTTATAAGCAATGATGCAACCCAAAACCCACCTAGATATCCAACCTCTACACACCACCCGTACCTGCCAATCACACCGTGGGGATTACTAAATCGACCCTCCATCCGCTACACACCATCGAAGGCAGTCGCTGCAGCCAACTGCACATCGCCCTTATATTCGTGGCATAGCCACCAGATAATGTGACAAAGTCATCGGATTCATAGTACGTGACATAAGTCACCGGATAATGTGGTAAAAACCACCGGAACACTTCCCCTTTGTCATTATCACCCATATGCCCATGCATCATACCAAACATACAGATATCATGCAATGCACCTTACCCAAATTTCATAACGAAATCACACATATTTCACATCAAATGTTCATAACATTATTAACTGAGTATTAAGGGGTAACGTACCTGAATGCACTGTACCATTGAATGGTACCCTTAGCCATGTTACTCGTATTTTCATAATCACATGTTTAATATTGCTACCATTAATCTATCGGGAATTAATGTAGGGTTACACACCTGACTATTCGTAGATCTAAGTGAAATCCCGAAACTATGTGAAACTAACGAGATCCCGAAACATTTGCCTTCCCCCTTCTTACAATCGACCAACACTTTGTTAGTAACCAAAAGCCTATTCGGCTCAACTAGCAATCCCGAAGGATATGTCGCATGAAGATAACACCTTATCTTAGTGTCGATTTGGTTTCCAACCAAATCCTGAAGCTACGTGATGCACCTCCCTTGCAATAGGCCAAGCACTAGCACACTAAAATAATTAGCCTTCGGCTTTTGAACGAATAAGAGACAGGTCCGAAACATTAGAACCCTTACCAGAATAGATCTGAATCCCGAGACTCCTCTTTTATCACTATCGAACTCTCCCCTAAAAACCATAGTTAGAATCAGCCATCTTTAAAATAATATGGCCTTTGGCCGAATATTACATTCTACTTACCTTGGATCTCAAATCCCGAAAGATCTCCTTCTGCCGTCGGCTACAAATGGATCCCAAAATCCCTCCTTCATGGTTTCGGCCAAAAAGATATAGGGATTAGTGTCCTTGATTTCAGCTAATCAAAGGGAAAAAGAGAGAAATTGAAATAGAAGAACCCTTACCAACTAGTAGATCTGATGGAATAGAGTCTGACAGATTCGGCCAACACTCAAGGAAATAAGAGGGTTATTCAGCTTCTTGGAAAATGAAAATAAAAGAAAGGGTTGAGGGTTTATGATGTTTCAGCTATGATCTCAAAAAATGAAAAAGGTTCTTTCGGCTTTTTAAAATGGAGGAATTAGTGCAAAGAAGAAGAGAAAGGGTTGAAGTCTTGTATGGTTTCGGTTTTAGTAGGACTGAGAGGGTAGGTTTAGGCTTTCAAACAAAAGAGAAGAGAAGAGAAGAGAAGAGAGTTTTGGTCTAAAGATGAGTAGAAAGATTAAGCAATTTCGGCACTTAGCTTCCCTAAACATGACCGAATATGCCCCCTCCAAAGTCCCTTAGCCGGCCAACTCTTCTTCACTCATCCAAATCCCATCTTTTCCTCCTACTTAGCCGAAATTTTGAGCTATTTGACCCAATCTACACTTCATCCCTTCAGAGTCCTTGTGCCGTCCACCACTGCACCTCCTTGCCAAAAAATAAAAGCTCCAAAATGCCACCTGCGTTACTCGATCCTAGGCCCCTTCACACTCCCTGTGGTGTCACTGCTCTGTGCTCCAAGTGGTGCCTCCCTTGCCACTTTACCAGCTCAATTCTTGTGTCCTAAGCCACACACTAAACTCTTTAAGGCCTAGCTCCCTTAGTTCCCTTTTTAGGCTTAAAATCAAATATTTTTCTGAGGCTTCTACCTACATTCCAAGGTTTTGAAGCCCCCAAAACACATTCAAATCACACACAAGCATGCTACCACATACATTTAAGTGAAAATGCATAACCCCTAAATCCTAGATATTACAGATGCTACGAGAAAAGATCACTTCTCTTTGCCCTTTATTATCAGATGTTAGAAAGATTATCTGAGCATACATACTACTGCTTCCTAGACGGACTTTTCGGCTACTTCTAAATTCCAATAGCCCCTGAGGATCAAGAAAAGACAACATTTACATGCCCATACGGTACATTTTCTTATCGTAGAATGCCTTTTGGATTATGTAATGCTCTTGCTACTTTTCAGCGCTACATGCTGGCCATCTTTGACGAACTTGTGGAAGACATTATGGAAGTATTTATGGATGACTTTTCGGTATTTGATAATTCTTTCCATCTTTGCCTTAAAAATTTAAAATGAGTTCAATTGAGATGTGAGGAGACGAACCTTGGGTTAAATTGGGAAAAATGTCACTTTATGGTTGATAAATCGAAATAGTAACATATTTTAATCCCATATTTAGCATACTTTTGGATGATTTTTCCCATTAATTATGGAAATAGGTGCTCTTAATCATTTGTTTTCATGTTTTATACCTAGTAGAGCACCATAGGATGAAAAGAATGAATAACAGGCTGAAAACATAGAAAATGGGCCAAAGCATGAAATCCACATGGTCTGGGCCCAAGACCACATGACCATGCCTCGTTAGAAAAGTTAACCATGGCCTGGACCCCGAAAAACATAGCCATGCCTCATCAATAGGATTGACTATAGTCTAGCCACGACTTACACAGGCGTGTGCCATGGGCATGTCTTTGTCATAGGAATTAAGAATTCTATTCGAATTAGGGTACTTAGAGGCAAAGAAACATATTCCAAAAGCCTATATAAAGACCCTAGAGGCCAACCTTTAGGGGGTGTTCTGCTAGGCCAAAGAGCGAGCCACAATAGTTAAATTCAGGGATTTACTCGAAGAAAGCCAGTTAATCCATCTCAAGAAGCCAGAATCATACTCAAGACGGAGGATCTCTCCTTCAATTCCTTCAGGGGCTTTTAGGGATTTCTTATTTTTTGTTTTATCTTTTCTTCTGAGATGTTTTCTTTTACAATTATGAACTAAACCCTCAGATACTTGAGGGGGATGAAACCTAAGACGGATCTTGTTATTGTTATCTGAGCTGCATGATAAATATTTGATTTGTTCTTAACTATGTGTCTTAATTCTTGTTTTGGTATTTTCGGGATATTGATTCAAGTGTGATGTGCTTAGGCAGAGGAGGAAGAGACCCTGTCTAAGAGTAGATCTAGCATAGTTAAGCGGAGTTGCTTGCGCGCCTAAAAATAGGGTGTCAAAAATCTATCGGATTAGGGTCAAACCTAATATGGGAGTCCATAGATCGAATTAATGCAATTCTAGGGGTTTTAATTAGAAAGAGATTTCAATTAATCAACCTACGATTAGATGTTAATAGCCTTGAAGAGAGGATTAATATAACTTAGGAATCCTACGGATCAGTCAAATGAATAAATAAATGCAGTTCAGAAAGTTAGATAACAAGTGAAGTCTAGGTGGATTCTTCCTCAGGTATTGTCCAAGTCAATTGGTTTTCTCTCAAGTCTTTGCCCCAATTTATTCTTTGTCTTCGCATCTTTAGTTTAGTTGAATAGTTAATTTTAGAATAGATAAAAATCCACTTAATTCACAGGCTAAATAATAGAGAGAGAGTTAATATTAGTACTTTTGGTTTCTTTGGGTTCGACAATCCGGTTTTGCCACTAGCTATAGTACTGTTCGATAGGTGCACTTGCCTCCATCGTTGTCTTAGTTAGTTTTCAGGTTCAATCATTATTTTTATAAATTTTTAAGACTCGACAGACACGATCAAGTTTTTGGCGCTGTTGCTGGGGAACTAAAATATTAAGAACGCTCAATTTTTATTACTTTATCCATATTATATTTTATTATTTTTGCAATTAAATTTTATTTTTATTTTTATAAATTACTTTTTCTTTCTCTTCTCCTAGTAGGTACCTCTAGTTTGTGACTAGAAGGAACCCGATAGGACCATTACTTTACGACAATGATATTGAAGGAACCGTACGCAGAAATAGTATAGAAGTAAGGCGAGGCTTAGATTACATACAAGAAGAGCAAGAGGACGAAACCAATACCACCGAAAGGATGGCCGAGAATAATCCGCCACATCAAGATATGGCCGATCATCATGCTCCTCGTACTATGAATGATTATGCTAAACCTAATTTAACAGGAGCTGAATCGAGTATTGTTAGGCCTGCTATAGCCGCTGATAATTTTGAATTAAAACCTAACACTATACAAATGATTAAACAATTTGTTCAATTTGATGGTTTGCAGGACAAAGACCCAAATACTCATTTAGCTAATTTTCTAGAATTCTGTGATACCTTCAAAATAAATGGCGTTTCTGATGATGTTATTCGTCTTCAGTTATTCCTATTTTCTAATGATGTCATTCATCTTGGTTATTCCCCTTTTTCTTGAGAAATAAAGCCACACAGTGGTTACATTCTCTTCCACGAGGATCAATCACTACATGGGACCAAATGATCGAAAATTTTTTATTAAAATATTTTCCACCAGCCAAAACGGCCAAATTAAGGAATGATATCTCTTCTTTTGTACAAATGAAACATTATACGAAGCATGGGAGAGATACAAAGATCTGTTGAGAAAATGCCCACACCATGGCTTACCCTTGTGGTTGCAAGTCCAAACTTTTTACAACGGTGTGAACTCCTCAACCCGGTAGTTAATTGACTCAGCAGTCGGCAGAACCTTTAATAACAAAACTCCTGAAGTAGCTTACGAGTTTATAGAGGAGATGTCACTGAATAACTATCAGTGGCAAGTTACAAGGACAAAGCCAACTAAAGTAGCCGGAGGTTTCAATTTCGACGCAGTCACCATGCTATCAAGTCAGGTAGAGATGATGAATAAAAAGATTGATGGTTTATGTGGTTCTTTGTAGGTACATCCAGTTATGCAATGTGATTCAAACCTAGGAGGTATGGCGAATCCTGAGTACCCACCCTACAATCCGGGCATGGAAAGCGAACAATTAAACTAAACGGGTAATAATTTTAGACCTCAAAATAACCCCTATAGTAATACTTATAATCCAGGTTAGAGGAACCACCCCAATTTCTCGTGGGGTGGCCAAGAAAATTAAAGACAACAACCACCCCCTCCAAACTTCCAACAACAGCCCTACCCACAGGAAAAGAAGTCCAACCTTGAAGAGATGCTAACAAAATTCATAGTGGTGTCTGGAACTCACTTTCAAAACACCGAGACAACACTTAAAAATCAACAAGCATCGATTAAAGGAATCGAGAACCAGTTAAGGCAACTCGTAAAGCTGATCTCTAAAGGACCATTAGGTAACTTGCCAAGTAACACTGAGACTAATCCAAAGGAGCAAATTCAAGCCATAACAACTCATGACAGTGAAAGGTTAGTCAAATCTGAACCTAAGCCAAGGCAAGAACCTGTGGCAAGTGAATGTAAGGTTGAGGTAAGCCAAGAAAAGCCAAAACTAGTTATTAAGGAATACAAACCTTGTATATCTTATCCCAATGCAATAAAGGAAGACGACACAGAAGAATAGTTCGGTAAGTTCCTTAAACTCTTAAAGAAATTACATATTAACTTACCGCTTCTTGAAGCTCTTTCACAGATGCCAGATTCAAAAATATTTTTAAAAGAGCTCTTAACAAACAAGCGAAAGTTAGACGAGAAGTCTCATGTGGAAGTAAACGCAGTATGCTCAGCAATGTTACAGAATAGACTACCATGGAAATTAAAAGATCCAGGGAGTTTTACAATTCCATGTTTAATTGGTAGTTTATCTATTGATAATGCATTAGCTGATCTAGGGGCAAGCATCAATGTTATGCCATCTAAAATGTTTAAACAGCTAGGTCTAGGGAAACCCAAGCAAACTAGGATGAGTATTCAATTAGCTGATAAAACTATTCGCATCCCTAAGGGTATAATTGAAAATGTACTAGTTAAAGTTGACAAATTCATATTCCTCATAGACTTCGTGGTTTTAGATATGGATGAAGACAATAGTATCCCCTTAATTTTAGGAAGACCTTTTCTAGCAACTACTAGATCTAAAATTGATGTTAGCACATGTGAACTCATACTCCGTGTAGGCGACGAATCAATTAGTCTTCAAGCTCTTGTTTCAGCTAGGACATCGACTGAGAAAGGTGAGGACGTAAATTCCCTTGATAAGCATTCAATTAAACTTCTTTTCTAGGAAACACCACGGAATCACACTACAGAGCCAGATCTCATAGCTCACACCAACAAGGAAATATCTTGTGAGGAACGACGACTTCAGACTAATGAGCTAGATGAGTGGGAGACACATTTCAAGGATGAATCAAACCCACACGAAGTGAAACTGAAGGAAACCCCAAAAGAACTTAAAGGGACATCAAATCACTTCAAAATAGGAGATTAGGTACTATTGGATAGAACAAACCCGCGAATCACCACATCAAACCTAAAGATAACCGAAGAAATCCCCTTTATAGTACTTAATATTTTCGCTTACAGAACAGTCGAGGTAAGTAATTGTACTTTTGGTACTTTCAAATTAAACTCTATTCGACTCAAATTATATGATGATAGCACGAAAAAAGATTTTTCACTCCTTAAACCACCGTGAAGGTACGAATGAGAGGTAAGTTTAGCTTAAGACTTTAAACGAGCGCTTCTCGGGAGGCAACCAGAGCACTAACCCATTTATTTTCATTTCTTTTTCTTTTAGCACCTAAACTATAGACTAACCAAGGTAATGAAGCGCAGATCGTCACATCACATAGCCTTACACAGCCGTGGTCATGGTCGTGGCCGTGTGGATGCTATGAATTTTCATACTGACATGGCAGAGATAGTACGAGACAGGACGAGAAAAATATATTTGAATCACGGACTCACCTAACACCACGGCCGTGCGACATAGCCATGGCCGACAATGATGAACCAACACAGGCGTGGCGACTTAAATATCAGGCGTGGGAGAAGCGAGCGAACTACCACACGGCCATGTGACATGGTCATGTGACATGAAATGCCTACGATACACGGGCGTGGGGATGTACTAGAACTTAAATTTTCTATTTAAAGCACCTCTCTCCCCTTCTCATCTATTCCCCATCCACCCCTCACTTCCTTTCATCCTCACTTTCTTCCTTCTTCATTCTATAAAAGTCTCAATCTACGCCTAATATCAAAGAAATGGAAAGATCGAGTCCTCTCTCCTTGTGCGAGACAAATCAACATAAGTTCATGCCTGTCGCTTCATTAACTCGACAAGCCAAGGGTCTTTGAAACCATTTAGTTTTTATTTTACTTTTCTCTTCTCCTTTATTTTCCATTTCTTTATTATTCATATGTTTAATCTAGCTTATTTTCGTTTTAGTTTCTTAGTTTTAGGTTCTAAAGGCTACTAGGGAATCACAACACCACGGCCTTGGACACCACACCCACCTCGCGAACCATCTACCAATAAGGGCTTTCTAGTCCATTCATCTTCTCTTTTAGTTTTATTTTAATTCATATTTTCTTTCTTGTTATATTTATCTACTTTAACTATATAATTAGTATAATTTAAATTATTATTACTATTGCCTGGCTAATTCTTCAAGAGTTACCCAATTTCTTCATCTAGCACAGGAACTAGAGGCGCTCCCTCCAACTTATCTTTAACCTCCGAATCAAGTTTCCACACTTCCAACTCAAGGAATCCTCCAAAAATTTAGGAAGCTTCACCTTTCTCCCTCTTTTTTGATTTTCTTATTTTATGATTATTATTTATCTTTGTACATTGAGGGCAATGTACATCTTAAGTGTGGGGGTAAAAGTTTATTAGAAAAAGTGCCTAACTTTTTGTATTATTCTCAAATCCCTGAATGATATCCTGTCATAAAGTAATTTTCTCATATCACTAGTTAGAATGAAATTCTTGTTGATTCATGATTTTCATTGATATGTTTTAGATTAAGTCATTGATAATTGTGCAATGATGATTTAAACTTTAAGATACCATGATGAGTCTATTTTCAAAAATTAAAATTCTGTTAGGTTGTCTACCTGAATCTAAGTTGTTACCTTGAAGTTTGAAATTTACGAGGTTGACATCAAAATACCCATAATTTTTGTGAGGTTTTGAGCCTTTAGAGCATACATTCTTTTCGTGCTCACTTTATTGATTATGAGTGTGTCAACATTGATTTGTTATTCTAGAACTTGCTTCGATTATACAGGTCGAGACCACACTATTGAGTTGATATACAGAGATGATTAAGGCACCTAGGATTCAACCCACTCACTCCACAAAAAGCCTACCCTCATAATTGACCCCTAGTGAACCCCTTTGATCCTAACAACCCTTTCTTTTTGACTCAACCCACTAATATTAAACTGAAACCCATCTCGTATTTGTTATCACCATTCCTTTTGATTACCCTTCTATCGAGACTTGTTTTGATTAGTTGCCTAATTAGATTATTTTAGTTGTAAAAGTTCTATTTTATATTTGATTTATTCTTAAAAAAATATATATTTCAAAAATCGAAGTATATTCATTATTAGTTATGAGATTTAAGCAAGCCTATACGTTTAATTTCAATATCGTTAAAAAGAAGCTCGTATTATTAGTACTATAAGTTTTCAATTGATGTAATTATTCAGGTCATTAGTCATTTTTCTAGTTAGGTAATTTGTCAATTCAATCTCAATTCTAACCCTTCTAATTCAGCCTTTATCCACACCTTTAACCTAAGCCCCGTTACAACCCTTTTTAAAGACCTTTTGATTTGTGTATCATCTCATTTTACAGTGGTGGAGATTTGATTTTCATGCAAGCCTATGGCAATAACTTTTCATGTTCGACTTTTGAGAGCTTAATTTTTGAACCTTAAACACTTTGAGTGATTTGAGTGAATCTTTACTGAGGATGTCAACTTTGTCGATTTTAAATTAAAGGTGATTATTTAGGTAAGGGGAAACACCTATGTTTTCATGCTAAAAACTCATGACTTTGATTGTTTGAATCTTTAGGACTCTTTGAGTTGAATCATCCATGTATAAATTTTCTATGAAATATGATGAGGTATTGTTGATGAATATTATGAATTGAGGAAGTTCGTTTTAATTATGAGTTGAGAATTTTGTTTGAGGACAAGCAAAAGTTTAAGTGTGGGGGTATTTCATAAACTAAAATAGTAACATATTTTAATCCCAAATTTAGCATACTTTTGGAAGATTTTTCCCTTTAATTATGGAAATAGGTGCTCCTAATCCTTTGTTTTCATGTTTTATACCTAGTAGAGACCAGAGGATGAAAAGAACGAATAATGGGTCGAAAACAGAGAAAATGGACCAAAGCATGAAATCCACATGGCCTGGGCCTAGGACTACATGGCCGTGCCTCATGAGAAAAGTCGACCACGGCCTGGACCCCGAAGAACATAGCCATGCCTCATCAATAGGATTGACCACGACCTGGCCACTACTTACACTGGCGTATGCCATGGGCGTGTCTCTGTCGCAGGAAATAAGAATTATATTCGGATTAGGGTACTTAGAGCCAAATAAACATATTCCAAAAGCCTATATAAAGACCCTAGAGGCCAACCTTTAGGGGGCATTCAGCTAAGCCAAAGAGTCGAGCTAGAGCAGTTAAATTCAGGGATTTATTCGAAGAAAGCTAGTTGATCCATCTCAAGAAGCCAGAATCATACTCAAGACGGAGGATCTCTCCTTCAATTCCTTCAAGAGGTTTTAGTGATTTCTTATGTTTTGTTTTATCTTTTCTTTTGAGATGTCTTCTTTTACAATTATGAGCTAAACATTCAGATACTTGAGGCGGATGAAACCTAATAGGATCTTGTTATTGTTATTTGAGTTGTATGATAAATATTTGATTTGTTCTTAACTATGTGTCTTAATTTTTGTTTTGATATTTTCGGGATATTGATTCAAGTGTGATGTGCTTAGGCAGAGGAGGAAGAGACCCTGTTTAAGAGTAGATCTAGTATAGTTAAGTGGAGTTGCTCGCGCGCCTAGGATAGAGTGACAAAAATCTGTCGGATTAGGGTTAAACCTAATATAGGAGTCCATAGATCGAATTAATGCAATTCTAAGGGTTTTAATTAGAAAGAGATTTCAATTAATCAACCTAGGAGTAGATGTTAATAGCCTTGAAGAGAGGGATTAATATAACTTAGGGAATCCTACGAATTAGGTCAAATGAATAAATCGTCCGATTTAGAGTTAGATAACAAGTGAAGTCTAGGTGGATTCTTCCTCATGTATTGTCCAAGTCAATCGGTTTTCTCCCAAGTCTTTTCCCCAATTTCTTATTTGTCTTCGCATCTTTAGTTTAGTTGAATAGTTAATTTTAGATTAGATAAAAATCCACTTAATTCGCAGGCTAAATAATAGAAAGAGAGTTAATATTAGTACTTTTGGTTCCTTTGGGTTCGACAATCCGATCTTGCCGCTAGCTATACTACTGTTCGATAGGTGAACTTGCCTCCATCGTTGTCTTAGTTTTCAGGTTCGATCATTCTTTTTATAAATTTTTAAGACTCGACAGACACGATCAATGGTTTGAGAGGGGATTGTGTTAGGACTTAAAAATTCTAGTAAAGGGATTGAGGTAGATAAAGAAAAAGTTGAAACCATAGAAAAATTACCTCCTCCTAGTTTAGTTAAGGTTATTAGAAGCTTTTTAGGACATGCTGGATTTTATAGAAGATTCATTAAAGATTTATCTAAAATAGCTAAACCTTTAACGAAATTACTAGAAAAAGATGTACCTTTTAATTTTGATCAGGAATGTTTAGACGCATTCAATATCCTCAAAGATAAATTAATAAATGCTCCAATTATAATTGCACCTGATTGAAACTTACCCTTTGAAGTAATGTGTGATGTGAGTGATTTTGCAGTAGGTACAGTTTTGGGACAGTGAAGAGACAAGCACTTTTAGCCGATTTATTACGCTAGCAAGACATCAACAACCGCACAAGAAAATTACACCACCACAGAAAAAGAATTGCTAGCTATGGTTTTTGCATTTGATAAATTTAGATAATACTTGATACTTTCTAAAGATGTTTCTTACACTGACCATTCAGCTCTTCGCTATCTTTTAACTAAATCTGATGCAAAACGTCGACTTATAAGATGGATTTTACTCTTACAGAAATTTGATTTGGAAATTCAGGATAAGAAAGGAGCTGAAAATCTTGCAGCAAATCATCTTTCTAGGCTTGAAAACCCACATATCAAAGAACTAGACGAGAGTAAGATAAACGACTCATTTCCTGAAGAACAACTCTTTTCTATAATCGACTCGAGGTACCTTGGTTTGCAGATATGGCAAATTACTTAGTTGCTAACATCTTACCAAAAAGGTTAACACATCATCAAAAGAAGCGGTTCTTTGCTGATGCGAAAAACTATTTTTGGGAGGATCCTTTTCTTTTCCGTATATGTGCAGATCAAGTAATTTGGGGATGTGTTATAAAAGTAGAAGCAAGAAAAATCCTAGAACATTGCCATTTAGGACCTTCAGGAGGACATTACAGCGGGATTAAGATAGCACACAAAACACTCGAATCAGGTTTTTATTGGCTTACTCTATTTAAAGATGCCTACAGGTATGTTGCTTCATGTGATAAATGCCAGATAACAGGTAATATCTCTAAATGCGATGAAATGCCTCAAACATATATGCTATCATGTGAAATATTTGATGTATGGAGTATTAACTTTATGGGTCCATTTTCTAGTTCATTTGGAAATAAATACATCTTAATAGCAGTATATTATATGTCAAAATGGGTGGAAGCTCAAGCTTTACCTACTAACGATGCTAGAGTAGTAGTAAGGTTTCTTAAGAAACTCTTCTCTCGATTTGGAACACCCAAAGCAATTATTAGTGATAGGGGTACTCACTTTTGCAATACTCAATTTGATAGAGTCTTAAAGAAATATGGAGTACACCACAGGACAGCTACCCCTTATCATCCTCAAACCAGCGGACAAGTGGAAGTAGCAAATTGAGAACTTAAGCGTATTTTAAAGAAAATAGTAAAATCAAACAGGGAAGATTGGGCATTAAAAGTAAACGATGCTTTATGGGCCTATAGAACAGCTTTTAAAACTCCCATAGGAACATCCCCATACAAACTTGTCTACGAAAAAAGTTGTCATCTACCATTTGAGTTAGAGCACAAAGCTTTTTGGGCCATCAAAATTTTAAATTACAATCTTAAAACTGCAGGTGAAAAAAGGATGATGCAGTTGAACGAGCTTGATGAATGGTGAGCTAATGCCTACGAGAACTCACGACTATATAAGGAGGCAACAAAACGACGCCATGATGCTCATTTAAAACAACCAAAGCAATTTGATGTAGGAGATTCAGTCCTGTTATACAATTCAAGGTTAAAATTGTTCCCTGAAAAGCTGAAATCAAGATGGTCAGGTCAATTCTTAATCAAAACTATTTTCCCCTATGGCACAATAGAGGTAACTCATCCAAATTATGGCACATTCAAGGTAAATGGTTAGCGACTGAAAATTTATAATGGTGAAGGCTTTAGGGATATAAGAGAGGAGCTTCATCTCTGTGAACCTTTATTTAGAAATAGAAACAGGGAAAGTCTAGCTTAAGACTTTAAACGAGCGCTTCTCGGGAAGGCAACCCGAGCACTAACTTTACTAAAATTATATTCTCAATTTCTAGCACCTAACTACAAACTAACCAATTCAAAAAAGCGTAGGTTTCCCTAGCATACGGCCTTGCACACGGGCGTGCCCGTGGCCATGTGGATACCACGAACAGGTACATGGGCGTGGAAAGATGGT